>CM064875.1:62798002-63398002 GCA_032719365.1 Prinsepia uniflora
GGTACAGTTGCTATTGCTGTTGTTTGAAAGTGCGTTGCCGCTCTTTGAATGTGATTAATTATGAGGGGCAAAGTTTGTGTTCAATGGGTGCAAAAAAGAATTAGGCTCGCACACTCACATGGGAGGAAGCACATTGGATTTGTGTCTCAAGATCGTGATTGCTCTGATACCATTTTAAGAATAAAAGATGAAAAAATATTTCTAAATTATATTATTAAATATATAAAGACATATATTTTATATTAGGTACAATAAGTCTAACTAAGAAATTAAAATATTCTATTATGATTATATAAGATATCAAATCAAAATATCTAATCAATTTAGGATTTGTTACAATTCTATTTCCAATAATTATGATGGTGTTCTAAAACAATTTGAAGACGGTATCTTTTTGTTGTCTTCTTTTTTGTTTAAATTTTTTGTTGTTGTCGTTTTTTTTCTGAACCTCTTAAAGCTGAGAAAAGGTTGGGCGTTTGTGATGATGTATGTTCTTCAGTAGCTTCGTATTAACAAATCTTTGTTTTGGAAAAAATTACTCTTCAATTTAACGTAAATTTGTGAAATTAGGCGTTTATGGGACATGTTGAGCCTAAAATCATTTTTAAGAGGTATTCTGGATCAAAATTATATTTATGAGTCATTTTGAGACTTAATTTTGATGTTCAAAGAGTCTTGAGAAGAAGAAAAAAAAACCTAAAATTTAAACTTGAAATTTATAACATAGAATTTCCAAATTTATATATATATTTTAAATTTTAAGTTCTTATATTTATGTATCCAAATAAAATAAGTAGTATGTAGAAAATTTAAATTTCTTTAAAAGGGAGTTTTCCAGAAAACTAATCATGAGAAGAGAGATATGCATAAAATTGACACATGATTTAACCAAGTGGCATAACGTACGTCTCCAAAATTGTCGATTGTCTTTTAGTTTTATCAATTTTTGCACAAACAGCTTAAATGATTATCTATATATATAATGACAGTTCATATGTAGGCCAAACTACAAAAAAGAAAGAGGCTCGACAGTGACGACAAAGATATGTATAGAAGCAAAAAGAGAACTGTTGTTTAATACAAGAGATCAACAATGCTTGTGATGTATATTCATATAGAAGCAAAAAGAGAATTGTTGTTTAATGGTAAATATATAGAGAAAACTGTTGTCATTATTTTCAAATTTTATATTAATTTTAATTATTATTAATAGACTTTATTATCAATATTAGATATTTTTAAATTATATTTAAATATGTATTGATAGTTTTATTAAAATTGTTAAATATTTCTGTTTAAAATGAAAGTAAAATTTTATTTTTAAAGTGTGTCTATACAATTCTCTTCATTCAACAAAAATGAAACCCAACATTTCCTCTTATTTTACCCTTATCAACCAAATTGAAAAGACAATTTTATTTTTAATATAAATAATTAAGAATTTTAATAGAAAGTTTATCAATTCACATTTAGGCATGATTGAGATACATTTCTTACTAATAATGGAATTTATAGTGGATAGTTAAAATTAGTATAAAATGTAGAGATGATATAATAACAGTTATATATATTTGTATTAATTAAGGAAAGCAAGTCTATATTTGTATTAATTAATAATGCAGCAACTAATGGAAATCTGCCTAATTTGCATTTTTTTTACACACTAGATTCATTGATAAAAGGATCATACTTACATTTTATTTTGGTGGTACCTATTTATGCTACTTTTTTATTTATCGAATTAATTTTGTACATATATCGAATTGATTTTGCATCTTACCTTATTCGATTAGTCATTCATATGTATCAAATAATTGAACGATTTTTGTTAACAACGAAGATTCTCATGACGAACCGTTTATTTAGTTGATACATATGAATGTTAAATGATCCTCAATTTCGTTGATTTTTTTACATAAATAATCTTGAAATGATGATTTACAAATTAAACAGTTTCAATTAATATATATATATAAAGATAATTCGATAAATATAAAAGATAATACGAAAAAATATTAATAGAATGGGATTCAGGTGTTATATCTATTAATAAAATATATTACACCTTGAAATTGGATTTATGAAGATAAATCCAAAATAAATTAGGCATTGGCTGGCCCATGGTGCTCAACTTTAAGCAGCCAGTGCCTAGTCAGTACTTGATGGAAGACTGGCACTTACTGACCTTGTGATTCCTGATGTTGCCAATCCACAAGTGAACACTAATTATATATAATTATTAAGCCATGCTTTTGATTTGAGTTGTTAATTAATTAATTATCTAGTGCTTTGTGGTCTTCGCCTCTTCGGTAATAATCAGTGGGAATCGGTTTCACCAAAATACAACCCTCTTCGGTAATAATAGTCGGTATTTCATGTAATTTCACAATTCCATAGGTCATAAAGAAAAGAAATGCAAACTCTCTTGGATGGAAATCAAACCCACATCTTTGTTGGAATTGACTCCGGCCAAATCCTAATCACGGAAAATCTATTAAAAAAACATCGTGTGGCCTAGGATCCAAAATACAACAAGTATTAATTGTGAAATTAAATAATCGAGTTTATTAGAATGACTATGTGTTTTGATTTTCTATTAAATGATGAAAGCGGTATTTCATGTAATTTCACGTTCCATAGATCATAAAGAACAAGACTACGACTTTCTTGGATAAAAATCAGATCCACGTCTTTGGTCGAAAACCGGCCAAATCCCAACCACTAATTCTATTTCTAGCTTGCCAAGCGCGACATCATGGTAGAACTAGAATTAATTTCTCATTGTTTTTTCAGCCAAACAAACGGTGAAAATATGTCGGGCATGCATTTGCTTGTGTTGGACCTCAAGGTGCGCATAATGGACCTTAAGTTCGGCATTCTCTGCTTGAAGACTCTCCATGTTGCCTCTCAGCTTAGAGACCTCATTGGGATGGACTCCCCAGAAAGAACTTGAAGATGGCTCGAGACATCCCAAAATAGCCCTTCACCGACGCCTTGGACAACGTTCCCTAGATGCCTCCTAGGATCCGGTAGCTGGTCCTGCAACGAGATCTCAGGTTGCTGTTAGGTTATGTAACACCCCGGAAATTCGGAGATTGTAATATTGTAAAATATTGAATGAAATGACACTTTTACCCTTGTGAATGGTTGGGTCAAATTGTCGACTTTTTGATTGGTGGGTCAACCGGACCTTGACTGATGACCGTGACGTAGTTCGGGACGTCACGAGTCCATTGACTGGCGGCACGTCCAATTCGGACGAACTGGGGAGAAGTTGCGACGTTCGGAAGTTCAGGGGCATTACCGTAATTTGGACGAAATAGGGGAAAAAGTTGACTTTTTGAATGACCGAGAGTTTTCTCACGACCCGAAGACCGTTGGATTCGTCTCGATGCCCTGAGTACAACGACAGGCGGCACGCGTGAAACGGACATTAGATGACCGAGTTGCGGGTCACGGAAGTTAGAGGGCATTTTGGTCTTTTCGCACGGTTACTGGAGCAGCAACCGTGAAAACAGGGCACACGGCCATGCCGTGGTGGTTGTGGGCGTGCAAATTGTTTAAGCCTTAGTGGACTGATTTGTGGACATTGTTTAAGTAGTTTGAGGTAATGGGGGTGTGTTTTGAGGCTGCATCAGACCACGGGTAGGATTAAAAACGTTGTTATGGGCTTTGTGTGTGGGAAGCAGGTTCAGTGCGACCTGAGGATGTCTCCCACGGGTGTTGGACTTCTTGATCGCTTAACCGAGTAGGGGAGTGAGAGAAGGGTTCATTTGGTGTCTGTTTGAGGCTGAGAGATTGTGAGAGATAGAAAGAAAACCGTGGAGAACATTTTCGGGTTTTTGGGGGGAAATTTCCGAATTCAATATCTACGGGTTTTGGGACCAATCTAGGCACTGTGGAAGCCTTCTGGGAGTGAAAGAAATTTGTGCGTGCAGTAATTGAAGGGGGTTGATCATCGGGTGCCCAGGAACCCAAGTTCCAGTTCAGAGAAAACCGGTTTGGAGGGAAAAATCCAAGTTCAATTTCTACGGCCTGTTGGACAAAACCAATCACGGAGTGAGCCTTCTGGGAACATTTGGAACTCGTCCATATCAAAATCGACGACAACCAGCCACGGAGGAGCTGGGACGGTGACCGCCGTGAGCAGAGGAAATCGCAGTGCTTGGACGGCTACTTCCAGGTAATTTTTTCGTGCAATTGATGGTGCTATTTTGTTAGCCTAGGTCCTATTATGCTCCTGTATGATTTAATTGGACAATGGAGCTAGTTTGGGGGAGTTCTGGGAATTGACCCGTGTAGCTGTTCGGGTTTGGATAGGACGGTTGAAGGCTTGTCGAGATGATTAGTGGACTGAGAACTGTAATTGATTGATGATAGAACATGTTAGGATCAAGAATGAATGAAATTAAGTAGAAATGAGAGGTTAATTAATCGGGTCACACCGCGGGTTGAAGACCCGAATTACAGTGAATCGGGCAGGAACGACGACACTGTAGTAGTGTCACTGTAGCAGCGCGTGACTTTCACGTGCAGCCACTTTGGGCGGCGCGTGAGGGCGCGTTGAGCACTATCTCGGTTCACGGTCAACATGACTTTTAATCCCTTAATCATTCTGAACATTTTCTATGAAATAACCATGTTGATCTGAGATAGTTAGGAAGGTCAGTTTAGGACCGGGTGTCTCGGGAAACGTGCTGGACGATTTTCCCGAACCGGTTTCTGTTTCGGACTTCTTGAGGATATATTAAGGACATATTTTGACACTTGCATGTGGTTTGGAATGACAGGAAACTTACGTTAATCCCGGAGACAAGTTCGTACGCGCGTTATTCGCAAGGGGAACGTACTGTGAGTGGGCCCTTTTTTATTGACACTTGCATGCAAAACCGTTTTCATTTTCGTATATCCATATATGTGTGTGAATCAATACTGGATTTCGATTACCTCGATTTACGGCTGTGACACGTTTTACGGTGCTGGGCTCGAGGCCCGTTTTACGGAAATTAAACACCGTTTTATATGATATATATATATATAGTTATATATGCATGTGGATATTAGTGGCTATCTTAGGTACTGCACTGTATAATCCACCGTGTGATACTGTCTCCTCCGGATGTGGTACCCCGGAGCGGTCACGGTGCATTGCCTGCGAGGGGTCATGCTACGGAGGTGCCGGACCGTAGGATGACTCAGGAGCAGGATTGCTATGATTGGACGTCTGGGACGTCGAGCGTCTGGGACGCTAGGCATCCGGGATGCCGTAACCGAACTGGGTTCGGAGTTTGAATTCGGGATTTGAGACCCCGAGTGGCACGCGTAGCCTTGGGACTGTGACCATTATTGGACGTCAGTGACGTCGGACATCTGGGATGTCAATATCGGAGTGTATAGTGCAGTAGCTGGGTTATGTTACATATCTGAATAATATAATGATTGTGATGTATTATATGTATTTATGGTTTTCAAATACCGATGCATGCATGTTTGGAAAACGGAGGGGTAAATTATATATTTTACTTATTATACTGTTTTTATTAAACTGAGTTTCGGCCCACTCACTTTTTATGTTTTGGTAACCCGTCCAGGTCGTGCTGCTGAGGTGGGTGAGGACCCCGAGGCTGAAGCATAGATTTTGTACTGCGCACCTGAACCCCTGTCGGGTCGGATCACCCGCAGGATGTTCCTTTCTAGTGTCGTGCTCGGATTTTGTATTTTGGATTGTATCCCTTGTCTGACATCTGTTAAATTTGGGTTATGTATGACTTTATAATTCGGACATTTATGCATTTAAGTTTTTAAGGCTAAAATTGGAATTTTCGGTTCGGGTGTCAAACGGGAGCAGGGCACGTCCCCTTGTGGTCCACGGGGGATCGGGGCGGATCCCTGTCAGGTTAGCTGTTCCTGAATCTACTGCACATACTTAACCATGGCCGCCTACAAATTGAAAAAAATAATTAATAATTAGAAAATTAATTAATTTTAAAAATTAAATATTTAATAACCGCAAACATTGAATTTGCGTGAATAACGTTAGCCACCTGACTGCTTCGCCCAACATAAACCTCCCCCCAGGCGTCTACTTTTGGGAACAGCGATCCAACCGCGTGACGGACCTCATGTTGAGCCAACAAGGGGTGCGATCTCCCGTGGTGCCCAAATTTCTTCTTTGCCCGGTTTGCCTTGTTGGCCTTTGATTTTATCTGCACATTAGAAAAACAATCATTACTAATACGAAACTATGTAAATTAATATTCTAAAAAAAAACCAAAAATTTATTGGTTATCCGGTCACATAACCAGAGCCACCCCCACCAGCTTGTCCCTCTGCATCTCCTCTAGAGGATTTCCCTTAACCTCATCTTGCGAACTCCAGAGTTCGTAGTACGTATGGAGCTCGAATTTCCAATCCAAGTATCGCTTCTGCCAATGTTGGTTTAAATGGGCCATGAGATTGGGGTTGGTCTCATCCCATTCAAAATTAATATGCAAACAAATAGTAAGTATGTTAAATTATTAAAAATAATAAAAACTCTAAGAAAAAAGTCATACCCGTATAGCATACCAACATATTTCGAGCTCCATCAGGGATTGGGTTTTGAAGGTGTGTGCCGTCATCTTCACTTTGGTGCGAATAATCGCACTCGTGTCCTGCACTAGCAGAGCGTACACGTTGGGGTACGGTGCCTGCAGTCGTTCCACCCACACGACCTACATCTTGTTGCTTGTCGTCCTACAAATCCGTTAGGAATTTAACCCCTTGTTTATGCCACCTACCTTTATGGTTTCCTTTGCAAATTCTATTAACATTAGTACATATTTTGAATAAAAAAATAAAAAAATTGAAATTCAATCAGATATTGAACTTACCTGGTGGGAGCTGTCCAGCGACCCCCTCTTGAACGTTAGCACCAAAGACTGCGGGGTCGGTACGGGGTTGCTCCCGTTTTGAGCTGGTGCAACGCCTCGCTGATCACACCCCTAGTATCACCCGATCGTCAGAAATAGTAGGGGGTGCTGAGGAAGGTCCTGGATGCTCTGTTTATGGTGGTCCACTAGCAGGAGATGGTCGCTTCATCGAGGAAGGTGCTGATCCCGGAGATGGGTGCTCTGTTGGCAACGTGGGACGAACTCCCGAAACGATCAATCAACATTGAGGAATCTACAATATAAATATTTAAATAATTAATTAAATAAATGAATAATTAAATAATTTTCAATAATTTTCAAAATTTCAAAAAATTTAATATTTTCCAAAAATATATAATAATTGCTAATAATTTCCAAATATTCCCTAAAATTTCAATAATTCAATAATTTCCAAAAATTCAATAATTTTCAATAATTTATAATACTCTCCAAAATTTTCAAGAAACCTCAATAATTCAATAACTTCAAATAATTTCCAAAAATTTCCAGTAATTCACTAATTTCCATTATTTTCCAAAAATTTAATCATTCAATCACTTATAATAATTTCCAAAAATATATAATCGAACCTCTCATCCAAAACCGTTCCTTCTTGCCTCAGAAGGATCGTGTAACCTCCAGGAACACCCTGGGTTATCAGGTTCCATACTTCCTTGCCTCAAAATTGGAATCCGACAATGGAACCTCACGGGTTCCTCCATAACCCTTACTGTCTCAACTTTTTTTTCTCACTAAACCTCACCAGCTATTCCCTCTTTTCTCTTTTCTCTTGTTCCCTCTATTCCTCCTTGCATTTCTCTCTTGAGCTCACTCACTTGATTTGTTTTCCATTTTTCTCTTTTTTTCTTCCATTTCGGCCTTCCACCCCCGAACACACACAAACACATACAAATTTATAGGGGCTTAGGTCGGTGGAAAATGGGAGGAAAACATTTCAATAATTTTCTAGATTTATACACAAGATTCATATGTTAATTTATAAAATTACCAAATTACCCTTGGACCAAAATTACCATAATACCGTTATACTTTTTTTACCCAAAAATATTTTATCCGAACTCCATTTTTGGCATGCCGTCTGTCTATGTACTCATGAGCTCAAGACCTTCGTAACGGTCCTTCCGGAACGTCCAAAAAGTTTCTGGATAAAAAAGTCAACATTTTGACCCAACAAGGCCATAATTGTCATTTTATTTTTCTCGATCGTTCGGCCTTCCACCCCCGAACACACACAAACACATACAAATTTATAGGGGCTTAGGTCGGTGGCAAATGGGAGGAAAACATTTCAATAATTTTCTAGATTTATACACAAGATTCATATGTTAATTTATAAAATTACCAAATTGCCCTTGGACCAAAATTACCATAATACCGTTATACTTTTTTTACCCAAAAATATTTTATCCGAACTTCATTTTTGGCATGCCGTCTGTCTATGTACTCATGAGCTCAAGACCTTCGTAACGGTCCTTCCGGAACGTCCAAAAAGTTTCTGGATAAAAAAGTCAACATTTTGACCCAACAAGGCCATAATTGTCATTTTATTTTTCTCGATCGTTCGGGCGTTACATTTTATCTCCTTTTTTTTTTAGTTTATTTAGTAATTATCTTTTCTAATCGAGATATTACTATTTTTTCCTTCATTTATATTTTTCTAATATAGAATTATGGGGGTATTTTTGTCACAAAAACTTGAGGAAACTTTTTGACCATTCTGACTTTATAATAATTGAGATATACCTTAATATACAAATTAGCTATGTAGAAATACTAATTCGATATTAAGATTTAAATTCATGTGCAAATAGTATTACTGTATTAATCAACATAATTAGTGAGGACGTCGATCAGCGTATTCACATACAGTTTAGTTGATTATAATCTTTATTTTACCAAACTCATCACCTTTACCTATATGATGTATATGCCATTAAAACTTAGAGCTCAGGTAGTAACGGATTATGATTGGCATCAATAAAAAACAAAAGATGAAAGCAAAGATATAAAGTAGGAATTATCTTTGGAAAAGATACTTACAATTTTGGAAGAAATCCCAGCTAATTAAAAGTGTGAGGTAGGTATGATCATATGATTAGCCTCATCATGATGCATAAAGAAATCATACTTTGTAGCCTTATTAGAAGATTGAAACCCTAAAGCTTGGGTTGGATTTTCATTCAAACTTACGGGCCAGCTGTGAAATGCAATTGAAACAAGGTGTGTATCTTTGTAAGGTGCAATATATTGTATTGTATTATATGACCATATTGTAATAGGCTAATAGCCAATACTCTATGTTTCTTTTTTTGTTGTGATTGGGTGCAAAAGCCCAAGAGCTAGTTGGGTTATTATATTGGAGGCCACATTATTTGTTAGATTATAGTATAATACTTAAAATCTCATTCTCCTCATACGTCATCATTATATCACTCATTTTATTTATTGAATTGTCTTTATACTTATATAATAATCAGAATTGTACATTCATTATATAGATCATTATGTCAAGATTATCTTCGTATAAAATTAACAAGATTGAAAATTACTTAGTCATTTATATGTGTGTATATATATATATGCTCAATGGACGAAATTCGTCATGAGAATCTTAATTTTTACCAAAATCGTTAATTTTTTTAATAAATGTGAATGACTAAATGACCTTAATCTTGTTGATTTTTTTACAGAGATGAACTTGACATGATGTTTTAGAGAATAAATAGTTTTGATTATGACATGTGTACAAATATAGTTCGATAAATCGAAAGAATGATACACGGAGGTATCACTAAGGTGGGATGCAAGTATTTTCCTAGGCTATATTGTAAACTATATTTCTAATCTAAGTGCATTTTACTTGTATTGTTGAGCTCATTCTGTATTGAAGATGTGATTTATAGTGTGTTATAAATATAATAACCTTATTCTTATTGATATTCATGCTAGGGAAATCACAATATTTTTAAATCACATATGAATACATGCATGCCCTATTTTATTTGTATTGATATATTGGCCCTATATGTGTTAGTATGTAGTTTATAAATGTAGTATCACTAGCATTTTCGTCTACAGTATAAACATCACATGTAATATGATAGGGTCCATTAATACAAGTATAAATGTAAAATCCACCGACATTAAAGATGTTGCCTACAATGTGGCTTAATAATATAATCTCTTTAACATTTTCGAGTTAGAAAATAACAATTATGTATGCATGAGGCACTGTATATATATATATATATATATACGCATGAAGTGTGCTTGTGGTTTTTGGATGGCCATGGGAGAGAAAAGGCATTGGCATTAAGAGTGGTTGGAATTTAGAGTGGCCACATATATATGTTCGTCAAGGATGTGCTTTCTAGACCATTACCAAGATCTCAAATTTTAGAAATGAATTAAAAAAAAAATGGTGCATTCAGAATTCAGAAATTCCAAAATTTGACCACATCCGATGTTTTTTCTCTTATCCAAACGCAGGATATGTAGAGTCAAATTAGCACAATTGTGTGTACCATAAACTTCATATATATCTTTGTGGACATTTTAAACATTCTTGAAGGGCCAAAACGGTGTCACGGGTTATTCCTTTTCTGTCCATGTCACTGTCCCTTCCCCCCCCCCGAGATGGACAGAAATGGAAGAATAGAAATCATCGTGCTAAACATTCTTAATTATACTCACACAGTCACACAACAATACATAAATACCATGGATGAGATATATATATATATATATATATATACACGACCATGTCCCTATTGAACAATGTTAGGGTTTATCTCTAAGTGCCTAGTGGGCCGGTGATTTGATTTTAATCTCCTACAAAATTTTGGGAGCGTGTCGGCAAGTGATGATCATGAATCGCTTTTGGTTCAAGTCAATATTTGTTGTGTTTCCCTTTGATTCTGGCAGGTTAGGTGTCACCTCATTACATTTTTAATTTCCCACCGTAGGTATGATTAAGAATACTTAAATTTGTATAGCTAAATTCAAAACTAAACTATATTAGTTTTGCTTGGTTTTTGTCAACATCTCGTGCTACTTGCTGCCTTGTCACCACTACGTACCAACAGCTAGCAACAAAATTGAAGTACTGGTTTATGGTTCAATCTGAGGCATGGAGATAGGGAAGTACTACCCGGGCTTGTTCATGCCGTTTCGATTTGAAGAAAACGATTGCGGGTGGATAGGGATGGCTAAATGAGTTTTTTTTTAGAGTGGATAAATTCTTACCTTACAAAGGTAAAAATAAATTTTATATCCATTCAGACCTATCCTCAATTTTTGAGGGTTTACCCAAATTCTACTTATTGGATAATGGGTACCCATGGCATTTTACGTTTATTTTCTCCTTTCAATTTTTTTCCTTTGTGTTTCATTTTATTTTAACTTCTAATTTTTTATCCCTTTCAATTTATTTTGATTTTGATTTTTCTTTTATTTTTTTTCATTTGTCTTCAACTTTTTATTTCTAACTTCTAATATTTTTTCCTTTCAATTTGGTTTGCTTTTTTTTTTTTGCTTTTCATTTTTTTCAAATCCTCTCAATTTCTATTGGAATTTCTGTTACAATCCGTCTTGAAATTTAAAGTGAGAATTAGTAAATGACCAATTTACCCTTCTATCCTTAATTATCAAAATTTATCGAATTGACCAAGGCTAGTAGTAAGTGAGTTATTTGAGAATTTGACTCCAAAAACTTCCCAATTAAATAAAGAATGAGTAGAAAATGTCGAAATGGAATTCAAAACTTGAAAACAAAACTCGTTAGAAATTTCATTATAAACAATTTTTAAGAATTCATAAAACTCCCTTTAAATTATTTCATGGTTTTGAAATCTTGAAAAAATTTATATAATTTACGTTGATTTTTGTTAAATCATTTAAAATGAATGATTTAAGTTCTTAGCAAAATTTTGATGTTAATATAAATTCGTAACATTTTTGTGTTTAATTTTTTTGAAGAAAGATGAAATAACTGATATTTAATTGAAATAAAAAAATTAAATAATAATACCTAATAAATAATAAGAATAGTAAGAATAGAAAGAAAAAAAAAATAGTAAAAGGAAGAAAGAAGGTTAAAAATTCATAGATAATTTGAAAGATTGATAAAGAATATACTTTGAATTTAATGGGTATTAAATACCCTTAATATCCATGGATAAACTCTCACCCTACCCATTAGATGATGGGTAATTTTTTGCCCATCCAATTTCTACCCATTTTAATAATACCCATGGGTAACCATGCCCATGAATAATTATGACCACCCTTATAGGTAGATTTGTTAATATATAGGCGCTATAAATACATGTGTATAAGATACACCGAGCTAGAACTCAAAAAAGGGTTAAGTCGTGACAAAATGATGAGTCTCATTGCTAATGCATCTCTATACACAAGCGTAAGTTAGAATATCTTAAAAAAACATTAAAATTTAAGTTATTCTCTTCTAATCTTAAATACATCAAAATTCTCAATTATAACTTCATTACTATCAGCAAATAAGTAGAGATATTCTTGAAGCATAGAAAGTAGGGGTTCAACTTGGATTGGGCCAACTCGAACCCACACATATCCAACTTGATATCTTTTTTTTTGTTTCCAACTTGATATCTAACTCAAGCAAAAGAGTTCAAATTAGAAAGAAAGAAAAAAAAAACTATTCAAACCTAATCGTACGTACGTATACCCCCCTCTACTTGCTCGTCTACGCCCTGACTCAGCAAGTATGAAACATTTTTTTTTTCAAGCGAAATCCCCCTTAAAATATGACTCCAAAATGATCGAAACCTTTATCCTCCCTTCCCTCGCTACCTTCTGAAATGCGACTGAGAAGTTTTATTACACAAGTTTCATAATAATCGTTTAGTTAATGAGAAGTTTTAAATTCGACTCTCTTAAAAAATGAAGTTAATATCATTGTATAAAAAACTTGATTGCCCATGGTAGGATTCTGCCTATGGCTTTAGCTTAAATGCACTATATTTTCACAACACTCTATTTTCATTATTCGCTCATAATGCATCATAATTCAACTGAATTGACGCACTCAGATACTTTGACATTCATTATGTCAAGTTAGCGTTAAAAATAAGGGTAAAATGAAAAATTTGTACACGCTGGCACAACTAGGAACCCAACTTGCCCAAGATAGGTACCTACCTATGGCTACATACATAATATATAGCCGAGCCAGCGCCTAAGGCAGATATCCGTCTATCACTACATAATATTTCCCGACTTGACCAAGGCAGGGAGGGTGCCAGAGATCTACCTATGGCTAGCTACTTTGGTACATACATCATTTAACCAATGCTTGCCTAAGGGCAAGAATTCGGCTATCGGTACATGCATAATGTAAGATAATGATCATTGGCTTAAGATAACGGGATCTGTCTACATACTTAATTAATATCATAATTTATAAAGATAATACTTGCATTTTACTTTGGTAATATCTTCTTATAACACATTCTTTTAATTTATCAAATTATTTTGTATATGTATAACAATTATACATTCTTTCAACTTCTCTCTATGATAAAGGTAAAAGATAGCAAGGATTTTTTTTTTTTTTGGAAAGCAAAACCTAAATTCACCTACAATTAAGTAGTTATGGTTGTCCCTCTCCCATCTCATTTTTTTGCTCTTTAAATCCATCTGAGTACAAACCGGCCACTTCTCCACTAATATTGTGGGATTATAAAAATATCTATAATTTTTTTTTTAATAAATAAAATATTCTTTGGATCAACTAAACAGAAAAAGAGAATTCTAAAGTATTCTCTGGTGCTTTATACCAGGAACCACCTTAGAGGGAGACATGCATATAATTTAATCACAAATTAGAACAATGCATAATTGAGCTCTCCTTCAACCTTCTCTCCTTCAACCTTGACACTTCATATATCATTCTCTCTCTATATACAGCCACTCCTTATTCCTCTTCATAACCAACACTCTAAAACCACGAAATTTGTAGGTTTTTAGCTACGAAACTCTAGAAATGGCCACCAAAGATGATCATCATCATCATCAAAACCCTAGCAATTGTAATCACCACACAAACGAGGTAGTCGTCTCATCAATGGAAAACCAAATATCACCCCAAAATAATCCAAACCATTATGATGATCTAAACCCATATGTCCAAAAAACACCAGTAGTCGAAACCAGATTTTACCCACCCGGATTTTTCAAAAAGGTACTTCTGATTCTGTCGCTCTATTTCGTTTTTTATTTTCAGTTTGCTTATGTACAGCTTAATTTGCATGATTGCATGCATTTTGTTCTTCGATAACAAACATGCAATATATATAAATGTAAACACGAAGATTATTATAATCGACGAGTTACATTACACTAGGTGGTGGCGGAGACGATAGCGACATACATGTTGGTGTTTGTGACGTGTGGCGCGGCTGCTTTTGCGGCGGTGGATGAACACAAAGTTTCGAGGCTTGGAGCTTCCATTGCCGGAGGTTTGGTGGTGACGGTAATGATCTACTCAGTTGGGCACATCTCCGGGGCACACATGAACCCAGCTGTCACTCTAGCCTTTGCCGCTGTTAGACATTTTCCATGGAAACAGGTAAGCCTTCTGTCTTCTGAGATCCCCATGCCATGTTTTGTAATTATACGCCCTTTCAAAATAAATGTTTTAGAACATTTTGTTTCCCCCAATTATTTTGTTTTTGTTGTCCTTTTTTTTTTGGTTTTGTTTTGTTTTGTTTTTTGTTGTTTTTTTCTGGAATTATGACGTTGGGGACGGCTGGAGGTCTGAACGTAATCGAATGGTTGGAGGATCGGATGCCTTGCACATATGGAGACAGAAAGGCCCATGATACACAACATGTTAGATGCGTCTGTGGGGCCCATTTCAAGGCCCATTTGGGCGCTTACTTTTTTATGGGAGACCCATATGATTGTCCAGCCTAGCCACATTTTTCGTTTTCCGGCTACGTCGACTGAGAATCGAATTTTAGATTATTGATGATCCTAATTTATTATCTCACTCTTTCTTGACACGTGGTGTAATAGTAGGACTGATAGATGATTGGTTTTAACTTGTAGGTGTTAATAACATAGAATTCGTAGGTTGATAAGAATTGTTTGTCTAAAAATCAGATTTCTATAGAAGGAAAACACGCAAATTTTCTATGGGAATCAAACTTCGCGTATTCTCACCATTTCTTGACACAAACTCCTGTGGCAGGGGACCAATAATTTATAATTGATTGGCTTCATGTACAAAATTCGCAAGTTACGATCAACCAATTTGAGAGTTAAAAGAATCATTTGTCATAAAATAAAATTACGAAAAAAGGAGCATCATCGGGAAAGTTTTTCCGATACTGGTGATAATTTCAGCCCTGTTTTTATTTTTTACTTATGATAATCTCTCAAATGCACGTTGTTAGGGAAGTGAATTCAATGTATGTTTTGTTTCAATTGTTTCAGGTGCCAGTTTATGTGGTGGCTCAAATATCAGGAGGGATAGCAGCCTCATTTACGTTGGCTGTGATATTGCACCCAATCAAACGCCTTGGCACCACGTCACCTTCTGGATCAGAGTATCAAGCCTTGATCGCTGAGATAGTCATGACATTTTCCATGATGTTCATCGCCTCCGCCGTGTCCACCGACACCAAAGCCGTACTGAGTTGTTTCTTACGTACCCTCATTTGACATCAGCGTTTCATCTTTTTATTTGACATTTGGATGGTTTGCGAACAGATAGGAGAACTAGCAGGTATAGCAGTTGGCTCAGCAGTTTGCATAACTTCAATCTTTGCTGGGTAAGTAGAAAAGTTTTTCTCTCTCTAATTATGCTAGTAAAATGTAAAAAACTAACCTTGTGACTTGTGTTACGTGAATAATCAGACCAATATCAGGTGGCTCCATGAACCCAGCAAGGACAATAGGACCAGCAGTTGCTAGTGCATACTACAAAGGGATCTGGGTCTACATTGTTGGGCCGGTGACAGGAACCCTACTCGGTGCATGGTCCTATAGCTTCATCCGGGTCAATGACAACCCGACCCAAGCAATCTCATCGCGCTCATTTGCATTCAAGATAAACCGGATGAGGAGCGATGATCACCGAGCCACCTTCAAAGACCCTCTTGATTCTGCATGAAATTACTTTGCTCATGTTTTCGCAAGCACCATGTCCTCTAATGCACAAATATGTGATTGCATTGCCAATAGATTGCATAAGCGAGTAGTGACCTATAAATCATATATATGTAGGCTTTTTTCTTTTGGGTCAATATTAAATGTAGTAATGTACTTGATCGATATGAGTTAGTTTAGTTTGTTAGTTTGTTAGTTTTCTGTTATAATAATAAGAGACTAGTTAACTTTTGTATACTTTCTTAATAAGCTAGTCTTGTAATGTATCTAAGTAACAAAATGGATTGATTCAATAAAATCAGACTTTCTTTTATCCCTCTTTTCTCAAATTCTCCGTATCACTCACCACACTTTTTCTTTATTTCTTCAACTTATTTAACAAAAGCAAAGAGCCGTGGGGACATGTAGATGGAAGTAACCATGCTCCTTATCAAAACAGAGAAAAAGACCAGCACGCCAAGTAGGAAGTCAAGGACACTCAAGTCATGGCTTGGATCCTAGGATCTGTCAAACCCAACGTCATCTTGACCCTTCAGTCCTCTCATACTGCAACTCAGATGTGGAATTACTTAAAGAAGATTTATAGTCAACAAAACCCTACTCGTCGGTTTCAGCTTGAACATGAATTGGCCACTCTCCAAGAGGATAGTCATTTTATCTCTGATTTTTATTCTAGATTCACTAATCTCTGGGTTGAATACACTGATTTAGTTTATGCTTGCTTACCGTCTGAAGGCCTTAGTTCTATCCAATTTTTCCACAAAGCTATCAAGAAAGATCAATTTCTTATGAAATTGAGACCTGAATTTGAAGGAACCCGATCCAATCTGAAGAACCGAGAATCTATCCCTTCCTTGGATACATGCCTCAATGATATCCTTGATGAGGAACAGTGCCTACTCATTCAAACCAACATGGAGCAATGGCGTTCAACATCTGTTCATGTAGCCTATGCAGCACAAGGTAAGCCAAGAGGCAAGGATATGAGCACTGTTAAGTGCTTCTATTGCAAGGGATTTGGCCTCTATGCTTCTAATTGCTCCCAAAAATGTTGCAGCTACTGCAAAAAGGATGGCCATCTCATTAAGGAATGTCCTACTCGACCCCCCAAGAGATCGGAAACTGCATATACTGCCTTCGTCGGTTCTTCTAGTGCTGGAAACTCTGTGGATACAACAATTCCGACACAGCCACTGGTCATGTTTCTCCCTTCCTAACTTATGTCATTGTATCTCCTGGTCTTTCCAAAAATTTTGTTTCTATTGTTCAGTTGCTTGATAATGATTGTAAAGTGGAATTCTCTAAATCTGGTTGTGTTGTGCAAGATCAATAGTCAGGGAGGATGATCGCAAGGGGGCCGAAAGTGGGACGTCTTTTTCCTCTTTAATCTCCTTTATTTCATTCTTTTTCCTCGTCGGTTGTTACTTGTAATTCTTCTTTTGTTGGTTACCGAGCGTGGCATAAATGTCTCGGACATCCAAATCCTATTGTACTTCATGATTTACTGAAACCTGGTTTTCTTGGGAATAAAGAATCACCATATCTAAGTTCTGTTCAGTTTGATTGTAATTCCTGCAGGTTTGGAAAAAGTAAGACTTTGCCCTTTCCTATTCACACACCTTATGTCGCCCAACCTTTTGATCTCATACATAGTGATGTGTGTGGTATGTCACCAGTGACTTCTGCTAATTACAAGTACTTTGTCACTTTGATTGACGACTATAGCCGTTTCACTTGGGTTTATTTCCGCAATTCTAAAGATGAAGTATTTTCTATTTTTAAGATTTTTCATGCCTACGTTCAGACCCAATTATCGGCCTGTTTCAAAATCCTTCTATCTGACAATGAGGGTGAGTACATGTCTCATTTGTTTCAGGACTTCCCACAAAATCATGGTATAATCTCTCAACGTTCTTGCCCTTCCACCCCTCAACAAAATGGGGTGGCTGAAAGGAAGAACCTTCAACTCCTTGGTGTTATTCGCACTCTTATGTTAGCGTCATATATGCCATCTCGATTCTGGGGTGATGACAGGACCCGTCCCAAATCGCTCAGGATTAGCGTGGGACGTGCCTGCTCCCATCTGACACGAAGTGTCAGACCAGGGATACTTCCGTACTTAGCCCATCCGGGACTATCAGAGTATGACAAGGTCCGGCGGAGGAATGTGATGTCTCGTCTCTGCTACAACCCGCATCCGCGATCAACCTGAAGAGCATTCAAAATAAAAAAGCTGTGAGTGGACAAAATAATTATTTTATAAAAACATTTCATAAAAGACCTTTATGCCTTTCATTAAAAACATATGCATGCATTCGAAAACCATTTCTCAAACAAAGGAAACTGGGCTTCGGCCCAAAATCATCTCAAAGTACCTGGGACCTCAGCCCAAACCAAAACACGTGGGAACTCGTCCCAAATCCACCTCATATAGGTCTCAGCCCAAAACCAATACGCGTGGGTTTCAGCCCAGCACCGTCTCAGTGAAAACTCGTACTCATATACATATATACATATATAACCCACCTAGGCACTTCTGAGAAGATGCTAACTCGGGGCACATACCCGCTAGGGAACTCATCCCCGATATATGTCACGATTTCTATATATATAAGTATGCATACTGTGACGCCCCGGAAATACGAAAAAGTAAAATTTGGAAATTTTGAAGGAAAATGACGATTTTGCCCCTGGAATTAGGCGAAAAGTTGACTTTTTGACCGGGACCTTGTTTGGACTTTCCGGAAGTACCGTTGGATAGGTCTCGGGACGCTGAATCCGTAGATAGGCGGCATGCGTCTATCGGAGTTCGGACGAGAAAGTTATGGGTCTGGAAAGTTCAGGGGCAAAACGGTAAATTGTCACATGAAGGGTAAAATGGTAATTTGGGTCGTCAAAGCCCTAAACGGTGCCACAGCTGATTTTAAATAGTTTAACTTGGTTGATTCAGCCTATTTGGATTAAGATTAATTACTAAGTGACATTTGTCACTTGCTTAAGTAAATTAGTGACATTATTTGAATGCCTAACATGGACAAAAACCACCCCTTAATCCTTGTTTAAATTTCAACTTCAAATTGATCGATGAAGAGGAAAAACAGAGAGATTCTGAAATGGGAAGAGGAACCCAGAGAGAAAATGAGTAAGATTGAAGGAATAATTGAGAGAAAACTGAGCTGGAAACCCAAGAACAAAACCCGAAAATCACCTAAGAACACCAAATGTCGATTTTGATTTTGTACAATGTTTCGGATGAAATTGATTAGATATTTAGCCTTCTGGGAGCTCAACGAAGAGAACCAAATCAATTGGACAAGAAATTGGAGGTGAATCGACAGAGAACAGGCTCTGCGACTCCTTTGAAAATGGGAGCTTGAGATCGATTTCTTAGAGGTGATGATTCTTGAAATTGACTTCAATTTCATGTTTAGAATGACTGTTAGATGCTTCTGGTGTATTTAATTTAATGTTACAGATCGTTTTTGGGTAGAACCCGAGTTAGGACCCGTCAGGTATCCGTGTTGAGTCGTGGGTTTTAAGACATGGTTTAGTGAAATTGAGGTCACAGATCGGTTATAGACAGGGAAGGAATGAAAATAAGTGAAAGAACGGGAGGAATTGGGTTCAATTTGAGGGGAAACGAATCGGGTTGCGACGCGGGTCGCAGACCCGAATACCAGAGAAACGGGTCAAGCAGACGACACTGTGCATGTTACTGTTCCCGGCGCGTGGCTTTCACGCGCAGCTGCTTGCGGCGGGGCGTGAGGGCGCGTGGGCTGTTTTCTGGGAAAGTGGTCAACAGGTGTTTTACTCTATACAGTGTAACGAACATTTTGGCTTTGGTTTCGAGTCAATCAGATACCTTCTCGATAATGTTTCGAGGGTGTGAAGGTATAAGTTACGTATTTAATTAATATTAAATTCCCGGAAACTTATGGGAAAATTAGATGATGTAAATTGACTTGTTAGTAACCTTGAATAATGATTGTGAACAGGATTCGAGATTCCTAGCAAGTGTCGAAAATTACGGAAACGCGTGCAGCGCGGGAAACGAGCAGTTGGACGGTGTGTGAGTGGACGTTTGTTTTATAAACTGATATGCATGCATAGTTAAATGTTTTACATGATGTATGGCATGATTTGAATTGCAATGATTTGGTATGATTATTTCGGGATTTAATGATTATTTTAATTAGTGTTTTGGGCATGTTTTTCGAGAAAATGTGAAATGACTGTTTTGGGCGAAGACCCAGGATTTGTGATTGGTTTTGGCTTGGATTATGAGTTGGGAAATTGATTTAATGGATTTGTGATGTTTTCGGATATGATTTTACGGATTTGCATGTATTGAATTATTTAATGATTTTACGGATTGACGAGAAATGACATTTGGGCATGTGGCCCCGTGATAATGGTTTTGACATGGTTTTGATACTTAATTTGGAATAATGTTTTTGATTGTGTATTGATGTTTGATGCCCCCAGATGCGTAATTCCTGGAGGGACTCCGGATGTGTAATTCCCGGTGAGGCTGGATGTGTAATTCCCAGCATTGGATGACGACTCTCGATGTGTAATTCCCAGAGGATCCTCGGATGTGTAATTCCCGAGTTATATGCTTTATTATATGGTGAACTGATTTTATACACTGATTTAAATGATTCATATGTTTTTCCCTATGCATGCATGGTTTGATAAACTGGAGGGTAACGGACATGTTTCAAATGTGTTTTACATGATATTATTTTTGTCCACTCACACCTTTGTTTTTATGACCCTCCAGGCCGTGACACGACACTCGGGGCAGATTACGAGGCGGAGGCATGAGCAGAAATCAGTGCAGTTATCCCTGGTCTGACAAGTGCTGAAGGATATTTTCGGGATTTCAGTCGACTTGTTAGACGGGAGCAGGACCGGGCACAGTTATCGAGGTCCAGTTGGGACGGGTCCTGTCACATACTACTCGGGATATCACTCCGAGTCTATTCCCATGAATTCTCCATCTGGAAGGCTCTATCTTCGGATCAAGTCCGAGCATCTCTCCGAGTCTGATCCGGAACCACATCATAATTCTCACTCCTGTAACGGGATCCCTATGGGGACACCCATTCTAGTATGTGGATTGTGACTCTCCAGGTCGACGTCTGGAGGAGACCAATCAATACGCTCATAAGGTGGGTATATACTTACTAGTATAGAAAACCATAATACGGGACTCACACCCGATCACACAAATCGACTGGGCCTTTAGCCCAAACGTATGACTCAACGGGGCCTCTAGCCCTATTTCACAATGAACTGGGCATCGAGCTTGAACTCGTAAATCAACGGGGCATCAAGCTCGAACCCTCAGGGTCAATCACGATTCTGATCAGAGTGATGCGTGCAGCCATCAATTCAGTATCGCTCTCAATCCTGGTGTGTCGCCGTGAATAGATCACTGTCGCGACCAACTCTAGGACATGGTGCACACGCCACCGATTGATCTCCTATACCGTCAGCACTCCAAAGTCGATCCTCTAGTGGCTGCTCGACAATGAAACATGCATCGTGACCTCTCCGGAGGGAACACATCCCAATTAGGAAGCGAGTGTCACGTCATTCGTTTCCTTGCACACAACATCCATCGCGAGCACGACTCAGACCCGTAGGTCATCAATAGGGCCACATGCCTGAGTCAAAACCAAATCCGATTGGGTCTCATGCCCTATTTTACCTTTTTAAAGCCATTTCATTAAAACCGAAAGCATAAGCGCGTATAAGCACGTATAAAATTGAAAACCTTGAAGTACGTGCCTATACTTAAACACACACACAAAATGCACTCCAGGCATCCCAAAACATATATTAAAACATTTATAAAACCTTTATGCATGCATCGATTCATAAAAGAAAGTCCACTCACAGATCGTCCGCGCTTCCGCCTCGATACGTGCGCCGTACGCCTTCCCAGGTCAATCGTTGTCTCTGGGGATCCCAAACCTGTTCAAATCACTTTAGAGGAATAATAATTATTTAATTAACCCCTCACTAAATCCCCATAATTTTTCGGGATTTTTAACTGTTTTTAAACGCTCTCCGAACCCTTCGGACAACCCGAATTATATCGAGACGATGTCCGATTGACTCGAAACTAGTCCCAAAATGTTCGTTACATCGAATAGATAATTTCATATGTTGGAACTACCCCCAAAAGATCGCCCACACGCCTACACGCGCCGCCTGAAGGGGCTGCCCGTGGGAGCCACGCGCCAGTACTGTAGATCGTCTTCTTCCTCGGTCAAGCCGGTCTGACCCAGCCGACCCGATTTTTTCTACAACTGCGGTCCAGTCAAATCGGCGTGGTCAGTTCAGGCCTCTAGACCGTTCATTCTTCATTCTTTCTCTTCCTAATCAATCATATTCTTCCTATTTTGATCCTAGAAACCTAAATATATGAATTAAAACACCTAAAACCTACGAAAACCCATGAACCCGATTTGTCCCTCACGGTTTAATAATTCCAAAAACTCCCCAGGGCTTCCTCAGCATCTAACCATCATCAATATCATCCTATTACCTTACTAATAACCCAATAAGCTCATTCTAATCACCTAACTCCGTCCATAACGTCACAAATTAAAAATGGAAGGAATCGGGTAAAACGACTTACCGTGCTCGAGCTGCCACCGCCGTCCATGACGGAGCCAACCTGGCCAACCACCACTTTCCTCACGGCCCTCCACTCACTCACTGGGCCTCACAACCTTGATCATAGGGGTAAGGGTTTGGATTGGGGTTGAAGGTTTTGATCGGGTTTGGTGGAAATGGTCGAATACAATGAAAATGGGAGGATATGCATGAATTATTTGGGTTGGGCAATGGATGGGTGACACTTGCACTCATGCATTGGGCCTGTCCAAAAATAATTGGGCCCCACTTAAGTCCAAAAGTCCCTCGCCTCGTAAAACGTGCAATAGTACGTTCAACTTCCGTGAATCGTAAGTTCTCCGTCGGACGTCCGAATTCGACGTGCCGCCTGTCTACAGATTCGTATCATCCCGATCTACCTAACGGTTCTCGGCCTTCAGCCATCAGACCTCTTGGGTCAAAAGTCAACTGTTTACCCCTTTTCAACCAAATTACCAAAATACCCTCGAACTTCCGAACGTCATAACTTCTTTCTCGAACGTCGAAATTGGACGTGCCACCTGTCTATGAACTCATGACGTCCCGAAATACATCACAGTCATTGGCCAAGGTCCATTTGATAGCGTGAACGAAGAGTCAACGTTTCGCCCATTCTAGGGGCAAAATCGTCATTTCGTCCTAAATGTCCATTAATCCTCGTCTAATCCCCGATTAGCCTCGTTAATCCGTCATTAAGTCTTAATAAATCCCGATAATTCGGGACTGGTCGTTACAATCTTCCCCCTTCAAGAATTTCGTCCTCAAAATTCAAATTGAGCTAGTTCCACAACTAAACTGTGGAAATTCAATCGTGTCCCCGCACACGGCCACTCGTCGGTACGCACTGCCACCGGAGCTTCCAAGCTCCATTCAACTCTCACAACGCCACACTTCGGCTTGTAAGTCTAACTTGAGATAGTGTCGACGTCTCCCGAACTCGCCTCTCACCTACTCTGACAGATCAGTTATACTCAGTTGATTCTCGATCCTTATAGTTTACCTTTTCGAGACGTTCCAACCTACACCTAGTAGGTTACTATATGTGCTCTCACTAAGGTTATACTTTCCAATCTGCCATCACGTCAATCTTTCAGTCTGATGGTTCTTCTCATCCGACAGTCGGAATTGATATTCTAATCAGCATCCGATCCAACAACTATCCTCACTACTTCCCCGTAATGATACTTTACCTCCGTCACCATCACTAAGTCCACGAGCATGAACGTGACTAGCAGGTAACGCTCGGCTCCACTACGCTTCCGCTGCACACTCTGATCTCGACTCGCTCTCAAGTCCTCGTATCGTATCGTATCTCACATCACTCGGTGATCTCCGCTGACATCTAGACTCACCTCGAGTCCCAACCATCGTACTACTCATCATGTCGACCCACAATCGACGTCTCACCTATCCTGGGTGTACGGGATCCTCATTCGAATACTTGTCTCAGCAGAAAACACACTCATGCACTAGGGTTCCTCTGGCCCGCACGGCCCTAAGCTCTTGGCTCATCAACTCTCCGAACCCTCTCCAATACTTCTGCTCGAGCACACAGCATTCGGCGTCCAGTCAATATACCACTATGTCGAACTACATCCGATCATAGTACTCGTCGGTTCGATGTTCAGTCGTGCGTCACGAGCCAACCTCAATCCATCACAATCTCTATCCTTAAATCCAACTCGAGGCATCAGCTATTCATTTCGCCCTGATCGATACCCTCGTATCGTCCTCGTTTCCTATGTATCCCCATATCCAATATCTGTCTTGTCATCTCACCAACTATGCTAAGGGATCCTCCATCAGTCTCACAATACTATTCTCATATGCTCCTCGCTTAGCATAATCAACAAGGCAATTTACTCCAATAAAGACCAGACCTCGGTCTAAACGCCTCACGGTCGTCACAATCACTTCCGTCATCTCGATCATCCTCACGCTACTCGATCTGTCTCGTATTGGTTACTCACTTGTCACATTGCTGGACGTGACACTACGAATCATCTGATCTCCGAGTCCATCCAATTTGACATCACTGTTGTATCCTTCCTCATCGATCTACATGAGGAAAGTTGAAGATGATGACATCAAAGTTCATTCTATGTCATCCTGCAGCACCCAGCACTATTTGCTAAAGAGCAAGAAACGAGAAGTCTCCTTGTCAGGACCCACCCCAGTTTCACCCCGAAACCCGAGGTAAATCCTGCTCCCGTCTGACTCCCCGACACAACACCCAAGTAAAACTCAAGCAAACCCAGTCAGACGCAGGACTCCTTAACTGAAAATCCCAACGTTATCGTTTACAGAGCATAGTACGAAAATACAAGGAACTAAAAAAAACGATAAATTACACGCACTCGGAAGTCTGTAAAACTATTCCGGGATCCCTCACGTCCCTTCTATGCCTCTGACACTGCCTCGACGTCAAGACCCCGCGCTCGCTCCACAACCTGGAGGGCAAGTTAAAACGTTCATGACGTCCTAATTTACGTCCTGGTCACTGGTCAATACACAATTGACCACCCGACATAAAAGTCAACATTTTTGCCCGGACCAGGGGCAAAATTATCATTCTAGGCTCCCGGACTTTTCAGGACCACCTAACCACTGATTAACCTCACTAATCACACCTTAATCACTCTACTAATCCCGGCTCTTGGAACGGGTTGTTACACTCCTTCACCGGTCTCTAAGTCGAGAGTAGTTGCAACCATGTCAGAAGCATGCTCAACTGTTTCTATTCCTGAGCTAGAAATCCTTCTCCTTGACTAAGAGTATTCTATGATAATTACTGTAATACTTG
The DNA here is from genome assembly GCA_032719365.1 of Prinsepia uniflora. Lineage (NCBI taxonomy): Eukaryota > Viridiplantae > Streptophyta > Magnoliopsida > Rosales > Rosaceae > Prinsepia > Prinsepia uniflora. The sequence continues at coordinate 62,823,560 of CM064875.1, forward strand.
ATCCTTCCCTTAAGGACTAAACTCTTCCATAGATTCTCTTCGGCTTCTTCCGGCACTGTTCGAGTCAGTAACCTAGTTCACCCATCCCATTACTTATGGGATCCAAATCTAGCACTTAACGCCCGTGTCGTTCGTCCACAACGACCTAGGGTACCTGTCACCCAATCTAGGTATAGCACATGCATCGCACCAAGCCACTCAGGAACCCCTCTGTCACACTCAGTGCCCATCGGACTCACACGCTTATCCCTAAAGGGTACGTCTACCAACTCAGTCGTACGTCCTCGACTCACTCGGACATCGTCCACATGTCCGTACGCAATCCAGCTCGCCTATTCATTTTCGACCGTCTATGCACATCCAAAAGGATATCAATTCATCCTAATCCAATATACCGCTCGACTCTTCGGTCGCACTTTTGTATCTCACCAATTCTGAAAAACCGGTCACTAATCTCCACGACAGTACTCGCGTTGTCCATTCTTTCCCACCAACGACAACTGTCGATAACTACTGTAGTGACCCATACTATTTCTCAGTGTCAGACTTCTCCTCAAACTAGCGTACACAAACTCAGGAGGTATGGTCAACCAACCATCTCCCACACGATTCCCAAGATGAATCTATACTATCCGACAAATCCTTCACGTCGTAGTGGTAGAACCTTACCATGAGCACATCACGACTGAGCTACCCTCAGCTTGTGGCTCGTCGTCTTTTCTCTTTAACTTCATCGCATCACTGCTACACGGAGTACGAATCAACCAATCCTAAAACCTTGCTCCTATGAGCAATCACCCCTTTTCCCTTCTCGGGTCGACGGGGCTCTGCTCCCCTCGTACTCCACGACTCCGGTGTGACCATTCCGACAATCGATATCAGAAATGAACATTTCCCGAACGTCCCTCGATTCTCAACAACCACCGAAATCAAATCTAGCCTCGATGGTGGCACCTACCACGAACTCGTGCAGACACAACCCATACACGTCACCATCGAGACTCCGAACCTAAGTGGTCAACTCACCACAGATACTAATTGCTCAACACACAATGTCCACCAATCGGTCTGCCTCGAAATCCGATCAGCAAGTGCCACTCTCCTGGTCATTCGTCTAGTCGATCGCCAACTAGGGTTGCCATAACCAGGCTGTTCGCTGCAACATGTCAATCTCAAGCGATCCCTCGCCTTGACTCCGAAGGAAGGTCGTACTCGGATACGGGTATCCCAACAACCAGTACCTGAGGAACTCGTCTCCTCGTTACCCTTAGCCGCTGGCATCCACAAGAACTTGGCCTAATTCCATGCCTAACAATGCACACTCGCTACCTGTCGTAATCGTATCCTGCCACGTTGTACAACAACTACTCCGGGCATCCTCTACCAGTCAACATCCCTCCAGGATTCGACACCTCTAAACGTAGCACCTCATGCCAAATAGAGTCAACGTCCCTATTCCAACAAGTCTCACTAAGGTCCTTGTACTCCCGACTGCTCCTAGCAGCACAATCTCGATCCTTGCAATTATATCGCGGACGATCCCAAGGTTTGACCTCTACTAATTCCACTGGTTCCGCTTTGCTCCATTCCACATCCATCAAGGCTACTCGACGGTCCCGACTCTTGGGTCTTCATACGGTGTCTACGAGTCCACTGGATCCTATCTCCAGTAACTATGCGGCTCTAAGCAGTCAAATTCACACAGATAACGATCCTACTTGGGATCCAACCTCTCGGAAAACGTGGCATGCACGACGTAGGATGCCAATCGTACCCTAATCCACCGGATCTCGTGCAAAACGTAGTCTAACTAGGATTCAATTCCACTGAATCCGCGTACTAATACCCTAACTATTAGGTTGATGAGGGGCTGTTATGACTGTTGAGACATCATATCCTCGATCTGCGCGCACTCTAAGAGTAAAACACGCCCTGATACCAACTTGACAAGACCCGTCCCAAATCCATCGGGATTAGCGTGGGACGTGCCTACTCCCGTCTGACACGAATCAGACCAGGGATACTTCCGTACTTAGCCCATCCGGGACTATCAGAGTATGCCAGGGTCTAGCGGCGGAATGTGATGCCTCGTCTCCGCTATAGCCCGTATCCGCGATCAACCTGAATGACATTCAAAATACAAAATTTTTGAGTGGACAAAACAATTATTTTATAAAAATATTTCATAAAAGACCTTTATGCCCTTCATTAAAAACATATGCATGCATTTGAAAACCATTTCTCAAACAAAGGACACTGGGCCTTAGCCCAAAATTATCTCAAAGTATTTGGGACCTCAGCCCAAACCAAAACATGTGGGAACTCATCCCAAATCCATCGCTTATGGGTTTCCCCCCAAAACCAATAAGCGTGGGTCTCAGCCCAACGTCGTCACTTCGAAAACTCGTACACATATACATATATACATATATAACCCATCCTAGGCACTTCCGAGAAGATGCCAACTTGGGGCACACAGCCCCTAGGGAACTCATCCCCGATATATGTCACGATTTCTATATATATAAGTATGCATACTACTCGGGATCTCATTCCGAGTCTACTCCCAGGAATTCTCCATCTAGGAGGCTCTATCTTCGGATCCAGTCCGAGCATCTCTCCGGGTGCGACCCGGAACCACATCATAACTCCCATTCCTGGAACGGGATCCCTATGGGGACACCCATTCTGGTCTGTGAATCGTGACTCTCCAGGTCGACGTCTCAAGGAGACTAATCAATACGCTCACAAGGAGGGTATATACATACTAGTATAGAAAACCATAATACGGGACTCACGCCCGATAACACAAATCAACTGGGCCTTTAGCCCGAACGTATTACTCAACGGGGCCTCTAGCCCGATTTCACAATGAACTGGGCATCGAGCCCAAACTCGTAAATCAACGGGGCATCGAGCCCGAACCCTCAGGGTCAGTCACGATTCCGATCGGAGTGATGCGTGCAACCATCAATTCAGGACTGCTCTCAATCCTAGTATGTCGGCATGAACAGATCATTGTCTTGACCAACTCTAGAACATGGTGCACACGCCACCGATCGATCTCCTATACCGTCAGCACTCCGAATTCGAGCCTCCAGTGGCTGCTCGACAACGAAACGTGCATCGTTACCTTTCCAGAGGGAACATATTTCAATCCGAAGGTGAGCGTCACGTCGTCCGTCGCCGTACACACAGTATCCGTCACGACTACGAGTCTGATCCGTATTTCATCAATAGGGCCACATGCCCAAGTCAAAACCAAATCCAATTGGGTCCCATGCCCGATTTTACCTTTTCAAAACCTTTCATTTAAATCGAATGCATAAGCGCGTAAAAGCACATATAAAATTGAAAACCTCGAAGTATGTGCCCATACGTAAACACACACATAAAATGCACTCAAGGCATCCCAAAACATATATTAAAACATTTATAAAACATTTATGAAGGCATCGATTCATAGAAGAAATTCCACTCACAGACCATTCGCACTGCCGCCTCGATACGCGCACCGTACACCTTCCCGGGTCAATCGTCATCTTCGGGGTTCCCAAACCTGTTCAAATCACTTTAGAGGGTTACTAACTACTTAATTAACCCCTCAATAAAGCCCCCTTATTTTCCGGGATTTTAACTATTTTTAAACGCTCTCCAAACCCTTCGGACAACCCGAACTATATCGAGACGATGTCTGATCGACTCGAAACTAGTCCCAAAATGTTCCTTACATCGAATAAATGATTTCACATGTTGGAAATACCCCCAAAAGATGGCCCACGTACCTACACGCGCAGCCTGAAGTGGCTGCGCGTGGGAGCCACGCGCCAATACTGTAGATCGTCTTCTTCCTCGGTTAGGCCGGTCCGAACCAGCCGGCCCTATTTTTCCTGCAACTGCGGTCCAGCCGAACCGATGTGGCCGGTTTAGGCCGCTAGACTGTTCATTCTTCATCCTTTTCCTAATCAATCCTATTCTTCCTATTTTGATCCTAGGAACCTAAATATGAATTAAAACATCTAAAACCTACGTAAACCCATGGACATGATTTGTCCCTCAAGGTTCAATAATTCCAAAAACTCCCCAGGGCTTCCTCAGCCTCTAACCAGCATCAAAATCATCCTATTACCTTCCTAAAAACCCAATTAGCTCATTCTAATCACCTAAATCCGTCCTTAAAGTCACAAATTAAAAATGGAAGGAATCAGGTAAAACGGCTTACCGTGCTCGAGCTGCCACCGACGACCACAGCAGCGCCATCCTGACTAGCCACCACATTCCTCACGGCCCTCCTCTCACTCTTTGGGCCTCACAACCATGATCATAGGGGTAAGGGTTTGGATTGGGGTTGAAGGTTTTGATCGGGTTTGGTGGAAATGGTCGAGTATAATGAAAAGGGGAGGATATGCATGAATTATTTGGGCTGGGAAATGGACGGGTGACATTTTTTACTCATCCATTGGGCCTGTCCAAAAATATCTAGGCCCCACTTAAGTCCAAAAGTCCCTCGTCTCGTAAAACATGCAATAGTACGTTCAACTTCCGTGAACCGTAATTTCTCCGTTGGATATCCGAATTTGACATGCCGTCTGTCTACGTATTCGTATCATCCCGATCTACGTAATATTCCTCGGCCCTCGACCATCGGACTTCCCGGGTCAAAATTCAATTGTTTGCCACTTTTCTACCAAATTACCAAAATACCCCCGAACTTCCGAACGTCATAACTTCTTCCTCGAACGTCGGAATCGGACGTGCCACCTATCTGTGAACTCATAACGTCCCAAAATACGTCACAGTCATTGGCCAAAGTCCATTTAACCGCCTGAACAAAGAGTCAACATTTTGCACATTCTAAAGGCAAAATCGTCATTTCGCCCTGAACGTTCGTTAGTCCTCGTGTAATCCCCAATTAGCCTCACTAATCCATCATTAAGTCTTAATAAATCCCTATAATTTGGGATGGGTCGTTACATATGAAGAATTCTCCATTGCTATCCATCTAATCTTAAGATTGTCATCTCCCACATTGAACCACGGCTCTCATTTCACTAAGTTATTTGGTCACCCTCCCACTTACTCCAACCTTCGCACCTTTAGTAGTGTATGCTGTGTTCATCTTCCTGCCCATGAGGGCACCAAACTCACGGCTTAATCAACCAAATGTGACTTTCTATGATATTTTGTACACCATAAAGGTTTCCTTTTTTATAATCCAAATTTGTGTCACATTCGCACTTTTAGAAATGTAATTTTTCAAGAAACTAGTATTTTTTTTACCTCACATCAATATCCCATTTCTCCCTCATTTTATGTTTTACCTATGTTTACATTCTCTTCTGCAGATCCAATCCTTTCTAAGCCTCTCCTACTGTATCAACGATGCTCATCCCCCTGGTCTACCCTGCCTTCCGCCCTTACCGAGCCCCCTCAAGCTCCTTCCCTGATTGGTGATCTTAATCCAGCAGCTCCCCTTCCCTTCCCATACATAGTACTCGGGTTCGTTGCCCACCAGATAGGTTTGGGTTCTCTTCTCCTTCATCCTTTACAGCCACCTTGTCTTATATTCCTATTCCTACGTCTTATAAAACTGGGGATGGAGCACAAGTGCTGGCAGAATGTTATTGAAACAAAACTTTTTGCACTAGCAGAAAACCAAACTCGATGAACCTACATGTGTCTCGATGAACCCACATATGCCTCGAGACATCACATCCACAGTAGCATCACACCACTCAAGTCGACGAACCAACGACTTTGGGAACCAAACCTCGCGCAGGACACACGAAACCTTACTCTGATACCAATTATCACAACCCTCCCTCAATTTCCCGAGATTAAGGGTTAAGTTATGCTCCCGTCTAACTTACGAGTGACACGAAGGCTAAACAGATGTCCAACCTCCATGTGACTCGTAAGTCGGATAAGGGATTCTTGACTGAACCGCTCAAAACTTCCGAACTTCCCAGAGCGCGCAGACTCTACTGTGGCTTTCGTGTGTGATGTCTCCTTCTCTCTCGATCAACAGCTCGCACCGCAACAACCTGGAGGGTATCGAAAACACAAAAAAAAACTGTGAGTGGACAAAAATAAAGTATAAGTTCAAAACATTTCAAATTAAACAATTACTTTTATACCCTACATTTAAAACCAATGCATGCATATCAGAAGTCATGTCAGAAAACCATTCATATCAAAACCATTAATGAATACCATATGAAATCCCGAAGCAAATCCAAGCCTTAGCCTCAAATCACAAATCATACGTCCGGGTCGCTGCCCAAAACATTTGAAAACCACTGAGAATCAGTGAAAAACCAGTGAAAAACATCAATCATATGAGTTTGATGGATCTCAAATGCGTGCGAGTCTTTAAACTCAAAACCATGCGCAATATCAGGCCTTCCCGGGATATCATATCCGAGTCTTAAAACTCAAAACATATACCGAGTTTTTAAACTCAAAACATATCAATCCAGGGCCCTCCCCCCGTCAATCAATCCGAGTCTTTAAACTCAAAATTAGGTCCAGCGATTTTTTGTTTTCTTTTTCCGGGTCTTTAAACCCAAAATCATTTTTTAATCAACAGTAAAAACCTCAGAAAATCCTTATCCGAATCCGCAACAATGATTCCGTAAGCTAGCATCCAGAACCATCGTCCCGAACCCAAATCCAGATTCCCTTTCCAAGTTTCAAAACCATATCCAAAATCTCATTTCCGAAATCCAGTTTTAAAACCAAAATCTCAAGAACAGATTCCAAGCCCGAAATCACTTTTCTGAAATTCATTTTAAATCATTGAAATCAAATCATCTTTCAAATCCCGAAATCAAATCATCGAAACCATCGCTCAACCATAGCATCGATCGAAATCTCGTAAAACGTGTTATTCCATATATACCTCGAAAATTGTGCAAAACCGTAAACCATCAAGATCATAAATCAAGTCATAGATTCATCTGTAGAAAACATATATGCATTCATCAAGAGTTAGAAAACAAAGTCCACTCACAGAACATTTCGCCGTTGTCTCGATACGCGCGCACATACGCCGTTCCCGGCCGATCCACTATCCTCGGCTTCCCCTAACCTGACTGGTCTGAACCAAATCGGTCTGGACCCAGTTCGGCGGGAGGTTGAAGACAAACAGTGCAGGCGTGTAAAGCCCACATGCAGCCTCTTTGGGCGGCGCGTGGCACGGAGTTTGAGGGAGTTTCCAACATGCCTTTTAAAGTATTCGATGTAACAAACGTTTTAGCCCTGGTTTCGAGTCAATCGGACATCGTCTCGATAGTTTTAGAGATGTCCGAAGGTTTTGGGCCTCGGTTAAAAATAGTTAAAAATTCGGGAAAATTATGGGGCTTAAGTATGATCATTGTGAAGTAGTTAGTGACCGTATACATGTGAGTTACAGGTTGCACATAGTTTCCTATTTACAACCGCCAGCCACGACGGTCTTCGCGGTGGCACTACCCTCTCACCATCGAGTTCCACCATTTCCATCCCACACTACTCACAATTGAGGAGGATTGGGTTTTTTCTCATGGTTCACGCACACCCCCAACCTCAGACACTCTGTTTTCCTGTTTTCCAGCCCGTGCATACCTTCATTCATTTTGTTTTTAAAAAAAGGAAAAAGGCGGTCACTGGTTGTTCCACAATTATCTGGACCCAGCCACGCATCAAAAATCCTATGGCACCCCTTCCAATCAACAGCCAAGTGTCCATCTCTGAGTGGGCACAGATCCTAATGCAGGAAATGTCCAGTGACAGGACCCATCCCAATCCCACCAGGATTAGTGCGGGATGACCCTGCTCCCATCTGACACGAAGTGTCAGACAAGGGATATTTCCGACCTTTGCCCTCCCGGGCTATCAGAGTACGCCAGGATCCGGAGGAGGCATGTGATATCTCGATCTCTGCTACAGTCCACACCCAATGTCAACCTGAAGGGCAGTTAAAACATTAAAAACTGTGAGTGGAAAAAACCAAGAGTTTATAAAAACATTTCGTAAGAAGACATTTGTACCCTTCACTAAAAAGCATGCATGCATTCGAAAACCATTTAACCGAAAGAACCATATGTGGGAACTAAGCCAAAACCAAGGTTGAAAGAACCATAATGAAAACGACCATACGGGACTCAGCCCAAACCATAGTAAAACCACGTACACGGGACACTGTCCAAAACCTGTGCATATCACATATCATATATCTCATCTAGCATACATCATATATACATATAATTCACAAAACCAATCCTATCACGGTTTCCAAAGCTACGCGCGTGCTACCCAGGTCTCAATCTGAGTCTTCTCAAAGTCAAGATCAATGTCCGCAGACCACTGACCCTACCAGAGGTAATAGTAATCATAGCCTTCCTGAGAGTAAGGAACCCAACTGGGGGTGACTCCACTCAGTCGGTGTTCCGTGACTACTCCAGGGTCCACCCAAGCCAACGACCCTCCCCGGAGGAGATAATAGAAGTAAAGGAAGGTATATGAATACATATATATACATAACATAAACATTCATGCCCGGTTCCCTTGTACCGTCATGATCCACAACATCCATTAACCAGGGTTCATGTCGATTCCCATAAACTGTCATGAACCAGAATGACCTGACAAAGGTTCATGCCGGTTCCATAAACCGTCATGAACCACAATGGCCTTTCCAGAGTTCATGTCGGTTCCCATAAACCGTCATGAACTTGGAAATCCATCTAGGGTCCCTGACCCGAAATCATAAACCGTAAAATAACTGGGTTTCGTGCCCGAACATATGACATCAGTTGGGCACCGTGCCCGATATCTAAGGTCATATTCCCGAGACAAAAAAAAATGGGTCTCATACCCGAGTTTATCATTTTGAAATCCAAAACCTTTTCATTTAGACCAATAAAGACATACATACCCGTATAGGCACCGTATAGGGCCGAAACCTCAAAATACGTGCCTATACGTAACCACATACAAATGCACACATGGAATCATCAAACATGTAATAAAACACATAATAAACCTTTATGCATGCACCAATTTAGAAAACAAGGTCCACTCACAGACCGTCCGAGCTGTCGCCTCGATTTGCGTGCCATAGGCTCTCCCGAGCCGATCACTATCAATGGGACTCCCGAACCTGTCCAAATCGTAATAGAAGGTTACTAACTACATTATTAACCTCCTACCAAAGCCCCGTAATTTTTCCGTATTTTTAACTATTTTTAAAACCGAATCTAAACCTTCTGACACCCCGAAACCTATCGAAACGATGTCTGATTGACTCAAAACCAGTCCCAAAATGTTCGTTACATCAAATAGATGATTTGAAATGTTGGAACCATCCTCAAATTCTCCCCCACGCGCCCGTACGCGCCGCCTGAAGTGGCTGCACGTGGGAGCCACGCGCCTGCTACAGTGTCATCCCTAACCTCGCGTCGACCGGTCTGAACCGGTCCGGTCCAGTTCACCTGCAACTTGGACCAGTGTGACCGGTTCAAGCTCCTACATGGTCCAATCTTCACCGTTTTCACTCCTAATCGATCCTAATCTTCATTTTTTCATCCTAGGATCCTAACCTAATCGATTAGAACCCCTAAAACCCACAAAACCCGACCGGTTTGATTTTCCCCTCACGGTTCGAATTTTCGAAATCCACCCCAGGGCTTCTCGACGTCTCACCACTCCCAAAACCTTCCTAAAAACTCCCTAGCAACCTTATTAACTCAAACCAAACGTCCAAAACCTCCCATAACAAACAAAATCGAAATTGAATTGAAAATCGTTAAAACCGATTACCTCGTGCTATTTTTCTCCTCCGCCGCCCACGGTGGCTCTGCCTGGCAGCCACCACGTCCTCAGCTCCTCTTCTCACTCTCTGGGCCGCTCAGTGAAGGTGACAGGTTAAGGGTTTGGGTTTGGATGAATGAAAATGGTGATCGGGTTTGGTTTGAAGGGAGGAGAATGAATGATCGATGAAGGTGGGAGATGCATGAATGAATGAGGTTGGTCAGTGGATGGGTGACAAGTGTCACTCATCCATTGGGCCTCCATAAAATATATGGGCCCCACTAAAGTCCAAAAGTGCAACCGTCTCGTAATTCGTGCAATAGTACCCTCGTACTTCCGTGAACCGTAATTTCTTCGTCGAACGTCCAAATTTGACGTGCCGCCTGTCTACGGATTCGTATCATCCTTATCTATGTAATAGTCATCGGCCCTCGGCCATCGGATATCCGGGTCAAAAAGTCAACTATTTGGCCTTTTTAACCAAAATTACCAAAATGCCCCTAAACTTCCGCACGTCATAACTTCCTCCTCAGACGTCGGAATTGAACGTGCCACTTGTCTATGAACTCGTGACGTCACGAACTACGTCACGATCATCGGTCAAAGTCCATTTGACAGCCCGAATGAAAAGTCAACGTTTTGCCACGACTAGGGGCAAAACGGTAATTTCGCATCATTCGTCCGATTTCGCCCAACTAATCACTGATTAGCCTCAATAATCGTGATTAGTCACTAATCTAATCTAGGAATTTGGGACGGGTCGTTACATCCAGAATACCCCTCAGGGACAAATTACCATTTTGCCCTTCGTAATCCCAACATATATCGCCTGTCGTTGAAATCAGGGTCTCGAGACCTTCCTAACGGTCCTCGAAGTTTGTGAAATGTCTAGGTCATTTGAAAAGTCAACAAATCGCCCCTTTAACAAAATTACCCAAACTACCCTCAACTTCCGAACGTCGTAACTTTCTCCTCGGATGTCAAAATCAGACGTGCCACCTGTCTATGAACTCGTGACGTCCCGAACTACGTCACGGTCATCGGTCAAAATTCTATTTGACCTCCTGAAAGAAAAGTCAATATTTTTGCCCATTCCAAGGGCAAAATTGTCATTTTGCACCGTCCGTCTGAACGCATCCAACTAATCACCATTTACCTTCACTAATCCGTCATTAACAACTAATCTAATCCCGATTTCTGGAACGGGTCATTACATCACATGATTTTTAGAAATCTTGATTGTCGAGCGGTTATCACACTTCACTTGTGTAGGAGCATGTTGAGCATGCATCAGTACCTCAGAAATCCTCCTTAACCAAACTGCTTGATAAGCACGCGAAGCTCCTACAATGAACTCAGATTTGGTTGTGGACAAAGTGACAATTGGTTGCTTCTTAGAGGACCATGGAACAAATTCATCGCTTAAAATGAAAACATAACCGGACGTACTCTTCCTATCGTCAAGATCTCCAGCATAGTCACTGTACGTGTAGCCGATTAGCTCTTTGTTTCCTCCCTTCTTGAAAAACACCCCAAATGATGAAGTTCCTTTCAAGTACCTTAGCACCCTCTTTGCAGCAGCCAAGTGAAATTCTGTAGGAAACTCCATGAATCTTCTGATGAGACTTACCACAAACATGACATCTAGTCGAGTGGTAGTCAAGTACATAAGACTTCACACTATCTGCTTATACAATGTACTATTGATCTTCACCCTTTGCTCATCCTTGGGTTTTGAATCGAATTGCAACCCTCCATCTTGAATCTTTCCAGCACCTCCTGGGTGTATTTTTTTTACCAGGAAAGATTCCTTTCGTTTGTTGTAGCACTTATATACCAAGGAAATATCTCATCATGCTGAGGTCTATCATATGAAATTCATTCATCATAGATTGCTTGAACTTCCCAAACATCTGCTCATCATTTCCAGTAAATATAAGATCATCAACATAGAAGAAAATGATCAGAATCTTACCTTCAGCCGATACCTTGGTGAACAAGGTGTGCTCATAGGGGCACTTCTAGAATCCCTCATTCATGAAGTAAGCCTCAATGCGTCTGTACCAGACTCGAAGAGCCTGTTTAAGTCCATACAGGGCATTTCTTAATTTATACACTTTATGCTCTTCCCCTGCTTTTATGTACCCCAGCGACTGCTCCACAAACACCTCTTCACTCAGCTCATCATGAAGGAAGGCTGATTTCACATCTAACTAGTAGATTTTCCACTCCTTCTGTGTAGCAAGAGAGACCACCACTCTTATGGTATCTAACCGAGCCACAAGTGCAAACACTTGAGCATAGTCCACTCCATGATGTTGAGCATATCCTTTTGTGACTAATCTTGACTTATACTTACCCTAATCTTGCCATATCGTTTTCATTGAGTTTAGTTTTATAAACTCATTCTACCCTAATTCTCTTTGATCCACTTGGTAAGTCAGTTACCTCCCACGTTTTGTTCTTCTTTATTGCTTCTATCTCCAAATCCATTACCTTCCTCCACTTTGCACTATTTTCGACATCAACCTATGAAATAGGGTCATTGTATGCAAACATAGCTAGATAAGCTATGTCCTCTTCTGAAGAGAGACCTTCTCCACTTTCATAACCCCTCGTCCAGATTGGTGGCCTCCTAATTCCTCCTTCGTTAGAGCCGTTCGAACTCTACTCTGTGGTATAATGTGGAACATCATGCTCAGTTCCCTTTTCTAAAGTTTCACTCAAATCAGGAGTAGCTTATGCATTGTTAATATCTGATTCATCAAGAACAGCTTTTGAATAATTCTCTCCCCAATATAGATCTTATAGGATTGCCTCTTTGTGATTCTCATCCCAATTCCATCCTTTATCTTCTTAAAACACCACATCCCTGCTTATTATTATCGTCTGAGAAATTGGATTGTACAATCTGTATGCCTTAAATTCTTCACCGACTCCAAGTAAAACACACCGTGAGCTTTTATCATCTAGTGTTGTTCTTTTGTTATCCGGGACAAGAGTATAAGCGATACATTCAAACACTCTAAAATAATCCACAGATCGTTTAGATCATCCTCATGCTTCTTCAGGAGTTATATTTTGCACTGTGAGAGTTGGAATTCGATTCAAAAGATGAACAGTTCAATTCACTACTTCGGCCGCAACGTCCTTGGGAGCTTCTTCTCTGACAACATTCTTCGATCAAAATTCATAATAGTTCAATTCTTCCTCTCGCCACACCATTTTGTTGTGGTGTGTATGTTGTTGTCAACTGTCTACGTATTCCATTCTCATTGCAAGAATTAGAAAACTCATGTGATATGAATTCTCCTCATCTATCTATACGAAGACACTTTGTACATGCACCAGTTTCTTTTTCAACTCGACTCTTATAGTGTTTGAAAGTAACAAAGGCTTTTGACTTTTCTACCAAGAAGTATACACAAGTTTTACGACTGAAATTATCAATGAAGTTAATTAGGTACCTTTTCTTGTTGTTGGAGGTAGGAGTGATCGTTCCACAAATATCCATAACTATTTCTTATCATCAATGAAGTTAATATCAAATTTTTTGGGAATTAGGGTTGTAGATTACCGAGAGAAATATCTGGGTCTTCTTAATATCTAATTTGTAGCCCTAGTTAAGGTTGTTGCTCAGGCGCTTCCTGCGTATTCGATGAGTGTCTTCCAGCTTCCCTAGTATCTATGTTATGAACTCTCTGCTGAGATTTTTCCGCTTTGTTGAAACAAAGCAGGGAAGCGAAGTATCCATTAGATGAGCAAGGATAGACTGTGTAGCCCTAAGAGTAAGGGCGGGTTGGGCTTCAAGAATTTTGAGATGATTAATCCAGCTATGGTTGTGAAGCAAGCTTGGAGGCTCGTGGAGCAACTGAGGTAACTGGTAGCTCAGATTATGAAGGCCCATTACTATCCTCATCAGGATTTCATGGTGGCTGACGTTGGGTCTTTGTCGTCCCTTATGTGGGGGTCTATCATTTGGGGACGAGAGGTGGTTAAACAGGGATTGGTTTGTGGAGTGGGCAATAGAGTCTCGATTGGTGTGTTTCATGATAGATGGTTGCCTGTAATGACCCGTCCCAGAAATTGGGATCAGATTAGGGGTTCATGACGAATTAGTGAGGTTAATTAGTACTTAATTGGATGATGTCAGATGGACGGTGCGAAATGACGATTTTGCCCCTAGAATGGGCAAAAAGATTGAATTTTAGTTTGTACGGTCAAATGGACTTTAACCGATGACCGTGACGTAGTTCGGGACGTCACGTGTAACGCCCCGGAAATTCAAAAACGGAAAATTTGGAAAATTTGAAGAAAATGACGATTTTGCCCTTGGAATTGGGCGAACGGTTGACTTTTTATTTGAGCGGTCAAACGGACTTTGACCGATGACTATGGCGTAGTTCGGGATGTCACGAGTTCATAGACAGGTGGCACGCCCGATTCTGACATTCGAGGAAAAAGTTATGATGTGCGGAAGTTGGAGGGTAATTTGGTAAATTGGTCACAATGGCCGAAAGTTGACTTTTTGATCGGGACATTGTTTGGACTTTCCGGGAAGACCGTTGGATAGGTCTTGGGACACTGAATTCGTAGACAGGCGGCATGCGTCAATCGAAGTCCGAACGAGAAAGTTATAGGTCTAGAACCATGAGGGGCATTTTGGTAATTTTTCCAAGTAGGGATAAAATGGTAATTTTCTGCAGCTGGGATAATTGTGATGAGTCAGTATAAGGGTGACTAATCTGATTTGGGGAGTTACATCTGTCACAATTACATGTGGGTTAGTGGCACTTGATTAATTAAATGAATTAATGTTTGAATAATTAGTATATAGTTAGCAAAAACAAAGAACAGAGACTGGCCTTCCTTGATCGATTCTTCCCAGCAACCAAACCTTGAGAATTGGATGTGAGTGAGATTGAATTCGTGAGGAATTGTAGAGTAGAGTGATGAACTTGAACCCTGCTAACACCTAAACACAGAAAACCCGAAAAAAAACCATTAAGGACCTCAAAATCGATTTCGAATTTGTAGATGTTTCTGAGTGAAATTGCCCTTACATTTAGCCTTCTGGGATTGCTACGAGTTGAACCAGATTAAGAACGAAAGAAATTGGGGTCGTTTGGCCTTAGAACAGAGAGGGGGACAACTTCAAATACTCGAGCTGGAGTCGTGGAATTGAGGACATGGAATCGTGAAATTGATCATGGAAATACGTTTATTAGAACTCCACGATGCTTATTGATGCATCAATTGAGGGAAACAAGTGAGAAATTGGGACGATTGGATGATGAACAATGCTTCGGTGTTCTTCGAAGAATTGAGGTTGATTCGATTAAATTAAGGTACGGTCCCATGTAATTGAATTGACAGACCTTCAATTGAGCCTATAATGATGCTAATGGATGATTAACTTGTGGAAATTGATGTCGAATTGACAGCACTGGAACCGGGTCACCTCGCGGGTCGTAGGCTCCGTTTATCAGAGAAACGGGTAAGGAACGAAACTGTGCAGGTTACTGTTCACAGCGCGTGAGGGCGCGTGGCCGGGAATCTGGTCTTGGGTCCAACATACGTTTTAATGCTTTCGATGATACGGACATTTTAAAATTGGTTTCGAGTCGATCGGACACCGTCTCGATAATGTTTCGCGGGTCCGACGGTTTATGTTATATTTTAATTAATATTAAATTCCCGAAAAATTATGGGAAATTGATATGATGTAAATTGACTTGTTAGTAACCCTACATAATAATTTTGGACAGGATTCGAGGTTCCTGGCAAGTGTCGGAAATTACGGAAACGCGTGCAGCTCGGGAAGCGAGAGGTTTGGACGGTGTGTGAGTGGACGTTTGTTTTATAAACTAATATGCATGCATAGTTAAATGTCTTACATGATTGATTGTATGATTTGAATTGCAATGATGTCTCGATGACGTGGCATGATTATGTGTGATTTAATGGATATTTTATTCGGTCTTCCGGGCACGTTTTTTGAGAAAATGTGCAAATGATATTTTGAACTAGGCCCGGAGTCAAAATGGTTTCAAAATGGATATTTTGATGAATTGATAAGTCAAGGATGATTTCTGGATTATTTTAATGTTTTCGATGTGACTTTACGGATTTACGTATAAATGATATTTGGGCTTGAGTCCCGGTTGATAATGATTTTGACTTGGTTTGAAGTCAAGGATTTGATTGAGATGTTTTGGGATATGATCCCGGGATAATTTTCATTGGGATTATGAATGCCCAGACGGTCGAAGCTAGGGGAGTTCCTAGACGACCGGAGCTCGGGGATATGATTGTGCTTGTTCCTAGACAGCCGAAGCTAGGGGTGTTCCCAGGCGGCTGATACTCGGGGTGATATGTATTCCCAGATAGCCGGAGATTGGGGTGTTCCCAGACGGCTGATGCTTGGGGTTATGGCCTACGCGTAGTGCGGATATGATTATGAGATGGTTTGTGCACTTGTGAATGGTGCAGATTGCTTGAGGATTGATTGATTGATTGAGTAATTGATTGTGAACTTGTGCATAGTATTGCTTGATGTTGATTGTGATTACGTACTGGTATTGAGTACGAGTTCTAGTCTGTATGGCCAGGTGATTATGTGTTCGTATGTTTTGGCCTGAGAGCCGGGATTTAACTTGTTATGTGGTTGGCTGAAAAGCCAGTGTTTGTGTTTCATATGTTTTTCCCTATGCATGCAGGTTTGATAAACTGGAGGGTAAAGGATGTCTTTTAAAATGTGTTTTAACGAATATATTTTTGTCCACTCACACTTTTCTGTTTTGATGACCCTCCAGGCCGTGACACGACGTTCGGGGCTAACCGAGAGGCAGAGGCATAAGCGGAGATAATCCCTTGTCTGATATGTGCTGAAGGACAGTTTCGGGACTTCAGTTGACTTGTCAGATGGGAGCAGAACCGAGCACGGTTATCGAGGTCCAATTGGGACGGGTCCTATCATCACGAGTTCGTAGACAGGTGGCACCTCCGTTTCCGACGTCCGAGAAGGAAGTTATGACGTTCGGAAGTTCAAGGGCAATTTGGTAATTTGCTTAAAACGAGACCATTTGTCAACTTTTCAAACGACTTGGAATTTTCACTTAAATCGAGGACCATTAGGTAGGTCTTGATATCCTAAGTACAACGACAGGCAGCACGCCGTCATCGAACGTTGGACGAACCCGTTACGGGTCTAAGTATGTGAGGGGTAAAATAGTAATTTGTGCATGAAAGGGCATTCCGGACATTTCATGCATTGGGATTTGTGGCCACTCAGAGATGGACACTTGGCTATTTTTGGATGGGGTGACCACCGGGTTTTGGACACCTGGCTAGGTCTGGATGGTGGTAGAACGTGCCCACTGTCTCAATTTGTGTTTTTAAACATTTTGTGCATGGTTTGGATAACAGAGAAAAACAGAGTGTAATCCCTTCCCATAATCTTATTGCTTTCGATTCTTGAGAAGTGACCTACAAGGAGAATTGAGGGAGGTTGATGAGAGACTTCAGGTGGTAAGGACCGTCGTGGACAACCATGGACGGTTGTCCTGACCCTGCGATCAACTGTGACTTTCCCTGCCCCTGCCACCCGCGATCGTCCACACTTAAAAATCATCCCCAAACCGCTTTGATTGTGTGGACAGTCTGAAGGAAGGATGAAGAGGGGGATATCTGGAGGAGAATGAAGGCCACAGTGGAGCTCGTGACGGCGGGTCGAAGCAGAGACCCTGTGAACCCGAGACGTTCTGTTTTACAAAAAGAATGGTAATCATGTTCTCGTACGGTTTGGATCGATTAGTTGTTGGGAAGTTGATGCTAGAAGTCCAAGGGATCGAATAAGCTTAGTGAGGTAGTTAGTGACCTCTTTATGGGATTTGGACAGGTTCGGGAAAGCCGAGGATAGTGGATCGGCCGGGAATAGCGTAAGTGTGCGCGTATCGAGGCAGCGGCATAATGGTCTGTGAGTGGACTTTGCTTTCTACCTTATGATGCATGTATATATGTTTTAATATGTTTTCATACGTGATTCTATGATTTGATTTATGATCTTGATGGTTTACAGTTTTGCACGTTTTTCGAGATATTTGCGGAATTTCACGTTTTACGAGATTTCGAATGATCTTGTGGTTTGATCATGGTTTTAATGATTTGATTTTGGGATTTGAAATATGGTTTGATTTCTAGGATTTGATAAGTGATTTCGAACTTGGAGCCCTGTTCATGTGATTTCGGAAAAGAGATTTCGGTTTGGAAAGGAAATCTGAATTTGGGTTCGGGATGATGGTTCCGGATACTAGCTTACGAAATCATTGTTGAGAATTCAGAGATGGATTTTCTATGATTTTCCATGTTGAATGAAAAATGGTTTTGGGTTTAAAGACTCGGAAAAAGAAAAGAAAAACCGTTGGATTTGGTTTTGAGTTTAAAGACTCGGTTATGATACCCCCCCTACCCCCCCCCCCCCCCCCCTCCCTCCCTCTGAGGCCTGTGATTTTGTTTTGAGTTTAAAGACTCGTTGATATCCCGGGAAGGCCTAGTTATTGCGCATGGTTTTGAGTTTAAAGACTCGGACGCACTTGAGATCCAGTAAACTTGTATTCTTGATGTTTTTCACTGGTTTTTCAGATGTTTTGGGCAGTGGCCCGGATGATATGGATTTGATGAATTTTGGGACTGAGTTCCCGTATTTGAGATTGACTTGTGATTTGAGGCTGAGGCCTGGGATGTGGTTCAAGTTTTCAAATGGTTTTCATTGATGGTGTTGATATGAATGGTTTCATAATATGTATTGATATGCATGCATTGGTTTTTAAATGGAGGGTATAACTGTAATTGTTTTATTAAGCTGTTTTCTAACTTATACTTTATTTTTGTCCACTCACAGTCCTTTCGTGTTTTCGATACCCTCCAGGTTGTCGCGGTGCGGGCTGTTGTTCGAGAGAGACGAAGACATCACACCTACGACCCACAGTAAATTCTGCGCGCTCTGGGAAGTCCAGAAGCTCTTTGGACAGTCGGCTTAAGAATCCATTGTCCGACTCATGTGTCACACAGAGGTTGAACGTCGGTTTAACTTTCGTGTCATGTGTAGGTTAGACGGGAGCAGGACTTAACCCTTAATCCCGGGGGATTGGGGGTGGGTCTTGACACTGCCTACTCAGAGTTTATAAGATTACAACAGGTTTCCGTGGGAGCCCCAGTTCGACGTGAGCCAAAGGTAGACTAAGCCTGTGGAGGGGATTTTGAAACTTAATTGTGATGTTGCGGTCTGTAAGGACTCGCTACAGCGTGCTGTGGGAGGGGTATTCAGAGATTCCGCCGCGGGGGAGGGGGGGGGGGGGGAGAGAGAGGCGGTGCTTTTGGCCGATTTGTCGAGGTTCGGGGCGTCTGGGGGTTCTGTGGTAATTGTTGAGATTGAAGCAATTATGTGTGGCCTACTTCAAGTGTAGTGGTTGGGTGGCCAGGATGTGGCGGTGGAGACTGATTGTCTGGAGGCGGTTAGTACTATTAAGGCGCCCTACCACCTTTGGACACTGGTGGGTCTTTTAGCTCGTGAAGTTCGGGGCTTGATGGATTTTCTGACAGGACCCATCCCAATCCCCCCGGGATTACCATGGAATGTGCCCTGCTCCCGTCCAACAAGGGGTGTCAGACAAGGGATAACCAAGAGCTACTGCCCAAACGGGCCATCCAGAGTGCGCAAGGACCGATGGAGGAGGTGTGCAATGTCCCAGTCTCTGCTGCAATCGCATCCGTAATCAACCTGAAGGGCATTAAAACCAAAAGCTGTGAGTGGACAAAAACCAATAAGTTTACCAAATACATTTATAAGACATTTATGCCCTCCAATAAAAACGTATGCATGCCACCAAAAACCAGTAACCAAAACGTTTGCTCAACCGAGCCATTAGGGCCTTAGCCCGAAAACCGTTAACCAAAAACCAAGTGTGGGAACTCAGCCCAAAACCGTGGAATACCACCACCATACATATTAAAACCATGTGGGTCACCACCCACGACCATAGATGAACATCAATTCAAAAATCCAAAACCATTTAGGGTCCCCGACCCTACATACCATATCATAACCAATAATCCATTTTTACCACATAACACATATCCAACCAATAAGCCATTTTATTCATTAATCCATATTTTACCATTACCATCACCAGCATCCCAGATGCTTAGCGTCCCAGACGCTAGACGTCCCTGACGTCATATCTCACGGTTTCATAAGCTACGCGTGCTGCCCGGGGTCTCTCCGGGTCCATATATCTGACATCCCTGATGTCTGACGTCCCTGACGTCAATCATAGCAATCCTGCTCCTGAGTCATCATACGGTCCGGCTGCTCCGTATAATGACCCCTCGCAGGCAATGCACCGTGACTTCCCCAGTGTCCCAGACATCTGGAGGAGACCATCATATATCCTTGTATCCAGATGGTATATGGAAAAACAGTTTTATTAAATCCTTTTATCACTTCATTACCATTGGGCCCTGCCCGAAATTTCCATAAAACCACATAATTCCATTTAGGGTCCTTGACCCAAAATCACAATTATAAAATATAGGGTCCCTGACCCGAAATCACATTTATTATCCAACTGGGCCTCATGCCCGATTTTATAAACCACTGGGCCCACGGCCCGATTTGTAAACCAACTGGGCCCGCAGCCCGACTTTATAAACCCACTGGGCCCACGGCCCGAATTCACAATCAACTGGGGCCCTGGCCCGAGAACATAACTCAAATGGGTCACAGCCCGATTTCATACCAACTGGGCCCCTGGCCCGATTTCATTAACCAACTGGGCCCCCGGCCCGATTCTCAAATGGACTCCAAGTCCGAAATTTCCAAAACAAGTGGGCCTCAAGCCCGAGTTCATCTTTCCAATATAAAAACCATTTTATCATAATATTTATTTAACCACAAGCATGCAAAACCACAAATAAACCGTTAATCCCGATACACGTGAAATACGGAAAACACCTCGAAATACGTGCAACATACCCAAAATCAATACTCACAAATACCATCATAGAAATCATGTATATAAACCATATAACACATTTAAGCATGCATAGGATTTATAAAACCAAAGTCCACTCACAGACCGTTTTAACCGTGTGCCTCGATACGCGTGCCACCGGCCCTCCGGGGCCACACCACTATCACCGGGACTCCCAATCCTGTCCAAATCACATTAGAGGGTCACTAACCTCATCATTAACATCCTATCAAAGTCCCGTAATTTTCCCGAATTTTTACTTATTTTTAAACTTAATTTAAAACCTTCGGACATCCCGAACACTATCGAGACGGTGTCCGATCGACACGAAACCAATTCCAAAATGTCCGTTACATTAAATAGGACAGAAGTCATGTTGACCTCACCTCGAGATTCGTGCCCACGCGCCGTCACGCGCCGCCGTGAGTGGCTGCGCGTGAAACTCACGCGCCGTGAACAGTGTCACCGTTCAAACCCGTTTCTCTGATAAACGGGTCACCGTGACCCGCGGCCCAACCCGACTGGTTCTCCGCCATTTCTCGACCATTTTCAGTTCTGTTTGTTCCTACAAGATCGTCCAAGTTAAACTAAGGGTTCTGTGGAATTAAAAACTAGAAAACACGTCTAGATTGTACCTCCTCGATCGAGAAGCTCACGGCCAAAACTCCACCGTCGACTGCTCCCAGTTCCGACCACCATTCTCCTCGAAAACGGTCCCTACCAACTCGTTTCATCCCCAAGATCAACATCCTGGTCACTAGATTGATTAACACACCGTAAAACTCAGGCTGCCATTTTTATACCCGAAACGAACTCACGGGTTCGAGGCTTACCTCGCCGCCGTGGCTACCGCCGTGGCCACCAGCATGCCTAGCTCGACTCCAGGAACATCATACATCCCTCTAAAGCGATCAAAAGCCAGTCCATAACGATCTTCCAAATTCTGCATTTTTGCTCATCTGTTTTTGTTTTGCCGCCGTCGTCTCCGCCGTCTCCGTCGTCCCCCCGCCGTCTCTCATGCCTCACCGTGCAGCTCATCTCACTCACACACCAACACAGAAGAGATTGGTGAGGTGGTTCATGTAGGTTGTGTGCGTATGTGTTTCGGGTGGGAGAAAGAACAGAGTGAGAGGGATGAGTGTGATCAGTAGATGAAGGGAAGAAAGAGATGAGATCAAGGGCCCAGATTTAATCTGAAGTTTGAATGGATGGTGAGGATTTAAGGGGAGAAAATGGATTAAATAATCCAATGGCCAACAAGGATCCAGATTTTAGGGAAGGTGGGGATGAGTGACATGTGGACTACATCCAAGGGTCCAGATTCGTCAGTTACTGTTCACCTATTTAAATATTATTATTTTATTCCGGGTCTCGGTTAATCGCGTTTTACGTCCTTGACCATAACTTCGTCGTCGAATCTCCGATTTCGGCATGCCGCCTGTCGTTGGATTCGTATCGACGATACCTACGTAACGGTCCTTGGCCTTCGTCCATTGGACCTCCCGATCAAAAAGTCAACATTTGGCCCCTAACAAGCCAAATTACCAAAATACCCCTCAACTTCCGAACACCATAACTTTCTCTACGAATGTCGGAATCGAACGTGCCACCTGTCTATGAACTCGTGACGTCCCGAACTACGTCACGGTCATCGGTCAAAGTCCATTTGACCGCCCGAACAAAAAGTCAACATTTTGCCCACGACTAGGGGCAAAACGGTCATTTTGCACAATTTGTCCGATTCCGCCCTACTAACCACCGTTCAACCTCGCTAATCAAGATTAGTGACTAATCTAATCCCGGAATTCGGGACGGGTCGTTACATGTTCTATGGATCCTTTTGGATTCTCTAGTCTGTCTCTCAAAAAGCTAACCATGTCGCTCACAATTTGGCCCATGAGGGCTGGCGCACTCACATTCGGACTGTTGGGGGCCATGTTCCCTTCTTGGTTAGCACTGCTTTTAGCAAAGGATGTTGAGGTTTAATGTTTGTTTTATCTTTGAAGTTTTTTATACTTTTTTTTGTGGTGATTGGTATTGGTATTCCTTAACTTTCTTAACTTTCTTGGTATTCCTTTCTTAACTTTCTTAACTTTTTTATACTTTGTTTATACTTTGAGGCCCCAAGTAATATTTGTAGTGATTGGTATTCCTTAACTTTCTCTTTATCAAATGAAGCTCTTTTTTGATTAAAAAAAAAATTACACAACAGACACTTAAGCAATAAGACTAGTGATTTATTTCATATAATCATTCGTATGTGAATTGGGAAAGTGGCATTCACATGCGAAAAGGGGAAAAGCCTTATCAGGAAGGTGACCCCAACCTTTGACTTTGCACTTGTACCCTATTTTTGCTGAAAAAAGGATAGCACAATTATTAATTTTTTTTAATCAGAAGGATTGCGCAATTCAATCAATCGATTCCTACATTTGCTTTTTAATATAATGATATCCAAAAAAATTGAATTACTTCTGCAGTGCAGAAGAGGAAATCTCAATGCATCTTGGTCTGTGGCAAAAAAAAAAATAGCTATCTTCCTCTAATTCACATAATAAATCAACTATTAAATATCGAATTTTATAAATATGCAAAAAAGTAATTTTTTTTATTTATCAGCTACTATTAATTATAAAAAAAAGTAAATTACAATTTATTTTCATTTGATTTAATCAAAATTAGAGGGTTATCACTATTATTTCAAATCCTTCAATTTACTGCCATGAACTTTCTATTTTGTTTTACCTAAAAATATCTGATACATTTTCTGTTAAATAATACGTGAGTGTTGATATGACTTAAATTTGAGTCCAGATGTCGCTTGCGTGGATCGCCAATATTTTTATGTTTTCCTATTTGAACTTTTCAATATTTTTCTAAAAAATTATTATTATTTTGATAGATGTGACACTTATTGATTGTTTCAACGGAAAATTTATCAACACTTCATAGAATAATACAGAAATTTAAGGTAATTAATTTAAATATTTAAAAGAACAAGCATAATTCTATAATTTTAATTAAAACACATGAACATAAACTATAATTTACCATAACAAAAATTATTAAAGCATTTTCAAATTGGAATTTTAAATTGCATAAAAGCATGAGGCATTTAATATTGCTACCCCACATGGTACAAAAGGGCACATGGAGGATTTTCAGACAACCACCCTCAAGATTAGGCCACTTTGGGAACAAGTAGGGTACCCAAAATTACCTTTTGGCTTGAATCCATATCAATTCTTCTCCCTTTGAGTTTCTCCGTCCCATAAACCCCGTCAATTACGAGAACGGCTATCAACTTTATCTTTTTATCGTTTCATGTGTAACCCAAGAAAATATGAAACGCTCGTTAAAAAAAAAAAAAAACGAAAGAAAATACGAATGATCAGAAAGTCTTTTATACAAAAATGATTTATCAGGAAAGTAAGATACAATTTTTTTTATAAATTACATTATGATAACATAAAAAGGAAAAATTACTAGGAGTCGAACCCTTCGATTTTACCATCCACAAAAGTAATGAGTGCAAATAAATCAATTGCTCCATTGTAAAACAAGAAATTAATTGCATTGATCTGATCTCTCATTTTCAACTAGACTCTCATTGACTAGGATTTGACAAAACAAACCCGCTTGAGAGTTCAGAGAGTATAATTCATTACATATATATATATAGTTAGTACTAGATCTGATAGATTAAATCAAAGCACTGGCAGCCGATCGAGGAGGTTGCGGTCGAGACTGAGGCGGAGGGCGACGGCCTGAAAATCAAGGGCATTTTGGTCCACCTTGCTGGGTCTTCCAGTTATTGTAGCAAGGGCAGACGGCCTTGTTCCCATAAAACCCCGGGGGCACGCACAGGCACTTTTTGCAGCATTTCTGACAGAAGAACATGCAGGGCTTGTGGTACTGCGTTTGGCTGCACCTCCTCGAGCATTGCGTTGGGCATTCTGGTCATTTTACAGAGGTCAAAACAGTCAAACCAAAAATTCTACTTCTTACCTCAGATAAAATTAAAAGAAAATAATAAACACTTACGAGAGCTCTTCAGACTTCCAGGTCCATAACCATTCTGAAATAATAAATAGACAAACAAAAGACCCATTTTACTAAATTAGCCATTGCATTTTCATAAGCAAGGTAAAAATGTGAGCTTTTTGTAATTAAAGTAAAAAAAAAGGTACATTTTTTTCCATTTATGAACTTACATTGTCACGGTGGTGACCGCCATGGCCGTGGTTTGCCATGACCTGAAAAAAAAAAAATAACAGTAAAAAAAATAAGTGTTACATAATTAATTTGTGAATGTGGTATATTTATGAATGGGGGGGTGGAGATAGAAATGAATGTGGTACCGTGGTTTGAAGCATGGAGATGGCGAGGAGGGCGAGGACGAAGGCAGCGAGGAACTTAGCGACGGCCATTGCTGCTTTCAGAGAGGAAGAACCGAAGAAAAGAGGATAGGGGGTTTGTTTAGATTGTTGTGTGGGGGGTAGTTGCTAGTTCGGGGGTATAAATAGTAAAAAAATCAATGATGAGGCAAGAAATAGTTGGGGGTAATCACTCATATTGACTACATGTTGTGAGAGATGAGTATTAAGTGACACGTGCTCAGATCCACTATCGATTCCATATGGATGGGGTAGATTGACCCAAGAATACTTGAGTGTAATCACGCATACTGACTGCTTTTTGTGAACGATGATTATTACGTGACACGTGTTCATTTTCACTATCATGCGTCTAGAGTTTTTACATCTTTTTGTTTTTTTTTATTTTTATATGAGAATTTAGAGGGGAGAAGATCAGTGAGTTTGAGTTTCGTATATTATAAAATTGATAATTGATGCGAATAATTTCTTCTTAGGGAAAATGGGGGGAAGTTTCATCCATAGCCGATATTCTTAAATTATATCTAAATATGTATAACAATCTTTTCTTAAAATTCTCAACAATTTTTGTTTAAAATACGCACCAAATAGGAAAACCCCTTCTTCATTTTTAATTGAAATTGATTGACAAATTCAGTGGAAACACTCGTTCAAATATAATTCATGAACGTCTATTATTAATAATAAAATTCATGAAATATAACTAAAATTAAAATATTTAAGAACGCTTGCAATAATTTTTTCTTTCTTTTAAGGCTTTTTAGTTTAAATGCACCATAAACTCGTACGTTTGTTACACTCTGCACCCTATAATCGTTACTCGCTCACTTAACAACATCAAATGACCGAGTGGTGCCACTTAGCTCCATTTCCATCCAAGGTGTTATGTAGCTGTGAAAAGTAAGGGTAAAGTAGAGATTTTTGACATGCAGGCACCCTTTTGTTATGTTAGACTCGAAGTGGAATGAGATTGGGACCCACAAATGCCAAATTAGACTTTTCCTCTCAAGTTCGCATTCGAAGTCGAAATTGGGGAAAAAATTCTAGGGTTTAAGTTCGATCGAATTGGGGAATCGATGGGCATTGAATCGATGATTGGATACGAGTGTAATCGACATGCATGTGCGAACAAGTAGTTGCAAACGATTTTGAATATGATTCATCGCGAGCCTGGAGCGGAGCAATCTGTCTACGGTTAGTTTCCCTTTCCTCCATGCTTTTGCATTTATATTTCTTTGATTATCCATGGAAAATGCTTGCTGGGTTTATATTTCTTTATTTCCTCCATATTTCAATATGTTATCTGCTTAGGTTGTGTCTTTATTTGCCTATTTCTCCTTAGTCTGAATAGTATGTTCAAATTGATGTGTATGTTGAAATAAGATATCTAGGTTTAGTTTGTCTCGTTGGTTTTGGCATATCCGTTGAAAGATGAGATATCTAGATTAGCTATGTGTCGTGCAATTGGTTTGTGTTGTTGCTATTGAAAGGGATAT
Source organism: Prinsepia uniflora (assembly GCA_032719365.1). Taxonomy (NCBI): domain Eukaryota; kingdom Viridiplantae; phylum Streptophyta; class Magnoliopsida; order Rosales; family Rosaceae; genus Prinsepia; species Prinsepia uniflora. The sequence goes on from CM064875.1 coordinate 62,850,278, forward strand.
ACCATTTAGTGAATATACACCCCGAACTCGATGACTTGGTTTCACTTTGCACCCTGTATTCGGACTATTAGTTACACTTTGGATTATGTACTAGATAAGTTGTTACACTTGGCACCTTAAGCTCACTAATCAGTCACAGTTTGTAGTTAGTTGGTTACTTTCTTAGTTTCTATTTGGTATATGAATGCAGATGACATAGATATATTTACTACGAAAGTTCACTATGGAGGTGAACTACTGATAGAAGATAAGGATTGTTGGAATTACATATGGGGACAAGTCATATTCTATGACTTTGTTACAGTTGATTGGATTTCTCTGTTGGAATATAAGTACATAGGGAATAATCTAGGCTATCTACCTTCTGAATTATCTGTATACTCTAATGACATAGATAGTGAAATCTTAGTCAAAGTAACATCTGATGGCCAGTTATTTAAACTCTATGATAACTATGCAAAGAGTAGTGTTTGTATACATCTATATATGCAAAAAAAAGGGTGATGGGATCAAACTGCCAAGGCATGTGGAGATTGGAAGTAAGGATGTGGATATGAGAAAGGGGAGTGCACATAGAAGTTGGCCAATAGCAGAACATATTCAGTCTTCTTCCACTGAATCTGACTCAAAGACTGCCAATGAGGAAGATGATCAAGATAGTGAAGATCCTGAGTGGGTTGCTGATGACTTTGGGCAAGAGGTTGAGGTAAACATGGATGAGTATGATGAGAACTTGTTTTCAGCATATGTGGATGTTGAAGATGTTGAAGATGGCGGTGAGGCAGCCTAAGAAGAAGATGAAGCACCTAATTCACCAAGGCTGTAACAACCCGTCCCGGAAGCCGGGATTAGTAGACCAACTAAGGTGTGATTAGTAAGGTTAAATCTGTGGTTAATTGGTCCCGATAAGGTCTTTGGTGTAGAATGACGGTTTTGCCCCTGGTTTGGGCAAAATAGTTGACTTTAGTTCGGGTGGACAAATGGGGGTTGACCAGTGACCAGGACGTAGTTTAGGACGTCACGAGTCCATAGGCAGGTGGCACGCCTGATTCCGACATCCGAGGACGGAATTGTGATGTTCGGAAGGTTGAGGGCATGACCGTAATTTGAGGAAATTAGGGGGGAATAGTTGAATTTTTGAATAATCGAGTTTTGGTAGGTTGACCTAAGATGGTTAGATAGTTCTTGTCGTCCTGAGTTCGATGACAGGCGGCACGTACTCATCGGACTTACGAGGCGAGAGTTACGGGTCTAGGAAGTTTTAGTAAAACCGTAAAATGAGTAAAACAGGAGGGTATTTTGGTCTTTTTGGTTTCTAGGGATTTGTGCAGAAAGAAAGAAATGGACGGCTGGGATGGAGCCAGTTGGTGAGAGAGAGTGGGGGATGGTGACATGTGGCAAGTGTGTAGTGGGTTCTGGGGGGTTCTCTGGTGTGTACGCGGTTCCATTATTTGGGGTGCAACCGTGTGTGCTCGTGTGTGTTCCTCGACACAGAGAGAAACAGAGGGAAGGAATTGAGAGGTTTGAAAGGTTGATCATGGGCGTTGGTGAGTTGTAAGTGTGTGTGAGTGTCCAGAGAGTGGAAGAGAGACGGTGAGAAGTTTGGGGGGTGAGGAAGTCGTGTGGTGGTGCGGTTGGGAGCCACGGGGAATTCAGAGAAAACAGAGAAGGCTGAGGGCTTGCGGTGGTGCGGTGGCCGTGTACGGTGCAAGGGAACTCGAGAGGAGGCTGAGGTAGCTCTGGGGACTCCAGGGAACGCGGCGGCGAGTACGGCGGTGACCAATTGCAGGTAATTCCTAAGTCCTGTGTTCGATACTCTGTTTTCCCGTCGAGGTTCAAAGTGAGAGTCGTGAGTCTAGAGGTCGAATCGATGAGTCTAGGGTGGTCTAGGTGACTCAGGGGAGACTTGGGTATCTCCTGGTGGTGATGCCGTGACGGGTGGTGCACAGTGGCGGCCGGCACGACGGAGTGCACTTGTGTGCTCTGTTTTAGCCGTGAGGTTCGAACGGCGAGTCGTGAAACTGGGGAGAGAGTCGACGGTTCTGGTTAGCTGGGTTAGGCTTAGAGAGGTCCAGGGAAGAGTTTGGTGTAGCCACCGTGAAGGGAGGCGAGCTGGGTGGCCGGGAAGGAAAACAGGGGCAGTAGGCCGTCTGATTTCGAGCTTCAGTCGACGGTGTAGAGGCCGTGTCGAGGTGAACGGAGTACGGGAAGAGATAGGGCAGGTCTGAACGCAACTGTGGGTGAAAAGAGGGGTTGAATTGGTGGCCGGACGGCGGAGATCAATTCTCGCCGGTTCAGCCTGCGACGGCCGGTTCAGCACAGGTTGAAGATGGTACTGTAGCTGGCGCGTGGGGCCACGCGCAGCCACTTTGGGCGGGGCGTGGAGGCGCGTGCGGCGGTTCTGGGAGAAACGGTCAACATGGGTTTTGGTCCAGGAGTTGTGGTGAGTTCAATGGAATTGGTTTCGAGTCAATCGGAAGTCGTTTGAGTGTAGTTCCGCGAGGGTGAATGTTTAGGGTCCCGGGGTTTTAAGTCTTTGGTTCGGGGATTTTTGAGGGAATTTAGGTGAACCTTCGTAGACGTGTTAGTGACGTAATTTGACGGTGATTGACAGGATCGGGATTTCCCGAGGAAGCCGAGGAACGTGTTGGACGTTCGGGACGCGAGTAGGGCTCAGTACTGTGAGTGGACCCTTTCTTTAAACTCGAACATGCATAACTGTTTTCTATAATGGTTTTATGGTTTTGTTTATGGTTTCATGTTTCTCGAATATGTTTTGTTGGCTTTACATGTTTGCACGTTTTATGAGGAAGTACAGTTTTAGCACGAGTTACGAGGAAAGGATGATTTTGGAAAGATAAATGATTTCCATGATTTTAAGGGGTTTTTGGGACATGATTTTGATGATCAAGGTTTTTGATTTTAGAATCGGATGTCGGAAAGCGAGAGCTGGTTTTAAAGTTGAAAAGTGGATTTCCGGATTTGGGTTCGGAATGGCGGTTCTGGAAGCCGGAAGGGCTTCAGACCGGGGATTTCGGATTCGAGTTTGGATATGGATTTCCAGTGGTTTTAAAATGGTTTTGGGATTGGATTTGCTGGATCTGGTTATTGGGTTTAAAGACCCGGATATATGTGACGGGGACCGGCCAGATTGGGTTTAAAGACCCGGATTGAGTTTAAAGACTCGGGAGTTTAAAGACTCGGATATATTGATTTCCCCCGTAGGCCTTGAGTTTAAAGACTCGGATATGATTAAGGCCTGGATTGAGTTTAAAGACTCGGGAGTTTAAAGACTCGGATAGGTCCAGCAGGTTTGATCGGAAAATGATGATTTGATGTTTATGGTTTCTGATACGGTTTTATGATTTACATGCTGTGGTTTTTCTAACTGTTTTATAGTGTTTCTGTTTCTTATGATGCAGTTTACGGTAAATTGATTTAGAACTGTGTTCATAACTATTGGTTGTGCATGTGGTTTTCAAACGGAGGGTTAAGAATCGGTTTTCTGATAATTGTTTTAGAACTTTTCTTTTATTATGGTCCACTCACACTTTTGTTTTAACTTGCCCTCCAGGTTGTGGAGCGAGCGCGGGGTCTTGACGTCGAGGCAGTGTCCGAGGCATAGAAGTGACGTGAGGGATCCTAGAAGAGTTTAAAGACTTCTGTGTGCGTGTACTTTATCAGTTTTTATTTTCCTTGTAATTTAGTACTATGCTCTGTAAACAATAAGGTTGGGATATTTCGTAATTACTCCTGCGTCTGTCTAGGTTTGAGTGAGTTTTACTTGGGTGTTGTGTCGGGGAGTCAGACGGGAGCGGGATTTACCTCGGGTTTCGGGGTGAAACCGGGGTGGGTCCTGACAAAGGCTCAATGTATTTGAGTCAAAAACCAGCTAGTAGTGAGGACGAGGATTTGGTACCTGCACCTCAAAAACTGTCAAGGAGAAGGAAATCTATTGGGCCATTTAGGGAGTTTAACAATGAGATGAATATAAAAAATCCGAAGTTTTCTCTTGGATGAAGTTCTCAAGTGCTGCAAGTTTACATGAGATGCTATGATAATATCATTAAGCCAATGACAAGTGAAGATCAATGGAAGTCCTCGGGGTTGCCTCTTTTGAAGCCCCCAACATATCACAGGAAACCAGGCACACCAAGGAAAAACATGAAGAAGTCTACTAGTGAGGCATAACTATCTCAAGATCCAACCACACTTGGCAGGTTCCACACTAAGATGAAATGCAGCAATTGTGGTCAATTGGGGCATAGGCTTAACGAATGCATAAATCACTTTAGTTAAAAATTATTATTTACCTCATTTGGATGCTTGTTTGATTGCTAGTTTGTTGTTTGTTTTATAGAAGCCTATTACAAAAAAAAAAGCTGAAAGCTTGGGGAAAAAAAAGAACTTAAGCTAAAACAAAGAAGGAACAAGTCAAGGCAAGTGGATCAAGTGCAAGTTAGCAAGAAGGATCCAGCCCCAATCCCAGCCCTAATTCAAGCCCCCAAACCCAAACAGAACCTCAGCCCCAATCCCAAACAGATCCCCAAACTCAACCAAAACCTAATCCCCAACCCCAACCAAAACCTAATCCAGAACCCCAACCTTAAATCGAGACCCAATCACAAACCCTTCAACTTGTGCCAGACTTGTCTCAGATCATTGAATCTCCTCAACCACAAACATAGCCTACACCAAATCCTCTTTCATTAACTGAACCTTCTCCTCCTAAGAACTCAGATTCAAATCTCCAGTAAAGAGGAAGAAGTAGCATTGACAAGGCTGATTTGTGTACTCTGTTAGAAAGAAGTAGCAATTGTGAAGCTCCACAATTGCCTTTTTTCCAATTTGTTATATTTTAATCCACGTAGGTGCCACGTAGACTTTTTCATTGCAAAGGAGACGACAGTGATGGAAATAGAGCTGAGTGGCACTAGTAGGTCTTTTGATGATGCTAAGTGAGTAAATAACGAGTACATGGTGCAAAGTGTGACGAACGTACGAGTTCAAGGTGCTTTTAAGCTAAAAAGCCTCATTTTAATGAAAAGACTATTAAAAATTTCTTTTAAATATCTTCTTATTAAGAAAACGATTATTAAAATTTGAAAAAATTGAAATTAATTTTTCCAAATTTTATGTTTCTGTAGTAGATATACAAAATCAATTATTTCTCCATTTAATCTAATTAGTATATTATTTTGAGCAAATTATATATTTATTATCATGTAGTTTATACCAAATTTTAGAATCATACTTAACATTTCAAATTTTACATTTTAGTATCCAACATTCTTTAAAACATGACACAACTCGACCCTACTGTTAAGAGTCTGTTAAAAAATTTGTAAAATATTGATGTCGCATATGTGAGACCTACCTTTAAAAATTTTGATTTTCTATATATGAAAAAAATCATTAAAAATTTAATTGAAAGATAAGACTGAAAAATAAAAGAAATAAAAAATATAAGAACTTCTTTTCTTTTGTTCTCTTTCCTCTTTTTTTCTTTTTCTTCCCCTTTTGTGAACAACCGTTAATTCTTCCTCCTTCTTCTCCTTCCTCTTTTCCTTTTTTTCTTATCCTTCTTCTACTACATGTCATTTAGTCAATGAAAATTTCTTAAGAAAAACTCTTGAACAAATAATATGTGTCATCAAAGAAGTCTTAATGAATTGAACAACTAAATCCTAGAGATTGAGCATGATTAAATTACATATGGAGAGGCAAAATCAATTACATCAATCTCATAAAAAAGGAACTAACAAATGTATATGCATTTTTTGTCACTAAAGGTAAAGAACACCTTTAGTGACAACTTTCTTAATGAACATCATCGAAAGTAAATGTTTTTGCAGTGCTGTTTGTCATAAAATTTGCCACTAATGGTGCATTAAGGTGTGTTTAATTAGGGGTAATGAGAATCAAATCAAAGACAATGATTCTCATTACGGAGTACTCTTATTTTTACTTAAAAATTAGATTTATTTTAATAGATGGATTTCACATGAAATTCTTAATGGTATTACTTCGAACTGGGTAAAGGGATTAACTAGGGGACGAGTTAATGATTCCCATTACCTATTTAATTTCTTATGTACCAAAATTATCCTACAGTAGTTATAAAGTTCAACATATATATATATATATAGTTACAAAGTTCGGCAAATCTTTTAATAAATCTAATCTTCCAGTAAATGAGTTTTGAAAGGGTGATAAGAAGAGAACGAGATGTTGAGAAAACTAGAAGAAGAAAAAAAATTACATTTTAGTAATCAATTAGTTTTTATTTTGATTGATAATGGTTTGTAAACAATAACAATGAAAATCATTCTCATTATTATTCTGATTGTATGTAGTTAGTAAACACCTGAATGTGAATGATTACCCACTTCCAATTACTCATTTCTCTAATTGCCTACTTGTCTCATTATCCACTATTCTCATCCCTTAAAAATAAATGTGCCCTTAGTGACGAAAAATGCATAGACATTTAATTTTTTTTCAAATTTTTCTCGAAATTTTAGATTTTTTTCATTCTTTCTTTTAACGGTAAACTATTGAAGAATATAAGATTTAAAATAGATAGAGGAATTAGAAAGAAAATGGAATTGGAAACTCATTAAGAAAATGGAATTTGAAACTCACTACGAAAATGAAATTGGAAACTCGATGAAACCATGATTATTGATGTATACAGCAAGCAGATCCTGGACATCGATGTCCCTCTGCAGAACCCAATTGATTTTTTATTTTATTTTCTTTTATTTTCAATTCCAATTTCAATTTTATATTTGACAATATAGCTCTATTTTTAACTTTCTATTAATAGATCCATTAATGTTGATATAAAATTTAAAATGTCAAATATAACTTCAAAATTTAATGTAAAAAACATGCATAAGTGGAGAAAAGCTAAGATTGTAGGGTCCTTGTACGACCAAAATAGTTCATACGCGCGCCGTAAGTGCCGGATATTTAGCATATTGTGCTTGCACTTAAGCAAAGAGGGCCTACATCGCCATATTCTTGTGTTCCATGGATACCAACTTGAGATTACAACAAAAGTGCACCATCCATTTACATAATGGTAATACTTGTAATTTACATAATTTAGGGTAATTCTCCACGTTTTACATTTTTTAATTTATCAAATTGTTTTTTATATACATATATTTCATAATTTTAATTGTTCAATATGTAAATTATATTTTCAAGACAATTTCTGCTAAAAAAAATTAGAAATCATTTAATCTTTCTCTGAGTAATCCGTTTATTTTTCCGAAATAATGGATCTTTTAATGGAAAGTTAACAGTAGAGTTAAATTGTAACACATTAAAAAAATTAGGGATCATTTAGTCCTTTACAAACAACAATTAAGATTCTCTGAGTAATAGTTTATTTTGGCGAAATAATGGATCTTTTAATGGAAAGTTAAAAGTAGAGTAAATTGTCACGCATTAAAGAATGTAGGGTACAACAATATAATATTGCTGTAAAATGTTATTTTCTCTATTTTTTTCTTAAAGATATGGAATTTGAAAGTATAATATGAAGTTCACAAAATTTTGCCGGCACCTACACTTTGGAATGAATTCCATACCCTATGTGATATAATAACGACACCAATCAAATCACTTCATCCAAAAAACGAATAAATTTTTGTGTGTATGAACCTCAATCACGCAAAAACTACACAAACCCTATTCTACTCTTGTAGCAATTTCATTTATCAGTGTTGGCACAAAAATGATTATGATTTAAACATGGAAATCCTCGTGATTATCAAATTTTTTTCTATGCATTTTTTTTTGTTGTAGGAGAGGAGAAATTTTTTGGCATCAATGTTCTAATTTAAGATAAATATAATCTAATGTAATTATAATTTATAATTTTTTATATAATAATATTAAATATCAACCTTATTTATATAATATAATATTTAGATTCCAAACTTCTGTATGCTTAAAATCTAAAACTTCCCACACAATTTGTGAAAGAAAAAAAAAATATTAAGTCGCACCATTAAAGCATCGCAAGTACCTCCTACAGCCTTAAAAAAAGGAAATGAAAAGTAACCCCACTAGGCAGTAGTAGCCACTGGGCTGCCCTTCCATTCCTCTGTTATATATACATATATTTTTTGTTTGATTGAATAATTTACGGGGTAGATGGTGCATTGAAAGAGGTAGTTGAAGGATTTGACAGGTCGGGTCCCACAAGGTCGTAGTGGGCATAGATTTCGAGAAAACGGAAAGTTGTTGTTTATTCTCATAAATATCTGGACTCAAAATAGGAACAATAATAAAAATAAAAATAAACCCTACTGCAATTATCGTAATATTACTTATGGGTGTAATTTTTTTACGCATCAAATACGCGATTCAAAACTCATACAAAATAGCAAGTTTCAAGTCAATTTGTTACTCGTGTATTAACATATTAATCGATTGATAATATATCAGATACTAACTTATCTGTGTATCAATTTATCTATGTATTTACTTATTAAATTTTTATCATTTACGGTCATTTGGATATATTCATTGTATAACATAAATTCATAAAATTAAAAATGAGATAGTTTAAATAGGTTAAACAAGTCATACATTAATTGGATTTCGAACATAACTTTTTTTACTAAAAAGTTAAAGGGGTACATGGTTTATTAAAGATTTTAATTATTATTGAAACAGTAAATTATGTTGATATTAACACACTCTGATCCAAAAGGTCCACTAGGACGCCAATATCAAGGTATGTTGGTTGATATCTGGAAGATGACGTCCGGATGACTAAAGCCAATTAATTGAACGTTCTAGGAGGTCATGTAAACGAATTTCATTGCGATTGCGAAAGTATAGAGCATAGATCACTAGCCGTTCACATTTTCCCTTCCAACTATTAGAAGATCCAGGCATGTTGGTTTTTGTCATCCGGACGTCGCCGTTCACATGTTGACCAGCATGCCTCGATCTTGGCATCCTCGTGGACTTTTCGGATCGAGGTGTGTCAGATATACATCAATGACCAAAATATATTTCAAATTTATTGATTTTTTTTTTACATACATAATCATTATTTGTTATTCTAATTAATGAGAATAGTTCAGATTATCAAGTAAACTAGAGAAAATTAGATTCCAACAATACAAAAGACTGATTTTTTTTTGTTCTCTTCCATGCTAGGGAGATGTTATTGAAAGAGAAAAAACAAAGTTACATCTTGATTGGGGGATATAAGCCTTGCCTCTCAAAGATTAAAATGCGAATATAAAACGATAAGTTGAAATATCTAGAGAATTCAAATGCATGAATGGAAAATTTTAGAAAGGAGAAGTATCATATCAAACAACTGTAGAGGATAATAACCCTGAATTGGCTATTTTATCAATTACAACCTATTCTTCACAAAAAATATTAGAAAATATGAGAACAACTCAAAGTCATATACTTATTAAAAAAAAGATAATTAGAGATTATAAATTGCTTATTAGTTATTACTCAGGAAAACAAAATGCTTTGATTGTGTTAGATAAAAGTTGGAAAGGGCTTTGTACGTACCGGTGCATGTGGTAGAGCTGAGCAAAGCACGTGACCCAAGGCCAAAGCTGACCGAAGAGCTGCGGCAGTGAATTTGACTTCACATCCCTTTCGTTTTCCGCTCCAAAACCAGATCTCATCGTCGTGTCAAAATTTATTCTCTATCTACCGAATTCACCGACACATCTGCTTCTGTTTGGATCCAACCACCAGTTTCTCGTTTAGATCCGTATCCTCCTATACAATATTATGATAGTATCGGTTATTCACACGATAATATATTCTAGTATTGATTATATTGATTAATGTTAGGTAAATGAGTTGAATTTCAAAAATAATTAACATCTTCAAATTGATACATATAAATAATTAAACAATACATAATTTTTTATTATTTTTTAAAGACAATCTTTATATAATGTCTTAAAAATTAAAGATTTTAGGAAAAAATACATAAAAGATCCCAAACTATAGAGGTCATCACAGGCTCATACTCAAACTAACAAAAATTTCAAATTATTATACAAACTATTTGACCACTCATAAGTAATTACCTCTGTCAGTTTTTCCATCCATCTGTTGGTCAAATTGTCACGTGGCAAAATTTTTGCCTAGTTAGCGACTGAGATGGCAAAAACCGAAGGGGCATTTTTGAGATTTCAAAAAAAATCAACTAATACCCACCCCAAAACTCTAAATCCCAAATCGAACTCTCATCCCTCCAAACTAACACAAACCCAAAAATTGATTTTTTTAGACAAACACAAGCCATGATCATTCCTCTGACAAATCTTGAAACACAAGCCATGATCGAACTTGGACAACAAGGTGGAGGACTAATCTTGAAACTTGGGTTAAGATTGAACGAGTATGGGACATCAACCATGATCATTGCTCTGACAAACTTCTTGGTCTTCCTCCTTCTAATCGCCTTCTTCAATCTAACCTATAAATGTTTCAATCTCTCTATCCCCAACCCTCATCCTTTCCAAATTCGGTGATTCAGTCATCATGCAGTGGTGTGGTCCAACATCGACTTGCCTTTCAAGCTTAACTGGCTTGTCATTTCCTCGCCACCTTCTTCCCACCCTGATAACTTCATTGGCTACAAGTTCCTCTCTTCCACCCACACTTGAAAATCTGGCCCCAAATTTATCTCCCTCTGTCTAGTTAACCTCCGATCAAATTACTCCTTACAGATCTTCCGCTGGAACGAATATGAGGTCAACCCAAACCACCTCGACTAAGACCACAACCCTCTCCCAAGAACCGCACACATGCTCGCTACGATGGACAATGAGCTCAGATTCAAATCAAACTGGGTCCTGGATGAGATCCACCTCGTGTACCTTGGTAGCAACTCAAGAAACATGTACCACATAGACCTGGGAAATCGTAGAAATCTACACACGAGTAGGGTAAAACCCAAGGGTCATTTCTAGATAGGTTGATGGGTTGAACGGAAGAATTGAACAAATTGAGACGAATGAAAATTAACGAAATGGGGAGATGAAAAATTGAGATGAAATTAGATTCTGGATCCTCGACATTGCCAACATATTCCAAGGACCTTGCCTTGCTCTCTTCATCATCTTTCTTCTTATATGACAATAAAGATAAAGATGAAGATCGATGGCGGAGAAGATGAAGATCGATGGCGGAGAAAATGAAGACGAAGAACGATGGAGAAGAAGATTGATGGCTAAGAATTGGATTTGGATGAATTTAGAGAGTTGGAGAGAGAGGTTGAGGAAGAAGAAAATATAGTTTCTAAGTGGGTATTAGATGATTTTTTTCTTTTCGAAATTTCGAAAATACCCCTGTGATTTTTGCTACCTCGGTCGCTAACTGGCCAAAAATTTTGTCATGTGGCAGTTTGACAGACAAATGGCTAGAAAAATTGACAAAGGTAGTTACTTGTGAAAGGTAAAATAGTTTGGGTAGTAATTTGAAACTTTTGATAATTTAGGTATGAGTCTGTGGTGACCTCTATAGTTTGGAGTCTTTTATGTAGTTTTTCCAAGATTTTAATGATTATCTCATTATTGGAAACATATAACAACCCGGACCTTCAGAAAGGGTAAAAATGTAAATTTGGAAAAGATTTATATTAAAATGACCATTTACCCTAGTGAATAGTGTGCCCAAAAAGTTGACTTTTCGATTGGCAGGTCGAACGAGCGTTGACCGTTGACCGTGACGTATTTCAGGACGTCACGAGTCCGTAGACAGGTGGCACGTCCGATTCGGTCAATCGGAGAAAAAGTTATGGTGTTCGGAAGGTCGAGGGTATTACCGTAATTTGGTTAAAAAGAGGGAAAATGTTGATTTTTGTTTGACCATTAGTTTTCACGGAAACCGAGGACCGTTAGATAGGTCTCGACGTCCTGAGTACAACGACAGGCGACACGTTGTCATCGGACGTCAAACGATTAAGTTGTGATTCTAGAAAGCTGGAGGGTAAAATGGTAATTTGGACTTAGCGGGGCAATTTGGTCTTTTTACAACCTTGGGACTGATGACCAATCAGATAAGGCCATATGGTGAAATGGGATTGGATATTTTGGTTGTGTCCATAGGATGATGGACACCTGGTGGATTCCTAGAGGGTTCTAGTTTGTTGTGTGTGTGCACGGTCACATTTTATACTTGGCTGGTAATCGTTCACAGAGAAGGGGAAAACAGAGAGACTGAGACTGTGGGATTAAAGCGATCAATGTTCTGTGTGAGTGTGTGTTGGATTGAGTGAGTGATCAAATAAGTTTGGAGGTTTTGTTGAGCGTGATTGGGAGAACTTGGAGGGTCGAGTAAGGGTGTGTTTACGGGAGAAAACCAGAGAACAGAGCAGAGGACACCGTGCACGGCTGTGCACCCCAGTCGATCAAACCATCGAAATTGGACGTGTGTGGTGTTCAGCAACCTGTGAGGAGTCATCTAGACCCAGTAGAGCACGACGGAGCTCACGGTGGAGGTTAGAGAGCAGGTAAATTTCTCGGTCCCCTTTGCTTTCTCTGTTTTTCCAGTTTATTTCAAAACTGAAGTCGTGAAGTTTGGAGGGGTGTTGAAGCCTTCTAGTGATCCTATTAGCTCTAGGAAGGTGTGAGAGACCTTAGGGATCGAACTAGAACCTTGTGGTGGTCATGGGTGACCGGAGACAGGTCCTGGTATTTTTCTGGGTTTTCTTCGATTTTAGGAGGTGGAAATCAGGCCGTGAAGTCGTGTTTTAAGTAGTGGAATCGATCATACAAACAAGGACGAAACTATTGGGATTGAATGGACTGAAAATGGGTAGGAATTGCGTGAGAATCGGTCACGCCGGTTCGGTTTGGCCGGACCCGTCTGAACCGGCTGGACAGAGGTTGAAGATGACCCTGTAGCAAGCGCGTGAAGCCCACGCGCAGCCCCTTTGGGCGGCACGTGAGGGCGCGTGGGGCAGGTTCTGGGGAAGTTTCCAACATGGTTTTTACTCTAATCGATGTAACGAACATTTTAGGACAAGTTTCGTGTCGATCGGACATCGGACCGGGGTAGTTTTGAGTGTCCGAAGGTTTAGGGGTTCGTTTAATTACGTTTAAAAATCCCGAAAAATTGGGGAAATTAGGGTAAGCCTTAATGAAGTGTTTGTGACCTGGTTTTGAGGAATTTCACAGGTCGGGATACTCCTGAGACAGTTGAGGAGCATACGGAGCGCGATTAACGCGTTCAGACTTGTGAGTGGACTCTTTCTAACCAAGCATGCATAACTGTTTTTATCTACTTGTTTTATGGTTTTAATTATGATTATTGATTATTCTATATCTATTTTACGTACTTGCACGTTTTACTAGATATGTTTTGTTTATGATTCTGATGCCATGCTTTTGGAACTTAAACTGGATTTCAATGACTAAATGGGTTTTGAAACATGATTTGATAATCAAGGTTTTCGGTTGGAAATCGAATTTCGAAAATCGAGGTTTGGTTTTTCAAGCTTGAAAAAGGACTTCCGGATTTGGGTTCAGAATGACGATTCTAAACGCCGACATGGCTTCAGAATAGTGATTTCGAATTCGGGTTTGGATATGGATTTAGAAATGGTTTCTAAACGGTTTTGGATTGGATTTGCTGGATCTGGTTATTGGGTTTAAAGACCCGGATTATGATATGACGGGGGCGGGCCCGGATTGGGTTTAAAGACACGGATTGTGTTTAAAGACTCGGGAGTTTAAAGACTCGGATATTATGATATTTCCCCCATAGGCTTGTTGAGTTTAAAGACTCGGGAGTTTAAAGACTCGGATTATCTTTGAGGTCTGGATTGAGTCTAAAGACTCGGATAGATCCAGCAGGTTTGATCGGATGTTGATAATGGTATCTTATGCTTTAATGCTAATGTTTTCATAACGATTATCATACTGTTATTATATAGTTGTTTTCTGATACTTAGTTATGCATGCCTGTTGTTTTTAAATGGAGGAAAAAATCCTGGTTTGTTTCTTAAACTGTTTTGGAAACTTTTATTTCTTTTTATTCCACTCACACTTTTATGGTTTTAAATTACCCTCCAGGTCGTGGTGAAATCTTCGGGGTGAACGTTGAGGCAGAGGCAGAGGCATAGAGCTTTCCAGCGTTTTCCGTTGCGTGAATAGTCATAGTAGGACTTTTGTGCTTGTTCTGTACTATACTATGCTCTGTATTACTGTTGACTCGATGTATTATACTTTCTCCCTGGTCTGACAATGTATGCTTGTGGTTGCTTTGAGGTTATTTTGGTATTTTAGTGTGATTGTCAGACAGGAGCAGGATTCGTCCAGGTTATCGAGGTGATAATCATGGTGGGTCCTGTCGAAACACCAATCATGAAGTAAACAAGCACATTCATTGTAAAATGAGTGCAAATATTTCTCATTTATAAAAGGCTTATTACTCAAAATGATCTCATAATCAGACATTGAATATCACTTTGCTCTCTGAACTGGATTTAGTTCCATTGTGTTGCCACAACTACACTTATGTTACCTCCATTGCTTCATCTGTTACTCCCTATTAGTGACGTTATCACTGGTGCTTATGTGGCACCTATGTGCCATCTATGTGTCAACACTTCAATGGAAACGATATATACTGAAATTGGGGTTGGATTTGGCGGGAAAATTAGCCCCAATTAAGGCGACAGTAAAACCGTAGAGGGGGAAATTTGAAAAATTTATCTCTTATCCCACCAAAATTGTCCCAAATGGGAATTTATAAACGTTTGTGAACTAGGAAGTTACAACCCGCGAGAGTGGAAATTAAAACCAAGCATGGAGGATAGTGAGAGTAGAAGGTACAACCCGTAAAGATGTTTTTCTGGGAAGATGGCGAGAATGAAAACGTTCTGGACGGATGAAAACTCAGGAAGAAGGTTTGTCGTATGTCTAGATGCTAAGGTAATTGGTAATGAGTTTCAATTTTCGATCATCCTTTTGCTGTTTCTGGGTTTTGTTTATGGATTTTTTATCATTTTTTTTTCTTCTGTTTTTGGGTTTTTCTACGATGCTGGCGTTGTTCCATACTTCAATTTCGACATGATTTTTGGGTTGTTTTTATGAGTTATGAGTTTCGTGTATGGGTAATGGGTTATGGATTATGTTTCGACAAAAGGATTTAAGGTTTCTGTAGGTTTTTGGCTATGTTCCTTGCTGCAAGATTTTGTGAATTTTTCGTATGTTTTGCTTTGTTTGGCTGGATTGGTGGTTTTTTGTGAATTTTATGTGTTTTGCAGGTTGGACAAGGTAGACGTAAAAGAAGACCTATGGGTTGTGATTTTTGGGAGTGATTTGATCCGAAAATGTGCAAGAGATCAACGATAACAGTTCCAAGATTGTTAATGAAACTTGATAGAGTATAAGAGCAAGTCTTGAAGTTGAAGAGGAATGTGACTAGGCTTTGGATTGCACTCTTGGTAACTTGGGTCTTAGTGGTTGGAATCATCTTCAAGTCTTCACTTTAGTTATGTATTAAGTTTTCCAAAATTCTTTACAGTCATCTTCAATCATTATTTTAGTATGCAAACAATGATGATGTTTGAATATGTATGTCAGGACCTATCCCCAATCCCCCCGGGATTAACGAGGAACGCTCCTGATGTAACGACCCGTCCCGAATTCCGGGATTAGTTTAGTGACTAATCTTGATTAGTGAGGTTGAACGGTGGTTAGTAGGGCGGAATCAGACAAATTGTGCGAAATGACCGTTTTGCCCCTGGTCGTGGGCAAAATGTTGACTTTTTGTTCGGGCGGTCAAATGGACTTTGACCGATGACCGTGACGTAGTTCGGGACGTCACGAGTTCATAGACAGGCGGCACGTTCGATTCCGACATTCGTAGAGAAAGTTATGGTGTTCGGAAGTTGAGGGGTATTTTGGTAATTTGGCTTGTTAGGAGCCAAATGTTGACTTTTTGATCGGGAGGTCCGATGGACGAGGGCCAAGGACCGTTACGTAGGTATCGTCGATACGAATCCAACGACAGGCGGCATGCCGAAATCGGAGATCCGACGACGACGTTATGGTCAAGGAAACGAACTAACGAACCGAGGCCGGGATTAAAATAATAATATAATAATGAATAGTGACCGTTGACTGTGCACATCCGGATGAGTGACAAGTGTCACCCATCCCTTGTTTCCAGCTCCATGTTTCCCTCCCAACACCATCATTACAACATCATCATTCCTTATCCACCATTATCCTTCCTTTTCCTTTGTTTTTCTTTCAAACCGTGCATGATTTAGGGAGAGTATGAACTGGGAGAATTGGCTCCCTTCTTCTGCTGTTCTTGTGAGAAAATGGGAGACTTTGATGATTGAATTAACAGGGAAACACGAGGGGTTGTGAGGGTGTCGAATTTTGGATTTTGGATTTCGGGAAAATTGGGGGGAAAATTCGAATACTGGGAATTGGGCTGTGATGATCGAATTGGAGGTTACAAACATCTTCCTGAGGTTGTGACGAGTCGATCCACATCAAAAACGAGAAGGAATGGTGCCGTTTTGGCTCTGATCGAGCTTGGTGACAGAGGAAGAAATCGAGGCTGAGTCGTGGAGTTTGGGGCTGTGATTGATTCAATTGTTGTGGGGAAATGCTTTCTCATGATCCCACGATGCTTCTGGGATCATCAATTGAAGGAAAACGTTGGAGAATGGCAGAACTCCATTGTTGAACAGTGACGGTGCTCGAGTTTGAGTCGTGACGTTTGAGCACCGGTTTGATGCAATTGATGTGGGGGAATTGTTCCTCATGGTCCATTGATGCTTCTGGAATCATCAATTGGATGAAACCTGCATCAATTGAGGGACTTCCATGATTGAACAGTGACCGGGTGTTCTTCGTGGATCATCATCGAATCGTGGGAATCTGGGTAAGGATTTGTGTAATTGAGTTTACAGACTTATAATTGGACTTAAAACGAAGCTAATGGATTGATCAATTGAAGGAATTAGGATCGAATTGGCAGGATTGGAACCGGGTCGTATCGCGGGCAAATTGGACCCGTTTACCAGACAAACGGGTTGGGCTGGTGACACTGTAGCAGGCGCGTGAGTTTCACGCGCAGCCACTCACGGCGGCGCGTGACGGCGCGTGGGCGCGAAGCTCGAGGTGAGGTCAACATGACTTCTGTCCCATTTAATGTAACGGACATTTTGGAATTGGTTTCGTGTCGATCGGACACCGTCTCGATATTGTTCGGGATGTCCGAAGGTTTTAAATTAAGTTTAAAAATAAGTAAAAATTCGGGAAAATTGCGGGACTTTGATAGGATGTTAATGATGAGGTTAGTAACCCTCTAATGTGATTTGGACAGGATTGGGAGTCCCGGTGATAGTGGTGTGGCCCGGGAGGGCCGGTGGCACGCGTATCGAGGCACACGGTTAAAACGGTCTGTGAGTGGACTTTGGTTTTATAAATCCTATGCATGCTTAAATGTGTTATATGGTTTATATACATGATTTCTATGATGGTATTTGTGAGCATTGATTTTGGTTATGTTGCACGTATTTCGAGGTGTTTTCCGTATTTCACGTATATCAGGATTAACGGTTTATTTGTGGTTTTGTGTGCTTGTGGTTAAATAAATAATATGATGGAATGGTTTTGAAATTGGAAATATGAACTCGGGCTTGAGGCCCACTTGTTTTGGAAATTTCGGACTTGGAGTCCATTTGAGAATCGGGCCGGGGGCCCAGTTGGTTAATGAAATCGGGCCAGGGGCCCAGTTGGTATGAAATCGGGCTGAGACCCATTTGAGTTATATTATCGGGCCAGGGGCCCAGTTGATTTGTGAATTCGGGTCGTGGGCCCAGTGGGTTTATAAGTCGGGCTGCGGGCCCAGTTGGTTTACAAATCGGGCCGTGGGCCCAGTGGTTCATAAAATCGGGCATGAGGCCCAGTTGGATTATAAATGTGATTTTGGGTCAGGGACCCTATATTTAATAATTGTGATTTTGGGTCAGGGACCCTAAATGGAATTGCGTGGTTTTATGGAAATTTCGGGCAGGGCCCATTGTAATGATGTGATAAAAGGATTTAATAAAACTGTTTTCCATATACCATCTGGATACAAGGATATATGATGGTCTCCTCCAGATGTCTGGGACACTGGGGAAGTCACGGTGCATTGCCTGCGAGGGGTCATTATACGGAGCAGCCGGACCGTATGATGACTCAGGAGCAGGATTGCTATGATTGACGTCAGGGACGTCAGACATCAGGGATGTCAGATATATGGACCCGGAGAGACCCCGGGCAGCACGCGTAGCTTATGAAACCGTGAGACATGACGTCAGGGACGTCTAGCATCAGGGATGCTGGTGATGGTAATGGTAATATACGATTTAATGAAATGGCTTTCCGGGTGGATTTATGATTGTGTGATTTTAATGAATTAATGTTCATTTATGGTAGTGGGTGGTGACCCACATGGTTTTAATATGTATGGTGGTGGTATTCCACGGTTTTGGGCTGAGTTCCCACACTTGGTTTTTGGTTAACGGTTTTTGGGCTAAGGCCCTAATGGCTCGGTTGAGCAAACGTCTTGGTTACTGGTTTTTGGTGGCATGCATACGTTTTTATTGGAGGGCATAAATGTCTTATAAATGTATTTGGTAAACTTATTGGTTTTTGTCCACTCACAGCTTTTGGTTTTAATGCCCTTCAGGTTGATTACGGATGCGATTGCAGCAGAGACTGGGACATTGCACACCTCCTCCATCGGTCCTTGCGCACTCTGGATGGCCCGTTTGGGCAGTAGCTCTTGGTTATCCCTTGTCTGACACCCCTTGTTGGACGGGAGCAGGGCACATTCCACGGTAATCCAGGGGGGATTGGGATGGGTCCTGTCACCTGATCTCGTATGACAAGGAGTGTCAGACCAGGAAAAATTAAAACTTTTAGCCCGAAGGCTTCCAGAGTACGCCAGGATCCGGAGGAGGTATGTGATGTCTCAGTCTCTGCTACAGTCCGCACCGTTATTCAACCTGAATGACATTGAAAACAGAAAGACTGTGAGTGAACAAAAAACAATAGTTCATAAATACATTTTATAAAGACCTTTATACCCTTCACTAAAAAACATGCATGCATAGTAAAACCATTTCTCAAACCACATATGTTTAAACAACCAAATCCATACGGGCCTTACTCAAATCCATTTACAGAAAACTAGAACATAGTAAACATATGTAGGATCTCAACCCAAATCCATTTATCAACATAAAACAAAATTCCGCAAATCAATTGAAATCATGTTTATCCATATATTTCATATAACCAATCCTGTCACGGTATCTAGAGCTAAGCGCGTGCTACGCGGGGTCTCAAACCCAAGTCTCTCCAAGGTCCACCCAGGTCAATGTCCGTAGATCAATGACCCTTCTTGTAGGTTATAATCCATAGCCTTTCTGAGAGTAAGGAACCTAACGGGGGTGACTCCACTCAGTCAGTGCTCTGTGACTACTCCGGGGGTCACCCAGGCTAACGACCCTCCCCGGAGGAGACAATTCATATATAAAGGATGGTATACAAAAAACCTTTTGAAATCATTCTTAAAACCTTTCAAGGATTCATGCCTGGCCCCCATAAGCCGTCATGAACCATAAAAACCTTTCAAGGGTTCATGCCGGTTCCCATAAACTGTCATGAACCATAAAACCTTTCAAGGGTTCATCCGGTTCCCATAAACCGTCATGAATCATAAAACCTTTCAAGGGTTCATGCCGGTTCCCATAAACCGTCATGAACCAGAAATCCATTTGTGGGTCCCTGACCCGAAATCACAATCTTAAAACATAACTGGGCCCTAAGCCCGAATTCATATGCAAACTGGACCTCATGCTCGAATCATAAACCAACTGGGCCTCGTGCCTGATATTGTAAACCAAATGGGTCGCGTGCTCGATACGTAAGTCAACTGGGCTCCGAGCTTGATTCGTAAACCAACTGGGCCTCGAGCCCGATATGTAAACCAACTGGGCCTCTGGCCTGATGCCTTGTTAAATCAAATGGACCTCAATTCCGAGAGTTCATAAATCAAATGGGTCTCGTGCCCGATCCATATTTCCAAATCCGAAATCGATTCAAGAACCAATTGGGCCTCTGGCTCGAGAACGTAACTAAGAATGACTTCGAGTCCGAGGGTTCTCAAAACAAATGGGTCTTGAACCCGAGTTTACCTTTTCAAATCCAAAACCATTTCATGAAATCATTTCCAAAACTATAAGTACGAAAACTCAGTGTAAAATCGAAAATCTCGTTTTATGTACAAGCTCGTAAATCACCTCGAAATGCGTGAAACCAAATAATTCACCAATATCCAAATCAACATCATAGAATCATATTTATAAACCATATAAAACATTTATGCATGCATCACAGTTTAGAAATCAAGGTCCACTCACAGACCGTCCTTTGCTACCGCCTCGATTTGCATTACATAAACCTTCCCTGGCCAATCTTACCTCTCCGGGTCATCCTGGTCTGTCCAAATCATACCCAAAGGTTACTACTAACCTAAACAAGTCCATAATAAGAACCTTAAACTTTCCTGGAAAAGTCAACGTGTCCCGGACACGATTCCTGAGGTGAAAAACATCGATTTGACAAACTTAACGATCTCCGATTGACCCAAAACCACCACCATTGGATTTTGATCATCAAAACTTTTAGAATGACATTGGGCCACCCGAAGTACTGTCACACGTGCCCACACGCGCTGGTCAACGCAAAAGTCAACGCTGACACCCCCTAACAGTGCCACGTGTCACGTTCGGATTAGACCTCTGTCTGACATTCTCAGGTCTGACGTGCTGACGTCATCAATCATCGTCTTCCTCAATTCGGGTCTGTAATCGGGTCGCCGTGACCCGCGGCTTGACCCGGTCGGTTCTCCGCCATCCGACCACCAAAACGCCTCCCGTTTCTTCCATTCTCACCTTCTAACTCCCAGAAACCTTCCTACGATCTAAAAACCAAGAAATGAGGACGTTTTCATACCTGTTCGTTGAATAACACGACCGGTCACCTGCAACTGTTCCTCCCCTCGTCTCCGGCCACCATGGCTCCTGAAACCAGTCCCACTCGACTCATATGAGTCCTAGGAACACAACCATATCATCAAAATCGATTGTCATACCCTAAAAACCAACCTTCGAATTTTGAACTAAAACTCATCGTTTTCGGCTTCTAAGGCCGCCTTCCACGACGGCGCAAGCCGTGGCCACCATTCTAATCCTCTCCCGACACTCTCTCACTTTAGTTTTAAGTCTAACAACAAAGGATCAAGATTGGGGTTTGTTTGTGGGATTGGGGGTTTGGGTTTTATAGAGAAAATGAAGAAGACGATGTTTGATGCGCGGGGAAAGGAGAGAAGGGAGATTTGGTGATGATGATCAGGTGACAGAGAAGATTTGGACGACCAGGATTGAGGGATTGGATGGGATGGATGGCTGGGATTAAGAGATGATGTAATTACCCGTCCCAAATTAGCAGGATTAATTAAGAGTTAATGATGGATTAGCGTGACTAATCGGGGATTAGACGAGGATTAACGGATATTCAAGGCGAAATGACGATTTTGCCCCTAGAATGGGCGAATCGTTGACTTTTCATTCAGGCGGTCAAATGGTCTTTGGCCGATGACTATGACGTAGTTCGGGACGTCACGAGTTCATAGATAGGTGGCACGCTCGATTCCGATGTTCGAGGTAGAAGTTATGACGATCGAAAGTCCAAGGGCATTTTGGTAATATGGTTAATTAGGGGCCAATAGTTGACTTTTGACCTAGGAGGTCCGATGGCCGAAGGCCAAGGACTATTACGTAGATCGAGATGATACGAATCCGTAGACAGGCGACACGTTGAATTCGGACGTTCGACGAAAAAGTTACGGTTCACGAAAGTACGAACGCACTATTACACGAATTACGAAACAGATGCTTTTGGAATTAAGTGGGGCCCAGATATTTGTCCTTGAACCAATGGATGAGTGCCAAGTGTCACTCATCCACTGGCCATCAGTTCCCATTCATGCATATCAGTTCATTCCTTTTGTTTTCATCCAACCCGATCTCATTCCAAACCACTTTGAACCCAAACCAATACAACCTTTCCCATCAGAGCATGCTTGAGAGACCAAGGGATTGTGAGGGGTGCAAGCGGATGATGGCGGCTAGCAGGAGGCAACGCCGCCGTGGACGGCGGCCATGGGGACAGGACCACCCCCGAAAGGGCATCGATAACCGTGCCCGGTCCTGCTCCCGTCTGGCAAGTCGACTGAAATACCCAAGTTACCCACAGTGACAGGACCCGCCCCGATCCTTTCTGGGACCACATGGGGACATGCCCTGCTCCCGTCTGACACCCAAAATAATGTTCCAATTTTAACCTTAAACATTCAAATGCATAAAAACCAAATTAAAGTTTTACATCAAATCCGGAATAAACAGATGTCAGACAAGGGATGAAATCCAAAACTACAAGTTGCGAGCACGACTCTAACATAAACTTGCGGGTACACCACCCAACAGGGGTTCAGGTACGCAGAAGTAGATCTATGCCTCAGCCTCAGGTTCCTCCTCTACCTCAGTATCACGACCTAGAGGGGTTACCAAAACAATAAGGGTGAGTGGGCCGAAACTCAAGTTTATAAAATCGTTAGTAAGTAAAACATATAATTTACCCCTCCGTTTTCCAAACATGCATGCATCAGAATTCAAACCATAAGTCATATAATATGTATCATAAGGCATATAATAAAACCATAAACATAATTTTAGCCACTGCACTATACACTCCGATCCCGACATCCCCGATGTCTGACGTCCCTGACGTCCAATAAGGTCACAATCACAAGGCTACGCGTGCCACTCGAGTCTCAATTCCGAGTTCAATCCCCGAACCCCGTTCGGGTACAGCATCCCCGATGCTTAGCGTCATAGACGCTGGACGTTCTAGACGTCCGTGACCACTCCGGTGCACCTCATCCGGAGGAGACAGTATCATAAGAATGGATCTATACAGTGCAGTATTAAATACATTTTATTGTTATCCACATGCAAAACATATATGTATACATAGGTAAAATCCGAAACAATCGCTACGTTTCATCAGACGGGTCTCATGCCCAAATACCGTGAAACGTGCCATAACCGAAATTTCAATACCATCAAAACTATATCTTGATTCCAGCATGTGAACATATAAGTAAATCAGAAAACATTTAAGCATGCAAGGGTTTAATGAAATCGGGCCCACTTATAGTACGATCCCGCGGTGAAACTGTGCGTACGAACTTGTACCGGGATTATCGTACAATTCTTGTCAGTCCAAATCATACGTAAGGGTCACAACAAGTCTTAAACATTTATCCAAATAACTCGAAACAGAAACCGGCTTGGGGAAACCGTCCAACACGTTTCCCGAGACAACCGGACCTAAACTGACCCATCAAAACTATCTCAGATCAACATGGTTAATTCACCAAAAATGTTCAGAATGATGAGGGGAACAAAAGTCATGTTGATCGTGATCGAAGATAAGGTCTAACGCGCCCTCACGCGCCGCCCAAAGTGGCTGCGCGTGAAAGTCACGCGCCTGACACTGTAGCTACAGTGTCACCACCTTCACCCGTTTGTCTGCAATACAGGCCTGCCACCCGCGGCTTGACCCGGTTGAATACCCATCAATTCTTACTCGATTTCAATCCAATTTGATCCTAACATGTTCATTAACTATCCAATTTAGGTTCTGAGTCAACAATTAACCTCACTGGTCCCTTAAATGGACCCTCGACCCGTGATCAACCAAACGGGTCAATCACCAGAACTCCCTGGTTTCAAACTCATTGTCCAATTAACTTCACAGGAAGCATAATAGGATCAAAACGAACCAAAATGAATAATCAATTGTGTCTGAAAGTACCTGAAGGTTGTCGTCCCAAGCTCTGTGATTTCCCTGAAAACAGCAGTCACCGTCCCAGCTCACCCGTGGCTGATGGCCTTCGATTTCGATGTGGTTGAGTTCCAAACACTCCCAGAAGACTAAACCAGGCCTTGGTTTGGTCCAACGATCACCAGAAATCAAAAACCCAATTTCCCTCCAAAAATTCCCGAAATGGTTTCTCTCTGGTTCCACTCCTATTTTCAGTCCTTTCAACACCAGAGTGAAGCTCATTCACAATATAATCAGTTTTAAACAATTTCAAGCCGTCCCAGAGGCTCGTGGGAGTCCAATTTGTCCACTAAAAATTGTTCCCCGAAAAAGCTTCGAATAACAATAATCAATTCGACCGTGCAGGGTGGACGGTTCAGGCCACGTTCTAAAGCATCAAACACGCCTTCCTTTCCAGCACACACTTGCATAATCAATTGTACACTGAACCACCGCACATGGTGGTGCCGCCCATGTCCCCCGCGGTTTGCTTCAGTAACCAGGGCGAAATGACCAAAATGCCCCTGGTTCAAATAATTACCAAACTGCCCCTCACTTCCTAGACCCGTAACTCAGCCATACGAAGTCTGATTTAGGCGTGCCACCTGTCTACGGACTCAGGATATCGAGACCTACCTAACGGTCCTTGAGTCATGTGAAAATTATTTGCCGAACGAAAAGTCAACATTTTCCCCTTAAAGTCCAAATTACAGTAATTCCCCTGAACTTTCGATAGTAATAACTTTTTCCCTGATCGTCCGAATTGGACGTGCCACCTGTCTATGAACTCGTGACGTCCCGAACTACGTCACGGTCACTGGTCAAAGTCCATTTGACCCACCAATCAAAAAGTCAACAATTTGGCCATACCATTCACAAGGGTAAAAACGTCAATTCATATATTAAATTACAATATTAAAATCCTTGAATGTCCGGGGTGTTACAACCTTCCCCCCTTAAGAAATTTCGTCCCGAAATTTCAAAGAAACAAATGAGGAAATTGTTCTTGCATCTGAGCCTCAGGCTCCCATGTGGCTTCTTCCACATTCTGGTTTCTCCAGAGAATCTTCACGAGAGGAATCGTCTTCCGACGTAGTACCTTGTCTTTCCGATCCAAAATCTGCACTGGTTGCTCCTCAAAGCTCAAATCCCCTCGGAGTTCGATAGGTTGATCCTCCAGTACATGGGAAGCATCATGTACGTACTTCCGCAGCATCGATACGTGAAACACATCGTGAACTCTAGAAAGTTCTAGAGGTAGCGCCAATCTGTATGCAACCCTGCCAATCCTCTCCACGATCTCATATGGTCCGATAAAACGCAGACTCAGTTTCCCTCGTCGACCAAAACGGATAATCCCTTTCCACGGAGATAACTTCAGGAAGACAAAATCCCCCACTTCAAACTCCAAGTCTCGAATCCGTCGATCAGCATAACTCTTTTGGCGATCCTGTGCCGCTTTCAATCTCTCCTTGATAACTCGAACAGTCTACAGGGTTAAGTCCATCAATTCTGGCCCTACAGCCGCTCGCTCCCCTATCTCCATCCAGCAGATAGGTGTCCTCCACTGCCGACCATACAGTGCCTCATAAGGTGCCATCCCGATGCTTGTCTGATAGCTGTTGTTGTAAGCGAATTCCATCAATGGCAAATGAGTATCCGAAGAGTCCTGAAACTATAGCACACATGACCTCATCATGTCCTCCAAGGTCTGAATGGTCCGTTCAGACTGTTCATCGGTCTGTGGATGGAACGTAGTACTGAAACGTAGGGTTGTTCCCAAAGTATCTTGTAAACTCCGCCAGAACCTGGAAGTGAAACGCGGATCACGATCGGACACGATTGATTCCGGCGTACCATGCAATCGTATGATTTCCTTCACGAACAATTGAGCCAATCGGTTATGTTTATAAGTTTCCTGAACTAGCAGAAAATGGGCTGACTTGGTTAGCCGATCCACAATCACCCATACTCCGTCGACTCCACTCTGAGTCCTGGGTAACTTAAAGACGAAGTCCATGGTGATGTGATCCCACTTCCACTCGGGAATCGGAAGTGGTTGCATAGCCCCATACGGTCTCTGCCGTTCCGCCTTAACCTGCTGACAGGTTAAGCATCTGCTCACGAATTCAGCAATATCCTTCTTCATTCCTGGCCACCAATAATGGTTCCGGAGGGTACGTTACATCTTTGTACCTCCCGGATGCATAGCATAGGCCGAACTATGGGCCTCCTCAAGAATCTCGGTCCGTATCTCTGCCACTGCAGGTACACACAAACGGCCCAACTTCACCAGTGCTCCATCATCCCGGATAGTAAAATCCGGTCTCCCATCCGCATCGACCTCAATCCTGTAAATACAGAGTATCGGATCCTGAAGTTGTGCTTCGATGATCCGATCAATCAATACAGGTCGTACATGGAAGCTGGCCAATAAAGCTCCATGCTCATCCGTATCCAACATAACCCCCGCCTTCCGAAGTTCCACCAGCAAAGGAAGATACACCATCCCTAGGTGTGCAACTGATCCCGCTGATTTCTTGCTGAGTGCATCCGCCACCACATTGGCCTTACCCGGATGGTACTCAATCGTACAGTCATAGTCCTTCAGCAGCTCCAACCATCTCCGTTGTCTCATGTTAAGCTCCTTTTGAGTGAATAAGTACTTTAGACTCTGGTGGTCGGTGTATATCCGACACGTTGCGCCGAATAGATAATGTCTCCAGATTTTTAGAGCATGAACCACCGCTGCCAACTCCAGATCATGGGTAGGGTAGTTCAACTCATGAGTCTTTAGCTGCCGGGATGCGTAGGCGATAACCTTGCCAGTCTGCATCAACACGCAGCCCAGACCTTGTAGTGAAGCGTCACTAAAGACCACGAATTCTCCACTGTCATTCGGAAATGCAAGGACAGGTGCAGTGGTCAATCGATCCTTCAACTCTTGAAAACTCCGATCGCACTGCTCGTCCCAAATGAATTTCACTCCCTTCCGAGTCAAACGAGTCAATGGTGCAGCAATTTTGGAGAAACCCTCCACGAATCTCCGGTAGTAACCTGCTAACCTGAAAAAACTCCGCACCTCCGTTACTGTTGTCGGTCTATCCCAGTTGGTCACCGCTTCTATTTTCTGGGGATCCACGCTAATCCCATCGTCGATATTACGTGTCCCAGAAAACCAATACTGCTCAGCCAATGACACTTGCTCAGCTTGGCGTACAATTGTTCTTGTCTCAGCTTCTCCAACACTAACCGTAGATGTTCCTCATGTGCTCGGGCACTCCTCGAGTACACCAAGATATCATCGATGAACACAATCACGAATTTATCCAAGTAGGGTCGGAAGACCCGGTTCATCAGATCCATGAACGCTGCTGGAGCATTCGTCAACCCAAAAGGCATAACCAAGAACTCGTAGTGTCCATAACGGGTTCGAAAAGCAGTTTTCGGAATATCCTCCTCCGAAATCCTCAGTTGGTGATACCCAGATCGAAAATCGATCTTCGAGAAGCACTGTGCTCCACGCAACTGGTCAAAAAGGTCATCGATCCTGGGTAGAGGATACTGGTTCCTCAGTGTCACCTTGTTGAGTTGCCGATAGTCAATGCACAAATGGAAACTAACCTCCTTCTTCTTTACGAACAACACCGGTGCTCCCCACGGTGAAGTACTCGGTCGGACGTATCCCAATTCCACCAACTCCTGCAACTGAGTTTTGAGTTCTCGTAACTCGGCCGGCGCCATCCGATATGGTGCCTGGGATATAGGTCGGGTACCGGAGAGTAGTTCAATTGTAAACTTGATCTCCCGCGATGGCGGTAATCCAGGTAAGTCTTCCGGGAACACATCCGGAAACTCACGCACCACCGGTATCTCGTCGATACCCGGAGTATCAACCCTATCCGACACGACATGCGCCAGATAACCCTGCCATCCCTTCCGTAGAAGTTTGGTAGCAGTAAGTGAAGAAATCACCTCAGGAGGCGAACCGTCATGTTCTCCCTGGAAGATAACCTCCGGAAAACCCGGGCTTCGCAGAATCACTTGCTTGCTACAGCAATCGATGAACGACCCATGCTCCGATAGCCAATCCATTCCCAAAATTACATCGAAGTCGTGAATATCCAGAATAATTAAGTCTGCTGGCAAATTCACATCCTCAATTCTCACCGGGCACCTCTGAATCACCTGATTCACAAGGTACACGATGCCCATCGGGGTGCCAACACCCATTTCACAATCTAAGGCTGATACCACACAATCAAGCATACCAGCACAACTCTTCGAAGTAAAAGAATGTGTAGCCCTCGCATCCATCAACACACGTACAAGAAAGTTTAAGATATGTAGTGTACCTGTAACCACGCCTGGGGTAGTCCTTGCCTGCTGCTGGGTCATTGCAAACACTTGAGCCCTAGGCCCTCCATTCCGTCCGCGCCCGCGCGAGCCACGCCCAGCACCACGATCACCTCCCTGACCGCGACCTCCATTAGTGTGGGAAGCCGTGCTCTGCACCACACTAGAACCCCCAGCGTCGTTGCTCTTGGACAACAGCGGGCAATCACAAGCATAGTGGCCCTTCTCTCCGCAAGCAAAGCAGGTTACTGGCCTCCGCATGTCCGAATGCCCACCAGAAGCACCGTTCCAAGATGAACGCTGCCCAGAGTTGTATCCTGATCCTCTGCCCTGAGAGCCACCGCGTCGACCTGACCAGCCACGGCCCTTGAAGGATGAGGGTGCTCCCCTGTAGCCTCCTCCCTTGTCGTTCTTCTGGCCTGATGGCCCACGGTGTGGGCGATCCTGACGTCGCCCCTCGCCCGAAGGCTGTCGTGTCTGGTGTGCCGCCAGACTGGCCTCGACACGCACCGCAGTGTCGACCATATCTCTCAGTGAAGCATGAGTAGCAGCAGTCACACTTGCCCGGATCTCCCCTCGGATTCCAAGCTCAAACCTTTGGCATTTATCCTCCTCCGTGCTCACGAATGATGCAGCGAACCGGGACAGTTTTCCGAAAGTCTGCTCGTAGTCCGCAACGGACATATCCCCCTGCTCCAGCCGTAGGAACTCAGCCTCCCGTGCCGCGCGAAATGATCGCGGGTAGTACTGGTTCAGAAATCGGGAACGGAAAGCTTCCCAAGTAGTGGTATGGACAGACCACCCAGACATTTCAAGGTCGTGCCACCACTGGTAGGCTCCTCCTTCCAGCAAGAAGGCCGCCAAAGTTACCCGTTCGCCCGGAGGGCAGTGCATCACCGTGAAGATCCTTTCCCATTTGGTGATCCAATCATGAGCATCTTCGGGGTTCGATCCCCCGTTGAAAGGAGTGGCTCCCAGACGTTGAGCCCGCTCAATGCTTGCGCATTCCATTTCCCTTTCCAGATCCTCGTCAGTTCGGGTATGAGGAATTCTCCTAGGAGGCATAACCAACTGTCAAGAGGCATAGATCAGTTAACATTATCCTTAAACTCGGGAAGTAACTAGTACTAGTCACTAGTCTAGCATGCTAACCACAACCTAGTGCTCTGATACCAAGCTGACAGGACCCACCCCGATCTTTTCTGGGACCACATGGGGACGTGCCCGGCTCCCGTCTGACACCTAAAATAATGTTCCAATTTTAACCTTAAACATTCAAATGCATAAAAACCAAATTAAAGTTTTACATCAAATCCGAAATAAACAGATGTCAGACAAGGGATGAAATCCAAAACTACAAGTTGCGAGCATGACTCTAACATAAACCTGCGGGTACACCACCCAACAGGGGTTCAGGTACGCAGAAGTAGATCTATGCCTCAGCATCAGGTTCCTCCTCTACCTCAGTATCACGACCTGGAGGGGTTACCAAAACAATAAGGGTGAGTGGGCCGAAACTCAAGTTTATAAAATCGTTAGTAAGTAAAACATATAATTTACCCCTCCGTTTTCCAAACATGCATGCATCAGAATTTAAAACCATAAGTCATATAATATGTATCATAAGGCATATAATAAAACCATAAACATAATTTTAGCCACTGCACTATACACTTCGATCCCGACATCCCCGATGTCTGACGTCCCTGACGTCCAATAAGGTCACAATCACAAGGCTACGCGTGCCACTCGGGTCTCAATTCCGAGTTCAATCCCCGAACCCCGTTCGGGTACAGCATCCCCGATGCTTAGCGTCATAGACGCTGGACGTTCTAGACGTCCGTGACCACTCCGGGGTACCTCATCCGGAGGAGACAGTATCATAAGAATGGATCTATACAGTGCAGTAGTAAATACATTTTATTGTTATCCACATGCAAAACATATATGTATACATAGGTAAAATCCGACACGATCGTTACGTTTCATCAGACGGGACTCATGCCCAAATACCGTGAAACGTGCCATAACCGAAATTTCAATACCATCAAAACCATATCTTGATTCCAGCATGTGAACATATAAGTAAATCAGAAAACATTTAAGCATGCAAGGGTTTAAAGAAATCGGGCCCACTCATAGTACGATCCCGCGGTGAAACTGTGCGTACGAACTTGTACCGGGATTATCGTACAATTCCTGTCAGTCCAAATCATACGTAAGGGTCACAACAAGTCTTAAACATTTATCCAAATAACTCGAAACAGAAACCGGCTCGGGGAAACCGTCCAACACGTTTCCCGAGACAACCGGACCTAAACTGACCCATCAAAACTATCTCAGATCAACATGGTTAATTCACCAAAAATGTTCAGAATGATGAGGGGAACAAAAGTCATGTTGATCGTGATCGGAGATAAGGTCTAACGCGCCCTCACGCGCCGCCCAAAGTGGCTGCGCGTGAAAGTCACGCGCCTGACGCTGTAGCTACAGTGTCACCACCTTCACCCGTTTGTCTGCAATACAGGCATGCCACCCGCGGCTTGTCCCAGTTGAATACCCATCAATTCTTACTCGATTTCAATCCAATTTGATCCTAACATGTTCATTAACTATCCAATTTAGGTTCTGAGTCAACAATTAACCTCATTGGTCCCTTAAATGGACCCTCGACCCGTGATCAACCAAACGGGTCAATCACCAGAACTCCCTGGTTTCAAACTCATTGTCCAATTAACTTCACAGGAAGCATAATAGGATCAAAACGAACCAAAATGAATAATCAATTGTGTCTGAAAGTACCTGAAGGTTGTCGTCCCAAGCTCTGTGATTTCCCTGAAAACAGCAGTCACCGTCCCAGCTCACCCGTGGCTGATGGCCTTCGATTTCGATGTGGTTGAGTTCCAAACACTCCCAGAAGACTAAACCAGGCCTTGGTTTGGTCCAACGATCACCCGAAATCAAAAACCCAATTTCCCTCCAAAAATTCCCGAAATGGTTTCTCTCTGGTTCCACTCCTATTTTCAGTCCTTTCAACACCAGAGTGCAGCTCATTCACAATATAATCAGTTTTAAACAATTTCAAGCCGTCCCAGAGGCTCGTGGAAGTCCAATTTGTCCACTGAAAATTGTTCCCCGAAAAAGCTTCGAATAACAATAATCAATTCGACCGTGCAGGGTGGACGGTTCAGGCCACGTTCTAAAGCATCAGACACGCCTTCCTTTCCAGCACACACTTGCGTAATCAATTGTACACTGAACCACCGCACATGGTGGTGCCGCCCATGTCCCCCGCGGTTTGCTACAGTAACCAGGGCGAAATGACCAAAATGCCCCTGGTTCAAATAATTACCAAACTGCCCCTCACTTCCTAGACCCGTAACTCAGCCATACGAAGTCCGATTTCGGCGTGCCGCCTGTCTACGGACTCAGGATATCGAGACCTACCTAACGGTCCTTGAGTCATGTGAAAATTAGTTGCCGAACGAAAAGTCAACATTTTCCCGCTAAAGTCCAAATTACGGTAATGCCCCTGAACTTCTGATAGTCATAACTTTTTCCCTGATCGTCCGAATTGGACGTGCCACCTGTCTATGAACTCGTGACGTCCCGAACTACGTCACGGTACCCACCAATCAAAAAGTCAACAATTTGGCCATACCATTCACAAGGGTAAAAACGTCAATTCATATATTAAATTACAATATTAAAATTCTCGAATGTCCCGGGTGTTACACTCAGTACGTGCCAGACCAGGGATAACCACACGTGCTTACTCATGCCTCCGCCTCCCAATCAGCCTCGAACAACGCGCCACGACCTGGAGGGTCAATGAAAACCAAAAGGTGTGAGTGGACAAAAATAAATCAGTTTATAAAAACAGTTACAAAAGACATTTTTACCCTCCTCGTAAAACCAATGCATGCATACAAAAACCGTTTCGCAAACCGTTACATTTTCAACAAAAGAAATCCTTTTATCAAATTCCAACATAAGGAAAACTCGTATGAAACTCAATCATCATTTTTTTTTCCTTTCTCAACCATCGGGAACTAGCCCGCAATCATAAACACCGGGCCTCAGCCCAAAACCACGAATCAAACCCAAGAACACAACATAATCCAAAACCATCAACCATAAAAACCGGGCCACTGCCCAACACATTCGAACATCATAGAATATCAATGAATCACAATCAATCGGTTTGCTGGATATCAAGTGCGCTCGAGTCTTTAAACTCAAAACCATGCGCATAATCAGGCCTTCCCGGGATATCAACGAGTCTTTAAACTCAGGACATAATCAATAGGCCTCGGGGGTATCACAATAATCGAGTCTTTAAACTCACGAGTCTTTAAACTCATTAAGGGCCCTCCCCCGTCATCAATCAACCGAGTCTTTAAACTCAAAACGTACTCCAGCAACAGCACCCGGGTCTTTAAACCCAAAACAGTTTTCAACGGGTCTTTAAACCCCAAAACATTTAACAATCACAACAACGCGGGATCCATCCCGAAATCACATTTTTCACAACGGGACTCATGGTCCGAATTTCCACATTCAATTTCCCAAATCATACTTCACAAACAAAATCAAATTACCATTAAACACGGGGCATGTATAACCATACCAAAATCACTTTATCAAATCCTTTTCCATTCCCGAATTCGAATTCGCAATAATGATTCCGTAAGCCGGCATCCGGAAGCATAATCTCGAACCCAAACCAAGAATCCACTTTCAATTTCCGAAAATCGTTATCTCGTTAATCAAAGTTACTTTTATGCCCCGAGCATCACGCCCGAAACCACCTTTTTCAAAATCCATTTTTAATTCATTGAAATCACTTCATTTCTCAAATCTCATTATCAAGACATCAAAACCACAATTAAATTACCAAAATCACGATCAAATCACAACATACTCGAAATCTCGTAAAACGTGCCAAACCGTAACATTCTCGAAATACGTGTCAAAATCGTAAACCATACTCGCAATCGAAATCCGACATCTTAAAAACATAATACGCACAAAGCATATGAAATCATACGTTAAGTCATCATCCAAAACATACGGGAAACCATATATCGAAATACGTGCAATTTCATGTGCATATCGAAATACGTAAAATTACGGAAATCGAAATCAACCACCATTCATAATCATAATCATGGAAACCATAGAAATATTTATGCATGCATTAAATTTTGGAAGCAACGTCCACTCACACCAATTTTAAGGCTCGGTTTCGCGCCCCACGCGTACCCGTAATTTCCGACATTTTCCAGAAACTCGAATCCTGTTCGAAAACACATTCCAGGGTCACTCATGTCCCAAATAATAACATACTAATTCCCCATAATTTTCCGGGAATTAATCGGTAATTAAATACTTAACCTAAACCTTCGGACCCTCGAAACAACATCGAAACAGTGACCGATAAATTTAAAACCAACGTTAAAATGTTCGTTACATTGTATAGGACAAAAGTCATTTTGAACTCACCTTGAAAAACCGTCCCACGCGCCGTCACACGCCGCCGTGAGTGGCTGCGCGTGACACCCACGCGCTAGCTACAGTAACCTCAACGGTCATCGTCTTCACCCGCCTCTCTGACATACGGGCCGTTACACCCGCGTGAGGACCCGATTAGCAGCCCATCAATTCGACATTATTTGAACGTTTTGAACACACCATCAGCTTCGCAACCCGTCCAATTAGGGATCTGTAACATCCAAAGCAGTCGTCATTACCTCTAACTATCTGGACTTAAACTAAATTTCTCAAACGAGTCCCTCGTCTGAATTCACCGTATAACCAAGTAATTCTTCAATTAATTGATAGCATAGCATCGTGGCCTCATGGTAAGGATGACTTGATTTCCAATTTCACAAACACTTACCCCTAATTGCACGAACACAAGGCTCGATTTCCCGGCCACCCGTGACGTCCGTCCACAACTCCAGGAGCTACAAAGCTTGCAATAATCGATTTGGATCGACTTCAAGAGGTTCCAGAAGACTCATCCGGGCCTCAATTTGGCTTGGGCTGGCCTAAAATTCA
Source organism: Prinsepia uniflora (assembly GCA_032719365.1). Classification (NCBI taxonomy): domain Eukaryota; kingdom Viridiplantae; phylum Streptophyta; class Magnoliopsida; order Rosales; family Rosaceae; genus Prinsepia; species Prinsepia uniflora. The sequence continues at coordinate 62,884,681 of CM064875.1, forward strand.
AATTCGGGTTTAAATTCACTCAAGAACAGGTTTCGGGTTTTGAGCATTCCCTCACCAATTTCCTCTCATTTCCTCAGCTCTCAGTCACACCAAATGAATCTCTCTCACTCCCAATGCTCCCTGTTATCTGAATTGTGACCCAACACCCGTGGAAACTCACTCAGACTCACTGAGTCTCTGTTTCCCGCAAACAAACCCAGACCAATTTTTAAAATACTTCCCGTGCTCTGCCTACACACACCCACAATCTCCTGTCTCCCACACGACGCATAAACAATCCCTTAACCATTAAACAACTCATCAGCCCAATACTTCCCTCAACTGGTCGTGTAGGTGGTCGATTAGGCGTGGGGAACATCCCCTGTTTTCTTCCATTTTCAGGTGCACCAGCCACGGTTTAGTTGCCCATTTCCACCGTCCACACGGCCATGTCTCCCACTAACACGATTTAACAATCCAATAACCCTTAAACAACAATTTAGCCCATCCAATTTGCCCCAAAAACCATCCACCCGTGCACTGGAATGTCTCCCATTAACAGGTGCTACAGTAACCGTTCAAACAGCCCCTGTGAAATTACCATTCTGCCCTTGTGTAGAAAATTACCAAAATACCCCTCACGCATCCAGGCCCGTAACTCGGTCATCCGAACTCCGATGGACGCGTGCCACCTGTCGACGGACTCAGGGCATCGAGAACTTCCTAATGGTCCTTGGCCCTCGGCCATCGGACCTCCCGATCAAAAGTCAACATTTTCCCTTATTTCGTCCAAATTACGAAAATGCCCTTGGGCTTCCGAACGTTATAACTTTCACCACGAACGTTGGAATCGAACGTGCCGCCTGTCTATGAACTCTTGACATCCCAAACTACGTCACGGTTATTGGTCAAAGTCCATTTGACCGCCCGAATAAAAAGTCAACGTTTACCCCCAACTAGGGGCAAAACGGTCATTTTGCATCGTTCGTCCGATTCCACCCAACTAATCACCGATTAAACCTCAGTAATCATGATTAGTTACTAATCTAATCCCGAATTCCGGGATGGGTCGTTACAATCTTCCCACCTTAAAGAATTTCGTCCCCGAAATTTCAATCGATCAAAACTCAACCGTTCCTCCCTCCTAAAACCAGTTTCGTTCTCGAAATTTCCAATTATCCTTATTTCACATCCATCTTGTGGGAAAACTTTTCGACCTCGCAACACGTGTAAACCCGTACACCAACTAATGCATCTGTACTCAGACGCCCCAGTACCGACCACACTCGACCACCTCGAGTGAAAGTGGTCACTTGATGTCCGCCCCCACTGGGAATCACCAAATCTCACTTGTCAGTCCGTGCTGACGCTACAAGCCAAACTGTCACCACTAAACCACCCTAGTAAAGCGGCAATCAACAGCCAATTGTTGTTACTCAAAGTAGCGTAAGATTAATAATACGATCTCCTCTCGCAGGGCAAGCCCAACCCTGCGGCATATATCAAGCTCAAAATCCAGTTCACACAAATCCCAAGTGTGTTGGAACTAAGCCGAATGCCAACACGTACAACCAAACCACTGGTACCTCCCACGCACCGTCACTAAATACCACTCGGCCTGTCCGGTACCAATCCTCGTACACCGTACAGGGTACGTACATCCATCTCCAACAAATCTACTACATGGTTCACAGTTAATCACATCCTGACACTAGGGTTTCTTGTTCAATCTCATACTAGACAAAACGATCATTCTAACTCATCATCCACTCTAGATCCCATGGTTACCCGATCAGTAACATCAACTCCCAAACACGTCATTCAAGATGTACCGATCCATGCACGCTCACCAAGGCGTATATAGTCATGCCGAAAGGGCGTCTAATCTTATTCACAAATACCGAGGCGCACCAACCCCGAATCTATCGGATACCCGCTCAAACGGTTACCACATCACATCCGATTGACTTCGAAAAGAAGCCAACCCCAATCGCACATATCTACGACTAACCAATTAGACCCTGCTGGATATCCACTCATCCACAGGTCAAGCCTCGAGTTCAACTCATAGCCGTTCCCACTCGCTCGAGTACGGATTAACTTCGAAGAGAAGTTCGGTCCAGCTATTCCCATATCCAAACATTTATGACAGAGCGATAAGCTCTACACCTAGCCTGATCAAGGCGATCTCAATTCGAGTCCGTTACCACGTCACCACGCCTGAGGCCCACAACATCATAATCCATATCCACCTAGGATCCACGCACGCTCGCAGGTAGCAATCCACCTGGAATCCGATCGTAAGATCTTACACCCTCGTGAGTCCTAGGTCAACCACACCACACTCCTCAACTATTGTTCTCATCCAGTAATTCAGTCAACAACCATCACATGCCCACTGTGGATCCCCACCATTTATCTCCTATCAATCCCCGCCACTCCACCTAGGAGAGACCAAGGATGATCCCATACGAGGTCACCAACATCCAATGCGAGTGCAAATACAACTCACTGCACCCACCATACCAAGTAATCCAACATCGTTGGCCAGGCAGAGAATAAGAGGTCACCCCTTAATGATTTCGGAATACCTAATACCAATGCGGAAACGAGCACTCCCCTCGTCCCACAGTCACAACTCTCCTTGAAACTAAGATTCCACCCATGTTGAGAATAGACACACTCCCCCATGAGATGTCAAGTCCAACCACCGGACTCCCTACAACCGTAGCTCACTTGGACAGCCACGTGTCCGCAATCAGTCCAATACTCAGACCTCATGTCAAATAATGACAAATTATGTACATACGCCGATTCCGATTGGGAGTTACTCAACTCTCGTCACCTCATTTCTGTTGGGACTTATCCCAATACCTCACAATCTCCGTTGGGTCCTATCCAGTCCATGAGTCAACCACTACTGAATCTCAAATACCAATGCACACTCATCATGTCAGAGTCACACCCCAACTGTGGCTCAACACAATCTCCCTTACTGACACTAGCACCAGCGCTCGTACCAACACCAACATACAAACATCCACACTAGCACACCGTGTGCACAGTGGGTGGCCCTGGATCTCCGCTCATACCGAGCGACGATCCCGCATCACTACTCGTACCTCACAACCATGGGTACCACCATCCCGACAATCCACATCAGGATAGATGAACGTTCCCTGAACGCCCCCCCTGATCCTCAACTACTACCACTACACCAAGTACTCACGACACTCAGCTATCTACCCAAGACCACCGTTCCAAAAAACCAAGCTAGAATTTCTAACTCCTCAATACCTGTCCATATTCTGGTCCTTGGCATCCTAAGTGCCAAACGTTCCTCACTTAGCTTTTCTGGCTCCTCTTGAGCCTTGGTACCTTACCATGACTCATCTCACGCTCCTAACCCAAAATACTGTCTTATCGTGAGTCCCACATCCACATCTCGACTGCTCCTGAGTCAAATCTCAAACCAAACCGTCCATGTCATCACCGACATACCCAGTCCCCGAGCAATTTCCAATGCTCAACCACATTCTAAGCGACCAATAGGCCCTAAAAGATAGTACAAGTTGCCCAATAATGCGGCCTTCCAGCCACCGGTCTCGTTCTCCCATGCGACCCACGCAATTCTATGTCCAACAAATCGCAGTTCACAGCGTACACTACCCGACATCTGACCCTCAAACCAGGGTCAATCTCACCCGAGATCTAACACGAGGTCCCAAACACCCTCGCCTACTCGTCTCACTACCAGGTCGCGCACGAGGCTTACGCTATGGAGTCATGATGTGGCAACAGAATTAGCAACCTAGCGCTCTGATACCAAATTGACAGGATCGCCCCCGAAAGGGCATCGATAACCATGCCCGGTTCTACTCCCGTCTGGCAAGTCGACTGAAATACCCAAGTTACCCTCAGTACGTGCCAGACCAGGGATAGCCACAAGTGCTTACTCATGCCTCCGCCTCCCAATCAGTCTCGAACAACGTGCCACGACCTGGAGGGTCAATGAAAACCAAAAGGTGTGAGTGGACAAAAATAAATCAGTTTATAAAAACAGTTACAAAAGACGTTTTTACTCTCCGCGTAAAACCAATGCATGCATACAAAAACCGTTTCGCAAACCGTTACATTTTCAACATAAGAAATCCTTTTATCAAATTCCAACATAAGGAAAACTGGTATAAAACTCAATCATCATTTTTTTTTTCCTTTCTCAACCATCGGGAACTAGCCCGCAATCATAAACATCGGGCCTCAGCCCAAAACCACGAATCAAACCCAAGAACACAACATTATCCAAAACCATCAACCATAAAAACCGGGCCACTTCCCAACACATTCGAACATCATAGAATATCAATGAATCACAATCAATCGGTTTGCTGGATATCAAGTGCGCCCGAGTCTTTAAACTCAAAACCATGCGCATAATCAGGCCTTCCCGGGATATCAACGAGTCGTTAAACTCAGGACATAATCAATAGGCCTCGGGGGTATCACAATAATCGAGTCTTTAAACTCACGAGTCTTTAAACTCATTAAGGGCCCTCCCCCGTCATCAATTAACCGTGTCTTTAAACTCAAAACGTGCTCCAGCAACAGCACCCGGGTCTTTAAACCCAAAACAGTTTTCAACGGGTCTTTAAACCCCAAAACATTTAACAATCACAACAACGCGGGATCCATCCCGAAATCACATTTTTCACAACGGGACTCATGGTCCGAATTTCCACATTCATTTTCCCAAATCATACTTCACAAACATAATCAAATTATCATTAAACACGGGGCATGTATAACCATACCAAAATCACTTTATCAAATCCTTTTCCATTCCCGAATTCGAATTCGTAATAATGATTCCGTAAGCCGGCATCCGGAAGCATCATCCCGAACCCAAACCAAGAATCCACTTTCAATTTCCGAAAATCGTTATCTCGTTAATCAAAGTTACTTTTATGCCCCGAGCATCACGCCCGAAACCACCTTTTTCAAAATCCATTTTTAATTCATTGAAATCACTTCATTTCTCAAATCTCATTATCAAGACATCAAAACCACAATTAAATTACCAAAATCACGATCAAATCACAACATACTCGAAATCTCGTAAAACGTGCCAAACCGTAACATTCTCGAAATGCGTGTCAAAATCGTAAACCATACTCGCAATCGAAATCCGACATCTTAAAAACATAATACGCTCAAAGCATATGAAATCATACGTTAAGTCATCATCCAAAACATACGGGAAACCATATATCGAAATACGTGCAATTTCGTGTGCATATCGAAATACGTAAAATTACGGAAATCGAAATCAACCACCATTCATAATCATAATCATGGAAACCATAGAAATATTTATGCATGCATTAAATTTTGGAAGCAACGTCCACTCACACACCAATTTTAAGGCTCGGTTTCGCGCCCCACGCGTACTCGTAATTTCCAGCATTTTCCAGAAACTCGAATCCTGTCCGAAAACACATTCCAGGGTCACTCATGTCCCAAATAATAACATACTAATTCCCCATAATTTTCCGGGAATTAATCGGTAATTAAATACTTAACCTAAACCTTCGGACCCTCGAAACAACATCGAAACGGTGACCGATAAATTTAAAACCAACGTTAAAATGTTCGTTACATTGTATAGGACAAAAGTCGTTTTGAACTCACCTTGAAAAACCGTCCCACGCGCCGTCACGTGCCGCCGTGAGTGGCTGCGCATGACACCCACGCGCTAGCTACAGTAACCTCAACGGTCATCGTCTTCACCCGCCTCTCTGACATACGGGCCGTTACACCCGCGTGAGGACCCGATTAGCAGCCCATCAATTTGACATTATTTGAACGTTTTGAACACACCATTAGCTTCGCAACCCATCCAATTAGGGATTTGTAACATCCAAAGCAGTCGTCATTACCTCTAACTATCTGGACTTAAACTAAATTTCTCAAACGAGTCCCTCGTCTGAATTCACCGTATAACCAAGTAATTCTTCAATTAATTGATAGCATAACATCGTGGCCTCATGGTAAGGATGACTTGATTTCCAATTTCACAAACACTTACCCCTAATTGCACGAACACAAGGATCGATTTCCCGGCCACCCGTGACGTCCGTCCACAACTCCAGGAGCTGCAAAGCTTGCAATAATCGATTTGGATCGACTTCAAGAGGTTCCAGAAGACTCATCCGGGCCTCAATTTGGCTTGGGCTGGCCTAAAATTCAAATTCGGGTTTAAATTCACTCAAGAACAGGTTTCGGGTTTTTGAGCATTCCCTCACCAATTTCCTCTCATTTCCTCAGCTCTCAGTCACACCAAATGAATCTCTCTCACTCCCAATGCTCCCTGTTATCTGAATTGTGACCCAACACCCGTGGAAACTCACTCAGACTCACTGAGTCTCTGTTTCCCGCAAACAAACCCAGACCAATTTTTAAAATCCTTCCCGTGCTCTGCCTACACACACCCACAATCTCCTGTCTCCCACACGACGCATAAACAATCCCTTAACCATTAAACAACTCATCAGCCCAATATTCCCCTCAACTGGTCGTGTGGGTTGTCGATTAGGCGTGGGGAACATCCCCTGTTTTCTTCCATTTTCAGGTGCACCAGCCACGGTTTAGTTGCCCATTTCCGTCGTCCACACGGCCATGTCTCCCACTAACACAATTTAACAATCCAATAACCCTTAAACAACAATTTAGCCCATCCAATTTGCCCCAAAAACCATCCACCCGTGCACTGGAATGTCTCCCATTAATAGGTGCTACAGTAACCGTTCAAACAGCCCCTGTGAAATTACCATTCTACCCTTGTGCAGAAAATTACCAAAATGCCCCTCACGTATCCAGGCCCGTAACTCGGTCATCCGAACTCCGATGGACGCGTGCCACCTGTCGCCGGACTCAGGGCATCGAGAACTTCCTAATGGTCCTTTGCCCTCGGCCATCGGACCTCCCGATCAAAAGTCAACATTTTCCCTTATTTCGTCCAAATTACGAAAATGCCCTTGGGCTTCCGAACGTCATAACTTTCACCACGAACGTCGGAATCGAACGTGCCGCCTGTCTATGAACTCTTGACATCCCAAACTACGTCACGGTCATTGGTCAAATTCCATTTGACCGTCGGAATAAAAAGTCAACGTTTTACCCCCAACTAGGGGCAAAACGGTCATTTTGCATCGTTCGTCCGATTCCACCCAACTAATCACCGATTAAACCTCAGTAATCATGATTAGTTACAAATCTAATCCCGAATTCCGGGATGGTTCGTTACACATGGACCGTGCAAGGTATCGATAAAACCTATTTTTCCTTCAATTTTCGATTTATATATTATGGACAGTTTTGGATGATTAGGATGAGTTTATTAGGTTGTTAGGATGGTTTAGAGGAGGTTTTGGTGGTGGTTGGACCGCTATGGAAGCCGTAGGAGAAAAATGAAAAGTTAGGCCGTGAGGCCCTTTGAACATGGATAGGATTTAGGGTGTTTTGATTAGGTTCGATGATTGGAAATGGTAGGAAACATCAAAATAGGAAGATTTGGATCGAAAAGGAAAAGATTGGACGAAAAATGAAGAGAGGAAGGCCTTGGGCTGGTCACGCCGATCCAGGAAGACCGGATTTGTAGAAAAAAACTGGGCCGGCCAGTTCGGACCGGCCTGGCCGAAGGTTGAAGAAGGATGAATAGTGATGTGTGAGCCCACGCGCAGTTCAGTTCTTGGGGTGCGTGCTCCCTCCCTTGGGGAAAGTTCCAACACGTGAAATCATCTATTCGATGTACCGAACATTTTGGGACTGGTTTCGTGTCAATCGGACATCGTTTCGATATAGTTCGGGTTGTCCGAAGGTTTAGGTTCGCGTTTAAAAATAGTTAGAAATTATAGAAAATTACGGGACTTTAGTGAGGGGTTATATAAGTAGTTAGTAACCCTCTAAATTAATTTGGACAGGTTCGGGAATCTCAGAGGCGACGTTTGGCCCGGGACAGACGTATGGCACGCGTATCGAGGTGCGACTTCGAACGGTCTGTGAGTGGACTTATTTTATGAATTTGATGCATGCATAAATGTTTTATAATTTTTTTTAATACATTTTTTACGATTCCATGAGTGCATTTGTTTGTGGTAGCATAGGATTTACTTATTTGCACGTATTTCGAGATTTACTGTTTTATACGACGCTTATATGTGCTAGGTTTTCAACAAGGGTTTAATAAATTGGTTTTGGATTTAGAAAAATGAAATCGAGCACGAGACCCACTTGATTGGAAACTCTAGGACTTGGAGTCCATTTGACTTGACGAGGAATCGGACCGAGGGTCTATTTGAGTTATACGATTGGACCGAGGGTCCCGTTGTTTACGAGTTTGGGCATGAGGCCCAGTTGGCTGTAATATCAGGCTTGAGGCCCATTTGACTGTAGTATCGGGCTTGAAGCCCCATTGGTTGTGAAATCGAGCTTGAGACCCTGTTGATTTGTGGTTTCGGGCTTAGGGCCCAGTTAACTGTGGTATCGGGCTTGAGGCCTGTTGATTGCAACATCGGGCTTGAGTCCCAGTTCGGTTTATGAAATGAGAATTCGGGCATGAGACCCTATTGAACTGTGGATTTAGGCCGAGGCCTGTGAAATGGATTTGAATGGGATTCGAGGAATCCTGTTGAGACGAATCAGGTATGAGACCCAGTTGAAATATGTTTTGAGAAAGAAAGAAAGAGATTTGAAAATGAATATGAACACTCCACATGATTTATATGGTCTCCTCCAGACGTCAACCTGGAGAGTCACGATCCACAGACTAGAATGGGTATCCCCATAGGGATCCCGTTCCAGAAGTGGGGGTTACGATTTATGTTGTGGTCCCAGACCAGATTTCGGAGAGATGTGTGGACTAGATCCAGAGATAGAGTTCGGACTAGATCCAGAGATTGAGCCTCCCAGATGGAGAATTCCTGGGAGAAGACTCGGAGTGATACCCTGAGTAATGTGCACACTAGTATAGAGATGATATCGTGACATTTATCGAGGATGTGTTCCCTAGGGGCTGTGTGCCCCGAGTTGGCATTTTCTCGGAAGTGCTGCGGATGGGTTATACGTATGAGTACGTATAAGGTTTTATGAAAGTGATTTGGGGACGGAGACCCCGTGTTCCATGTTTTATATTTCGGAAAGTGATTTGTATGTTTTGGTATTTCACTGAGAATGGTTTTGGGCTGAAACCCACGTATGTTGAATTGGGCTGAGTTCCCACATGTATGAATTTACGGGTTTTTTGTGATTTCGGGTCGGGGACACATAAATGGATTTATGGTTCATGACGGTTTATGGGGACCGGCATGAACCCTTGAAAGGTTTTTAGAATGTTTGACAAATGGTTTTATGAACGTTTTGATAAACCGTTTTTTGAATGCATGCATATGTTTTTAGTGAAGGGCATAAATGTCTTAAAGTGAAAATGTTTTATTTAAAATATTATTTTGTCCACTCACGATTTTTGATGTTTTAATGTCGTTCAGGTTGATCGCGGATGCGGGGTGTAGTAGAGGCGAGACATCACATTCCTCCTACGATCATGGCGTACTCTGGAAGCCCGGTGAGGGCTAGAGACGGAAATTTCCCTGGTCTGACACTTCGTGTTAGACGAGATCAGGCGCGTCCCAAATTAATCCCGGGGGATTTGGGACGGGTCCTGACATATGAGGTGAGTGGGAATTATAAAATAATATAATTAATATTATTTTAATCCAAATCTCACCAATCAATGTGAGATCCAAAATTTGGGGTTAATGACCAATGGGATGAGTGACACCTGTCACTCATCCATGGGTCCCACTTAAAAAATCAACCAATCAAATATTGCCACCTAATCATTGCCTCGTAATGTGTATATAGTGAAATCGAATTTCCGTGACCCATAATTTTCCCGTTCGAAGTCTGATTTTGGCATGCCGCTTGTCTATGGATTTGTTTCGACCCGATCTACGTAACGGTCCTTGGCCCTCAGCCATCGGACCTCCCAAGCCAAAAGTCAACTATTTGCCCATTTTTAACCAAATTACCAAAGTACCTCAAAACTTCTGAACGTCATAACTTCTTCCTTGAATGTCAGAATCGGGCGTGCCAACTGTCTATGAACTCGTGACGACCCGAACTATGTCACAATAATTGCCAAGTTCCATTTGACCGCCTGAACTAAAAGTCAACATTTTGCCCATTCTAGGGGAAAAATCGTCATTTGGCACCGTCTGTCCGAAAGTACCCCACTAATCACCGATTAATCTCACTAATCCTTAATTAGTCACTAATCTAATCCCAAAATTCGGGACGGGTCGTTACAATGTAAGCTTTGTATGCTTGGTAAACTTTGTATCCTATACTTTGTTAGGGTTTTGTAATGTAATATGAAAGTTTATTTGGTGGATTGTGGAAATATGTAAGCTTTGGATGCAAATAATTTTCCATCTAGTTAGTATGAATGCAGGCACCATATATCATCTTATATATCAAACTAGTCCCAAAGTGCTTTATATATCAACAGAGGACATAAGTTTGAAATTTATCAAAGAAAAATTACTACCAAGTGACCTAATGGTTCATTTGTGCAAGACTTAACAAAAGAAGCCAATAGTTTGAAATTTAGTAAAGTAAAATAACTAAAAAGTGGCCTAAATGTTCATATGTGGAATAACTATTTTTTCACACGTTTTGGGGGTGACTTGAACCTCAGCTTCCTTCCACTTGCAACGAGTGAACTGTCACTTGGTTGAGTGTCTTGGGTAGTGGCTGGCGGTGGAGTTGGACAAGATTGTTGGCTTGTGGCTGTTGGAGTACTAGGTGCAGTTGCTGCTGCTGCTAGTGTCAGAACCCGACCCTCCTCGGTCAAAACCCGACTCTAGCACGATATTGTTCGTTTTGGGCCTCCTCGCCCTCCCAGTTTTATTTTCGAGAATTCACAGTGCAACTTTCCAGGGGGTTACCATCATGAAATTACACCAGTCTCAACTTGCTTAACTTTGGAGTTCCAACCGAACCCAAAGTCAATGAGCTCCCAAAAGGCCTTGTTTAGATAGGTGTGTGCCTACACCTTTAAGACACACCACCATTCCTCTCCCTAACCATTCCCCCCTCGCAGGAATGTGGGATCGTTCACCATTACTTCCAGGACATGGATCGTACAATCCACCCCCGCAGGGCCAAGCGTCCTCGTTTGCACACTTCCCGGTCGTCGCCTAGCTCTGATACCATTCTGTCAAGACCTGACCCTCCTCTGTCAGGACTCGACTCTAGCACGATATTATTCGCTTTGGACCTCCTCCCCCTCACGGTTTTATTTTTGGGAGCTCACGGTGCAACTTCCCAAGGGATCACCCATCATGGAATTGCACTAGCCTAAACTCACTTAACTTTAAAGTTCCAATCGAACCCAAAACCACTGAGCTCCCAAAAGGCCTCGTGCCAGATAGGTGTGTGCCTACACCTTTAAGGCACACCACCATTCCCTTCCTAAACCATTTCCTCCTCTCAGGAATGAGGGATTGTTCACCGTTCCTTCCAAGACACGGATCTTACAGCTAGTGCAGTTGCTACACTCGAGGATTTGGTGTTGGTGCGTTATCTTGAGGCAGTGAATGGCTTTGTTTTTGGTGGGGGATTTGGGCGTCTTGGTCGTGCTCTTGCTTCTGGTGCAGGTTCAGCTAGTGATGGAGGATTTAGGCGACTTGGCCGTGCTTTTGCTGCTACTGCAGGCCTTGTTTCAGCAGCTACTGGAAGATTGCCAGCCATGCTTCTTGTCTGCCCTTAAACCTAATCACATACAATCACACTTAGCACACTACTTCAATCACACATCTCAAACTAAGTCAATCACACAAATTGAGTCAATGACACATCCCAAACTGAGTCAATCATACATCCTAAACGAAGTCAATCATACATCTCATACTAAGTCAATCATACATCTCATACTAAGTCAATCACACTTCACAAACTAATACAATCACACTTCACAAACAAATACAATCACACTTCACAAATTACTTGAAACACATTGAAAATCAGACTACCTTACTTGGCACAATACATGTGAAGCAAATTGAGACTATAATGACATGTTCTGGGTGTTAAGTGATACAAATAGTGCATAATCAGGTAATTTAGTAATACTAAACCTAATGCTCATGGATGTTAAGTGATACGAAATCAGGTTATTATAGGACAGAAACAGGCACACCTTTTCTACATGTGTGAACGTTAAAGCATGCAAATCAACTGAGATTTATGATAGGATGCTTACCGGCAACTTTGGCTATAATCAATTCACAAAATGGGTTTGCTCTGATCCACGTCGATATAATGGGGGCCACACATAGGTGTCACATAAGCACCAGTGATGATGTCACTAATAGGGAGTAACTGATTGAGCAACAGAGATAACAAAAGTGCAATTGTGGCAACACATTGTAACTAAATCTGATTTGGAGAGTAAAGTGATATTTAATGTTCGATTATGACAGTATTTTGAGTAATAAGCATTTATAAAATTATTGGGCAACATGCATAAGTGGAGAAGCCCTAAAATTGGTGTGAAAAGATGCCTACTTTGCTTGGTCTGCTACTGAGCAACTTGCATAAGTGAAGAAACACTAAAATTATAGGGTCCTTGTACGACCAAAATGGTTCATACGCGCGCCGTAAGTGCCGGATATTTAGCATATTGTGTTTGAACTTAAGCAAAGAGGGCCGACATCGCCATATTCTTGAGTCCCATGTATACCAACTTGAGATTACAACAAAAGTGCAGCATCCATTTACATAATGGTAATACTTGTAATTTACATAATTTAGGGTAATTCTCCACGTTTTACATTTTTTAATTTATCAAATTGTTTTTATATACATATATTTCATAATTTGAATATTTCATTCCTTAAAATATGTGGAACCCAGAATCATCCGAAAATTATGGAGTCACCACGTGTCCCGTAATTCCCAAAAATAACCAAATTACCCTTGGAAAATAACACTGATCATTCGAAAAATACCCGCACATCAAATAATCTATTTACCAGTTAAATACGTTATTTGGCCGGGTTAAAACCTCCGTAATATTGATATTCTCTCCGAGAGATAATTATCGTTATTCTTAATAACGATAAATTAATATTAATATTAAAATACAATAAATATCATTACTATCATGATAAGCCATCATTATGATTATCAAAATAATATATTATTCATTTAATAATAATATATTATTTATTAATTAAATATTCAAACCGACCAATCAGAACTCTCCAAGGCTCCCAAGATTTTTCTATAAATAGCAAGGCATATCTCACTTCCAAGGTACGTTGATTCTTCGTTTCGAAGTATATCCCTTTCCTCTCTCAAAGCTAACTTAAGCATCGGAGTGTTCTTGGTCGAACAACCCCCGGGTAAATCGATCGAAGCAACGATAGCTAATTGTTTGCTGTTTGCAGGAATTGTGAGGACTTTTCGCGACGAGTTCAATCTTTGATTCAACAAAATATATTAATTTTTTTTACATAAAATATCTTGAAACAATGATTTATAAAGTGAACCGTTTTGAATACGACATATATAAGTACAATTTGATATATTGAAATAGTAAAATGAAGAGATCTACGGAAGCATAACATGCAAATATTATCTTTACACAATCCCTACATATATCGGTATACTTGTGTATGGAATTGTAGAGGTTTTTGCAATATAAAAAGTGATGAGTCAATAAATTAAAATATGAAGTGAGCCTCAAGAAAAGGGTCATGCATTGCACTGTACATGAGAACACCACGGAAAGAAGGCGATTCGCATTTGCCTTGATGCCCTCTACTCATATACTTTCATGTGATCATCATCCAACAACTTCCACGTGGTAGGGATAAGTTTAATGTTTTATTTTATTTTATTTTTTTCCACTAGACGAAAGGTTTGATGGACCAATTTCTTAATGTCACAAATATCATCATTCATAATTGTGTTCACATTTCACATCGTAAAATTATTAGTAATTATTTGCGTATAATTTGATAAGACAGTTTAAAATTAAAAAAAAAAATGTTCGATGAACGCCTAATTAATATCATGACATCGAGTTTTATATTAAAGATATGCAATCTTGTGTAAAAGTGTAATTCTTCATGTTGGCAAAAGGCAAAGGTAATCGAACTACACAATTTTACTCACTATACATATATTCGATGGTGTAATTCCTTGAATTTTACAAATTTTCTGAGAAATGCGAATGTCGATTTTCACAAGATATTTTTCTAGTAACAAAAATGGTACAACCTCTTTGGGATCATGCCGTGCAATTTATTAAGCTCGGAGAGTGTTTAATTTGATTTTTTAATTACGAAAAATATTAAACTCAATTAAATTTACAAGTGAGGACCGATAGATTGGCTTTGAAGATATACAAATATAGAAATAACTTATAACAAGATGGGAATGAATGCAGAATAAGTGTTTTGATGGTTCTTTTCATAAATTTGAAAAACTAACTTAAAGTCATGAGTTATAGGCGAAGTCCAAAGATAAAGTGAGATATTACGATGGTTGAGTATTCATAATATATATATTTTTTGTGCACTAACAAAAAGGTTCTAAGCCCTTTGGCAGATGCCTACTCATTTGAGCCTAATAATTTTTATTTTTTTTTCAATATTGGATATCAACTTCGCTCAACGAGAATCGAATCCGAGACCTCCCTTATAATATGCAACGAGAAATATCACTAGACAATAGGCAATATCACTAAATAGCTTCAGTTTGATGATTCTTGAGATTGAAAAATATATGAAATGACTTGTGTTTTAGCCCATTCACCAATCAGGCCCCTGTAGTTCAACCAATCGGTTGAGAGAGAGAGCTTGCTTGAACAGTTGAACTTCAAGTATTAACATGGGCCGTATCTACCCAATTAAGGAAGTATCTGCAGATGTGGATGATGAAACACATTTGTGGGCCTTGGACAAAAATTGGTTTCTGGGCCTTCACCTAATTAGTACGAGACATCATGATCACTTACTGGGCTTCTCTTTTCTAGTTCCCTCATGCCAAGAATTTTCAGTAAGAACTTGATGGGACCTAATTTTCTTGATATACTCTTGTTTCTTTGTTGGAGGATATCTAGAGTTCAAATAATTATATACGCATATATAAGGTATTGACTTCATTGTTTATAAGTTTTGAAATCAAGGCCTCGTACTACACGGCTTGTACAAATGAAGCTGATGTGGCCACTTCATAAATTATTTGTTGCACTCCACCTTATTAGAATTTTATTCTTTTTTTTATTATTATTAATCATACTTCGAAACTTATTCCTCTTTTTTTTTTAAGTTAATATATATTGTTTGGATTTATTTTTCTCGATAAACCTTACTCTCCCGTTCATATATCTCTTAACAAGGCTCTTTTCTATTGACATATTAATGTCAGCTCTTTACTTAATATAATCACCAACAAATGGTTATCGATGTCCAAAAATTTATTGAACCTAGAGAGAGAGAGAGAGAGAGCGAAAGAGAGAGAGAGTCCAAACATTTTACATAAACAAAAGAAATAAAAATAAAATATATGAAATTTAGAAGAAAAAGGGATACGTTTGAAAATTTGATTCATATAACATGAAAACAAAAATGTGGAGTGTACCAAGTAAGTTTTGGAGTCCACCAAGTAAGTTGTGAAATGTTAAAATCAATTTCCTTGCAGAAATACTACTAGACTAATAATACTAGTGATCAAATATTGAAAGAATGCAATTTACTTGCATCACATTTGGGCCTCGATCTGCATAATAATTTTTAAAACTCGAGTCTTATTTAGACTTGAGTACAGTGAAATTAGTAAAAGTGGTTCTGTTATATTTTATGCATCCGAGTTCATATCGGCACGATGTGTCATCCTATGAAGTGATGCATCAAAGTAGAATCCATTAGTCTTACAATTTACTCAAGGATCCAAAGTATTATCAACGAGATTGATGAGTCCAATGGGTGATAGGTACATCACAATGGTGGGGGCCCAATATGTAGGACCCGTAGCATTTGGTTAAACAACGGGTCTCCCACATACCTCATGTGAGCTTATGATTCAGCTCCACAGAAAAATTATGCAAAGCTGTACCAATGCCAAAAGGACTACATTAGGTAGACATGTCAGACCTCCATTAAGATCGATGAACATATAATGTAACCTTTGTTGCTTATGACATCATCACCCCCAGATGAATGGTGAAGATCTCATGCTCCCTAGTTGTTTCCGACGTTGGCATATCCGAGTTGGGCAGAGAGAGGATATACGTGTTTCCCCATTTACATCCGACTTTCGTAGGTTAAAGTGGAATATCATCTGTTTTAAAAGAGCTATAATAGCAGTTTAAGATGTTGGCAGATCTGAGTTGGATAAAGAGGACGTGCTTCCTCATCGATCTGGACCCGAGATAATAAGAGAGGATGTGTTTCCCCATCTGGATTCGATTTCTCATTAGATTAAAGAAGAATATCTTCTGCCTTAGATTTATATTAGTAAGCTTATCTGAATTGAGCAAAGAGAACGTACTTTCTCATATTTACCTGAACTTTCATTACATTAAAATGAAATATCGTCCGTTTCAAAAAAAAAAAAAGATAATTAGGAGTACCATGATAGCAATTATTGCCATGATAGGTCAACTAAACCAGCTGGAACTTGGGTTTCATGAAACATAGGTCATCATTTTTGAGTCTTGCACACTCTTTTTGGGGCTAAAACTCTGCAACAATTTTGGTTCCCTTTCTCATTGCCATTGGAGCTGCCACTCACTTTATACATGTCTTAAATCATGTAACCGAAATCAATCGAAACAAAACTCTTTCAAAAGATCAATTTTAAGATATAACCACTTCATGTAAACGCTTAAAGAAAATTTCGTTAAGATTTTTCCGAACACAAATTCGGATTAACAACTCTACACAAACCACATTGGAGAAGAAAGAGGCTAGCGCTCTGTGTAAAGTTGATGCTGGTAGTTGCCTTAACCTATTAAATATGGGAAGCAAAACGAAACATGCAAAATGTCCAATCTATTTACTAGCTCACTCCACCTGTTTGCATTATTTTTGTTGAGAAATTATTGTAGATACATCCTTTTGGAATTTGAATATTGACTATGGTGAAAAGTTCTTATATGTAGCAATCGGATCATGTGATTGTGTAAACTTCTATACGGACTAGATCTAGAAGAAGAGAATTCGAACTAAGTACTCATTCATGAATTCTTTTGATTTTTTTGAAAGAGAGAATGGTCTTGTCTTTGATTAGTTTTGCACTTGTTTCTTGTATTTGGCCAAATATGTTATTGTTAAGACGTAGATTTAACGAAAGTTTTTCTTATTTACACTGAATTGTGAATTCTTATAGAAACTAAACATGCATATTTTTTAGGCTGAGTAGTAGTTTGTCCGTAGGAAATTTTTATTTCCTCTTAAATGGACAAAACAACATCATTTGCCCTACTGGTCCTCTTTGATCTGCTTTCGATTCCAAAAAAATAATTTGCATGCAACAAAATATTATTATACCACATCGAAATTGATAACGCATATATATTTTCTGAGGATGAGAACATAGAATTTCCCAAAAGCAAACGATGACCTACTCTTCTCCCTACCCTCCTCGTTAGCAAAAGGAATTCCATATATTTGTGAACATTGACAAAATATTCAAATCACTATTGATAAACAGTAGTGATTTTTTTGAAGCTAATCTTGTTTCGTTTTTTAAGCTGAACAATAATTGGTCAAAAAAATCTAGATTTCATCAGACATATGCGACAAAGACTGTTTTACTTACTCTTTGACAAAATTACTTTTATTAAAAATTCAACTTTCACGGGACAAGAATATCATATTTCAAATTAATCATATATAACGTACAAGTAAATTACACTTCAAAATAGAGAGAACATATAATAATATACGATATCGTTTTTGATCTTGCACTATATTAATAATGAAAATAAAAAGATAATTATAAAATGTTGATGAATTAAAGTTAATGTAATATGTAACGTTTATAAAATGTCCCAACATTAAGGCCCTATGAGAGGTCACCACTCACCAACAACTGCAATTATATGTTATGCGATGCAACTTCACATCTTTGTTTATATTTTGTGATTAGACAGACCCAATATCAAAACACATGAAGAGACACAACATTCCCAGACTCTAGACACAACTCAGTCATTGGCATTGGTAGTGATTTGTGAAATGGATTCAATAGACTTCTACTTTGACTAAAATCAATGTATGAGTAGGAGTGAGTAGTGTCCTCTCCCATCTTCTTTTACAGACTACTTTATTCTTTTACAGACTACTTTATTTTTACTTACTTTTAAATTATGAGAAAATTTAAAAATAATTTACGAATTTAATTACGCTGTTTATATGTGAATAATCTTATATAAAAAAATTTACTTTAATATTTAAATTAAGACTACAAGTAAAATCTTAATGCATAACATTCATTTTTTATGAGAGTAACTACATACGGATGATGTGGTCGAACAATCTCATCCACATGGGTATAAGTATTAAGTAATTAACATATAGAAAAGATCGATATATCACCGAAAATTTTAGCTTGGTTGCGTTGTTAGTGTGTGCTCTTATTGTATAATCACATATGTGATAAGTAGTGTAGAAATATACAAACAGTTATTCCTAATTGTAGAGTCTATTATTTTTTTTTTAATAAGAAAAATTAAATTATACACATTGGATATCGATTTTATATTTTACAATTACCAAATTCTCAAGACTTTCTCTCACATAACGAGTAAAGAGAAGCATCATTTACATAATCGACTTTCCATTTTATGACTATCAAATTCAAGACATACTCCTACATAACAAATAAAGAATAATATCATTAAGAGTAGTACTAAATTAAAATCACTTGCGACTAAAACAATAACGTAAGTTTTTTTCTTACGCTAGCTGTTAGGTTATTTTCTTTTTTCAATCTAACGTCGGCCCGCGACTAAAACAATAACCTAAGTTGAAAATTGAAGGGGACAAAAGTGAAATTGTAAGTAGATAAGCATCAAAGTCACATTTATAATTAAATGATTGTGTCCTCCCATTGAATTTAAAAGGTTGCATATTTATGTAAACGACCATTATTGGATGGTGGGGATATTGTCTGATGGTCCAAAAACCAAATGCATCACTGCCTAATTTGTTTAACTCATTGAAGCTATGTGTTGTACTTGTTTCTCTCCAAACTTCTAATTGATTTTATTAATTGGGGCAGCTGAGCTTTCACATTGTGGTCTGCTTAGTTCTTAGCCAAAATTAATTAGTTTAATTTACCTTAATATTCAGTGTTTAGCATTTTTTGGTCATATTTAGTGTGAATATATATCAATAAAAGCAGTAATTTAGGTTATTTCTTTAATAGAAAACCAAAAAGAAAAACATTTACATGATAAAAATCAACAAAATCTGAACTTTTATAACTTATTAGTGTTTCAACCTCTCAATATGTCGATCAGATTTCCAAAATTCTTTACACTAATTTCACATAAAATACGAGTTTTATTAAGTCCAATGTATTTTCGTTTGAAATCAGATTCTGATTAAGACTTTAAAATCAAATGAAATGAAATAGAGGATTTAGTGCATGTCTATTAAATAAATCGACAATTTTAGTTTTACATGTTTGTGGGAATGTTTTTTTTTTTGTTAACTAAGAAACCTTGATAAGATATAGTCACATTAAATTTACTTTTGTCATGTAAAACCTTAAGAAAACTAGCTCAATAATCCGTTGCTACAACTCAATGCCACGACCTCCCATTCAAATCTTTTAGAGGGAGTCAATTAGGGTTATAAATTGATCGTGTCGTATCGAGTTTGTGTCATGTCATATACTATATTTTACCCAAATATACTAAATACAAACTCGACCCATTTAATAATCGTGTCAAGCATGTCTAATCCGAATCCGGCATGTTTAATAATCGTATCAAAGATGTCCAATTCGAACCCGACCTATTAATGACCTAGGTAACCCGTGTAAACCATTTAATAAACAAGTCATACTCAAAACTCAATTAACATGTGACTCGTTTACACATGTTTAACCTATTTCAACTATAAGGTTTAATAGTTATATAGATAGATATATGAGTTAGTAATTGTCACGTTTATTAAACGAGTTAATATGTATATCAGTATACGGGTTAACAGGTTGATCTGAAATCTACATATTTATTAACCATGTGTCATTATGCGAGTTAACAGGTTAACTTGAAACCTACCCATTTATTAAACATATCATAACGGATTGACTAAAAAATGATCCAAAATTTTAATCGTGCGGATTTCAAGTCGCGTATTGAGTTGTGTAAAAAATTGTCAGCCTTAAAGTCAATAATCAATTCTATGACCATTACGTGAAGCAACATACATATGTAATTTTTCCCTAACCAATAAACTTCCTAAAAGTGGGTACATGCTAACAAATGAACGACTAATAGTTTTGTCCAATCCGTCTTTCAATTGTGATACATGAAACAAACAGTGCCGCTTACAACTTGTATATGACGCATCGAGTTAATAATTAAAAACCAAAGGGCAACATTTTTAAAATCAAAGGGAAATGAGAGGGAAGAGTGGAAGTAACTGTCAGCTCCACAAAATGGTGATGGCCGGTGTCCCTAAGGATGGGAAGTTTTTTAGGTATGAGGTAGCTAGTGTCTCCCTATGCACCAAACCCAGGTCATGGTCTGGACTAACTGGTACTAGGGATGGAGGAGCTATGGCTAGCTAATAGCTAGCTCATTGGTTGCAAATTTTGGGTCCCATTGAGAGAGCTGAGTTGATTTTTAGGCACTTGCACAAGTTGGGACAAAGTCATACACTTTTTTACACACACAGCTCTGTTTTCCATTAGCAATTTAGCCAAGTGGTTGATGGCCTAAGAAAATCAATCTAAACCTATAATTAAGGCTTGTTTTTATCCTCCCATGCATGTGCCTAATTATGGTCCCTCACCAATATATTCCCTCAAAAGATTGTTTCGCATAAGGTATGGAAATTCAACATTTTGGCCTCAAATATTCGTATCCATATAATTATAAGAATAAACTATATCAAAGTATCCAAATTATCAAGTCGATTTTAAAAAATACCCGAATTATATAAAGTTTCATTTTCATATCTAAATTATACTGTCGATTTCAAAATAGTACATCCATCAAAAATTCCATCTAAATCTCAGTTAAGTGTCTACGTGACAGAAAGAAAAGTCACTCAGCATGTGATGTGGCAAAATTTAAAAGGGCAATTTGGGAATAATTATAATTCATCATCTTCTTCAACTATGAAGTTGCAACTTCTGTGTTCCAAGAGAATCAAACCCAAAAATGAATTTGAACACCGACCCCACCTACCCTTGTGTTCCAAGAGAATCAAACTCATAACTTTCATGAACAAAAATTCAGAAATTTCATGATATATCTGTATTAGAACTGAACATGGATGAAAATATCCGCAATATCCGTCGATATATCCGCATTTTGGAGTCTCAACATTGAAATAGAGAAAAAAAAATATTCGCAATATTTTCATAAATATACTCGTATTTAAGGGTTTTGAAATAAAAATAGGAGGGAAGAAAAATCTCTCCTTAATTTACATGAGGTAAGTATTAGTCTTATATAATATTATTGGGTGTTTAGTTTTTCTACAATTTCATTTAAAATTTCTAAAATTTGGACTAAATTTTTAACGTTTTTATTGTTGAACGTGAAAGATATCATATCGATATCTAAATATCCATCAATATTTCTACAAATTTAACTGTCAATATTTCTATGAAAAATAATATTTTCATACTCCATAAGTCTATGAGACCACTAAGATATATGGTTTTGTGTGTACGTGGTAAATATGAATAGCATGAAGACGGTTTTACAATTCAATGGTTGATAAAATATTTAATTTGGAAATATATCAAATACCACATATAAATAATGATTTTCGGTTTTATAAAGGTAGATCATTTCTAATTAAAATTTTCTTCGACATTCTTGTATGCAGTGTATTGTTACTAATGCTACGGTGCTATTTCTCTAACTAGAAAATATTATTCAATTAAATATTGAACATATTAAGTAATAAGTAGTTTTTTTGTTTTGTTACTAAACTCAATACATTGCATTTTTTGACACAAAAATATTGGTAAGGAGGATTATACACAATGTGTATCAAGCTCATCACTATTTAAATGAGTCAAATTCGAGATTTTCAATTAGGATTAGGCACGATACGGTTCGATACGGATATTGATAATATCCAAATCGTTAAAATCTTAACGGTACGATACAATTTAGATTTTCTCAAAATTTAGTATATTAAGTTTGCGGGAAATTGGAATATTGCAAACATTACCATTATATTAAGATTCATCAAACAAATATTACCACTTAATAATCTTTTATTATACTCTTATATGGGTACATATGTATTTATCTTACTCTTAAAAATTAGGACAAACTACCTATAAGCCCCCAAAATATAGGGGCCACCACAAACTTATATCCAAACTATCAAAAGTTTCATATAAGTACCCAAACTATGTGACCATTAGCATTTAACTACTACGTCAATATTTTTATCCATTTGACCGTTAAAATGCAACATAGCAAAAACTTTGTCCAGTCAGCAACTGATCTGGAAAAAATTAGAGGGGTATTTTTGAGATTTCGAAAAGAAAAATTAAGACTCATCTGAAACCCTAAAATCCAAATAGAACTCTCAACCCCCTCAAATCTAATTCCCACCCTCTCCAAATTGAATTCCCAACCCCCCCTTAAATCCTATTTTCTTTTTCCTCAACCTCTCATTCTCTCGGTATCTTTCTTTAAAACCACAAACAAGTGAAGCCATAAAAAAAACAAATAGGGGTGGGTAGATTCAGAGTCACTGGCATTGGAATCCGTCCGTACGACGATGGAACTTCGCCAAAGAGGGATGTAAGCACAGCGAGAGACTCACAAAGAAAGCCATTGAGGAAATTAGAGGATAAGTCGAGGTTCTTTAGGGATTTGAGGGCTTTGATTTGGACCGCAACTGAGGCCACGAGAGTGTTATGAGAGAGGTCCAGAGAAATGAGGTTTGCGACGTTGAAGAGGTGGCTCGGGATGACCCTAGATAAGTTGTTTTTAGAAAGACTGAGTCGTTTGAGCGAGTCGAGTTGACCAAGTTCTAGAGTAATGTAGAAGGTGAAGCCTTTGTTGGCGACCAAAAGGTTGGTGACCCGATTGAGCGTGCAGATGACGCCGTGCTAGTGGCAGGGGAGTCAGGTCGGAGTCGGATCAAGAGTCTGGACATGGGTCGGGTTGATTTCAATTGCGTATTTGAGTGTGAGAAGGGAGAGGTCATCTTGGTTGGGACAGAAGACGACCTCAGACACCATCAGTAAGGCAATATGCAGAAATATAAGCTCTTTTTTTTTTGGTATTTTGAGAAATTTGACAATGCTGCCCACCCCTCTTTGTTTCTATGGTTTCATTTGGATGTGGTTTTACAGAGAGTTACAGAGAGTGAGAAAAATTGAGGAAGAAGAAAATAGGATTTGAGGGGGGGCGGGGAATTCGATTTTTGGGGAGGGGAAAGGGAGGTGGGAATTCGAATTGGGGGCTTGGAGTTCAATTTGGGTTTTAGGGTTTCAGGCGAGTCTTAATTATTCTTTTCGGAATTTCAGAAATACCCCTCTAATTTTTCTCCGATTAGTTGCTAACTGGACAAATTTTTTGCCACATTTCATTTTAACGGCAAAATGAATGAAAATCTTGACAATGGTAGTTAAATGTTAATGGTCATATAGTTTGGTTACTTATATGAAATTTTTGATAGTTTGGATATGAATTTGTAGCGATCCCTATAGTTTGGGGGCTTAACAGATTTTCAAAATGAAATTCAAATTCCAACCGTTCTTAACAGATCGATTTGGATTCTCAAACCATTTGATTTTTATCCGGTCAAATTTAAATCATTGAATAAATAACAATTTGAAATGGATCGGTTAACGGTTTTAATGGATACGTGCTCATCTCTATCTTCAACTATGTAAGGTCATAAAGCCACTAGATTAATAGTACTAGAGCCTCAAATCGAGCTTGAATTAACAAATTTATAAACATTTAACTTTAAATATACTTTCTTAAAACTTATCTAGATTTTTTATATAACGATATATAACGAGAAAATTATACAAAATGATAAAAAGCAAATCCAACTTATCATTACTACTATACCATGACCAAAGAGAAATATCATAAGTTTTCCATTGATAATACATATTCCAACTCGAAAGCGTAATAATTAGTTTACTCACATTTAGCTAGTTTTTGATAAATATAAATAGCAAAGATCGGTATATAATTTGTCTCAAAATGCCCTTCTCCACCCTCCACAAGATATTAAAGCCGAGTCCATAAAATAAATCAAACAAAACGGCCAAGCTCCAAGCTCCCGTTTTTGTGTGACAAATATAAATTTTCTCAAGCTTAATTTTTTTCTCGGGATTAAAATTTTATATTTCTGTGAAGGCTAAAAAAATGATATTATTTCTAATTTTGAAAATCAACGTTCAACAATATCCATTTTCTTAAAAAAAAATAAATTCAACGGGGTTGTGAGTTTCGATGCAAATATGGACGCCTTAACACGCCTTTCGATGATTAAACCTTAGCTCGTCCATGATTGGCCTGCTTACGTCATCCCCCCATCCTAGACCATTCCCATCGCTAATCCGCCGTTTAATTACAAAAAAGTCAGTGCACTCAACGGTTTTCAGATGCCGGAGGTCAAAGCAACCCCACCATACCACACTTACCATAGACCAGTAGGTATGCTATCATTCCTCTTACCACAGCAAATAAATCACCCCCATTAATTATTAAGGCTGACCAAAGTTTTTAGTCATCTGATCGACTTTAATAATCTTGATACGATCGGTTTGCGGATCCACGTGGCGTGCCAGAGCGCCGAAGTGTAGCGCACACGTGTCGCCACATAGGCTAGCTTTAACAGGTGTCGAGGAATGAAGACAGTTGATTACGCGTTAAGTAAGATTAATCGTGCACTAAACTACAAATGCGACTGTCTAAAAATTATGCGCTGCGACCCATTTTTACGGTACGGTTTCGGTGAGGCTGGTCAATAAGCGAAAACGAAACTCTTATGGAAAAATGGCGAAGAAAAGTCTTTTCAAAAGTTGAGTAAGTGCTAAAAGTAAAATAAACCATCAAGATATGTTTTGAAAGAATTTAAATACTTAATAATATTTATATAAAATTAGTAATTATATCATGGAAATTAAGGAGATATTTTTCTTTCCTCTCTATTTTTATGTCAAGACTCTAAATATGTATTCACTAAAATATTAGGTATTCACTAAAATATCACTAATATTTCTTTCTCTCTATTTTAATATCTAGACCCCAAAATAAGATATATCGACAAAATTTTTAAAAATATTACGGATATCTTCATGCATCCATTTAATAATATACTTTATTTTTATTTTGAAGTTTGATTTTCTTGTATGGTATGCATGATTAATTTGCGATATACATGATGTTGAAGCAGAAATCGAACCCGCCGCGAAAAGTTCTCACAATTCCTGCAAACAGCAAACAATTAGCTATCGTTGTCTCGATCGATTTACCCGGAGGGTTGTTCGACCAAGAACACTCCGATGCCTAAGTTAGCTTTGAGAGAGGAAAAGGATATACTTCGAAGCGAAGAATCAACTTAACTTGGAAATGAAATGTGCCTTGCTATTTATAGGGGTGAGTGAGATGTTCAATTTCCATAGTTTCGATGTGGGACAAATGCTCATCAATTTACCTCTTATATAGGGGTGAGTGAGATGTTCAATTTCCATAGTTTCGATGTGGGACAAATGCTCATCAATTTGCATGCTAACACGTGTTATACAAATCGAGGGTGGAGAGGCTTCCACATGTCATTCTGGTTTGGGCCATGTCCGGTGCTTGTGCTTACAAGTATTATTGCCAAGGGCAATTTGGTCATTTTGAGAATTATGGGCCACGTGGCAGCTCCACATTTTTCCGGTGATTTTGGGTTCCACAAATGCCCCCACATCGATTCGGTATTCAGGGAATCCGGAGGGATGTACATTGTTTGGAGTCTTATATTACCGGGTTACAAGTTACCGTTGGGTTCAAGAATCGATTCAGTGTTTATTCGACGATTTTGCCCCTGGTTATAAAGGTAAAAAGTCCATTTTTAGTTTTAGAATGACTATTCTGGGTTTAGTGGTGTGAATCGGACATAATGTGCAAAATGACCATTTTACCCCCAAGCATGGGCAAAATGTTGTCTTTTGAACCCGGGGGTCCAAAGGACGAGGGCCAGAGACCGTTACGTAGGTCGAGTTGATACGAATCCATAGACAGGTGGCATGCCGAAATCGGAGATCGGATGCGAAGGTTATGTGTCTACGAAGGCGAGGGGCATTTTCGTAATTTTGGAAGCGAAGGGCAAAACGGTCTTTTTGAGACAAGCGAACGGTGGACGCTGACTCATGCTACCTACCAATGATTCTTGCTGCTTTGTCTAGACAACATGGAGGAAATCAAGGATTTTAGGGACCCTAAACCCTTAATTAGGGAAAACTCAATCATTTTGTCCAAACCTTGATTTTGTTAAATAGCAGAGCAATTCGATTGTGAGAATGAGAGATTAGAGAGTCTGAATTGGAGCAAAACAAACACGAAGGACAGAGGGTCGCTGGTTTTGCAGATTTTCGAAATTTTGGAAATTTGTGGTGAAAATTCGAATTCGAATTCGTGAGTCTTGAGGATCAAAATTGAGGCTGGATTAAGTCTCCTGGGACTAATTCGAACCGATCCAAATCAAAAACGGGGAGGATTGAGGCCGTATCGAGCAAGAACAGAAGCTTCAAAATCCTCGAAAAATCGAGCTTGAGTTCTACTAGCTGGAGGTAAGGATTTATCAAATTGATCTTGTAAAATCGTTCCTTATACTCTCACGATGTCACGTCGTGGACGGAGTTTGGCCGAACAGTCGACGGGGACTTGGTGGTGACTGAGTGCACTTGCGGACGTGACTAGTGAGCATCAGTAGGCAGGATCACACCTACTGTGACTCTTGCTAGTACCACATACATGCTCGCCATGCGTCAAGATGCCGAGAGACCCAGCAAATTTGTCCTGTGGGAGCGTGGCGGTTTTCGTGGCCTAAGTCCATTCCGAGGGAAAGATATGGATTTTGAGAAGCCTGAAGACCTCATGGAGTGGAAGGCTTGCAATCAAAATTTCTTTCCAAACGACGTTCTCGTGGAGCTTGGCGACAGATGTTCTTCCAGAGTTCCGGGACATGAGCCGGCTGCTTTCTCCATGAATGGCGCGAGGCTTTCAGACATCCCGATCAAGGAGTGGTTGTGCGTTCCACTGTGCACGAAGGAGACCATTGTTCAGAAGAAGGACGATAAACAAGGACTTATTGGTTCTTGGGAGAAGAAAGCATGCCGAGCAACTTCTTTCCTAACCAAAAAGCATACCGAGCAACTTCTTTCCTAACCTTTCCGTTCCGGTCCTGCGAATGTGCTATTTTGAAGGGCCGCAGAAATGGAAGATTATGTTGTTGATGTGATATTACGATAACTTAAGAAAACTTAAGGTCTTAATTTCACATCGGAAGCCAAGGTGGGCGAGTTGGAGAGGAGCCGTGCGGAGAGGATGCTGATAGAAAATGAGCGAGATACCGCTCGAGATGAGCTCTCCTTGCTACGCAGAAATTTGCAAGACTCAGAAGGCTTTGATGCTTCGATGACAAAGGCTTGAATGCTTCGCAGGGCGAAGGCTTGGATGCTTCGATGATGAAGGCTTGGATGCTTCGATGACGAAGGCTTGGATGCTTCGATGACGAAGGCTTAGGTGCTTCGCATGGCGAAGGCTTAGATGCTTCGCAGGGCGAAGGCTTAGATGCTTCGCAGGGCAAAGGCTTAGATGCTTCGCAGGGCGAAGGCTTAATGTTTCGATGACGGAGGCTTGGATGCTTCGATGACGAAGGCTTAGGTGCTTCGCATGGCGAAGGCTTTTTACACTAGAGAGAATAAGCTTTGAAAATTGTACATGGTGAACAAATCAATTTGTCGATCTCATTTCATTGATACTTGAATTTAGAAGACAAATTGAAAAGCAAAATTGAAAAGCTCCATAGAATTTTATGTCTCTCTAATGTTGACAGTCTAGTTGATGCGGA
This sequence comes from Prinsepia uniflora, assembly GCA_032719365.1. Classification (NCBI taxonomy): domain Eukaryota; kingdom Viridiplantae; phylum Streptophyta; class Magnoliopsida; order Rosales; family Rosaceae; genus Prinsepia; species Prinsepia uniflora. The sequence goes on from CM064875.1 coordinate 62,913,024, forward strand.
TCACCTTTGAAGCTGGTTCGTTTGGCCCTTTGTTTTCCATGTGATTTACAGTTTTGATGTAGTCTGTACAATGCCCCTCCCTCAGGAGATTTCGGAGATATCTTTCGAAAGATATACATGTGCTGATATTGTGCCCATAACATTCATGATAGGCGCACCATTTGGTCTTATCAGCATTCTCTTGATTGCCTTTGACTGGCTCCGGCCTTTTAAACCATGGTTTGTTCTTAATTTCATTGTGGATCTGATGGGCTGGTAAAGATAGCTGTAAGTTAGGCTTCCCCATAACTGGCATTTGGGAGTGTTGCCCGGCCTTTCGCTTGTTGAGCTCCAGTCGCAGACTTTTCATGAGGTTCATCCGCATTGGAGGCCCCTTCGCTAGTCCCGGCGTGGTCATGAGTATGAGCAGCGCTCTTCTCGTCCTCCCAACTTGCATGTCGCTCTGCTAGCGAAAGTATTTTGGAAAAACTTCGCGCATTGCTCATGATGATGTCCCCGTAAAGCTGGCTGTCTCGAGGGAGTCCTTGTTTGAATGCCATTGTCGCAACAAGGTCATTACAGCTGATAATGCGAGACTTTTCCTCACAAAATCTCCGTATGTATTGTCGCAGAGTGTCTTTTGCTCGCTTTTGGATAGAGAAAAGATGGTCATCTTTCACCTCGATTGTCCGAAGTTGTGCGTATTCCTTCACAAATGCCAAAGCCAACTCTTCAAAGGACTCAATCGACCTCGGGGGGAGATGATTGAACCAAGTCACGGCTTGGCCTCGAAGGGAAGCTTGAAAAACTTTGCACATGAGCGCATCGTTAGACCTGTGGGGGATCATGACTCCCCGGTAATAATCTATGTGTTTTACTGGGTCGGAGGATCCTTTGAATGGAGTGAAGTTTGGTGTTGCGAACCTCTGGGGGAATGGTTCCTCCTCAATATCCCTTATGAAGGGCGTAGAGAGTTGTATTTGGCGACGTAGATCGTCTTCTAGATCGCCACCCTGTTGAGCACGAAGGTGCATGTCCAGCATTTTTTGAACATCATTAGCCCGCAATGCTCCTTGCTGAGCCGATGAGTCCTCTTTTGCTAATTGTTGAGAAACTCCTTGAGCTTCTCCCCTTTTACTGTCGTGGGCAGATCGTTTTGGGGTTTTTGTTTTGAGCTCGAAGTTGCCCCCTGCCCCCACGTGAGTGCTGTGAATGCTCTGCCCATGAAGTTGCCCCAGTCCTACCTCCTAGCCGTTCACGTACTAACGGCTTTAGGCGTTGTGGGATTTTTGCTTGATGAGCGTGACTTTCTTCTCCAGAGTTTCCCAGCGAAGTATCTTGTGACATTGTTTGGCAGCGGGCCTGCTCTTTCCTAGGTCGTCCCTGGGCATTCTCTTGTCGGCCACGTGACGTGGATCGTCCGTCCCGCTCCTGGATTGGTCTCCCTGCTAGGAGTTGCTGCAAGAGCTCTGAATGAAGTTGAATTTGTTTGCTTAACCCTTCAACTTGCTGCGCCAAATTGTCTTGGGGAGGTTGGTGACGACTTCTCCCTGAGATGTCATGACATCCGTCCAGAAAGTCCTTTAGGACCATGTTTGTTGTGGGTCGATCATGTCGTGATGCATTTCCCATCAACCTCTCATTCGCTTGTTTTAAAGTCGAAGTTCCTTCCCCTAGCGCGGGTACTTGGTTAGCTGGAGAGGGGAATGCTCCAAAACTGAAGGTTGGCCTCCCTTCGAGTGTCTCAAGGGGCGCTTCCATAGACACGCGCCTGAGTTGAGCTGAGCGCTTCTCCGGAGTTTCTATGTGAGCTTCATTCCTCGTCTGAGCTGTTGAGGCAGAAATACCTTCTCCGGCTGACTGAGCGGATCGACGAGCCTTAGCCATGCCGATTCGAAGAATTTTGAATTTGGAAAGCTGTTGATGGGTAATTTGAACAACGTTCAGAATCTTCGAACAATGTCGAATGAACGACGAACGAAGAGAGAATGAACGATGAACAATGTTCAAAATCTTTGAACAATGTCGCATGAACGACGAACGAAGAAAGATGAACGATGAACGAATTCTTGATGAGTGATGAACAACGTTCAAAATCTCTCGAACAATGTCGATAAACGACGAACGAAGAAAGATGAACGATGAACAAATTCTTGATGAGTGATGAACAACGTTCAAAAATCTTCGAACAATGTCGATAAACGACGAACGAAGAAAGATGAACGATGAACAAATTCCTGATGAGTGATGAACAAAAATCTTCGAACAATGTCGATGAACGAAGAAAGATGAACGATGAACAAATGAGAGAGCTTCTTCTGAGTATAACTCAATAGCTCTCAATGAAAGCACCAATTGTTGAAGCAGAAATCGAACCCGCCGCGAAAAGTTCTCACAATTCCTGCAAACAGCAAACAATTAGCTATCGTTGTCTCGATCGATTTACCCGGAGGGTTGTTCGACCAAGAACACTCCGATGCCTAAGTTAGCTTTGAGAGAGGAAAAGGATATACTTCGAAGCGAAGAATCAACTTAACTTGGAAATGAAATGTGCCTTGCTATTTATAGGGGTGAGTGAGATGTTCAATTTCCATAGTTTCGATGTGGGACAAATGCTCATCAATTTACCTCTTATATAGGGGTGAGTGAGATGTTCAATTTCCATAGTTTCGATGTGGGACAAATTGACAGGACCCGTCCCAACTGGACGTCAAAAACCGTACCCGGTCCTGCTCCCGTCTGACAAGTCAACTAAAGGTCCGAAACTCCCCTTCAGTGCTTGCCAGACAAGGGATGTTTGCGCGGATTTCTGCTGCTGTCACTACCTCACGATCAGTCCCGAACGTCGTACCACGGCCTGGAGGGTCACAAAACAGAAATGGTGTGAGTGGACAAAAATGACCTCTTATAAAAACATTTATCAAAATACAATCTTACCCTCCAGTTTTCACAAACTTGCATGCATATCGTAAAACATGAGTGACCGATAAAATTAAAACATATTTTCCCATGGTCCATAAAACTCATGTTCACCAAATCAGTTCATGTTATAAAACATCAAATCCCGGCTCTCGGGCCAAAACATGTGAAAACATAATCACCTGGCCACAAGGACCAAAAACCCGTACTCAATACCAGTACAACATCACAATCAATACCAATCAGCATTACTTACCAGTGCACAATAAGTATATCAATCCAATCAATCCGCACTACTCACGAGTGCATAAAATATCACCAATCACATCTGCACTACTCACAAGTGCACAATCAATCAAACTGCACTACTCACAAGTGCTGCACTACGCGTAGGCCAATATCCAGTCACTCTCTCGGGAATAAACACCTCTGGGCTCAACCCCCTCGGGCTCAGTCACCTCTGGGCGAACACATCCCCAGGATCAGACACCTCCGAGTGGTACATCCAGGCTCAGTATCATCCGAGAAGCTGACTACCATAGGATCAACTCCCGATCCTACAATCACATCCCCCAAGCTCCGGTCGTCTGGGTAATCCCCCCCAAGCACCGACCGTCTGGGAATATCACAATCGCAATGAAAACCATCCCGGGAATTACATCCCAAAACATTTCAATCAAATCTTGACTTCATACCAAGTCAAGGTCACTCTCAACTGGGTCTCAAGCCCAAAATACATTTTTCACATAAACCGTTAAAATCACATTTAAATCAATAGAATAATCCGGAAATCATCATTGACTCACCAACCAAATCAAAATATCATTTTAGAAATCATTTAGACTCCGGGCCTAGCCCAAAACATCATTTGCACGTACCTCGTAAAACGTGCCCGAAAGACTGATTAAAATAATCATAAAATCCCAATAAATCATTAATTTCATAATTTCACAAATGACTCCAAATCCGAGTCAAAATCACTATTCACTTGGGTTCTCATGCCCAAAATAACATTATCACGCAAATCCATGCGTTGCAACCTCTGTTGCCATTTTCACGTAAAACCACGAAATTGACCCTCGACTCATTCCCGAGTCCCCACATAAATTTTCAATCCATGACTCAATAATCCGAGTCCACACATTATTTCCAACCAATTTTAATCCCGGACTCACAAACAAAGTCCAAACATCATTTTTACCAAATTTCGTAATTTCTCGAAAATCACCCAAAAATAATAATATAATAATCATAAAACCGAGAAATTACCGGATTGAAACACAAATCATGCCCAAGCATATAAAATCATATAATAAGGCATTAGAAATCATATATGCATGCATCACGGTTAGAAAACAAAGTCCACTCACACACACCGTCCAAAACGGTCCGTTTCCGAGCTGCACGTTTTTCCGTAAAATCTGGAAATCACAAATCCTGCCCAAAATCAATATAGAGGGTTACTAACATCCCAAAATACAACATATAATTTTCCCCAATTTTTCCGGGATTTAAATACGTATTTTAAACGTAAAACAAAACTTCGGATACGCGGAACATTATCGACACAATATCCGATTTCACCGAAATCAACGTCAAAATGTTCGTTACACTGAGAGGATCAAAAGTCATGTTGACCTCACCTTGAGACTAGGCCGGACGCGCCCTCACGCGCCGCCGTGAGTGGCTGCGCGTGAAACCCACGCGCCAGCTACAGTAACCAGCACAGTCGTCCCCTTCGCCCGTTTGTCTGGTAAACGGGTCGTTTAAACCCGCGAGCAGACCCGGTTCCAATCCTACCAATTCGACGTTAAATCCTTCAATTGAACATTCACACAGCTTAGTTACAAGTCTAATTAGAGGTCTGTGGTCTTAATTACAAACGACATTACCTATAACCCCACGATCACAGTTGATCATTCGAAGGAGCTCCGGCCATGGTTCATCCTTCGAAAATCATCAAACCTTCACGATTTCGTTCAATTGATCCACCAGTAAGCTTCAATGGACTAAGAGAAACATTTCCCCTCTATCAATTGCGTCGTATGATCACTCAATGATCACGACTCAAGCTCGAAATTTCTGAAAGCTTCCTTCCTCAGTTCCACCTCAAATCGACCTCAATTCGACTTAGTTCCTTCTTCAACATTGATCGTAGCAATCCCAGAAGACTAAAACTGAACCCAATTTCGATCAACAAGGCTCAATTCGTCCAATTCGATTTTCCTCCCAAATTTTCTAAAACCCGAATTCTCAGTCCTCAGTTCTCAGTTAATCTCTCGTGTTTCCCAGTTCGAATCACTCTCAATTAACTCACAATTTGCACTCTCAAGCTCAGCTGATGGAGAGGAATGAAGGAAGGAAGAAAATTGGATAATGGTTGTACACGGTTTGGAGAAACTGAAGAGAAATAATGGACGAAATAAAAGATTAATCAAGTAATTAAAATAATAACAAAACATCATCATTTGGTCTCCCCCAAAATCATGGATCCATGTTTTGTGCCTGATTTTAAGGGATGAGTGACACTTGTCACTCATCCAAGTGTGTCCAGTCACCGGGTACTGTTCTTATTAAAATATTATTTTATTCCCGGTTCGTTCGGTTAATCGAGCCTGATTCCGTGACCATAACTTCGTCGTCGAATCTCCGATTTCGGCATGCCGCCTGTCGTTGGATTCGTATCGACGAGACCTACGTAACGGTCCTTGGCCCTCGTCCATCGGACCTCTTGATCAAAAAGTCAACATTTGGCCCCTACTATGCCAAATTACCAATATACCCCTCATCTTCCGATCATCATAACTTTCACTACGAATGTCGGAATCGAACGTGCCACCTGTCTATGAACTCGTGACGTCCCGAACTACGTCATAGTCATCGGTCAAAGTCCGTTTGACCGCCCGAACTAAAAGTCAACATTTTGCCCACGCCAGGGGCAAAACGGTCATTTTGCATGTTTCGTCCGATTTCACTCAACTAATCCCCGATTAGTCATTCTAAATCATGATTAATTAATATTTAATCCCGATATTCGGGACGGGTCATTACACAAATGCTCATCAATTTGCATGCTAACACGTGTTATACAAATCGAGGGTGGAGAGGCTTCCACATGTCATTCTGGTTTGGGCCATGTCCGGTGCTTGTGCTTACAAGTATTATTGCCAAGGGCAATTTGGTCATTTTGAGAATTATGGGCCACGTGGCAGCTCCACATTTTTCCGGTGATTTTGGATTCCACACATGATATACGCCAAGTTCAATTTTTAGTAAGAGTAATTAGTCGACCAGTAGGTAGAGCAATGTCGCTTATTTGTGGGGAAATATAAATGTTTTTTGACTAACTACAGTTGAACGTCGGGAAAAAAAACGCATGATTAGCTTCGAACATTCAGTCTGTATCAAAAGAAGGTTCAAATTCACTATTAACCAATAGTTATTTGGCTGTTTTGTCACATGGTCACAAATATATGAATGATCTGCTAACGAGGAGGGTTGGGAAATGAGTTATAGGTTGTCGGTTGTCGTTTGCGTTTGCGCAAATCCTACGTATACATTCTCAAAAAAATCTACCTAGTTGATTTGAATGGACTACAATAATATTCTGACTTCATGCAAGTTATTTCTCGAAATCAAAGGCAAGATGCAGGATGAGTAGAACAAATTAAGGATGCTGTGTTGTCCATTCTCAAGGAAATCAAAACCGATTGCTAATGGAAAAACTACTGCACACCCTCGAAATCATGCATGTTTAGTTTCTATTTTGCACAATGATAATCTTGTTACATGCAAGTTGTTTCGGTAACTGAAGCATGCAACTGGAGGGTGAGTAGATAAAATGGCGTCGTTTTGATTAAGGAAATAAAGATGTTCCGTGGACAAAATAATGCTCAGCATTGGAATAAATACGAGTAATTAGTTCCAATGTTGCACAATAATATTCTTGCTGCATGCAAGTTAATTCCTTCTTAAACAAAGGCAGCTGAAAGATGATGAGTAGCCAAACTCAGCGTCCGAAAATTCTCTCAAGCCGACAAAGATACCTTTGATTTATAGGGACGTGGTGTCCTAAACACCCTGGATTTTGATGGGTTCGCTCCCCCATCATGCAAAATGTCAACATTACCATAGACCCCATCGCATACGATCGTTCGCGTGAGTCAGGGTAAAACAGTCATCGCGAATCAAAAAGGTTAAGGGGCAGGCAGGCGTGGCGAAAACAAAACGAAAAGGTTAATTAGTTACTGGTGAAAGCGGTCCTTAGGCACTGTGCCACTTGACAAAATTAAGTTGGGTTACAGTCAATGTCTGAGATTTACAGGTCCTCATCAGTCATCACCCTCTCCTCTCCTCTCAGGTTTTATTAATTCTTCATTAACAATATGAACAACTCCGCCGGGTCAGCTCGTCGACAACAACCGAGTCATAACTAGTTTCGAATTTTTTTTCTCACAATTTCAAATTATTTGAATGTATTATGATTATATATTGCAAATCAATCGAAAGAACTAAAAATTTAAAATGTAGGACGCTGTACTGTTAGTATTGCTGTTGCTGCTTGTAGTACAGTTTCGTTGTATAATTATATGTATTTTTCTTTATTGTTTTAGTCGAAAGTATAAGATTTGCTTCTTATAAAATATGAATTTGATAGTAAAAAAGGGAAGTTTATTTTCTTCTCAATTTATAGATAATAAAAGGGAAGTTTTGAATCAAAACGACTTATACAATCAAATATAAAGACGGATTAGAAAAATAATTTTCCCGAATAAATATGGCATAAAATAACATTAAAATGTATGGAATCAAAACTAAGTGATCTCTTATAATGTATTACTTACTAGTAATATGATTGAATTGTCTTTTTGACATAATTATATTGCCAAAGTGAGCTCTGCCCATTATGTATGAATCAACCTTTAATTTTACAAAAATCGAATTTGAGATATCTCATTATAAAATAATAAAGAAAATATTAATACGCCTTACTAGCATCAACAACATAATCGAACATCCTAAACGGCTAAACCTAACAGTATAATCTGATAATCTAACTCATGATTTTTTCAAATAATAGCCCCAAAATGAAAGGGTATAAGGGGGATGACCCATGAATGAGACTAGAAATGAGCCTCTAGGATTTAAAATCATAATGGGAGATCTTGGGGTCAATTTCAATTTCTAAGGAGAGCTGCTCAGCGTCTTGCTTAGCTAAGGTATATTTATTACACACAACATCTAACCCAAAGGTGGGGTCACCAACTTAACCATGGATTAGAACCAGAGTTAAAAAACAAGTGGTTAAGAAGGACAACCACAAAACCCAGATTTTTATTATCGACACTCATCACTGCTCATCATCATCATCTTCTTCCTCTTAGCTCTCTAAACCTCAGCTCCCCTCAAGCTACAATATTTCTCACTGTATCTTTCCCTTCTCTGCCATGGCAGCCCAAGTTCAAAGCTTTAGTCTTTACAGAAATATTCTGACACTATAATTAAAGGAGCAAACTTTTTAACTTTTCATTTTGATTTTTGATTTTGTGGCTCTGTTCTTGGAGACGCTAGATGTTGGAATGATGGATATAGCCCCTTCCATCACAACTACCACCATCACCAACAACGCCGCCAGCACAAAATCGCCGGAGGCGGATATTGAAACCCCGACCCGGATCCAACAACCAGCCACAAAGCCTTTGTCTTTTAGCAACGGCGTTCTCAAGCGCCACAATCCCCTCCACCACCACCACCACCACCATAACATACCCGTCAACCCCGTCGTTGTCACCTACAAGGAATGCCTCAAGAACCACGCCGCCAGTTTGGGTGGGCACGCTCTCGACGGCTGTGGCGAATTCATGCCTTCTCCGACAGCTACTCCAGCCGACCCCACCTCGCTAAAATGCGCTGCATGTGGCTGCCACCGCAATTTCCACCGCCGTGATCCGGAAGACCCTTTGCCCCCCAACACCCCCGCCGCCACGACGCATGTGATTGAGTACCAGCCACACCACCGCCACCACCCTCCGCCTCCGACTCACGGCGGCAATCGAAGCCCCAATTCAGCTTCCCCGCCGCCGATCTCTTCTTCATACTACCCCTCCGCCCCACACATGCTCTTGGCCTTGTCCACCGCCCACGAAAACGCCTTGGGCGGCCCCAATAACAATAATCACCCTCGTCAACCCCCAATTGTGTCGCCGAGCTCAAATTCGAGGAAGAGATTCAGAACCAAATTCAGCCAGGACCAGAAAGATAAGATGTACCAATTTGCGGAGCGGGTCGGGTGGAAGATGCAGAAGAGAGACGAGGACGTTGTGCAGGAGTTTTGCAATGAGGTCGGGGTCGACAAAGGGGTTCTCAAAGTTTGGATGCACAACAATAAAAACACCTTCGCTAAAAGAGACGGAACTAATGGCGGCAGTGGCGGCGGAATTAGTGGTGGCGTTAATAGACCCAGCATTCTGCTCGGCGAGCCAATCCACAGTAATGGCAACAACGGCACCAACAACACCAACGATGACGACGACGACGAGGAGGAGGAGCCTAACGATGACAGCAAAAACCATATGGAGAACCCAAATCACTATCAGCTGGGCACGGTGGCGCACGGTGGCGCCAATGGGTCGTCATCTTCTTCTTGATCCCTTTGATGAATAATAAGGAGTTTAGCACTAGAGTAAGGCCAGTACTATTAATTAATTACTTAATTAGTTGTTTTTTCTTCTTTCTTCTTAAGTTTCTCTTCTTTTTTTCGTTTCTCATTGTGTTTAGTTTAATTAATGAGATAATCACCACTTCACTTTGTTGAGGATTACCTGGGAGAGATTGATTGATCGATCCAATATGGGAACTAATTCATATCTCCTCTTTACTTAATTATTTCTATAAAATATAATATATATATATATATATATAATTTCTTCTTCTTCTTCTCTATTAATGAATTTGATTAATATTTCTGAAACTGAAAAGTAATGGATTTTATAAATATTTCTGCTCACTGAGAATAAGCTACAGTGATGCAGGCACGGTGCTCTTTTCCTTTTTCAGAAGGTGGGAAAGAAAGAGGAGATTGTAATAATTAATTAATTAATTAATTAATTAATTATTAATAATAATTAATTAATAATAATAATGTAAATTACTAATTTTGTGAATCTAATGTCTCATCAAAGAGAGATTTTCTTATCTTGTGTCCGATACAAAGAAGCAGAAAGTGAAGGCACAAAATATTAAGATTTTCTTATCCCATTCCCATATTTAGCTTTACCCAATTCTCTACTTGTTTTTTTTTTTTTAATTATCAAACTAGCTTGAGAGAATGATCCAAGAGATCTCAAGAAACCATTTTTAATTAATACCCACGTCCCTATTATTGTCCTAGATTTTTTGTCATCAATTTTTTATTTGGTTTTTGGATCATTAATAAATGGGTACGGAGTCTCTGCATCATTGTTGCTCATCCTCCATCAATGCCCCCCTAAATGAAAGAGATCCTACCTCAAGCCATCAAATTCTTATTTTATTTTTTTGTCCGATCCATTCGAATTTAGAATCTCTTTCATAATATAAACAAAGAATTTCATAAATTATGAATCCGAAATTTGATTAATCACAGGACCAAAGTGATGGATTTAGGATGGTAGGCTACAATTAGGGTGCACTCAACTCAATGTTGTTGAAGCTATAATCTAATCCAAAAAGTAATGATTGATTAGTTAGAAAAGCATAATCTAATAAGGTAAGTTGGTTGAGGTTGAGGATTTAGTAATGGGTTTTGCCACCTCCCCTTTAAAGTGAAGCAGAAGCAGAAAATCAGGATGACAAAAAAAACCCTAATGATCACTTTTGGAAAATGAGGATTAATAATTAACGAATGGATTAGGTTCATTTAATTAAAACTGAATTAGTAGCTCTGGGGACTGGAGATGATGACGCGATTGGCACTTAAAACATGAAGTGTCTTTTCTAGCTAGTGAGGGTTTGTTTTGGTATTTTGTCATTTGATGAAGTCAGTAATCTTGTTTTTGTGGGGGAAGGCGTGTCCTTTGCCTGCGATGCATGTCCCTCCCCTTTCAGGGTCGCCCCAACTGCCCGGCATGGGTTGCTCAGTCAATTACCCTCTAATAATTTTATTTATTTATTTTTAATTAAATTAATTTAAATAAATTATGGGTATGGGCCTTTTGATCAAAACATACTTTGTACTCTCGCTCTAGGAGTCCGCCCTATAGGTCTATCTCTACCTAATTAATACTGAGAGTAGTGTTAGGATCTGTCGGCGAATCTATGCGAGTCAGTTTTTATGATTTGACGATCAAAATCAGCTCACGACACACGCAAAAAACTTCAATCAATTATTTTCTCCAAGAGTTTTAGTGAAAATTAGGTAATGATCTTTGATTATTATGACATATAAATAGTGAGGATTAGCCCACAAAATCAGTCGCGAATTTGAGTGAGTCAGGTTTGATGATTTGACCATCAGAATCAGCTCACATGCGAAAAACTTCAATCAATTATCTTCTCCATGAGAGTTCCGGTGGGAAATAGGTAATGGTGTTTTCAACCTTAAGACGTGTAAAAAAGTAAGGAGTAGTGCATATGTATCCAAGAGGAAACTTATCTCATGGTAATTTTGGTGCTTCTTCTACAATTTATGACATGAATTATGGAAAATTCATTTGATGATGGGCACTCATGCATATATAGTACATGAAAAGAGGGTAAGGCAAGAGACCCTTTTTTTTAATCAATGCTCAATAGAGCAGAAAAATCAACTAAAAGAAAGAAAAACAAAAAGATACAAACTAAAAACTTAAACCCTAACCGAAGTAGTGAAAACATCCGTCGGAGGGTAAGACAAATCATCACGTGAAAGTATGTGCACTAAGGATGATGGAGGGCTGTCAATTCAAACCTTCATGCATATCAATCGTCGTGCCCATAAAGCAAAGACATCAATTTGCCATATTAGAAGATCTTTGAGCTCAAACAAAGTTCACCAAATCAAACTGAATGGAGGCCGCCTTAACATGAGACAAAATTGAGTAAATCTCTCATTGCCTTCAAATTTAGTGTGATTTTCCTCGCCCTTTTACGAAAAAAAAAAAACAACTTTGTATGGAATATATGACAAAGGTGGTGTGGAAGTATTTCTATTTGTCAGTCATACCATATAGGCTCAAGTCGGGCATTCAATTGCTTCGATTTGAATTATCCGAAAGATGTCTTAAATTTGAAAAACGAGCACCATGGAAATACCCGAAAAATGGATAACTTCCCTCTTTTAGGAACACATAAGATTCGGCAATATAAAATGGATAATGGTAATGCCACTATTTACAATTTCATTTATGAATTTCCTAGTAATAGACATACATATCTTACCAAGATAGAATTTGTAACTTGTTATTCTCTTGCGAAATTGTAATATTAAAATAAATAATCTAATTGAAGAAAATCAGTTATAGTGGAATTAGAATGAGCGCTTAATGATCGAGGGAGTTGATGTTTTGGAATGAAAGCAAGTTGTTTTTCACTTCAAGTTTTTACCAAAATCAGAAAATTTACAGCTCCTATTGATAAGGGTTGGTAGGAACATATGTAGAAAACTAAATTAAATCTGGACCATAAATCATAATTAAAAGCACAGATGGTTTATGATGATCTTTATTTTGCTAACAATTCTAATTAATAGTAAAGGAAGTTGTCGCGGGAGCCGGGCAGCATATTGTTCAACATTAATTAGCCAACTAGGCAAACACACTCCACACGCCCCATATTAGATGCATTTTATGCACGAAAATTTTGTCTCATGCTCATGTCATATTGTGGAACTCAAAATCATCTAAAAATTGTGGAGCTGTGTCATATGACTCAAAATTCTCAAAATGACCAAATTGCTCAAGGTAATAATACTAATGGTTTGCAAACACACGCGTGTTAAATAATCTATTTACTAGCTAAATAAGTTATTTAATGGCTTCAAATTTTTCGTAATATTAATATTCTTCCCGAGAGTTAATTGTCGTTATTCTTAATAATGAATAATTAATATTGATATTAAATTGCTATACTTATCCTCATAATGGGTAATTATTATAATTATTAAATAATATATTTTATTAATAATATATTATTTATTAATTACAAAATCAACTGACCACCAATCAGAGTGCTCCGTGGCTCCCAATGATTCTCTATAAATAGAGATGCCCATTTCAATTTCCAAGTAATTCGATTCAATACTACTTAAGCTCTTGAAATTTATCATTCAAAACTGACTTACGCATTGGAGCGTTCTTGGTCGAAGAACCCCCCGGCGTCTCGATCAAAGCGAACGATAGCTTACTGTTTACTGTTTGTAGAGATCTAGGAGATTTTTGCGAGTACAGACAAATTTTGCTTCTACACATACGAAGCAATATGGGGGATGATCATGCCTGAATTTCCAACTATTGCCACACAAGAATAGAAGCAAATGATTCGAATCCAAGACTTTGGACATCTCAGGCTTGCGCCCTCACCACTTGACCTCCTTTGGTGGTTCTAATAAATGAATAAGCAATTAAGTTGTGATTTACATATGTAGAAATTGGATGTTCCACCCTAAAACCAATGATTTGGATCCAAGACCTCAGACATCTCAAGCTTACACCCTCACCACTAGACCTCCCTTGGTGGTTCTAATAAATGAATAAGAAATTAAGCTATGATTTACATTCGTAGAAATTGGAGGTTACACCCTAAACCAATTGGAAATGGAAGGAAGGAGAGTATCCCAAGCTTACTTAAGGCACACATTGAGGCTGTGTTTTTTCGATGTTGACGCCAACACGCCCCCTCACAAACAAATTGAAGTTGTGTTGGCGGATTTTCCAACCTAATACATGACGATTTGAATAGCTAAGAATAGGTAACATGTGGCACCCTCACAAAAAAATTGAAGTTCTGTTTCTCCGATGTGGGAAACCAACACTCTCTCTCATGCACGTGTGACAGATTTTCTAATCTAACACGTGGCAATATGAATGGGCAACACATGACACATGTGGCAGCCTTACACGTGGGCAAGACGCTCTGATACCATGAAAAAATTGAAGTTTCACCCAAAAGCCAATTGACAATGGGAAAGTAAGCCAAACATATTTAAGGTATAAATTGAAGTTGTATTTTTCCGATATGAGATATTGCCTCACACTCCAATAACATATGTATTAGTTGTTATTTACATATACAATATAAAGATATATATTATTAGTTTTGATTTACTATTCAACTAATTAAACTTGCTTCTAATTAATGTGAGAGAGCTCATGAAGCAACACCGGAGCTCACGTACTTCTCCTATTTACATGGAGGACATATAAAAGTGCTTGTGAACAAAGAACTCTCTCTCTCTCTCTCTGTCTCTCTCACACACACAAACAACTCAAGGGTCCGTTGGATTTTCACAATGCAGTCCGATCACCTAAAGCGAAAGAGACGGCCAATTCAGCCTTGGGGTAAGAATAGGCGATGAGTACATACATAATGATTATTTTCGAGTGCTCTTACTTTGAGATGGAGCCGGTGATGCGATGTTTCATGGTTCCCCTTTAATTTTGTTGTTTTTCACTTCTTCCGGGAATAGATCGAAACCCCAACGCAAAACGTGACTAAAACACTGCATGTTCTATTGGTTTGCCCAAATTAGTGTCTGAATGGTTGATGATGATGGCGATATTGCTATTGCTCCATGTGTTGTAATTCAACATGCAACCATGAATTGCCAAACCCTACGTTAGTTCTCGACAATAATTAAAAAAACGTTTTGAATGTGCGTATGTATACATATATATTATATTGCTGCATTGCATGTGATAAAAAGAGAAGACCGTACGTGCAAGGAACTGGGCAAAGTGGAGAACAGATAAATATAGAACCATAAATTAAATTTCAGGCACATGGCTTGTGTACTCTGTTGTTGATCTCATATTTTTATTTGGGTGAAAATGAAATAGTTATCTAATAGCACATGATTTGTATATCGTATATATCGTGTTGTTCATCTCGATCACTTTTTAAAGGCAAATTTTATAATCATTTCAGTTTTAAATTGTAGACTAGCGTTTTGTATTAAAAGTTAGAGGTGAGAAAGACTTTGGAAAAAAGAGGATGTAGAAATTAGTGGAAGGACGGATTGTTGGGGAGATTTGCTTTCATTAATTTATTCTTCAGTTTTTTCCTTTCCGAAATCTTTTTCTCACGTTTATACATCATTTTAAATAACTAATATACATTCTTTACATTTTAAGATAAGAATTACAGATCAAATAAGTATCAAACCGAAAACAAAATTACTTTTACGAGACTGATAGTTTACTTTTTGGTGGTGGAATGTGGTCAATTTTCCTTGGATTCTATCATAAAAAGGAGCTTTCAATCCTAATGTCACTATAGTGATCTTGGCCAGTGACTCCAGAGAATAGTGGATTCTCAAGACCAGTGGATTGTGTTGAAATGGGCATAATCCAAAAACAAAAAATGAAAAGTGGGGAAATTAGCACCAAGCCACTTTTCTTAACAAAGCTCCAACTACTAGGGAAGGTATACCATGTCCTTTTTGGTTCTTAAATTTCACACAAATTTTACTATTACATTTGCTCAAATTAAATTTTTGACGGTGCTAAATTTAGGAAAAATCATACTTGAGTTCAAGTCAATTTGGCACACCTCGATTTGAAAAGTCTATTAAGATGCTAGCATCGAGGCATACTGGCCGACATCTGGACAATGAAGTCCAGATGATAAAAGCTAATTTTATTAGTATTCCATGCTCTACACTTTTGATGTCGGGGAGAAATACTAATTGATATTCTCGATCTGGACGGCTACGTCCAAATCTCAGCCAGTATACCTCGATTCTGACATCTTAATGGACTTTTCAGATCAGGCGTGTCAAATTGATTTCAATGGCTAAATTACTTGGAGGTATAGCAAATAAATATATATAATTTTAAATTATACGTATGATATATATATATATATATATGTAAATAAATAAATAAATTTAATAATCAAGGAAGCCTCTAATATAGGAGTTATTGGAAGAAAAAAAAAAAAAGAGGAACCCACAACGTACACATATTCTAGACTACCACTTAAATAGCTGCATATTTGAAATCTGAATAAAAACTTGAGTTATTTTCGAGCTATCTCATGAAATTATAACTTTATAACATTTTCCGAACTACAAACTCAAGCATTAAAACACATAATAATTGACTTTCTAAAAATTTAAAGAAGTAATTAAGTTAGAAATCTTAGGGTAAGGAATATTTCTAATAGTTGTGGTACGTATCATTCATTTGTTACCTTTCCATATGTGATGTCTCCAATTGGATGGTGGATATTGAAGGTTAACATTCTCCACATCGATTAAAGAAGGAAGATTAGAGGACGGATCATGGAAAAAGATAAAATCAAAAGGACGATAGAAGAAAGCAATACGTCTAATTCTAATTATCAAACCTTTCATCATTTAAAACCCTAATGAAACAACACACCTTCCCACTTGCTTGATACTAACACAACCACACCTAGCTAAAGCTATAGCTGTACAATATTCCTCCATCTCTCCACGATGTGATCGATCTTCTATTTTCCCAACTTTCATTTGAGCTGTTAATCGTAAACGTAGTTACACTTACATCGGTTAAATCAGATAAGTGCATTCATGTGTATTTTGAGCTCGAATTTATTCTGCAAGTCTGCTCTTCTTCTTTTTTTTTTAAAAAAAAAAATTCATCTATATAAGTGTGAATTTACGTGCATCTTAGAATTGTATGGTTTTCTTTCGGCACCTATTCGAAAATGCAACCCAAAGTTTGCATCTTTAATTTGATACCAGGCTCATGAGAGTTGAACAACTTTTTTTTTTTTGGGGGTTATTTTCTTTATGAATTATTGGACCACTACCAATTATTTGCAGCAATCCCATAAACATTAATGTATTTAGGGACTCTGTGGTCCTAACTATATATGTTCTTTGCTCATATATATATGCCTAACCATCTCTATCTCCTAATATTCGTTTTTATTTATTAAACGCAAGTACTACCTTTTTTTTTTGTTAAAAGATTTTAAAAAATATAAAAAATAATTTTTTTAATTGTTTAAATAAAAATAAGAGGAGTAATTACCTTAGCCACTACTTTTTTTTACTCTCATTCCTTCAATTAACTTTTATTATTATTTTTAATTTATAAATTTGATATTTAATTTTACTATTATATCCTTAACTACTAAATAGTTTAGAGAATATTTTTGTCAGAATTTTTTAGTGAAACCTTTTGAGCCGCTTAGCTTTATAGTAATAGATCGAGACACTATCATGTATGCTAATGCAAAAATAACTTCTTTGCATATTTTATTTAAGAAAATAATTACTCAATATTAACTTGTCACTTCACATTAATTCTTCCCTTAATTCTGACCTCAAGTTGCTGCACTCTTTTTTATATATATGGCATGGTTTTTTTCTCATTGGGTTTTTCCGGACACGGTTTTTTAATGAGGCAGCACAGATGACATTTTTCGATCTTCAGCTAAGCTCAACATTTAAACTTGTTGTCAATAATTTACCTTGTAATCTTTT
The DNA here is from genome assembly GCA_032719365.1 of Prinsepia uniflora. Classification (NCBI taxonomy): domain Eukaryota; kingdom Viridiplantae; phylum Streptophyta; class Magnoliopsida; order Rosales; family Rosaceae; genus Prinsepia; species Prinsepia uniflora. The sequence continues at coordinate 62,930,569 of CM064875.1, forward strand.
ATACATTTTGTTTTTTCGTAGGTTTTGTTCTCAGTGAATTAGTCCAGACCCCAAATCTTTTTTAGATCTTGATATTATTTCGGCTATTCACAGTCGGGATCCATTAGAGATATTGTCTCTATCGCTGTACCTCTTTCACGTTAAATACAACATCTCTTCTATCAAAAAAACGACAAAATGGGGATTTGAATTTGAATATATACTATATAATATGACAATATATATATGGTAAATAGTTGAAACTGTCCTTAAATTTTATCATAATTCTAGTAAAAAAAAGGAAAAATTTTTCAATTAATGTGCGTTTCACGTGATTTTTTTTCGCAATTTGTTTGAAAAATAAACTAAAAGAATAACGGAAACATCGAGGAAAAATTGGAACACTAATAAATTCTATATATATATGTCTCTCTCTCTCTCTAAATGTAGATATTATCCTTTGTGTCTTAAAGATCCATATATGAATCCAGAAAGAAAAAATTGATCCCGTTCGAATACCTTTCCAAAAATCTTATTATTCTACCAAGCCTTTTTCTAGTCTTGTTTCTGCAGAAAACAAAATTCAAAAAAGAAGAGATCGAAGATAAGAAGTATATACAAACTTTATCTCACAACGTACTGCTTTTTCTTAAGATATGATGGAACATTTTTTATTTAATTTTCATAATAAAATAGACTACTTTTTAATTCACTACCTTTAATTTTTTTTTCTTCACTAATTCATTTCTTCCCCCTCTTCACTAATTGATTTCTCCCGTTTATATTAACAAATTTTTCTAATACATATCTCATAATTAAAATCGTTAATTTCATAAGAATCGCGTAAAAGCCAATTACATTGGCCAAGATTATTCAGTCATCCATATAAAAAATTTAAAACAAACATGGTTTTGATAATAGTTAAGAATCTCAATATGAATGGCCAATTTAATTGATGCATATATAATATATAGGAATGTCTAAACGATCTTTAACTATTGAATTCAGATTTATACAGATAATTGAATAATTTTTTAAAGTCATAGAATTTTACAGATTTATTGATTTTAATAAACTTTTACAGAGTTAATAATGAAATTATATAGAGTTAAATAACATAGTTTTGCAGAGTCATATTAAGTTTTACAGAGTCATATGAAGTCTGGAAGAGTTATATAATGTGATTGAGTTTTACAAAAATGATAGAGTTATATAATTGAATACACTTTTATTTTGAGAATTATATAATCAAATTATAATTATATTTTAACAAAAGAATTTCTCACTAAATTAAAATAAAATAATATATATAATCATTACAATTTGTCAAGTGGGTCTAGTTCAGTTGGTTCTATCGTTGACTTATAGACAACTGGTTTCAAGTTCGAATGAAATAAAAAAAAAATCATTACAATCTTTTTTGGCAATATATATTATTACAAGTACAAAAAAAATTAACGACCAATGAGATTGAGAGGTTAGGATCACCAAGAATCATACATGCCTTTGAAATATTTTTTTCCATCAAACAATTAAATATATATGTAATGTTAATATTATTTAATTACTTATCATTCCTATAGAAAGTGACAGGACCCATCCCAATCCCCCCGGGATTAACGCGGGATGACCCTGCTCCCGTCTGACACGAAGTGTCAGACAAGGGATATTTCCGACCTTTGCCCTCCCGGGCTATCAGAGTACACCAGGATCCGGAGGAGGCATGTGATATCTCGGTCTCTGCTACAGTCCACATCCGATGTCAACCTGAAGGGCAGTCAAAACATTAAAAGGTGTGAGTGGACAAAACAACCAGTTTATAAAAACATTTTAACGAGAAGACATTTGTAACCTTCACTAAAAAGCATGCATGCATTCGAAAACCATTTATCCGAAAGAAACCATATGTGGGAACTAAGCCCAAAACCAAAATTGAAAGAACAATAATGAAAACGACCATACGGGCCACTGCCCAAATCCATAAGGGACTCGGCCCAAATCATAAGAAACCAACCATACGGGCCACTGCCCAAAACCCGTGTAAACACACGTCATATATCATATATAGCATACATCACGTATACATATAATTCACACAACCAATCCTGTCACGGTATCCAAAGCTACATGCGTGCTACCCAGGTCTCAATCAGAGTCTTCTCAAAGTCAATATCAATGTCCGCAGACCACTGACCCTACCCGAGGTAATAGTAATCATAGCCTTCTTGAGAGTAAGGAACCCAACTGGGGGGTGACTCCACTCAGTCAGTGCTCCGTGACTACTCCGGAGTCCATCCAGGCCAACGACCCTCCCCGGAGGAGATAATAGAAGTAAAGGAAGGTATATGAATACATATATATACATAACATAAACATTCATGCCCGGTTCCCTTGAACCGTCATGATCCACAACATCCATTAACCAGGGTTCATGCCGATTCCCATAAACCGTCATGAACCAGAATGACCTAACAAAGATTCATGCCGGTTCCCATAAACCGTCATGAACCACAATGACCTTTCCAAAGTTCATGCCGGTTCCCATAAACCATCATGAACATGGAAATCCATCTAGGGTCCCTGACCCAAAATGATAAACCGTAAAATAACTGGGTCTCGTGCCCGAACATATGACATCAGCTGGGCACCGTGCCCGATATCTATGGTCATGTGCCCGAGAAAAAACCAAATGGGTCTCATACCCGAGTTTATCATTTTGAAATCTAAAACCTTTTCATTTAGACCAATAAAGACATACAGACCCGTATAGGCACCGTATAGGGCCGAAACCTCGAAATACGTGCCTATACGTAACCACATACAAATGCACCCATGACATCATCAAACATGTAATAAAACACATAATAAACATTTATGCATGCACCGATTTAGAAAACAAGGTCCACTCACAAACCGTCCGAGCTGCCGCCTCGATTTGCGTGCCATACGGCTCCCCAAGCCGATCACCATCACCGGGACTCCCATACCTGTCCAAATTTTAATAGAAGGTTACTAACTACTTAATTAACCTCCTACCAAAGCCCCGTAATTTTCCCGAACTTTTAACTATTTTTAAACCGACCCTAAACCTCCCGACACCCCAAAAACTATCGAAACGATGTCCGATTGACTCGAAACCAGTCCCAAAATGTTCGTTACATCGAATAGATGATTTGACATGTTGGAACCATCCTCAAATTCTCCCCCACGCGCCCGCACGCGCCGCCTGAAGTGGCTGCGCGTGGGAGCCACGCGCCTGCTACAGTGTCACCCCTAACCTAGCGTCGACCGGTCTGAACCGGTCCGGTCCGGTTCACCTGCAACTTGGACCGGCGTGACCGGTTCAAGCTCCTACACGGTCCAATCTTCATTATTTCATCCTAGGATCCTAACCTAATCGATTAGAACCCCTAAAACCCACAAAACCCGACCGGTTTGATTTTCCCCTCACGGTTCGAATTTTCGAAATCCACCCCAGGGCTTCTCGACGTCTCACCACTCCAAAAACCTTCCTAAAAACTCCCTAGCAACCTTATTAACTCAAACCAAACGTCCAAAACCTCCCATAACAAACGAAATCGAAATTGAATTGAAAATGGTTAAAACCGATTACCTCGTGCTATTTTTCTCCTCCGCCGCCCACGGCGGCTCTGCCTGGCAGCCACCACGTCCCCAGCTCCTCTTCTCACTCTCTGGGTCGCTCAGTGAAGGTGACAAGTTAAGGGTTTGGGTTTGGATGAAAGAAAATGGTGATCGGGTTTGGTTTGAAGGGAGGAGAATGAATGATCGATGAAGGTGGGAGATGCATGAATGAATGAGGTTGGCCAGTGGATGGGTGACAAGTGTCACTCCCATTGGGCCTCCATAAAATATCTGGGCCCCACTAAAGTCCAAAAGTGCAACCGTTTCGTAATTCGTGCAATAGTACCCTCGTACTTCCGTGAACCGTAATTTCTTCGTCGAACGTCCGAATTCGACGTGCCGCCTATCTACCGATTCGTATCGTCCTTATCTACGTAATAGTCCTCGGCCCTCGGCCATCGGACATCCGGGGTCAAAAAGTCAACTATTTTGCCATTTTAACCAAAATTACCAAAATGCCCCTAAACTTCCGCACGTCATAACTTCCTCCTTAGACGTCGGAATTGAACGTGCCACCTGTCTATGAACTCGTGACGTAACGAACTACGTTACGGTCATCAGTCAAAGTTCATTTGACCGCCCGAATGAAAAGTCAACGTTTTGCCACGACTAGGGGCAAAACGGTCATTTCGCATCGTTCGTCCGATTTTGCCCAACTAATCATTGATTAGCCTCACTAATCGTGATTAGTCACTAATCTAATCTAGGAATTTGGGACGGGTCGTTACAGAAAGTGATATATGATTATAGATATCGGTAGGACACATGAATTTTTTTGAGTCTATTGAAAAATATAAAAATCTCAAATAATATTTTTTGAGGCTTGTATAAAGTCTATAGATGTAACGACCCGTCTTGAAAATTCAAGGCATTTTTCGAAAAAAAAATTGGGAAAGGACAACGTTACTCCTGTGTTTATTTACGGCCAAAAAGTCAAGTGGAATTTGGGAAAATTTTTGGAAATTTCAGTTGGGCCGATACGTGTGTCTCGAGTACATAGATAGGTGACCCGCGGAAAATGGAGATCGAATGAAAAAGTTACATGTCTAAATGCCTAAGAGAATTTTGGTAATTTTGTTGGGCATGAACAATTTAGTAATTTTAACATGGGTTTGTTTGGGTGAGTCACCAGTTGGTGGGCCGACATACTGAGGTGATGACAAGTGTCACCAGAAGCTTTACTCATGACCCTTCACCGTTGGGGGGGGGGGGGGGGGGCGCAGGGCGGGAAGGGGTGTGTTTGAAAAAGAAAAGAGGGTGGAAATGGAGAGAGGGAAGGACGACCTGATAGCAGGGAGAGGAAACCTTCGTTGCTGGGTTCTAAGTTCAAAAAAGAAAGAGGAAAACATGTAAGGAAGGGAAACAGAGGCGAGGAAACAAAGAGGAAGAGGGATGCGGAATTGGAGGAATTCAACTACAATTCCCTGTTTTATACTCGTTGTTATGGACCTGGGAACTTGAAATTAAGATCTCTAACACCTTCCTTGCACATAGGAGACCAAGATGGGCTGAGAAATCATAGGCTCTGGACACAGCGAGGCTGCCGTATGGGTGTTCATACCTTGGTCGTGAGCTCGATCTTTCCTTTGTGAAATTGAGGTGAACATTGATTTTTTTTTTTTTATATTCGAACATGATTCTGAGTTTGAATAAAGGCTATCGGTGGTTTTAATCGAAGGAAATGAATGAAAATTTGGATGAAATGGACTGGGTTGGGGTTACCGGGTCGAGACCCAATTTCAGAAAACTGAGTTGATCTGGTTGGAGGTAACAAGTGACTACGCCTTTGACTGTGTCTGCAGGGAAACAACAGGTGCGTGGTGGCGCATGTGGCGTTTCCTCAATTTCCTGTCAACATGAAAGTTCAACCTTTCGTCCTTACGAACCTAGTGGTCTAGTTTATTATGTAATCAGACCTCATTTAAGGGTATTACCATATGTCCGAAGTAATAGTATTCCTACTTGGCTATATATGAATCTCTCGGGGTCTCAGAAGTTTGAATAGGAACTTATATAAGATTAAGATGTCCAGATAGAGTACTTGAAGTGCTGGGATATCAGGATGAGACTCAGAAAAAACCGGTTATCGGTTTAGGGTTCGGAAGGCGCTGAGGTTTTACAGTTCAGATTCATCGGCGTTAGTTGGTCGATGTGGGCAGTGACCTCAAGAGGACGAATTTTGTTTGATTCGTATATGGAGAGAATAAGTTCGACGTGATCGAGCTACATCCCTTGTTTGACAAGTTCACTAGTTATATGTGTGACAATCTTATGGGTATTTTTAAGTACTTTGATTGAGTTGTCAGATAGGAGTAGAAGCATGCACGATTTTCAAAGTGATTCATGAGGGGTCATCTCAATTTGGTATCAGAACAAACCAGGTTATCTTGTTTTGAGAATTTGAGAATGGAGATCATTCAAACTCTCGATGAGTGGACATTTGTTTTATAAACTGTGATGCATGTATAATTCAAGTTTTTATTGCATGAGTTTGATTGAAATGGGATGAATAAATGATTCTAAATGTGCTCTGATGATTTTCTGGATTTAGAATATTTATTTAGTATTTGATTGGTTTATGAATACATATTTTACAATTGTTTGGGGAAACAATGTTTTGGGCTTCGACCCGATTTGAAAATGTTTTAACCTAGATTTGGAGTTAATCTTTTTTTTTTTGAAATAAATGATTTTGATTTATGGAAATTGTTCTCCACTGTAGAAATGCTCGTGTGATATAATTTCCTCTGGATGTTAGTTTGGAAATTTTCTCCTAGAGAGGACATGGTATGACATTGCCTAGACGTTAGTACGGAGACTCGCTCCCAGGGATGTCATGGTTTAGTATCGTTCGGACGAAGATGGATCCCGGGAATATCACCTAGATGTTGTCTGATCTCGGGGATGCTAGTATCGCCAGATAAAGACAAGTCTCGGGAACACCACCTAGATATTATCTTATCCCAGCTATGATACTAAAATGTTGCAGGATTTTGTGCAGATTCCAAGATTACTCGGACGTTGCAGGACTCCATACGGATCTCGAGGAAGTATAAGCATATAACATCCATTGTCTTTGTGGTTGATACCGATGAAATCGAGGATTGTATATATTTGTTAATGATATTTTTGTCCAAATTTTACTGATGATTTGATAAACAGGGATTTTAGGAAAATGTGGGCGACGAAAATGTTATATACATTGATGATTTTGTTGTCCCACGGTGTATGATTTGATATTAACTAAAATCCATTTGTTATGATTTGGTTTTATATGCATGTAGGGTTTCCATTTTTTTTTAGAGTATGCTTTCAGAAATATTTTTCCGTTGTACATCTTTGGGCAACTCACGCTGTTACGAATGTTATCTTTCTCATTCCAATTGTTTTTTTTTTAAACTAGGGATAGAGTAACGTGTAAGATACACATGGTTTATAATATGGTTTGTTGATTAGTTCTCGTATACATGATGTATTAAAGATGAATTTAAAGATTTTTGCCCGAGGAGGCCTTGAGATTATTCTTAAGCAGTGGATTCCTTGGATGTCACAGGTACACTATAGGATCCCAAGACTGCTCGGATGTTCCAGCATCTTGAGGCTAATCGGACGTTGCAGGATCCCAAGGTTACTCAGACATTGCCGGATCTCGAGGCTACTCGGACATTGCAAGTAAGTTACAGAATCTCATGGTTGATTAACTGTGTACACTGCAGGATACTGAGGGTATCCAGAACTGAGTTTAGAGACTCGAGTCTGGGGAGGCCTGATATTATTCTGAGGATGCGATGATATGTTTTTCCCGGACATGGGCACTTGCAGAAATGGACACTCGACTTTCATACGTAAAAATTCCATAAATAAATTTTTGTAAGGTGGGAAGATTATAACTACCCGTCCACTTCAAGGTATTTTCAAAAAATAAATTAGGCAAGGATGATGTTACCCCTGTTTTATTCACGACCCAAAAATCAAGTGGAATTTTGGGAAATTTTTCGGCAGTTTTGATTAGGCAGATAGATGTGTTTCGAATTCACTAGTTCATAGATGGGTGACACGTGAAAAATAGAGATCGAATGAAAATGTTACGGGTCTAAATGCCTATTAGCATTTTAGTAATTTTGTTAGAGCAGGACAATTTAGTATTTATTACTTGGGTTTGTTTGGGTGACTCACCGGTTGGTGGGGTGGCATGCTAAGGTGGTGGCGAGTGTCTCTAGGAGCTTTACACATGATCCTTTATTACCCTTACTCTGTGTGGGGGGGGGGGGGGGGGGGGGGAGGGGGGTCTGTTTGAAAAAGAAAGGCAGGTGGAAGCCAAGAAGATGAGGGACGACCTAAGAGGAAGGAAAGGAAATCTTCCTTTCTAGGTTTTGAGATCAGGAAAGAAGGAAGAAAACATGGAAAGAAAGGAAACAAAGGCAAGGAATAGAGAGGGAGATGGAAGAAGAATTGGAGGAATTCAACCGCGAGTCCCTGTTCTAGACTCATTATTCTGGAATTGGGAATTTAAAATTATGACCTCTATCACTTTCCCTAGACCTGGACGACCAAGATGGGCTGAGAAATCAAAGGCTCTGGACATGGAGAGGTTGCTGTATGAGTGTTCATACCTTGGTCCCGAGCTTAGTCTTTCCTTAATGAAATTGAGGTGAACCTTGATGTTTTTGATGTTCGAACATGATTCTAGGTTTGGATAGAGGCCATTGGTGGTTCTAATTGAAATAAATGAATGAGAATTTGGATGAAGTGGATTGGATTGGGGTTATTGGGTCGAGACCTGATTACAGAGAACCGGGTGGACCCGATTAGAGGTAGCAGGCGACTGCGCCTGTGATTGTGTATGCAGGCACGTGAAGCCCAATCACAGAGAAACCATTGGCACGTATGCCGATTTCTCGATTTCCAGCTAACATGAAAGGTTATCCTCTTAATATTTCGGTCCCAGTGCCATAATTTATGATGCAATCAGACCTCGTTTAAGGATATTACCATGTGTCCGAGGTAACGATATTCCTACTTGGCTATATATGAATCCCCTAGGGTCTCGGGAGTTTGGATAGGAACTTATATAAGATTACGATGCCTGGATAGAGTACTGGAATTTTCGGGATATTAGGATAAGTGTCAGGACCCGTACCCGAGACCCCCGAGATTAACGCAGGACGCGCCTGATCCCGTCTGACACGGAGTGTCAGACAAGAAAAATTCTGACTTTAGCTCGCTCGGGGCTTCAGAATACACCAGGATCCGGAGAAGGTATGTGATGTCTCGATCTCTTCTACAACTCGCATCCGCTATCAACCTAAAAGACAATCAAAACATTTAAAAGCTGTTAGTGGACAAAACAAAGAATTTATAAAAACATTTTCACAAAAGACATTTATTTATACCCTTCACTAAAAAGTATGCACGCATTCGAAAAGTAGTTAACAAAACACTAGGGCCTTGGCCCAAAATCACAAATGAAACCAAACATACGTGCCACTGCCCAAATCCATGTGGGACTCAGCCCAAAACTAGTATATATGGTATATCATGTACATAAATCATACTACCAATCCTGTCATAGTTTCTAAAGCTACGTGCGTGTTATCCGGGGTCTCAAATCCTAAGTCTCCCCAGGGTCCAACCAGGTCAATGTTCGTAGATCAATGACCCTCCCTGGGGGTTACAATCCATAAGCCTTCCTGAGAGTAAGGTACCCAACGAGGGCGACTCCACTCAGTTAGTGCTCCGTAAATACTCTGGGGTCCACCCAGGCCAACGATCCTCCCCGGAGGAGACAATCCAAATAAAGGAAGGTATATGAATATATACATATATACAAAATATTCTTAAAACCTTTCAAGGGATTCATGCCCGGTTCCCATAAACCATCATGAACCCAGAAATCCATTTAGGGTCCCCGACCCGAAATCATAAACGTACACCAACTGGGCCTCAAGCCCGAACTCATGACTCAACTGGGCATCGATCATGATATCTCAGGGTCATTCACGATTCCAATCGTAGTGGTGCGTGCAACCATCAGTCCAGGACCACTCTCAATCCTAGTATGTCGTCGTGAACATATCAACCGACGCGACCACCTCTAGATCATGGTGCACACATCACCGATCGATATCCTGAACCGTCAGCACTCCGAAGTCGATCCTCTAGTGGATACCCGACAACGGGACGTGTATCATGATCTCTCCTAAAAGAACACATCCCAGTTCGGAGGTGAGCGTCGTATCGTCCATCGCCGTGCACATAGCACTCCCCGCGACCACGACTCAGACCCGTAGGTCATCAATAGGATAACATGCCCGAGACAAAACCAAATGGGTCTTATGCCCGATTCCTTGTTTCTAAATCTGAAATCATTTCATTTAAACCAATATAGAAAGTACAAATACGTATAAGCACCGTATAAGGCAGAAACCTCGAAATACGTGCAAATACGTGAACACACACAAATGCACTCATGGAATCACAAAACATGTTCATAAAAGCATATAAAACAGTTATGCATGCATCCATTTAGAAAACAAAAGTCCACTCACAGACCGTCCGAGCTGCCGCTTCAATACGTGTGCCATACGGCTCTCTTGGGCCAAACACCGTCACCGGGACTGCTAAACCTGTCCAAATCACTTTACAGGGTTACTAACTACCTTATTAACCTCTCACTAAAGTCCCATAATTTTTCCGAATTTTTAAGTATTTTTTTGACAAGACCCATCCCGATTATCCCTCGATAACCGTGAAAGATCCTGCTCCCGTCTAACAACAACTCGAAAGTACCAAAAGTAGTCTCACATATATACATATAGAATATAACAAACGATAAACATTGTCAGACAAGAGATAGTTCAGTATTCCGAGACCGTTGACCTAGTCAACAGGTTTACAGAGCATAGGAAATATTTACAAGTAGGGATCAAAATCCTACGCTGCAAAGTGTCTGAGTACGCAACGGTTTGTTTATTCCTCTGCCTCGATAGTAGCCTCAGTACCTGTGCACTGGCCTGAAGGGAAAATAAAATATCAAAGGTGTGAGAGGACAAAAATCAAGTTTAGAAATACATTTATCAAAATATAGTCTTACCCTCCAGTTTTCACAAACATGCATGCCTATCATAACTCATAAATCAAATAATTAAGATATGAATATAAATCTCAAACATCAATGAAAACATAGAATCCAGGTCCAATATAGAGTCACGTTATCCCTGCAACGTGTGCAAATCAATAGGCTCAAGGACCGCTCAAATCCCGAGCATCCGCCGCTGTGAACACATCACCAGCCGGCAATCCAGGTCGTCATGAACATATCACTGACTGACCTCCATATAATCCAGCACATCTGGTCTGAGTCGAGCCTCCATTGGTTGCACGACAACAGACCGTGCTACGTGACCTCTCCGGGGTAAACACTTCCATCCCGGAGGCGAGCGTTATCTCCAAGGTTCATTTCGGGGGAAACATATTCCACACCGAAAACCCTAATATCATCATCATGAAAATCAGTGAAAACAGTTGCATTTAATATCAAAACCATTTATCAACATTCGTAAACCAGTTTCATGCAAATCTGTGCAATCACAATCTCAATCATAATATAAATCCATCAAATCTAGTGCCAGACTCATAATCCGGGTCAAAATCAAGCTCAAATCCCGGGCCTTCGCCCCAAACATCAGTTTTATAGTTTCTCGAAAATCGTGCCCAAACGCATATAAAATAATATAATATTCCAAAAATCTGAAAATCATCATATCGAAACATTAATCATACCAAATCATTTCAAATCATATTATAAGGCATTTAAAACATATATGCATGCATTCAGGGTAGAAAACAAAAGTCCACTCACACACTGTCCAAATTGTTCAGTTTCGAGCTGTTCGTGCTCTTCCGATGTCCTGAGAGTATTCGGGCCTGTCAAACAAGTAATATAATATTACTAACTTTTCACATAATCCCCTGTACGAATTTCCTAATCGTCGGAATAAAATAATATTATTTTAAACGTAACCTATACGCTTCGGGTATGTAAAACTACTCTCAGTTCATATCCGATTGACCTGAAACGAACGCTAATAGGTCTGTATCATCGAGAGTATCAAAATTACTGTTGGACCCAAGGTGAGATTCCCGGCCACTCGCCCTCACGCGCCGCCGCAAGCGGTTGCGCGTGAAAGCCACGCGACGTGAACAGTGCACTGCTACAGTGCTTCTCCCTCGCCCGTTTCTCGTAATAAACGGGTCTAAAACCCGCGACCAGACCCGGTGCAATCGCCTTCGATTCAACCTCAATTTCGTCCATTCTTTCACTTATTAACATCAATTCAATCTAACTTACGGTTTTGTAACTTCAATTTAATCAATTTAGCCCTAAAACTCCTCGACTCAAGATGAACACCCGACGGGTTCTAACTCGGTTCTACCAAAACCAACCTGTTTCCTTCAATTGATCATACCAGAAGTATCCTAGGTCCATTATAAACACAATCATGAAGTCAATTTCACAGTTCCTTACCTCTAAGTAATCGAAATCAAGCTCAAATTTTGAAAACAATCGCAGGGCTTGTTCGTCACCAATTCTCCACCAATTTCCTTCCCAATCGATTCGGTTTGATTAGTTTAGCTCCCAGAAAGCTAAATACCACTTCAATTGAAATCGAAATCGTGCAAGAAATCAAATTCGACAATCTTGGTGTTGGGTGATTTTTCGGGTTTGCTCAGTATGGTGTCCCTTGGGTTTTGTTCTGTTTCCTTTCAGTTTTTCACTCCACAATTACGTTAATTGATCACTCAATTTCACTTGGTTCCGTTGGTTTGCTGATAATCGATCAAATGCAAGGAGGATGTGTGTGTGTTCTCTGTTCTTATGCTTAGTCGACTACTGCTAATGCTTAAGTTTATTTGCAGATTAATTTATGTGATTAAGTGTACACCAATACAATCAAGTGCCACTAAGAGGCTTCTTAATATGACACGTGTCACTAACTGAATTAAAGTGAATTGATTCAGCACCCTAAACCATATAATAACAATCATATCCACCGTTTAATTAAAGCCCGTGCATACAATTACCATTTTACCCTTTAAGCAAAAATGACCGTTTTGCCCCTGAACTTCCCAGACCTATAACTTTTTCATACGAGCTCCGTTTTCGACGTGCCACCTGTCTACGGATTCAGCATCTCGGGACCTACACAAAAGTCCTCGAAAAATGTACAAAAAGTATTTTACACAAAAAGTCAACTTTTAGCCATATTCCTCCAAGGGTAAAAACGTCATTTTCACATTATTTTAATATTTTACATTTTGTGGAGTTTTCGGGGCGTTACATTTTAAACCCGATCCTAAACCTTCGGACATCTCGAACAATATTGAGACGGTATCCGATCGACACGAAACCAGTTCCAAAATGTTCGTTACATCGATTAGGTGAGAGAGAGAAGGAAATGGATGGTGGAGATGAGAGGTTAGATAAGATGAATGGTTAGGATGAGAGGTGGGTGAAATTAAATTATAAAATAGTTTAGGATAATAATATTTAATTAAGATAGATCCACTTTTTGGGGAAGTGACCAATGGGATGAGTGACACTTGTCACTCATCCATGGCTCCCACTTAAATATTTGCCCAATCAAATATCGCCACATCATCCTCGTCTTGTAATGCGTGCATAGTGCAATCGAACTTCCGTGAACCATAACTTTCCCGTTCGACGTCCGATTTCGGCGTGCCGCTTGTCTACAGATTCGTATCGACCCGATCTACGTAATGGTACTCGACCCTCGGCCATTGGGCCTCCCGGGTCAAAAGTCAACATTTTGCCCACGACCAGGGGCAAAACGGTCTGATTTCGCCCAACTGATCACCGATTAACCTCACTAATCTTTCATTAGTCCCTAATCTAATCCCGGGAATTCAGGACGGGTCGTTACAATAAGATTTAAGAAGAACGAGTTATCGATTTAGGGCTTAGAAAGAGCCGAGGTTTTACATTTCAAATTCGTCGGGATCAATGGATTGGTGTGGGTAGTGGGCAGTGACCCTAAGATAACGAATTCTGTTTGATTTGTATACTAAGATAATAAGTTCGACGCGATCGTGGTGCATCCCTTATCTGACAAGTTCATTGGTTTTATGTGTGACAATCTGTTGGGTATTTCCAGGTACTTTGATTAAGTTGTCAGACGGGAGCAGGACCAAGTAAAGTTGCTAAAGTGATTTGGGAGGGATCCTATCAATAGAAATATGAGGGGGGGTAGGCTAGAGAAATAAAAAAAAATTACAAGTATAATTTATACTAAAATATTTGTGAAACTCCACAAATCTCTATCATTTAATAAATTTACAATATTCATTGATGTTTTGAATGCACCAAACTTTTATGTAGTTTATAGAATGTCAATATTAAATACATATCAACTTTTAATGACTTTATAAATCTCTATAAAAGTATACATTGAATACCTCAATTTTTTACTAATTTTTAATAGTCCTAATTGAATACATTTGAATTTTTAGAGACATTTAAACTCTATAAAAATTTCAATTAAATACTCCCCCTAGTTTATTTTTTGGAGTGATGATCTTCGAGCAATGATTAAGGAAATAGTCGGCTTCATAAGTGTATTTGAGTTTGAATAATATAGTTTTATTATATATATATATATATATAATATTACCACTAGATGAATAACTAAGTTCTTGGTGTCACTAATACTACAATTTGACGATTTCTCATGACTGGTAATTTCAAGTTTGATTTTTATCAATAGTAACTAATTGATTAGAATCAAATTTACTTTTTTTTCAGACATTTATGACATCAACTCGCTTCGTAAGTGAAAGGTCGTGAGTTCAATCCTCACTGGAAGCTACTATTCTTACGTTATTACCTTAATGTTATTTACCACAAAAAATCCCCAAGGTAAAGGAAATGGAGGAGGCATGGCATGAACATTCATGGCATGTGAATACCAAGAAGAAGAGGCCATTTGTCCAACGAAATAGGAAAGTCCATGCGCTTCCGACAATCCAGCTCTTTTGGTACATTTGTAAATGCACTCACTCTCTATGTTGAAGTTAGGTCAAGCTCAATCTCTACCAAGATTCCAACACAACTTGTTTTTCTACAAGTTTGGTAAAGCATTTAATTTCGGGTCTTCCAAGTTTTTATTATGTTGGCCTTGGAAATCATGTCATATTAAGGGACGAGAGTTGCGTGCTATAAACTTGCAATTGTGTTCAATTTTTTCCGGTACAATTTATGAAGTTTTAATAATTTTTTATATTGTATTTATTTATTTAATTTTGATTGTTGATTTATCAATTATTTCGTATATTTTTATTATAATATTGATTTAATAAGTGCCATATGAATATGTTACTGATACAGTAAAAAGGCAATATTGTTGTCTAAAGCAATTGTGGTATGGGCTACAGATAAAAAAAAATTGTGGTATGGGCCAGTTTTGCATTGATGTTTTTTCAATTAGTCCATTTTCAATGAATAGTGAATTTTGGCATTCACAGCCGCAAACGGGTGGTAAATATTTCTAGTGTCGACTTCCTATGGGCTTTAAGAGTCTTGAAAGCAAAAGCAGATTGGGACGTTTACTTGAGGCCCAAAATTATATATCCGGAAGCCCAGACGATTAAAATGATTTAGTGTAGCCCATTTACTTGGGCACCAATACTTTAATTTAAAGCCCATCATGTAGCACTTGAGAATTTAAGCATGTAACCCTAGCTCCTACGTAGAACCTCAACCCCTAGTGTATTTCTCTACCCGTTCGTAAATAATAAAATAATGGACAATTAACTCATAAATCCTTACTAAAATACAAATTTATTAAAAATTTTGCATATAGACAAATAAATTAATAAGTCCTTATCAAAGGACTATACAATTTAAAATAAATCGTAATTTTTATATAAATTACAACTAATAATATCTAATTGTAAACTAATCCAATAACAATTTAAAAAACACTTACCAAAATCTATCATGATTTCAAAATTACTTTTTATTTTATTTTTTTATTATAAGATTATATTGAGGATTATGAAAACATTACTTCTATTTATAATTTTTTTTTCACTTGCTCATTTTAAAAGTAATATGAGTATCTAATTAATTTAAAATAAGATAATTAAAAGCAATAATTCTTCAAAAAATTTAAAAATTCTTTATTTATATTAAATAATTTGGTTAATTTCGTATAATTTAGGGTTTAATTCTTGAACTTTGTGCTAAAATTCAAGCATTAAACCCTATGTCGTACGATTTTCGACCCACATCTCAAACACATCACCCCCCCCCCCCCCCCCCCCCCCCTCCCAATTTTTTTTTATACCCTACCGTTGAATCGCAGACAATACAAATTTTATTTTTTATTTTATAGAAAAAATTTAATTGTAACTATATATATAGTATACATATATAATAATTTTATTTTATAGATAAAATCAATTGTAACTATATATATATATAGTATGCATATATAATATTTTTTATTATAATAAAGGGCCTAAGAGCCCCAAGAATTCAAACACTTAAGAGCACATGGGGCAAAGAGGACAAAAAAAGATAAAGTTATTTTTAATTGTTTAAAGGAAATCTGAATGACTCACTTATCCTCTTTATTGAGATATAAAAGGGTAGATGTGAAATTTATTGCTTAAAAAATTATGTTTAAGGAATTTTGAATAAAAAAAGTTTGAGATAAGGTCTTATTTTGTTTAATATACAAGTATTAAATGTTTTAAATAAAAATAAAACCATGATTTACTCTAAAATAAATGCATAGGTGATCATTTAAAAAAGATCAATACTTGTTGGATATATGTCTCATTTTTCTTTGTTTCGTTATCGAATATTCTTTATTCAAATATAATAATTAAAGTACTCAATTTAAAAAGAAGAAGATAATATCTATGAAAGAACGAAGTAAATTGGTAATAGCTTAGGCGCTATGTTGATTCATTCTAAAGTAATCTAACATATATTTTAATTTGATCTCAAGAATCACAGTATTATATAACAATTAATTTAAGATGATCAATGTGAAGGAAACGTACATGAGGAAGACATGATTATGCAGAATCCTGAAATTAGTCATCTCCTCCCCATCAATAATAACTTTTACTCTCTTTGCTATTCAATAGGTCTAAACATTTAATAGAAAATGTAATTATTGTGAGAGCGGAGACAATTCAACTTATATAGAGCCCTAAAGTGTAATTCTTTACTATTAAGAGACCAAATCTTAAGTTATAAGACAATAATCATCTCGTCATATCAATTTATAATTGATTATAATCAAATTACAATCAATTATAATAAGAATGTCTCTAAATTAAAAAGCCTATAAATTAACCTTAAAAAACAAATAGAATTCCATTGATTTGTGCTAAAGGAGGTAAATTACATAACTTAAACTACACTCAAAATCTTACACGTACGCTACTCATATGTTTTAATAGTTACTCAAAATGTTGCTTGTTTTTATACATGTGGAGTGCCAAATGATTAGAGCCATCTCTCCAACGTATTGATAATTTTTTTTGCAGAGATGGTTTTTATATTATATTCTAAGTAAATTAAGGTTATGATTATCACTCTTGCAGATATACAAAAAAGCCGATAATCAACAATAGGGCAAATTCAAGGGCACACCGCCCTAGAGCGGATGCAAGTATCTTTCCGATATACACTTCTTTTTAACCTAATTTTGGAAACATTAAGCCATATGATTTCATCCATGAAGCTTTCTATAAGCATAGATCTGGCCCCAAGAGAGATTCAGAACATGCCGAAGTGCACACTGCTTCGAGGGTTTCGGAGAATTGACATCTACCCGATCGGCTCTCATGCTCATACATTATTAATGGAATGTATGCCAGAAGGTTGTTCCCTCTCTCCATACTCACATATCATCAAGGCCTAACTTGATTACAACAAATCACATGAAAAAAAAACAAGCATGCCCTACGCCGAACATCCAAAAGGAAAAAGATGATAGCCAAATCCTTGTACATATGTTTTGTTCTGCATTTTCCACTTTCAGATTGTTTTGTGACGAAAATGAAAATGGAATCATCTAACTATCGAATAAGGGTACGAATATACATTTTCACCCACACAAAATTTAAACTCAGCATCATGAGGCTCGTGTTCTTTTTCAATGTCTTGATCCATCGACCTAAGAGATTAAATATATGAGATTAACTAGGCCAGATGAAATATTAGTGGGGTGGTTTAATTGTGATCAATTTAATAATTAAGCTTTAATTAATCACCTTTAATAGTGATTAGTTACTAAAGAAAACCAACCCTCCATTATAACCACCAACATGATTAGATATGTGGGGCTTCAATCTTAACACACAAAGTACTTAATTATCAGAGTTTTTGTACACTAACTGATATTGAATTACTGTTAATTAAGATGAGTCCGCGTGCACTACCATTCATGAATTGATGATTAAATTAAATAAAATATTTCTAATTAATTAGATGAAATAAATACATATGCTAGATATGATATATGCTCAGAAACCATTAGCTAGCTAGGTTACCACTTGAAGTAATTTCTCTATATATATGTACACCCTTTGATTAAACATTACAGCTAGCTTAATTGAGCAGAATTGGAATCGTACATTTTGAGAAAGAAAAAAAATACTAAATTTAC
This sequence comes from Prinsepia uniflora, assembly GCA_032719365.1. Taxonomy (NCBI): domain Eukaryota; kingdom Viridiplantae; phylum Streptophyta; class Magnoliopsida; order Rosales; family Rosaceae; genus Prinsepia; species Prinsepia uniflora. The sequence continues at coordinate 62,948,895 of CM064875.1, forward strand.
TGACAAAAAGAATGTACCGTACCAGGAGATAAGAAAATCGACCGATGAAACTCTTGATTTGCAAAAACCAGTAACAATCAATTAAACATACCTTTTTTCACTGCTTCTTCTAGCTTCATCACCATCGGTATGATCATATATAATATCCTCCATAGCTGCTATTATTTTCTTTCAATTAAGCTAATCTGCACTCTTAAATCGACATGAAAATTCCACCACACTTTCTGGTCCATATCCATACACATATCTACATATTTATATATAAATATGTAGATATATCCACACACATATATAAAATAGAGACAGACTAGCCATTTGCATACCAAACCCACAAAAACTAAAACAAAAAATTCTCAAACCCACCCAACAAGTACTCCATGTAAACAATATTATTACATCGACTTAATTAATTACACACAAATAATTATTACTAATTATTATTAATTAGGCCCCATTCGAAGAATCGCAGACGGTCTCAACCTCTCGTCTGTGGAAGTTCCGGTGGCAGCCGCACGCGGCGCAGGTGAGTGCGGCCGTTGAGCCCTCCTCTCCATTACTGGCCATGAATTCTCTGCATCCGTCAACGGCGTAGCCTCCCACCGCGGCTGCGTGGTTCTTCTGGCACTCTCCATATCTCACGCTCCGGGCGGTGAAAGATGAAGTCGCCGCAGCATCTTCCGATGATCTTCTCAAAACCACTTGCCTCTTCCTCATTTAATAAGTTTTTGATTAATTAGATCCTCTAGCTATATATATTCGAGATCTTTATCTAATTTCTTTATAGATTTATTATATCTGTTGAAATTAGAAGTTGTGGGGTGAGTTAGCTAGCTAGTAACTGAGATTGAGAGAGAGAGAGAGAGAGAGAGAGAGAGAGAGAGAGAGAGAGAGAGAGAGAGAAGAAACAAGAGGTTATGGTGTTGTGGTGGTAGTGACGAAGCCCTAACCCTAGATATATATTTATAGTAGATTAGTGAGTAAATCCTCTTTCTTCTTCCCTTAGTATCTTAATTAACTACCTGTAGCCAACACTAGCTAGTTCAATTTTTCTTTTAACAATTTTAATTTTCTTTATTAGATAGAGATATAAATTATCTATCGACTTTTTTCAACACTAAGAAAAAGAAAAAGAAGTTGTCACTGAACTAAAAGTTAGTCGGTAATTTTTTTTTTCATTTAATTTATTAATTATTTTTATGTGGACAAGAAATAGCTAGGCATGATCCGTAAAAGATCCCCCTTTTACAAAAATAATACTGTTTATTGTTATAATTAATTTTTTTTTGTAATATAATTGCTTATAATTAGCTAGCTAGCTAGTGATAAACCCCAAAAACGGTCGTTGTGAACTGATCGTCCAACTACCTAACAACTCATTAGCAGTACAAAAGTATACAATAATAATAATTAAAAGAGGAAGATTGTGATATATATATATATATTGTATATATATATATGTTTGGAGTTTATAAGGGAAAACCCTAGATGCTAAATATGATGAGAGAGATTTTGGATTGAGGTCTAAGTGGGATTGGTTTAATATAGAATGAACAGCTAAGCATAAATTAAGGCCTCATAATAAGTACTGTGTGGACCCTAAAGTGATACTAAAAAGGTGGTTTTGTGGGGCGTAGTGATACGATGCCAACAACAATTGTCTAGCTTACCTTCATGTTCATCATCGATCATCGTCCCCCCTCGATATCATACTCGATCAGATCGAAAATGATAGCTCACCTTGCCAACCTTGTAGGAATCTCTCTCTATATATATAGGTGGCCATGAATTCTGGTGTTTGCATGCTCGTGATGAACAACAACTATTTGGTTTATTGCATATATTATGATTGATAAATGGAATCTTCTAGCTAGATGAGTGAATCCAAATATTCTAATGTCGATAATGACGAGAAGTTTGTTGAGATATGAGAAAAATATTCTACATCGAAAAAACACAACTATATTTTGTGCTTTATATGATCTTGGGCTACCCCTCACATGACCAGTTGGTTTTAGGATGAAACCTCAACTTTTTACATGGTATCAAAGCGGGGTTATCCCATATGAAAGCTTAACCGTCACACGTGTCACACGTACCCATTCAAAACGTTGTACTCATTCAAATCGTCACGTGATAGTCTGGAAAATCCGCCACACGTGAGGGAGCGTGTTGAGAAGTGAGGAAAATGTCTCACATCGGAAAAACACAACTACAATTTGTGTCTTATATGATCCTGGAATACTCCTCCTATAGCCAATTGATTTTGGAGTAGAACCACAACTTTTTACAAAGTTTGTATGTGAGAAAAGTTTTAACAAAGAAAATGACATCAAATTAATTAGTATATATATATAGTTCATCTTCTAGATACAATTACGTAAATTTATTATTTTGCATAATCATTATTTAACCTGTAATTTAAAATATTATGTTATAACTGGCTCCATGCAAGTTATCAATGATTATGAGAGGAATTACACTTAGGTTTCAAGTGACAATATACAATCTCCTTAAAATTACAACATTTAAAAGAAAAATTTATGTTAAATTCAATACCCATGAAAAAAATATATTACAATTTCTATACCTTAACTGTTTTGAAACACAAATATATATTACCTACAGATCGTAAATTTTAGCACGAAACAAACATATGACATATACACGTACATAAACACAAAGTGAACATCGATTAATTAACTAAAAAAAACAAATATATATTGAAGAATAATCATGATGAATTCAAAGGAAATCAAGGTTGCTTATAAGGACTAATTCAATCAAATTTTCTATTAACTTTTCAATATAAAACATGTTACTTTCGCAGCTTACAATTTTGGAACATCTCAAATACCTAGAAAATAAAGGACTTGTCTTTTTATTATTGCTGTACCAATTGTACCCGACAAATTTTAACATCAATTTAACAAGGTAAATAATTCAAGTGCTCGATTTTGATCCAACGGCTACTAATGTTGCACATGGACATGTGTGATGAGACGAAATTTTGGTAAAAAGGTTAGAAACTTTGAAATGACGTGGTAACAAGGTTTCGACATGTACGTGGTTAGGCAATTGCTGGTATGTACGTGATATCGATGGAAGCTACTGTGTCAACTCTTTGCCATTTTTGTTCATATATATATATAGTTGCCTCATATTTTCATGCTGCATGCAACTTTGCTTTTTTGTCGAAAGATTATTTAACCGTCAATAGAAACCCATAGCTTAATCAGGTTTATTATTCGTTGACGATAAATAATACGGATTATTCACTTAATTAGTAAATAGTGATGTATCTGATATGAGGCAGGTATTATATATGTTTGGTCAAAGTTTGACTTCATTTTGATGATAATGAGAAAATGGTAAGTGAAAAATGTCTTGGCAATGTTGCAATGCATACTCTTTGTTTTTGAGTTTGTCTCCTCTCCCTTTCATACTTTTCTTTTTCCTGGGAAAAAAGTGTGGAAGGGGGCCTCTCTCTTTCATGCTTGATTTGATCCAGCTACATTTATCAACCTACCGATCGAACATCTCCAATAATCTCCATGGTCCTTCAATTCGCCACACAATAGGATCAAGATAAAGGCAAAAGATCACACAATGTATATACATGGCCGAAACTTAATTTTAACTGTCAATTGAAAGTTTCAAAGCTCTATCTAATCGAACTTATTATATGTCGAAATTCACTGTGTATATATCTAGCTTGGTTCTCTTGCACTTGCTTGTGCATGCAAAGGCTTATGAAATGCGGAGGTGAAAAAAACAAGAAAAAAGCGAAACCATCCAAGTCCCAACTACCACACGAATCTTGTCACTTGTAAGTTGTAACTTGGACCACACCTTAAGTAAAGACCTCAATATATATTCAATCTTTTATGTCTATTTTAATATGAAAATAAAATTAAAATATAGGTCATATATTATATACTTTTGAGTTATGTGCCTCAACATTAAGCATCTTATATGTACTTTAACATAATAATTATAGTTCTCAATTCTCAATTAATAATGTATTAATATGACTTAATATGAAAAATCAAGATAAAATGATAGTTTTTAATTAAAATTTTAAATGAAAAAAAATTAAAATTTTAAAATTTTGATTTAGTCCATTTTAAATATTTTATTAGAAAGCTTAATGAGTGATTTCCCCCTTATTTGGTGTTGATTCGACCTGGATTTTTAATATGATTTGATATGAAACATCAAGATGATAAAATTAATAGTTTTCAATTAAAAGAAAAAAAATTTTATTAAGTTTAGTTTAAATATTAAATTAGAAGACCTCTTGTGTGATTTTCGTCTTAAACCCTCAAGCCGTCCTTGATTAATAATATGACTTGATATGAAACATATTGATAAAATAAATAGTTTTGATATATTAAAAATTTACAATTCTAACTAAGCCATTTTAAATATTAAATTAAAAAATTTCGATGTGTGATTTTCGCCTTAAGCCCTATATGGCATTGAGCCGGCTCTAGATATATACTTGATTGCAGTTTGACTCGATCTTGATGATGATGAACAAATCGTAAAAGTGAAAAATGTCTTGCAATGTTGCAATGCTCTTTGGATTTGAGCTTCGTCTCCTCTCTCTTTGGTCCTTGATTTGATCTAGTTAGCTAGCTAGCTAGGTACAATTAAGTAGTATACAACTATACAAGGATAATTTTTTTGTGGGTTTGATGCTGTGATGGAGACTTATAAATATGATTGTGCTTGGAGAAGATAATGAAAGAAGTACCCTTTTGCCTCTCACCAACCCAACCCAGGTCCTTGAGATAAAAGCATCTTAAGCGTTTTAATCACGTATTTCCTTTTGCACATTGTATGCTAATGGTATTTTCCTAAAGCATAAAAACTACTAATCAACTTGGTCAATAATGCAAATCAAAATGGGAAAATGTTAACCAGGGAAAGAGAAAGTTGGGTTTGATTGATGGAACTTGACCTAAAGATAAATTAAATTGCAGATATGGTTCACATCTGTAAAAGAAATTTCACTCAGATTCAATCAACTCAGATTTCGATTGATTGAATCTCTCCTAATTCTGTAAGGCTTGATTTATTCACTGCATAGATGAATTATGGGGTCTTTTCATATGAATCGATCGAATTTACTTTCTTTATTTTAGGACATACATCAATTTCAAAATGGCCGAAAATTCTAAAGAAAAAGAAAGGAAAAAAATTGACCTAAACTATATGAAGCACTTGTCAATTAACCTCGCATCCTCTTCATGCCAAGGAAATTTCCATTTGAATGTACGAAAGGTGTCTCGTGAGCTTGGATCACATGCAGCACATTTAGAGCTTAGGTCTATATATAATGACAAAGGTGACTTTAAATATATGGATTTAGAACAATTTATTTTTAATTTATATATAAAACTTCAAATTTCTTCACCTAAAAAAATATTTCGATTATGAATTATATAATTAATAACATTAATTTTTTTATATTGAATTCTCTATGTAATTATGGGATATCCGATAAAATTAGAATAATACAAAAAATATGGATAGAACTTCGACGTAAAAATGTCATGCATAAATTAAGAAATGATACAAGAATCTTATGTAATTTATGCCTTGCCCTTTCACCAATATTCTACCTTCATAACCATAAAATAAAATATCAATTAGTGAAGGTGATTTAAATGTTTACAGTTTTGTTGTGATATAACTAGCTAGTAAACCTGGGCCCTAGCTAGTATCAAATAGAGAAATTGAAACTGCTAAGATTAGACTTTTGATAAGCTGAAGATTATGAATAGAACGACTTAATATAAGCATGCATGTCACAGTGCAAAGCAAGAACTCTAGTAGACTTTAAATTAATCAGCTTTCTTTTCAAGTTGGCGTTTTTCACGATGGAAAATGAAAGTGAAGTTTAATTAGCTGAGGGAAATTTGTCAAAATAACATTTGTACTTAAAGATATAATAATTAAGTGGCAAATTCACTTTCAATTTTAAAAAAATTATAATATATTGCTAACGTAAGCGCTTACATATTTCATTAAAATTTATATTAACAATCACTTATTCTTATATTATTGGATCCTGAGCTATACATTGAGGCTATGTACCAAATGTAAGTAGTGAGAAGACACTTGAATGAGTGTAAGTGAGCTGTGATATCAGTCATTATTGCATATATAATTATGTGAGCTTTCTTGGAGAACGAGGATATTAGGTGTCAGAACAGCATCGGCCTAGTTAGGTGAGCTGACATATCATAGTGACATCACCATTCTAACTGGATTCAATCATGTAATCTATGCAAGATGGTGTAATTGTTCTTTCAATAAAGTGAGGAATATTCATACATTTTTCTCTAATAAATATGTTAATAAGAAATTCATCAAACACTTGGTGTACACAAATTTTCACAGATAAATCTCAAATTGATTTCAATCCAAAATTCATCATCCATTTCAATTATCAACAAATAAAAAACAACCAATCCTAATCTAAGCACAATCGGGTTAAATGAAGGAGTTCATTGAAGGACATACTTGAAAGCTTAGTTGAAATCCATTTTCCACATAATCCCAATTTTGAGATGAAAATACCAACATGGTATCAAAGCACTCTGGTACTTGGTAGCCTTATATTTATGCATGTTTTTAAGGTCATTTTGCATTCCATTTACATATACTCAATGCACACATGCTATCAATAGGAGAAAATAATGTTTCTTGTGAGAACTTGTGCAGAATTATAAAATGAGGTTAAGCTTGAGGAAAAAGTGAAAGATCAGCCCTAAGATGGATTCTAGGTCCCAAACGAGCCTTGGACCTCTTATCGAGTCGTGGTTCCAACCGCAAGACCCTACCAAGACCAAGTACCAGCTCTAGAGCAAGTGCCGAGTACCTTCGCCAAGGCCCAGTCTTGGTGTCAGCCCGAGAGCACTCCCGCAGAACCCCCACCTAATCCGAGTTCCTGGCCTCTGCTTGGAGCCTGGCCCCGCTAGCCACCTTAGTCCTTTCATTCGTCAAGCTCTGGGCCCGTGCTCCCGTTCAAACCTGAGACTCGTTGAGAACCAGCTCTAGTGCCTGTTTTCTGTCCCGGGCCCTGCTAAGAACCAGCGGTGCCACCATTTGATTCCATTGGTTTTGATAACTTAGTTAACATTTTTACGAGCACCTTATATGTGCTTGGGACACAAATTCCCTACTCTTTCCAAGCACAATATTGGTGTCTTAATAAGAGATACTTTCAAAAATAACTTAGGTCTAGGCTCGATTCAGATTCTTTTGGGGCCTCAGCTTGTTTCGACCATTTTCCAATGCCTAATGCATGATCAGACCGCCTAGATCACCTCTAGGTGTCATAGCCACGTCATCGATGCAATTAAAACACCCAAGGTCAACTGTTGGACTATGTATATCTAACCCTAGAACACATTGTACATTAGTCCCTTGGTTAGGCCCGTGTACCTAAGTTCCTAGTAGAAGCTAGACATCAGTTAAGTAACAGGTATAAGACATCTGTCCTCTTTAGAGACAGTTACATGCAGTTATATATATAGGACATCTGTCTTATTACAGTTAGAAGTAATTTAAGGAGATAATAACTGCTTTGTCTTATCCCTTAAACAAACATGTATAAATATGTTATATTGGCCTATAATTAACATCCGGTTCATGCATTTCTACATGGTATCAGAGCCTTAAGTCTAATAACCACAGCCGATCCCTCTATTCTTCCCAATCTGAGCCCCTTCTGTTTTTCCCCAAATCTAATGGCCACCGATTCCTGCTCCTCCCCTTCAATCTTCCTTACTCACGTCTCCACTCTAGTCTCTGTTAAACTTAATGAATCCAATTACCTTTTCTGGGAAAGCCAGATTAAATCTTTCTTTATTGGCCACAACTACTGGCGCTTCATAGATGGCAGTTATCCTGCACCTCCCTCCACTCTCCTAACACCAAGTGCAACGTCATCTCCTACATCTGAAACCTCTGGTTCGGCCCTGACTTTCCCTACTGCCTCTCTCTCGAACCCTGCCTTCCAACAATGGTACCAAATTGATCAAACCTTGATCAGCATGCTGAGGGCCACCCTAATTGAGTCCATTCTGTCCCAGGTCGTTGGCCTTCACACATCCAGAGAAATCTGGGAGTGTCTTCACCAAAACTTTTCACAGCAATCTCTTGCTAATGCAACCAATAGTGTTTCCAGTTGATGTCTCTCACCAAAAGCACTAGGACCATCTCTGAATACCTCTCTCATGCTAAAACTCTAGCCGACTCTCTTGCAGCCATTAATGAACCCTTCTCCCCAAATGACCTTGTCACTGCTGTTCTTCGTGGTCTAGGACCAGAATACATGATGCTCGTGACCGACATGCTTAATTTCCCTCCTCTCCCACCCTTCAATGACCTGTGGGCTCACCTTCTCTCCTTTGAGGCCCAACAAGTCTCTAATCCTTCCAATGTCTCTAACCCTCCATCCACTGCCCTCTATGTCAACTGCCCCAACCCTGCACCTTCCCCTGCCCCTCAGACATTCTATGTCCATAGAGGTCGCCCCAATTACCACCATGGCTCTCGCTCTACCCGTGGCTCACGACCCTTCTCCCGGTGGTTCTAGTCGGTTTCCACCCTACAACAACTCACCAGGATTCCTCGGTTCTCCTCCCACTTATCTAGCCAGGCCCTAAGGTCCACAATGTTGGTCCTGCAACAAGTTTGGCCATGTTGCAGCTGCTGCCCCCAACTTCAACAGCCGCAAATCATGATCTCTCCCAAGCCTTCGCAGGACTTCACCTCACAGCCGTCAATGACCCCAATTGGTATCCCGATAGTGGTGCCACCAACCATGTCACCATGTCACCTACTGCCCCTCGCCCAAATCCTCCCACTCAAGACCAAGTTATGGTGGGCAATGACACCACACTTTCTATAGCACACATAGGTAATGTCCAATTTTCCTCTGGTTCCTCAGTTTTCCATCTCTCTCATGTCCACCATGTACCTTCCATCCGCAAAAACCTCTTGTCTGTTGCACAGTACACAAAAGATCAACAAGTCAATATTACTTTCTTTCCCACACATTTTGTCATTAGAGACCTACTTACCAACAAAGTTCTGTTTTAGGGCCCCTGTAGTGATGGCTTGTATCCCATCAAGCCTAATCCTTCACCCCAGGCACTCATCACCACCATCACTCCAAGTTTTTGGCACAGGCGGCTAGGACATCCTTCTACCAAAGTCTTACGCAAGTTAGCAACTCAGCAACACATCAGTCATCCTAATGTTTTTAATTCTGTACCTTTCTGTAATCAGTGTGCTTTAAGCAAATGTACTCGTAAATCTTTCAATAATGTAATACATACTTCCCAGCACCCTTTTGACTTAATTCATTCAGATGTTTGGATGTCCCCTGTGCCATCTGTTTCTGGTTTTCGTTATTACGTGCTTTTTACTGATGACTACACTGGCTACACATGGGTATACCCAATGAGACTCAAATCTGAAGTATTCAACCATTTTTCTAAATTCTCCAGATATATCAGTACCCAATTCTCTGCCACCATCAAGCAGTTTCACAGTGATTGTCAGGACCCGTCCCAATCCCCCCGGGATTAATGCGGGACAACCCTGATCTCGTCTGACACGAAGTGTCAAACAAGCGAAATTCCAACCTTAGCCCTCTCGGGCTATCAGAGTACGCCAGGATCCGGAGGAGGCATGTGATATCTCGATCTCTGCTACAGTCCACATCTACGATCAACCTGAAGGGCAGTCAAAACATTAAAAGTTGTGAGTGGACAAAACAAAGAGTTATAAAAACATTTTCATAAAGACATTTGTACCCTTCACTAAAAAGTATGCATGCATTCGAAAACCATTTATCCAAAAGAACCATACGTGGGAGCTAAGCCTAAATCATAAAGAAACCAACCATACGAGCCACTGCCTAAATCCATGCGGGACTCAGCCCAAAACCTGTATACATCACATATCATATCACATATATACATATAAATCACACAACCAATCCTGTCACAGTTTCCAAAGCTACGCGCGTGCTACCCAGAGTCTCAAACCCAAGTCTCTCCAGGGTCCACCCAAGCCAATGTCTGTAGATCACTGACCCTCCTTGGAGGTTATAATCCACAGCGTTTCTGAGAGTAAGGAACCCAACGGGGGCGACTCCACTCAGTCAGTGCTCCGTGACTACTCCGGGGTCCATCCAGGCCAACGACCCTCCTCGAAGGAGATAATCCAAGTAAAGGAAGGTATATGAATATATATATATATATATAAAACATCCTTAAAACCTTTCAAAGGATTCATGCCCGGTCCCCATAAACCGTCATGAAGTCATGAACCATAAAAACCTTTCAAGGGTTCATGCCGGTTCCCATAAACCGTCATGAACCTGGAAATCCATTTAAGGTCCCCTACCCGAAAACATAAACGTAAAGTAACTGGGCATCGTGCCCGATATCTCAGGGTCAGTCACGACTCCGATCGTAGTGATGAGTGCAACCATCCGCCCAAGACCGATCTCAATCCCGGTATGTCGCCGTGAACGTGTCAACTGACGCGACCACCTCTAGATCATGGTGCACTCATCACCGATTGATATCCTGAACCGTCAGTACTCCGAAGTCGAGCCTCCATCGGTTTCCCGACCACAGATCGTGCATCGTGACCTCTCCAGAAGGAACATATCCCAGTCCAGAGGCGAGCGTCGTATCGTTCGTCGTCGTGCACAAAGCACTCGCCGCGACTACGATTCAGACTCGTAGGTCACCAATAGGGCTACATGCCCGAGTTTGTCCTTTTGAAATTCGAAACCATTTCATTTAAATCAATGAAGAAGCACAAACCCGTATAGGCACCGTATAAGGTCGAAACCTCAAAATACGTGCCAATATGTAACCACACACAAATGAACTCATGGAATCACAAAACAAGTATTAAAACATATAATAAACATTTATGCATGCATCAATTTAGAAATCAAGGTCCACTCACAGACCGTCCGAGCTACCGCCTCGATATGCGTTCCATACCATTCTCTCTAGCCAATCGTCGTCATTGGGACTCACAAACCTGTCCAAATTGTAATAGAAGGTTACTAAATACTTAATGACAGGACCCACCCCGGTTCCACCCCGAAAACCGAGGTAAATCCTGCTCCCATCTGACAACCCAAAATGAAAAATCGAAATGACCTCACACAAAAACCACAAATGACATTGTCAGACGCAGGAGAATTTAAAACTTCTAAAGTCAACCGTTATACAGAGCATAGTACCAAAAAAAGGAAAACAAAACCAATACACCGAGTACACGCACAACGGAAAAATGAAACCACTCCGGGAAAACTCTCGAATATTCTATGCCTCCGACGTTGCCTCAACGTCAACCCCCGTGCTAGCTCCACGACCTGGAGGGCAATTAAAAACAGAAAGTGTGAGTGGACCAGAAAGAATGAAAGTTTCAAAAACCATTTCATAAACAAACCAGGGTTTTAGCCCTTCGTTTTGAAAACATGCATGCATAACCCATTAAGTAAACACAGCTATAAATCACATAGTAATCATCGTAAAAACATTTATAATTCACAAAATATGCATCATGAAAACAGTACGATAAAACATAAATATAAGTCATCATTATCCGATCAAACCTGCTGGACCTATCCGAGTCTTTAAACTTCCGAGTCTTTAAACTCAATCCAGGCCTCAATATAATCCAAGTCTTTAAACTCCCGAGTCTTTAAACTCAATCCGGGTCTTTAAACCCAATCCAGGCCTGTCCCCCGTCAATCGTAATATCCGGGTCTTTAAACCCAATAATCAGATCCAGCAAATCCAATCCAAAACCATTTGAAAACCAATTCCAAATCCATATCCAAACTCGAATCCGAAATCACTGGTCTGATGCCCTTCCGGCATCCAGAACCGTCATTCCGAACCCAAATCCGGAATTCCACTTTTCAACTTTAAAACCAAATTCCGCTTTCCAAAATCCGATTCTAAAATCGAAAACCTTGATCATCGAAATCATGTTCCAAAATCCATTTATAATCATTGAAAATCCTTTATCGTTTGAAATCCCAAAATCATGGCATCGAAATCAGAAATCAAAGCTTCCTCGTAAAACGTGCTGAAAACCATAGCTTTCTCGTAAACGTGCAATTCTAAAAAACAGTTATAACATATTCGATAATCATGAAATCACTTGTAAAACCATAAAACAATTATAGAAAAACAGTTATGCATGCTCAATTACAGAGAAGGGGTCCACTGTTACAGGGCAAGTCACTCGCGTCCCGTACGTTTCGTACGTTCCTCGTCCACCTCGGGGATTCCCGAACCTGTAACAAGGCACCAAAATACGTCACTAACACGTCCACCAAGGTTCTCCTAATTCTCCACAAAATTCCCCAGGTTCTAAAAGTAACGAACCGAGACCCTAAACCTTCGATCCTGCAGAACTAACTCGAATCGACGTCCGATTAACCCGAAACCTATCTCAAAAGATTCGTTACAACGTCTAAACCAAAAATCTAGTTGGAAGTTTCCCCAAAAAACGCCCCACGCGCCCCCACGTGCCCCACGCGCCACCCAAAGTGGCTGCCCGTGGGCCTCACGCGCCTGAACAGAAACACTGTTCATCTTCTTCTTCGATGGTCAGCTGGTCTGAACCGGCGTGACCGGTTCTCTGCTGTCCGTCCACCATTTTCCTTCCTTCCAAGCCCAGAAGCTTCGTCATGTCCTAAGCAACCTATTCCCTTCAACCAAACACGACAACATGGCATCTAACCCGTCGTCCCTATCTCGAACCCGTGACCAACAAAACCCCTGTTCTTCAATCCAACCACCCATGTCACCCCCCATCACGGCTTCGACATCTACAGGGTCCTAAGGACCTAAGGAGTCGATTAGCACTCACCAACTGCCTCGACTTGACCTCAGACTCCACGACTTAACGTCTGAAACAAAATAGAAAAACAGAGCAAACAGAGGAAGAAGAGCAATTACCTACTGACCGTCCGCCACCGTGCTCGCCGCGTTCCCTGGAGTTCACAGAACAGTCCCAGCTCCCCCTCGACTTTGATTGGATCAGAACACAGTAACACCACCTCCAAATGCCCTCGACACCTCTCTGTTTTCCTGAGAACTCACCCTCCTCACACACACAACCACTCAACTCTCAAACCTCTCAGCCCAGTCCTTGCACTCTCAGTCTTCTCTGAACACACTCTCACACCCAAGAACTCACACACTCACTGTAATTTGATCGATTCCTCCCTCAATCACACTCTCTGTTTTCTTTGATTGCACGGCCACATACACAACCCAAATACTTGAACCGTGCACACGCCTAGAACCCACTAGACATACCACACGTGTCCACCATCCCCTAGCCCAACTCAAAATATCCCAATCAGCCCTATACACTTGGCCTTGTCCTATTTGCACAATTCCCAATGTGAAAAAGACCAAATTGCCCCTATGAATCAAAATTACCATTTTACCCCTCACCGTTCTAGACCCGTATCTCGCCCATCCAATGTCCGATGAAGGCATGCCGCCTGTCGTTGAACTCAGGACGACGAGATCTACCTAACGGTCCTCGGTCTACATACAAAAATCCTGTCGTACGAAAAGTCAACTTTTTCCCCTATTTTAACCAACTTACGGTAATGCCCCTCAGCCTCCCGAACGTCATAACTTCCTCCACGGATGTCGGAATCGGGCGTGCCACCTGTCTATGGACTCGTGACGCCCCAAACTACGTCACGGTCATCGGTCAATACCCAATTGACCGCCCGAACTAAAAGTCAACAATTTGCCCATACCAAGGGCAAAATCGTCATTCTACGCTCAAAGTCCAAAAGTAACCGAGTAAACACCGATTAAGCGTACTAATACGTCACTGATCACTTACTAATCCCGATGCTCGGGACGGGTCGTTACACTTAAATAACCTCCCACTAAGGCCCCGTAATTTTTCCGAATTTTTAACTATTTTTAAAGTTGATCCTAAACTTCCGAACACCCCGAAACCTATCGAAACGATGTCCGATTGACACGAAACCAGTCCCAAAATGTTCGTTACATCGAATAGATGGTTTCACTTGTTGAACACATTCCCAAAATGTGGGCCACGCACCCCAAGAAGCTTCTGCGCGTGGGCCTCACGAGCCAGGACTGTAGCACTGTCTTCAACCTCTAGCCAGTCCGAACCAGCCGGTTCTGTGCAGTCCGGTCTAGCTGGACTGGTGTGACCGGTCCGCCCTATTTCTTCCCTTATTTTCGGTCCAATCCTTTCCTTTTTAATTCCTAAACTTTCCTAACATCAAACCTAATCTTAATAGTCATTAAAATCATGAAAACCGAGTTTGAAAACTACCTTGAAGGTTCAAGTTTGAACCGGCCATGTCAGGGTCCACCCCTAATCCCCCAAGATTAGGGGCTAAACCCTGCTCCCGTCTGACAACGCAAAAACGAAAGACCGAAACAACTTCATGAAAACCACAAATTACACTGTCAAACACATGAGAATTTAAAACATCCCAGAGTCAGCAGTTATACAGAGCATAGTACCAACTTAAGGAAAACAAGCCGATATACAGAATAAACGCACAACGGAAAATTTAAATCACTCCGGGGTCACTCTCGAGTATTCTATGCCTCCGACGCTGCCTCAATGTCAACCCCTGCGCTAGTTCCACGACCTGGAGGGCAATTAAAAACAGAAAAGTGTGAGTGGACCATAAATAAAAATAATAGTTTCCAAAAACCATTTCATAAGCAAACCAGGGTTTTAGCCCTCCGTTTTGAAAACATACATGCATAACCCATTAGTTGAAAACAGTCATAAATCACATAAGGATCGTCATAAAAATAATTGCAGAATCATCATAAAACCAGTTATAGAAATCACGTCAGAAACATCATAAAACCACATCATAAAGCATAAATACTAAGCAATCCGATCAAACCTGCTGGACATATCCGAGTCTTTAAACTCCGGAGTCTTTAAACTCAATCCAGGCCTCAATAATATCCGAGTCTTTAAACTCA
The DNA here is from genome assembly GCA_032719365.1 of Prinsepia uniflora. Classification (NCBI taxonomy): domain Eukaryota; kingdom Viridiplantae; phylum Streptophyta; class Magnoliopsida; order Rosales; family Rosaceae; genus Prinsepia; species Prinsepia uniflora. The sequence goes on from CM064875.1 coordinate 62,963,966, forward strand.
ACAGGCCTACGGGGGAAATATCAATATATCCGAGTCTTTAAACTCAATCCGGGTCTTTAAACCCAATCCGGGCCCGTCCCCTGTCAATCACAATATCCGGGTCTTTAAACCCAATAACCAGATCTAGTAAATCCAATCCAAAACCATTTGAAAACCAATTCTAAATCCGTATCCAAAGTCGAATCCGAAATCACTGGTCTGATGCCCTTCCGGCATCCAGAACCGTCATTCCGAACCCAAATCCGGAATTCCACTTTTCAACTTTAAAACCAAATTCCACTTTCCGAAATCCGATTCTAAAACCAAAACCTTGATCATCAAATCATGTATCAAAATCCACTTATAATCATTGAAAATCACTTATCGTTTGAAATCCCAAAATCCCGGCATCATAATCAGAAAGTAAGCCTTTCTCGTAAAACGTGCCAAATACGTAATTGCTCGAATAACGTGCAATAAGGTAAAATAGTTATAGCATAATCAAACAATCATGAAATCACATGTAAAACCATAAAACAATTATAGAAAAGCAGTTATGCATGCTCAGTTATAAAGAAGGGGTCCACTCACAGATACCGGGCACGTCACTCGCGTCCCGTACGTTCTGTATGTTCCTCAGCCTCCTCGGGGATTCCCGATCCTGTCAACAGTCACCAAAATACGTCACTAACATGTCCACTAAGATTCTTCTAATTTCCCACAAAATTCTCAGGACTTCTAAACGTAATGAACCGAGACCCTAAACCTTCAACCTCGTGGAACTAACCCGAAACAACGTCCGATTAGCCCGAAACCTATCCCAAAAGATTCGTTACAACTTCTAGAACAAAAACCTAGTTGGAAGTTTCCCCAGAAACCGCCGCACGTGCTGCCCAAAGTGGCTGCGGGTGGGCTTCACGCGCCTGCACAGTCACTGTTCATCTTCAACCTCTCGACCCGTGCACTGTTCTGGACCGGCGTGGCCGGTTCTCCACTGTCCGCCGTTCATTTTCCTCCTTTTTTCCTCCCCTAGCTTCGTCCTACCCTAAGCAATTCAATCCAACCTTAAAAACTCGACATCACGACCTAAAACACACCTCCCTAACTCGAACCCGTAACCTCCCAAAACTCTGTTCTTCCTCCCGGCCACCCGTGTACTCCCCCGTCATGGTGTCGACCTTAATCGACTCCTAGGGACCTACTGAGTCTCACACAACCCACAGAAACCATTGACTCAGCCTCAAAAGCCACGACTTTCGAATTGAACAAAACGGGAAAAACAGGGGAGATTGGGCTTACCGTCGATTTTACCTCTGCCGTTCGCACCGCCGTGCACCTCTGTGTCCACTGGGCCTCCCTCAGCCATCCTAGCTTCCTCTCAGCCTTGATTGGATCGACACACGGCACAACCACCACCAGCTCCCTCGACACCTCTCTGTTTCCCAGAGAATTCAAACCTCGCACCCTCGTTGTTCTTTGCACGATTTCCACTCCCAATCCCCTCACCAGCTTCTATCTTTTCCCTGCTCACTCTCACCAAGTCACTAAACCTCACACACTCTCAGAATCGATCAAGAATCCTCACAATTTCCTCTCCCTGTTTATGTTCTTCAAACCCAAATGCACGGTTAAAATTGGAAAATTTGTGACCGTGTACACACTAAGCCTTCCTAGAAGCCTCCAGTGTCAACCCACGTGCCCAATTCTCTCTGGTCCCAAACATAAATATCCAATTGCACAAAACCACTTGGCCTTATCTGATTGGCCCAAATCCCAATGCACCAAAAGACCAAAATGCCCTTGTGAAATAAAATTACCATTTTGCCCTTCGTCGTTCTAGACCCGTATCTTGCCCGTCCAATGTCCGATGAAAGCATGCCGCCTGTCGTTGTATTCAGGAAGTCGAGACCTATCTAACGGTTCTAGGTCTACGTGAAAATGACAAGTCTAGAAAAAAGTCAACTTTTCCCCTTCGTTTACCCAAATTACGAAAGTGCCCTCAACCTTCCGAACATCATAACTTCCGACTCGGATGTCGGAATCGGACGTGCCACCTGTCTACGAATTCATGACGTCCCGAACTATGTCACAGTCACCGGTCAATATCCAATTGACCACCCGAACACAAAGTCAAGATTTTACCCAAACTAGGGGCAAAATCGTCATTCTACACTAACGGGCCAACAGTAACCAACTAAACACCGATTAGACTCACTAATCCGTTACTAATCACAGTAACCACTTGCAATTCGCCACCGCCGTGGCCTCCGGCCATCCTAGGCCTCCATATCGATCCATCTTGACTCCCCTAGGTCCCTAGATGCCAACCCAATCAAAGAAAACAATCAAAAACCTCTCACACTCAAACTTGGATTTTCAAACATGCTTACCCGCCCAAGTCGGGTTTCCCTCCACCGTGGCCTGTCAGCCTTTCCTTCATCGACTTGACCTCTCCCTCAGTCTCTCAATCACTCCCACGATAATGGTTATGCAAGTGGGGTGGTAAGCCGTGAGTTTGTGTGTTTGTTTCCAAAAGAAAATGGAGGATGGAGGGGAAATGGTTTCGGGTTGTGAGATAACAGAGAGAGTGATGGTGATTAGCTGAGGGGAAAGGAAATGGATGGTGGGGATTGAAGGAAGAATTAGAGATGAAAGGTGAGGATTAAAAGATGGGATGGGTGAAAATTATAGAATAATAAATAATATTATTTTAATGGTTTTAGATCCAATTTTTAGGGGATTGACCAATGGGATGAGTGACACTTGTTACTCATCCATGGGTCCCAGTAAAATATCTACCTAATCAGATATTGCCACTTAATCAACGCCTCGTAAAATGTACATAGTGAAATCGAACTTTCGTGACCCATAACTTTCCCGTTCGAAGTCCGATTTTGGCGTGCCACCTGTCTATGGATTCTTATCGTCCCGATCTAAGTAACGGTTCTCGGCCCTTAGCCATCAGACCTCCCGATCAAAAGTCAACTATTTGCCCCTATTCAACTAAATTACCGAAATACCCTTTAACTTCCGAACGTCATAACTTCTTCCTCGAATGCCGGAATCGAACGTGCCACCTGTCTATGAACTCGTGACGTCCCGAACTATGTCACAGTCATTAACCAAAGTCCATTTGACTGCCTGAACGAAAATTCAATGTTTTGCCCACGACCTGGGGCAAAATGGTCATTTTGCATCGTTCGTTTGATTTCGCTCAACTAATCACTGATTAACCTCACTAATCTTGATTAATCACTAATCTAATCCCGAAATTTGGGACGGGTCGTTATAGTGTTGGTGGCAAGGAATTTGCTAACAGAGCCTTCCAAAAGTTCTATTCTAACCATGGTATTCACCAATGATTATCCTACCCTCACACCTCACAACAAAATGGGTTGGCAGAGAGGAAACATCGCCATATATCTGAAGTTGCCCGTACTCTCCTAAACACAGCTGGTCTCCTATTTTGTTATTGGGTTGATGTCATTACCACATCAAATTTTCTAATCAATCTCCTCCCTACATCTGTTCTCAAATGGTCATTTCTTTACTTCCTTCTTCATCACAAATCCCCACCATATTCCTTTCTACGCACCTTCGGTTGTCCCTGTTTTCCCTACCTTGGACATTACACCAAACACAAATTAGAGTCCAGATCCCTTAATTGTCTTTTTCTCGGCTACAGTGCTCAGCACTCAGGCTATCGATGCCTTCACATCCTCACTGGGCGTGTTTATATCAGCCCCCATGTTCTATTTAATGAAGACTAGTTTCCATATCCCTCAGACACTACACAACCCCCAGAATTTACCTCTGTCCCATTAACTACCTATACTGAACCTAGTTCCTCCAATGAACCACTCTTTCATTCATCCACCACACCACCTACTAATCCTACTCCCCCCAACAAGCTGCCCTTATATTGTTCCCCTTGTTTCCTCTCGCATTTGTTCCTTCCCATAACAGTCCTCCCTCCTCACTTCGTTCTTTTAGCTCCTCTGATTCACCTCCACCACCTCCAATCTGCAACATTCATCCTATGACCACCCGAAGCAAATCAGGTCACTCCAAATCTCGTAATCTTCTCTTCCTTTCCAAATACCCCCCTTCCTCAAGTATATGCCACACTAGCCGCCCATTCTCCTGAACCATCCACTTACAAACAAGCGTCCAAATATCCTCACTGGATCCAAGCTATGCAAACTGAGTATTCTGCCCTCCTCAAGCAAAGTACATGGTCCCTGGTTCCTTTATCCTCTCATGCCAATGCTGTTGGATGCAAATGGGTTGTTAAAACAAAAAGACATGCATATGGCACCATAGAAAGGAACAAAGCTCGTCTAGTCGCCAAGTGTTTTCACCAAATTGAAGGTCTTGATTACCAAGAGATCTTTAGTCCAGTTGTCAAACCTGCTACTATCCGCATAGTACTTACTATCGCTGTCTCCCATGGCTGGTCTATTTGTCAAATGGAAGTCACCAATGCATTCTTGCATGACACTCTCACAGAGGAAGTGTATATGCAACAACCTCCTGGTCTTACTGATCCACAACATCTGACTCATGTGTGTAGACTCCACAAAGCTCTGTATGGCCTCAAGCGGGCCCCCAGAGCCTAGTTTGAACGCTTCAGCACCTTTCTGTTCCAAAATGGGTTTACTCAAAGCAAGGCAGATTCCTCGCTGTTTATTTTCAAGACCTCAACCACTCTCATGTTCTTTCTCCTCTATGTTGATGATATCATCCTCACAAGTAGCTCTACATCTGCCCTACACACTTTCCAAACCACCCTGGTACGTGAGTTTGCCATCAAAGATTTGGGACAACTCCAATATTTCCTAGGTGTTGAAGCCACCCCCACTGCCAATGGCCTTCATCTAACCCAAAACAAATACACCACAGATATCCTTACCCGTAGTGGCCTCTTAGACTGAAAACCTGCTCCTACACCTGTGGCCTCTAAACAGCTCATCTCAGCCCACACAGGAACTCCCCTGCTTGATGCCTCTCTTTACCGCCAACTAGTGGGTGCCCTTCTCTACTTAAACTTAACCCGCCCAGATATTTCCTTTGAAGTCCAGCATGCTGCTCAATTCATGCGTCATTCTACCGATCTACATCTTACTGCGGTCAAGCGGATCATCCCTTATCTAAAAGGCATCATTGGCATTGGCATTACCATTCACAAATCCCCATTCCCCCTTAGACTACAAGCTTACTCATATGCAGATTGGGCTGGTTGTCCTGACACTAGACATTTAGTCACAGGGTTCTGCATCTTCCTAGGTCATACTCTCATTTTCTGGTGCTCAAAGAAACATAAGACGGTCTCCAGATCTAGTTCTAAAGTAGAGTACAGAGCCCTAGCTTACACTTGTGCATGTAGCATTTGGCTCCTTAATCTACTATGTGAGCTCACGTTTACCCCTCCCCTGCCCATATAGCTCCACTGCGACAACCTGAGCAACTGCTACATGTCTCAGAACCCAGTTTTCCGTTCTCGGACAAAGCATATAGCCCTAGACTATCACTTCCTGCGAGAAAGGGTGATTTCTGGAACTCATCATGTTTAGTTCGTCCCCTCCTGTAATGACCCGTCCCGAATATCGGGATGGAATATTAATTAATTATGGTTTAGAATGACTAATCGGGGATTAGTTGAGTGAAATCGGACGAAACGTGCAAAATAACCGTTTTGCCCCTAGCGTGGGCAAAATGTTGACTTTTAGTTCGGGCGGTCAAATGGACTTTGACCGATGACTGTGACGTAGTTCGGGACGTCATGAGATCATAGACAGGTGGCACGTTCGATTCCGACATTCGAGGTGAAAGTTATGGCGTTCGGAAGTTGAGGGGTATTTTGGTAATTTGACATATTAGGGGCCAAATGTTGACTTTTTGATCGGGAGGTCCAATGGACGAGGGCCAAGGACCGTTACGTAGGTCTTGTTGATACGAATCCAACGACAGGCGGCACGTCGAAAACAGAGTTCAGGTGACCAAGTTACGGGTCACGTATGTCTAGGGGCAAAATGGTAATTTGTCGTACGAAGGGAAAAATGGTCTTTTGACCTTGATTCTTGCTACAAAATTGTGACATCTGTCACTTTGTCATCTTCCATGTCCCAGCTAACATAGAAACGGGAATTTGGGGAAACATAATCATACACCTTTGGACATTATTTCCCCAAATTAAGGCTTGACTTCATCATTGTCCCATTTAACAGCTAATTAACCCTTGTCTCAGCCTCATTGTGCAATTGGGAGACTGAGGAAGCCGAATTGAGAGAGAGACTCGAGTGACAGTGAGGTCTCTGGGAGAATTTTGGTTCGAAAATTCAGAAAATTAAGGGGACTTTCGAATTCGAGATTGTGAGCTGTGAGGATCGAAATTGAGGATTCAATTCGACTCCTGAGATCAAAACGAACCTTCCTGCATCAAAACCGAAGTGAAACCGTGTCGGATTGAGGAAGAACTGAGCTTCCATGGCAGCTCAAAATCGAGCTTGGGTTCAACGGGTTAGAGGTAAGAATTATTCAAATTGATCTTGGAAAAACATTCAATACACTCTCACGATGCTTACTCTATGAATTAATTTGAAAATCAGGGACGGAATCGGTGAACCCGAATTGGAAACCCGTCAAGGATCGATCGAGAGTCGTGAGGATTTAGACCATGATTCGAGTAATTGAACTTGCAGAACTTAATTAGAGTTGGATTAGAAGGGATCAGTGGAAAGAACGGATCGATTTGAGGTCGAATTGGGTGAGATTCAACCGGGTTCTATCGCGGGTTTTTCAACCCGTTTACCAGACAAACGGGTGAAGAAGGAGCACTGTAGCAGCACTGTAGCTGGCGCGTGGATTTCACGCGCAGCCACTCACGGCGGCGCGTGAGGGCGCGTCCGGCCTAGTCTCAAGGTGAGGTCAACATGACTTTTGATCCTCTCAGTGTAACGAACATTTTGACGTTGATTTCGAAGAAATCGGATATTGTTTCGTTAATGTTCCGCGTATCCGAAGTTTTGTTTTACGTTAAAAATACGTATTTAAATTCCGAAAAAATTGGGAAAATTATATGTTTTATTTTGAGATGTTAGTAACCCTCTATAATGATATTGGACAGGAGTTGCGATTTCCAGAATTTACGGAAAAACGTGTAGCTCGGAAACGGACCGTTTTGGACGATGTGTGTGAGTGGACTTTGTTTTCTAACCGTGTTGCATGCATATATGATTTCAATGCCTTATTATATGATTTTATATGATTGGGCATGATTTATGTTTCAATCCGGTAATTTCTCGGTTTTATGACTATTATATTATTATTTTGGGCGATTTTCGAGAAATTACGAAATTTGGTAAAAATGATGTTTGGACTTGGTTTATGAGTCCGGGATTGAAATTGATTGAAAATAATGTTTGGACTCGGATTATTGAGTCATGGATTGAAAAATGATGTGGTGACTCCGGTAATTTCTCGGTTTTATGATTATTATATTATTATTTTGAGCGATTTTCGAGAAATTACGAAATTTGGTAAAAATGATGTTTGGACTTGGTTTATGAGTCCGGGATTGAAATTGATTGAAAATAATGTTTGGACTCGGATTATTGAGTCATGGATTGAAAAATGATGAGGTGACTCGGGAATGAGTCAAGGGTCAATTTCGTGGATTTACGTGAAAATGGCAACGAAGGTTGCAACACATGGATTTGCGTGATAATGATATTTTGGGCATGAGAACCCAAGTGAATAGTGATTTTGACTCGGATTTGGAGTCACTTGTGAAATTGTGAAATTAATGATTTATTGTGATTTTATGATTATTTTAATCAATCTTTCGGGCACGTGCAAATGATGTTTTGGGCTAGGCCCGGAGTTTAAATGATTTCTAAAATGATATTTTGACTTTGTTGGTAAGTCAATGATGATTTCCGGATTATTTTATTGATTTAAAAGGTGATTTTAAAGAAGTATGCGTAAATGGTATTTTGGGCTTGAGACCCAGTTGGGAATGATCTTGACTTTGTATGGAGTCAAGATTTGATTGAAATGTTTTGGGATGTAATTCCCGGGATGGTTTTCATTGTGATTGTGATATTCCCAGACGGTTGGAGCTTGGGGGGGATTACCCAGACGACCGGAGCTTGGGGGATGTGATTGTAGGATCCGGAGTTGATCCTATGGTAGTCAGCTTCTCGGATGAGATTGAGCCTGGATGTACCACTCGGAGGTGTCTGAGCCTGGGGATGTGTTCGCCCAGAGGTGACTGAGCCCAAGGAGGTTGAGCCCAGAGGTGTTTGTTCCCGAGAGAGTGACTGGATATTGGCCTACGCGTAATGCAACACTTGTGAGTAGTGCGGATGTGATTTGTGATATTTTGTGCACTTGTGAATAGTGCGGATTGATTGGATTGTTATATTTATTGTGCACTGGTGATTAGTGCTGATTGATGTTGTTGTGATGGCGTACTGGTATTGAGTACGGGTTTTTGGTCTTGGTGGCCAGGTGATTATGTTTTCACATATTTTGGCCTGAGAGCCGGGATTTGATGTTTTATAACATGAACTGATTTGGTGAACATGAGTTTTGTGGACCATGGGAAAACGTGTTTTGATTTTATCGGTCCACTGTTCATACTTGAATGATTTCATACTATTACTCATGTTTTACGATATGCATGCAAGTTTGTGAAAACTGGAGGGTAAGATTATATTTTTTGACAATGTTTTTATAAGCGTTCATTTTTGTCCATTCACACCTTTTCTGTTTTATTAACCCTTCAGGTCGTGGCGCGTTGATCGAGGCTATTCCAGAGGTGGAGGTATGAGCGGGCACAGGCGCAAATATCCCTTGTCTGGCAGGTGCTGAAGGGTAGTTTCAGACTTTCAGTTGACTTGTCAGACAGGAGCAGGACCGGGCACGGTTAACTTTGCCCTTCGGGGACGGGTCCTGTCACCTCCACACATCAACTTGCAGATCTATTCACAAAGGGCTTGTTCATAGCCTACCACAACAACCTTATAACCAAACTTGTCACCCATCGAGTGCCTAGTTTGCGGGGGGATGTTAGACTATGTATATCTAACCCTAGAACACTTTGTACATTAGTTCCTAGGTTAGACCCGTGTACCTAAGTTCCTAGTAGAAACTAGACATCAGGGAAATCTGTCCTATTTAGAGACAATTACCTGCAGTTATATATATATAGGACATCTGTCCTATTACAGTTAGAAGCAGTTTAAGGAGATAAGAACTGCTCTGTCTTATCCTTTAAACAAACATGTATAAATATGCCATATTGGCCTATAATTAACATACAGTTCATGCATTTCTACATGAACCAATAAGGTTCCTCCTTCCTTCTTGGCTGACTTTGACTTGTGTTCACATATGTAGCCAATCATGATCAAGTCAGCTCGTGGCTAGCTATACAAGTGATCCAAAACTTCTAGTCGATAGAACTATGAATTCCTAGTTTATAGGAATAAGGGAACGAGAGGAATTTTAAGACAATTAGAGAAACAAAAGGAAGAAGCTAAGGAACTGCTTTGAGTTCTGCCTTTAGAATTGGTTGATTCATTTCAATGAATAACTTACGTATTTATACAAGGTTCGGTTGCTAAAATTAACTAAACTAAAATAGTAAATTATTTTAAGCCATAAAGAATGAATGGCCTAAAATCTAATTCATTTTGAAGCTATTAACTTTTATGGTTTATAACAATTCGTTATAAAACATTAGTTTTTATGGTTTTAAATAATTGAAAATAATATAATATAATTAGTTATAATTATATTATATTATGTTTATTTTTGTTGGTAGATCCTCCTGGATCATCGCTCCCCTATTTAAGATGCTTGAGCTCCTAGTCAAGCTAAATTGAGATGAGGAAACTCTATTATTGCCTTGTCTCTAATATACCATTTCGACTTGCTAGGAAGTTGACCTTTTCTACTAATACGGAAATACTCATACTTTCCATGTCGAGTCTCACAAACCTTCTGTTCTAATATACAATCCTCCTACAAAGGATCTTCTCGTTCAATCCGCAAGTCATCAACTGATGGAAGACGAGTATCTTCTTCGGGATCATCATCAAGTAGAGATGGCTCAAAAAGTTTAAGATTCTCGGCATTGATGACCAAGTACAAATGCATGTATTGAGGTAATTCAAGTTGAAATGCATTATCACCAATTTGTTTGATGATCTTGAACGGTCCATAACGAATAGGCTTAAGTTTCTTGCCTTCACCGGTTAGCCGCTCCTTTCCAAGGTGTAACCATACTAGGTCACCTTCTTTGAAGTTACATGGCACACGATGCCTATCATGGCGCGCTTTATATCGTTGTTGAGAACGTTTCAATTGTGCCTCCACTTCAGTATGAATATTTCTGACTCGTTCGAGAAATTTCTGTGCTCGAATATGTTCTTCTTCTTCTTTCCCACTTACTGGTTGGTCACTCATAGTGAATGCTAAATCGAAAGGACTCTGGGGAAAATAACCCAAACAAACCTCAAATGGAGATTTGAGTGTGGAGCCATGATTTGCTCGCTTGAAAGCAAACTGTAAGTAAGGGAGACTTTCATCCCAAGTCTTCGGATGCTTGGAATTGTAACCCCTCAATAAGAGTACCATAGTCCGGTTTACGACCTCCGTTTGCCCATCTGTCTGTGGATGAAATGCAGTGCTTCTTTTCAATCTAGTATCCATCATTCCCCATAACGACCTCCAGAAATGGCCTAAGAATCGACCGTCTCTGTCAGAAATAATTGATGTAGGCAAGCCAAAATGCTTCCAAACATATTGGAAAAATAACTTAGCAGCTCCTTCTCCAGTTACGGTCTTCTTGCATGGAATAAGAATCACCATCTTACTAAAACGATCTACCACCACAAATAAGTAGTCATTTCCAGACTTGGTTTTAGGCAATCCACCTAAGAAATCCATTGAGATACTCTCCCAAGGTCGAGTAGGTACTGGTAATGGAAGAAGGACTGGTTTTAGGCAATCCACCTAAGAAATCCACAAGTAGCAAAAATCATCACGGTTTAATGACTATCAATTTTAGTTAGAAGGAGATGGCATCCATACTTCGTCTAACTCAGTCTTCAATGAACTTATGATATTAAGTATGACCGGAATTTTCTATGCATTCATATTTTGAGATGGCTGCTTAAGAGTTCCTTAACTTTGAGTGCATCACCAGGTTAAGGAACGATTGAAAGGTAATAAGGATAGAAAAAGTGCATCACCGCCTATCCTTAGTTAAATACTTTCACGACATAAGTAAAGGGCCTAGGAATAAAAACAATGGACTTGACATAAACTTAGGTGTGGAAAAAACATGCCCGGAACTTGTTCCATCACATTAATTCAAACTCAATCTTTTATGTTTTATACAAACAACAAACTTTTTCAAACAAACAAATTTTCAAACAGCCCCCCACTGATAGGACCTACTCCAAAGGGGCTTTGATAACTGTGCCCAGTCCTACTCCTATCTGACACCTCCATCAATGTACCTAAATTATCCTTAGAACTTTTATACACATACAAAAAAACCATCAGATAAGGGATAATACATATGTATATAAATATATATATATATATATATATCCATATAACAACTCCATCAAGATTAATATTTCAATGTACAAATCCAAACTGAATCCATCCTTACAGGGTCACTGCCCTCATCCATCCCACTAGCCTCGAAGATTAATGGAATTCAATTCCCAATGGTTCAAGATCTCAAGGGGTTTGTACGAAGATGAACAGACACATAGTCACTTCAAACATCATGAGGTACCTAAAATGATATCCAAATTACTTGATAATTATTCCAATGGATGCATAATGATGTATGGAACAACTTTTGTATTGACCGTTGCCGGAGAAGGTCCTCCACGTGACATCACGCGCCAGCAGACGGCCTAGATAGCACCTCCCACACGCTTGGACCGGCAGTCGCAGGAATACTCGCCATCCTCCTCGAGCAGGGTAGACCCAGAAGCCTGCAACGGGTCTCGACCCGTATACCACAACTCAGCTCTAAATCCTGAAATCCTCAACCAAATTTCATGTTCAAATAATCAAAATCGATCTACTGAATGCTAGGAACTCATTTCCAGAATTAAAATTAGGTAATATCATCCAAATTGACTGGAATTTCAGTTTAAAATTTTCAGAAATTTTCATTTCCCCTTTCCTCTATCCACAGCGGACTTCCCATTGCCAGCAACCACCAAACAGCTCGGAAAGGCTATGAGATGGTGATTATACCCTTCAACTGAGTCGACATGCTCTGGATGTTTTCGAGGTGATTTTATCAATGTATTCGGTAGCACCATAACGAAACAGAATTATCCCATAACTCTATTTTGTTCTCTATCTCTCTCTCCCTCATCAATTCCTCCCAGTCGCGCAGGAACCAGATTCCTCCTTCCCAATACCACGCATGTACCATTGCACCATAATCCCCTGCCACCACGCGTGTACGGTGGAGATGGGAGAACTTTCAGTTTCACTTCCTTCCCACCGAAAATCCCATCATGAGACTTCCCATCCTCTCCCATTTACTCACCTTTGACTTTTAAACATTGTTCAAACGGTGCTTGACACTAATCTTATTAATTTAATACCATGTGTCACCAGGTAAATGAGCCAGTAGCTCTTTTGCTTACTCCACCAATAATTACATAATTATCAAAATACTCCCATTTTAAACATAATTACCAAAAGGCCCTTGAACTTCCAGTCCCGTAATTCTTTCATATGGTCTCCATTTTCTGCGTGCCACTTGTCTACGAACTCAGAACTCCAAGACCTATGCAATGGTCTTGACGAAAAGTCCAAAAAGTATACTGGGACAAAAACCAACTTTTGGCCACTTAGGGGTAAAAATGTCAATTCTCAAATTTAATTTACAAAACTGCCCAAATTTCTGGAACGGGTTGTTACACCCACTTTTTTGTTTTTACACTCCCATATTTTTACTTAAAGTTTCAAATAGATAAATGTGTACCCTTAATCCTTGGCGTAATAATGATCATTTGCTTCCTTAAACTACAACTACAACGTGCAAGGGTTAAATTATAGGTCCATTTTGGGCCTATCAATTTTTGGCGCAGTGTTTCCAAGGATTGAAAAATCACTATTTCTAAATTTTTGTGTTTGTGTTTTGTGTTTTTTGTGTTTTCTATCTACGTTTGTGTTCTTCACCTCTGTCTTTGTGTTATAGGTACATGCACACTCGAAGAAACCCTCAAGGTGAGCTCACATCCTTAAATCCCAAGATTGAAATGCAGTTCCGCACCTCGAGAAACAAGGACGAAGAGTTGGTCCTCGTTGTGCAATTTGGTAGAGAGACAGGTTTAAGCTAAAACCCTGGTTCTGAGCCATTATCACCACGTGAAGAGATGGCCGATATTTGTTCCATATGAGACCTATCCTCTTTAGTTGTAGCAGGTGGAGTTTCCTCGTACATCTAATTTCTAGCCTTTTCTGCAGGTAAGTCCGCTGACTTGGAACTCAAGTCAAGTTTATTACATAGAATTCCTATCTTTCATGGATTCTCGACCAAGGACCCTAATATGCATTTAATGGAGTTCCAATTTGTGTGCGCGAGCATGGAACCTACGGGAGTTGACGAAGACGTCCTTAAGTTGAAAGCATTCCCATTCTAACTTGTGGATAGGGCCAAGGATTGGCCTTGGCTCCATGAGCTTCTTAATGGACACATTACTACATGGAATGGGATGATGAAAGCATTCTTCGAGAAGTATTTCCTTACTTCTTGAGTAATCACATCGATTAATTGCCTTGTGTTTAATTAAGGGGGTGAATAATGACAAAGAGCTTTAGGTTCGAAAAGTCAATGGTGTTAGGAACTAACGCAACCAGGAGCCAGAATATTGGACTAAGAGATGAAAAAAGTCAGTAGTGAAACTATAAGGAAGTGGAATTTTTTGTTACAACCTTAAGTAATGAGTAGGAGTTCGGAAAAAAAAAAACTCGAGTCAGGGTTGCAAGCCCAAGTTTGGGTTATGTGTATTTTGGTGTTAAGTTAAAGTTTTGTGTGAATTGAATACGAATACCTTATGGTACTTTATGTACATGGTGTTTAAGTTTAATCCTGATTTAGTAATCTCTAAACTTGAAATGCGAGTTAAAGGTTGTGTTCAATTGTGAGGCTTGAGTGATTTAGCCCATAAGTTAAAAAGATGTTTCGGGACAGTTACACTTGGGATACTAATCTATACATAGTGCTAGTATGCCATATGATTGGTACTCAGATTGAGACTTGGTTCAGCTAGCCTGATGTGGCTTATGCAGATTGATTGTTAAGATGAGTATCTGGGTATCAAGAATTTGAGTTAGAAGAATATGAAATCCATATTTTGTCTAAATCAATCTTCAATCAAATCCTCAATGAACTTTGTAACGACCTGGAAATTTTAGGAAAATAAAATTACAGTTGTGCCCCTAAAGGTCAAAATGTTAAATTTTTTACCTAGAAATTTTCTGGGCAATTAACAAGGACTGTTGCGTAGGTCTCAGAATTTTGAATCCATGGACAAGCAGTATACCAAAAACAGAGGTTGAATGGTTTTGATATGGGTGAAAAAAAATTAAGGGTAGTTTGGTAATTTTTACTTGAAGGGTATTTTGATCATTTTTCTTGAGAGATATTTTGGATAGTGACACTTGCCCAAAAAATTCTTGAATTTCTCTCCCTAAGTTCAACCGACCTACTCTCCTTATTTATACGTATGTATTGGGTATATTGTGTTCGGTGGGGGAGAGTCGAGAAGGGAAAACCGAGAGAAAAGTGAGAAACCAGAGAAAAGAGGGGGAGAACCAAGAAAGGAGAAAGGGAGAGGGAGAGAAAGTAGAAGAGGAAGAAGAAAATGAGAAAAACTAGAGGGAGATCAGTAGGAAAATGGGGGGGAACAGTGGAAGAGAACAAGGGAACCTGTAAGCTTTTAAATCGGGTTTTGGTTATGGGACATGAATCATGGAAGCAAGCACTTCCGTGCCCTTTTGGAGTCTTTAAGATTGTCTTGAGCTTGAAAGAGTGGAGGTTTAGATGCTGGAACATGGTGGAAGTGAACTGTAAGCCATGACCGAAAGTCGAGGGTAAGTAGCTCTAATTTCTAGCAAGTTTAACTTGGTTTGGAGACCATATGCGTGTTTATAGGATTAAGGAGGTTTAGTTTGTTGAAGGAAGCATGAGAAATTGACGTAAAATAAAGGAAATATAGCCAGGTTCATATCGCGCGTCGAACGACCCGGTTTGTAGTAAAACGGGTAAAGGACCTAGGTTGAAGATGACCCCCTGCGCAGGCACGTGAGGCCCACGCTCAAAAGCTAGGGTGGCGTGTGCGCATCTCACTTCATCTCGTTATCTAGTCAATGACACACCTCGATCCAGAAAGTCCATTTATGACACGAAGGTCGAGGCGTGCTGGTCAACATCTGGACAATCACGTCCAGATGACAAAGCCATCTAAGTTAAAACAATGCACTTTGGAAGGTCGAATGAAACCTAACCAGTGAAAAATCGATCACATTTCATGACACGACCCATCCCAATCCCCCCGGGATTACCATGGAATGTGACGTGCTCCCGTCTGACAAGAGGCGCCAGACAAGGGATAACCGATTGCCATTGCCCAAACGGGCTTCCAGAGTGCGTAAGGATCGATGGAGGAGGTGTGCGATGCTCAAGTCTCTGCTGCAGTCGTATCCGGAATCAACCTGAAGGGCATTGAAAACAAAGCTGTGAGTGGACGAAAATAAACAAGTCTGTTTAAAACATTTATAAGACATTTATGCCCCTCAGTAAAATCATATGCATGCACCAAAACCAATAATCCCATATTTATTTAGAAATAACCAATAGGGCCTTAGCCCGGAAACCAAAGCATAGTTTCAATTTACAAAAGTAAACCCAAGAGTTATTTCATAAATCCAGTAATATGAACCATAAGGCATATAAACCATAACCATTATTTTAGCCACTGCACTATACACTCCATGACACGACCCATCCCAATCCCCCCCGGGATTACCATGGAATGTGACGTGCTCCCGTCTGACAAGAGGCGCCAGACAAGGGATAACCGATTGCCATTGCCCAAACGGGCTTCCAGAGTGCGTAAGGATCGATGGAGGAGGTGTGCGATGCTCAAGTCTCTGCTGCAGTCGTATCCGGAATCAACCTGAAGGGCATTGAAAACAAAGCTGTGAGTGGACGAAAATAAACAAGTCTGTTTAAAACATTTATAAGACATTTATGCCCCTCAGTAAAATCATATGCATGCACCAAAACCAATAATCCCATATTTATTTAGAAATAACCATTAGGGCCTTAGCCCGGAAACCAAGCATAGTTTCAAATTCCAAAAGTCAATCCAAGAGTTATTTCATAAATCCAGTAATATGAACCATAAGGCATATAAACCATAACCATTATTTTAGCCACTGCACTATACACTCCAATCCGACATCCCTGATGTCTGACGTCCCTGACGTCAATAAGGTCACAATCACAAGGCTACGCGTGCCACTCGGGTCTCAATTTCCGAGTTCAATCCCCGAACCCCGTTCGGGTACAGCATCCCCGATGCTTAGCGTCATAGACGCTGGACGTACTAGACGTCCGTGACCTCTCCGGGGTACCTCATCCGGAGGAGACAATATAATATGGAAGGATCTATACAGTGCAGTACCAAATACATTTTATAGATATCCACATGCAAAACATATAGGTATACATAGATAAAATCCGAACCACTCGTTACGTTTCATCAAACGGGTCTCATGCCCAAATACCGTGAAACGTGCCATAACCGAAATATCATCAAAACCATTTATAGATTCCAGCATGTGAACATATATAAAATGTAAACCAGAAAACATTTATTCAATTCCATTTTAGGGTCCCCGACCCGCAATCACATGTAGAAATCAACTGGGCCCCTAGCCCGATTCCACAAGTTAACTGGGCCCCTGGCCCGATCCACATGTTAACTGGGCCCCTGGCCCGATTTCATAGTTCAACTGGGCCCCTGGCCCGATTTTACATTATTCAAGTTCGTAACCGTTTCATGAAATCATATCCAACCACATTTATGGAAATCGGTGAAAATCCAGAAAATCTCGGTTTACGTGCAAATACGTAATTCACCTCGAAATGCGTGAAATCATTTTAAATTCACCGATATCCAAAGTAAATCATTTAATCATAATTATAACAATCATAAAACAGTTATGCATGCATCGAATTTATGAAACCAATGTCCACTCACAGACCGTTTAACCGAGCGCCTCGATACGCGTGCCATAGGCCTTCCCGGGCCACCTCACTATCACCGGGACTCCCAATCCTGTTCAAATCAATTTAGAGGATCACTAACCTCATCATTAACATCCTATTCAAGTCCCGTAATTTTCCCGAATTTTTAAGTAATTTTAAACTGGATTTAAAACCTTCGGACATCCCGAACAATAACGAAACGGTGTCCGATCGACACGAAACCAATCCCAAAATGTTCGTTACAATGTATAGGACAAAAGTCATGTTGGAAGTTTCCCAGAATTACCTCACACGCGCCCCCACGCGCCGGTTGAACTCCCTGCGCGTGAAACCCACGCGCCGGGTACTGTTCACCGTCGTTCAACCCGAACGACTGGTAAACGGGTCGCCGTGACCCGCGGGCCAACCCGATCGGTTCTCCGTCGACACTGGATCATTTTGGACGGGGTTTTCACCTACATGACCGTCTGAGTTAAACTAGGAGTTCTATGGAAACAAACACAAGGAACAACGTCAAAATCCTTACCTCTCCGATCGAGAAGCTCACGGCCAACCCACCGTCGACTGCACTCAGCTCCGACCACCATTCTCGATGAAAACGGTCCCACTAGACTCGTCTCATCCCCTGCGTCATCCTCCCGTTTACTAGATCGAACGAAAGACAGTAGAACCCAACCTGCCATTTTTGACCCGAGAATCAAACTCACGGGTTTAGGCTCTCTTCGCCGCCGTGGTCACCACCGTGGCCACCGAAATGCCCAGTTCGTTCCCAGAACTCCGTCCACCCCTCCAGCACGGTCAAAACACCGGTCTCCATCGACATCCAAAACTCTGAGTTTCGGATCCCCTGTTTTTCCTTCCGCCGTCGTCTCCGCCGGCTCCCGCCGTCTCCCAGCTCACCACCGTCGTCCTTCCGTCCATACCAGCAGCTGGTCTCACTCCTACGCACAAAGGAGATGGGCTGTATGAGTGTGTGTTCGAGTTCTTCACGGGCAGAGGAAGAATGAACCATGAGGAAGGGAGGTAGCAGCTGAATAAGGAAATGGACGGTGGGGATGTGCAACAGTAATATAGATGAAGGGCCCAGATCAAAAGATGAAAAAATAAGTGGGAAATACTTTATATTATTTAAATCCTATATTTTAAACAATCTGACCAATCCAGATCTGATCCCAATAATTAAAGATTAGTGGTCCACGTGTCCCATTCAGAATTCCAGGCCAATCAGAAAACGCCACGTGTCCACGCCTCGTAATGCGTGCATAACGAAACCAAACTTCCGTGACCCATAACTTCGTCGTCGAATCTCCGATTTCGGCGTGCCGCCTGTCGTTGGATTCGCATCGACGAAACCTACGTAACGGTCCTTGGCCCTCGGCCATCGGACATCCCGGTCAAAAAGTCAACATTTCCCCTTCTATCGTCCAAATTACGAAAATGCCCCTGGACTTCCGTACATCATAACTTTCACCACGAACGTCGGAATCGAACGTGCCACCTGTCTATGAACTCGTGACGTCCCGAACTACGTCACGGTCATCGGTCAAAGTCCATTTGACCATCCGAATTAAAAGTCAACGTTTTGCCCACGCCCAGGGGCAAAACGGTCATTTTGCACAATTCGTGCGAAATCGCCCAACTAATCCCAGATTAGTAAATCACAATTAAATATTATTAAATCCCGATATTCGGGACGGGTCGTTACAACCTTCCCTCCTTAAAGAATTTCGTCCTCGAAATTACCAATAACCTTACTCCACAGCCACCTTGTGGAAAACAATTCGACCACACATCTGTGTACACTTGTACACCCACATACTGGGACAACACCAGTCTCGTTTGTACCCAGACATCCCATCACAGTCATACGTCAAAATAGCAACAACACTCGACCACCTCGAGTGGAAAATGATTACCTGATCCGCGATAAAATCGCCTAACCATTTAGCTGACTCCTTCAGCTAGATGGTTCCTTTCCATTGCCAATAAATCCTTACATTTGCTCCCGTTGGGAGTCACCAAATCTCATTTGTCAGTCCACGCTGACACCACCAGTCAAACTGTCATCACAAAACTTTACCACCCTAGTAAAGCCCCAACCATCTGTCAATCCGTGACAACACCACGTACTACATCACTCTCGATGTAGCGCAAGATCAACCACATGATCACAATTCGCAGGGCAAGCCCAATCCTGCGACACAAAGTAATCTCAATGTCCATAATCGCCGACTCCCTCAGCGAACCAAAACGCTGGGAAATCACGGTGTGATAAAATCACACAAGGCTACTCGTGGTTACTCAAACCACCAATTCACTCATCCTGAGTGTACGTATACCGTCAATTAACCCAATCAAGTGGTGCAACTGGAACACATTGAATACCAGCCCAGCAGTGAACACGCATCACAATACTAGGGTTCCACAAGCCAACCATGGCTAAGAGCACCTGCTCATAAAATCACTGAACCCGACAAGATCAATCTGCCCAGCGCACAGTATCCAACGTCCAGTCCACAATACAGCCAAACAAATGATATCAGAACCAAGCCGATTACCAACACATTAGTTACACACCACTGGTACATCCCATGTACCGCCATTAGGCGCCACTTAGCCTAACCAGTATCAATCCTCGTACAACGTACCCTGTACGTACCTCAATCCATCAATCTGACTATAGCCACCCAGGTCATAGCCCAACACGTTCTAGTAATGGAGTACATTTGCCCAAACCAACATGAGACAAAACGAACTCCACCCGTCATCTAGTTTCAAATTCCGAATCCGAATCCGCAATTTCGTAAGAAATCCCGAACCCGTACCCAACATCATAATTTTATTCCAGTCCCAGATCCGAATCCGAAATCATTATTCCGTAAGCTAGCATTGGAATAATCATTCCGCACCCAAATCCGGTAATCCATTTTCGAGCTTCGCAATCGAATCCTGAATCGTCACCCAGAAATTCGATTCCAAAACCCAAAATCTCGTTTACGTCCATCAAGACGTAACGTAACCGAATCTATCGGTTGCCTCTCCAAAACACTCGATTGACTTCATAGGGAAGCCAATCCCAATATCCACACGTCAAAGGTTGACAAAATCCGACCACATCGGAAACCTACTCAACCGAGCAACAACCATATGGACTTCACTCCGAAAAGAAGTTCAGTCCCGTCATCTACGACTCACATACCAAGGTAAGAGTGATAAACTCTCCACCCATCTGGATCATCAAGATCACAAACCATATCCATCGCTACGTCACCCGACAAGTAACATCACGATCCTAGATCGTCACATCGATCAAAGTCGACAACATCTCAAATCAGATCCACCTAGGATCCACACATGCTCACATAGCAAGCAACCCATCTGGAAGCTGATCGTAGGGTCTTACACCCTCAATTGAATCCTTCGCCAAATTTCCCTTGGTGGAAAGATGACCACGCATTTCACCACCAAATCCCAAATCATACACAACTGCTTGTGTCCAATGACCCCAAGCCAAACATGGGTCCACCAACCAATACACGCTCAACGTACTGGTAGCAACAATCATCATCTGCCACGGCAGAAAATATGAAGTCAACCCTAATGACTTCGGAATACCAATCACTGATGCGGAAACGAGCACTCCTCTCGTCTCCCAATCACAACTCTCCCCAAAACGGGAGTTCCAACCACGTTGGAAACAGACTTGCCCCCAATGAGATGTCAAGTCCAACCACTGGACTTCCCATGTCCACACCTTACTTGGACCACCACGTGTCCAAAATCAATTCATTACTCGGACCTCACGTCCGCCAATAATCATGTATGCACACACCCCGATTCCGAACGGAATATCCACAATTTTGCCTGAATGTGCATACCGTACTGCTTCCGTCTCACATCTCGACCTTAACAGGTTCAATCCTCAGGTTCCAAGTGATTCACAATCACAAAATCCCACATCACCACCACGAATGGTTTCCCCGACTTTTCAAATTTCAATAATTTCCTTGTACTCTCAGGGGATATAAGCAGTACACAAACTTACCAATCTCGGAGTTGACCACAACTCCCCAAATCCACCAACTCGCATGACATAGGGAACATCGTCCCTAGATTCCCCAAGTTTCAATCATACCATTTTATCCATTCATCACTTGTCATCATATATCTGTTAGGACTTATCCCAACACGACACAACCTCCACTGGATTCCATCCAGTCCAAGACTTAACCACCACTGAGTCGCAGATACCAATCATCTGTTCATCATGACAGAGTCACACCCCAACTGGTGGCTCATCGTCATCACAATTACTGTCACCAGCACCAACGCACCATCATCAACACTAGTATCAGCACACTGGCATCCATACTAGTATTGGCATAAAAGCACCAACATACCAACATCCATACATAGCACACTTGTGTGCAAGGTTGTTACCCCGGATCTCCGTTCATTCCGAACGACGATCCCGTAACACCACTCGTACCCCACGACTATGGGTACCCCCAATTTGACCACTGGCACATCAGGATAATGGACGTTCCCTGAACATCCCCAAGTATGAAAGCCACACTAAATACCCTCGATAACCAAATATCTCGACACAACTGTCGACCAACAGTCATCGTTGTCAAGATCCGTATCCACACATCATACTAACATTCGATCCAAAACAGGATTCCATATTTCCTCATTACCGTATCCGTAGATCGAAACCCATAAGACTCACTAGAGTCATCCACATGGTCATCCATGACCTCAGCCGCTCGTCGCAGCACAAGTTCTCACTTAAGGTTCACCTTTCGGTCCATCAACTACAAGTTAGGGTTCCAAAATCACACCCTAGGGTTCCACCGAACCCAACTGCCCTCCGCAGTAAAATCCACAACCTGACCGACCCCGCGGTCCTGACATCGTATAGACGTCCAATCCAATCCAATCGTCAACTCAACGTGGGTTCCACCACGAAGGTCATCGGCTAACTCCGATGCACCAACCCCCGTACACTAGCCAACACTACTAGAATCCAAAACTTAGACCAATACTCAACTGAGTTTCGCATTCCCAAACCATTATTCAATTGGGGTTCCCTGAACCCAGTTGTGCCCCGTGGCACAACAACCTATCATCACATGACCGAACCGACGGTCCCACATTACCAGTTAATCGTATACAACCCCACCTGGGTTGAATCGCATCAATGCACGGCGTATCGGGCCAAACACTCCCAATCTACCAAAACTATCTATCAGGTTGACAACGGAACAGCAGTCCAAAGAGACATCACACCCTCGACCTTCGCGCACAAAAGAGCAAAACCTGCTCTGATACCACTTGACACGACCCATCCCAATCCCCCCCGGGATTACCATGGAATGTGACGTGCTCCCGTCTGACAAGAGGCGCCAGACAAGGGATAACCGATTGCCATTGCCCAAACGGGCTTCCAGAGTGCGTAAGGATCGATGGAGGAGGTGTGCGATGCTCAAGTCTCTGCTGCAGTCGTATCCGGAATCAACCTGAAGGGCATTGAAAACAAAGCTGTGAGTGGACGAAAATAAACAAGTCTGTTTAAAACATTTATAAGACATTTATGCCCCTCAGTAAAATCATATGCATGCACCAAAACCAATAATCCCATATTTATTTAGAAATAACCATTAGGGCCTTAGCCCGGAAACCAAGCATAGTTTCAAATTCCAAAAGTCAATCCAAGAGTTATTTCATAAATCCAGTAATATGAACCATAAGGCATATAAACCATAACCATTATTTTAGCCACTGCACTATACACTCCAATCCGACATCCCTGATGTCTGACGTCCCTGACGTCAATAAGGTCACAATCACAAGGCTACGCGTGCCACTCGGGTCTCAATTTCCGAGTTCAATCCCCGAACCCCGTTCGGGTACAGCATCCCCGATGCTTAGCGTCATAGACGCTGGACGTACTAGACGTCCGTGACCTCTCCGGGGTACCTCATCCGGAGGAGACAATATAATATGGAAGGATCTATACAGTGCAGTACCAAATACATTTTATAGATATCCACATGCAAAACATATAGGTATACATAGATAAAATCCGAACCACTCGTTACGTTTCATCAAACGGGTCTCATGCCCAAATACCGTGAAACGTGCCATAACCGAAATATCATCAAAACCATTTATAGATTCCAGCATGTGAACATATATAAAATGTAAACCAGAAAACATTTATTCAATTCCATTTTAGGGTCCCCGACCCGCAATCACATGTAGAAATCAACTGGGCCCCTAGCCCGATTCCACAAGTTAACTGGGCCCCTGGCCCGATCCACATGTTAACTGGGCCCCTGGCCCGATTTCATAGTTCAACTGGGCCCCTGGCCCGATTTTACATTATTCAAGTTCGTAACCGTTTCATGAAATCATATCCAACCACATTTATGGAAATCGGTGAAAATCCAGAAAATCTCGGTTTACGTGCAAATACGTAATTCACCTCGAAATGCGTGAAATCATTTTAAATTCACCGATATCCAAAGTAAATCATTTAATCATAATTATAACAATCATAAAACAGTTATGCATGCATCGAATTTATGAAACCAATGTCCACTCACAGACCGTTTAACCGAGCGCCTCGATACGCGTGCCATAGGCCTTCCCGGGCCACCTCACTATCACCGGGACTCCCAATCCTGTTCAAATCAATTTAGAGGATCACTAACCTCATCATTAACATCCTATTCAAGTCCCGTAATTTTCCCGAATTTTTAAGTAATTTTAAACTGGATTTAAAACCTTCGGACATCCCGAACAATAACGAAACGGTGTCCGATCGACACGAAACCAATCCCAAAATGTTCGTTACAATGTATAGGACAAAAGTCATGTTGGAAGTTTCCCAGAATTACCTCACACGCGCCCCCACGCGCCGGTTGAACTCCCTGCGCGTGAAACCCACGCGCCGGGTACTGTTCACCGTCGTTCAACCCGAACGACTGGTAAACGGGTCGCCGTGACCCGCGGGCCAACCCGATCGGTTCTCCGTCGACACTGGATCATTTTGGACGGGGTTTTCACCTACATGACCGTCTGAGTTAAACTAGGAGTTCTATGGAAACAAACACAAGGAACAACGTCAAAATCCTTACCTCTCCGATCGAGAAGCTCACGGCCAACCCACCGTCGACTGCACTCAGCTCCGACCACCATTCTCGATGAAAACGGTCCCACTAGACTCGTCTCATCCCCTGCGTCATCCTCCCGTTTACTAGATCGAACGAAAGACAGTAGAACCCAACCTGCCATTTTTGACCCGAGAATCAAACTCACGGGTTTAGGCTCTCTTCGCCGCCGTGGTCACCACCGTGGCCACCGAAATGCCCAGTTCGTTCCCAGAACTCCGTCCACCCCTCCAGCACGGTCAAAACACCGGTCTCCATCGACATCCAAAACTCTGAGTTTCGGATCCCCTGTTTTTCCTTCCGCCGTCGTCTCCGCCGGCTCCCGCCGTCTCCCAGCTCACCACCGTCGTCCTTCCGTCCATACCAGCAGCTGGTCTCACTCCTACGCACAAAGGAGATGGGCTGTATGAGTGTGTGTTCGAGTTCTTCACGGGCAGAGGAAGAATGAACCATGAGGAAGGGAGGTAGCAGCTGAATAAGGAAATGGACGGTGGGGATGTGCAACAGTAATATAGATGAAGGGCCCAGATCAAAAGATGAAAAAATAAGTGGGAAATACTTTATATTATTTAAATCCTATATTTTAAACAATCTGACCAATCCAGATCTGATCCCAATAATTAAAGATTAGTGGTCCACGTGTCCCATTCAGAATTCCAGGCCAATCAGAAAACGCCACGTGTCCACGCCTCGTAATGCGTGCATAACGAAACCAAACTTCCGTGACCCATAACTTCGTCGTCGAATCTCCGATTTCGGCGTGCCGCCTGTCGTTGGATTCGCATCGACGAAACCTACGTAACGGTCCTTGGCCCTCGGCCATCGGACATCCCGGTCAAAAAGTCAACATTTCCCCTTCTATCGTCCAAATTACGAAAATGCCCCTGGACTTCCGTACATCATAACTTTCACCACGAACGTCGGAATCGAACGTGCCACCTGTCTATGAACTCGTGACGTCCCGAACTACGTCACGGTCATCGGTCAAAGTCCATTTGACCATCCGAATTAAAAGTCAACGTTTTGCCCACGCCCAGGGGCAAAACGGTCATTTTGCACAATTCGTGCGAAATCGCCCAACTAATCCCAGATTAGTAAATCACAATTAAATATTATTAAATCCCGATATTCGGGACGGGTCGTTACACTCCAATCCGACATCCCTGATGTCTGACGTCCCTGACGTCAATAAGGTCACAATCACAAGGCTACGCGTGCCACTCGGGTCTCAATTTCCGAGTTCAATCCCCGAACCCCGTTCGGGTACAGCATCCCCGATGCTTAGCGTCATAGACGCTGGACGTACTAGACGTCCGTGACCTCTCCGGGGTACCTCATCCGGAGGAGACAATATAATATGGAAGGATCTATACAGTGCAGTACCAAATACATTTTATAGATATCCACATGCAAAACATATAGGTATACATAGATAAAATCCGAACCATTCGTTACGTTTCATCAAACGGGTCTCATGCCCAAATACCGTGAAACGTGCCATAACCGAAATATCATCAAAACCATTTATAGATTCCAGCATGTGAACATATATAAAATGTAAACCAGAAAACATTTATTCAATTCCATTTTAGGGTCCCCGACCCGCAAACACATGTAGAAATCAACTGGGCCCCTGGCCCGATTTCACAAGTTAACTGGGCCCCTGGCCCGATCCACATGTTAACTGGGCCCCTGGCCCGATTTCATAGTTCAACTGGGCCCCTGGCCCGATTTTACATTATTCAAGTTCGTAACCGTTTCATGAAATCATATCCAACCACATTTATGGAAATCGGTGAAAATCCAGAAAATCTCGGTTTACGTGCAAATACGTAATTCACCTCGAAATGCGTGAAATCATTTTAAATTCACCGATATCCAAAGTAAATCATTTAATCATAATTATAACAATCATAAAACAGTTATGCATGCATCGAATTTATGAAACCAATGTCCACTCACAGACCGTTTAACCGAGCGCCTCGATACGCATGCCATAGGCCCTCCCGGGCCACCTCACTATCACCGGGACTCCCAAATCTGTTCAAATCAATTTAGAGGATCACTAACCTCATCATTAACATCCTATTCAAGTCCCGTAATTTTTCCGAATTTTTAAACTGGATTTAAAACCTTCGGACATCCCGAACAATAACGAAACGGTGTCCGATCGACACGAAACCAATCCCAAAATGTTCGTTACAATGTATAGGATAAAAGTCATGTTGACCTCACCTCGAGATTCGTACCCACGCGCCGTCACGCGCCGCCGTGAGTGGCTGCGCGTGAAAGCCACGCGCCTGCTACAGTGCTCCTTCCTCACCCGAATGACTGGTAAACGGGTCTGAAAAAACCCGCGATAGGACCCGGTTCAATCTCACCCAATTCAACATCAAATCAATCCGTTCTTTCAACTGATCCCTTGCAATCAATCACCATTTAAGTTCTGTAAATCGAATTACACAAATCATGGTCTAAATCCTCACGACTCTCGATCGATCCTCGACGGGTTTTCAAATCGGGTTTCACGATATCGTCCCTGTTTTCCAAATTAATTCATTCAGTTAGCATCGTGAGAGTGTAAGGGACATTTCTACAAGGTCAATTTGAGAATTACTTACCTCAAACCCACTGAACACAAGCTCGACTTTGAGCTGCCATGGAAGCTCAGTTCTTCCTCAATCCGCCATGGTTTCTCTTCGTTCTTGAAGCAAAGATGTTCGTTTTGATCCCAGAAGTCGAATTGAATCATCAATTTCGATCCTCACGGCTCAAAACATCCATTTCGAATTTCCCTCCCAAAAATCAATTTTTCGATTTCTCTGTCTCCCTCACCCGAACAGTCCCCCGTGTAATCCCAGTTGAGTTAGTCTCTGAATTCTCTCCAATTTCACACTCTCAGTTTCAGAATTGGAAGAGGAATGAAGGTGGGAAGGAAATGGTATTTGGTTTTACACGGCCAAGAAATCAGAGAGGGTTAATGGAAATTAAACAATAATTAAACATAATTAATTAATAAAACACAATCATAATGTTCCCTCAAAACATGGATCCTGGTCTTAAGCCCCAAATTAAGGGATGAGTGACACTTGTCACTCATCCAAGTGTGTTCAGTCACCGGGTACTGTTCATTATTATATTATTATTTTAATCGGAGCCTCGGTTCGTAAATTCGTTTCCTTGACCATAACTTCGTCGTCGAATCTCCGATTTCGGCATGCCGCCTGTCGTTGGATTCGTATCGACGAAACCTACGTAACGGTCCTTGGCCCTCGGCCATCGGACATCCCGGTCAAAAAGTCAACATTTGGCCCCTAATAAGCCAAATTACCAAAATACCCCTCAACTACCGAACCTCATAACTTTCTCTGCGAATGTCGGAATCGAACGTGCCACCTGTCTATGAACTCGTGACGTCCCGAACTACGTCACGGTCATCGGTCAAAGTCCATTTGACCATCCGAAATAAAAGTCAACATTTTGCCCACACCCAGGGGCAAAACGGTCATTTTGCACAATTCGTCCGAAATCGCCCAACTAATCCCAGATTAGTAAATCACAATTAAATATTATTAAATCCCGATATTCGGGACGGGTCGTTACATTTCACCCGATAACGGAAGCTTAGAGCATGTAAAACATTTAATGATGATCACACACAAGGACTTTGATAGGTCGTTAAATCAACATTATTTTATATTATTTTATACCCTTATACTTGACTTTTATTATTTAAATAATAAGTAATTAGATAAATTAATTTATTTTGTGATTTTTCTGTTTAAATAAATAAAGTTTGTAATTTGGAGTATTTTGGCGAAAGAATCGCCCCGATCGGAATTATAACGAAGAAATTATGGACGAAATTCGATTAAATTAATTATTATTAATTTTGTAGCCCAAATTCATACTTAATTTAAGCCCAAAATTCTGATGTAGGCCTCTTTGTTTGTGCATCCCAGAAAGAAAGAGAATAGCCCAGCAGCCCAAAATCCCAGCAGCAGCCCAATCCATTATGTTCCTGCGTAGGCCCGTTCGTCAGCTCGGCCCGCGCCTGGCAGTCCACTCGTGTCGCCCAGCCCAAATCCGCAACTCCAGCTCAGCTCGCTTGAGCCCACGATCCATCAAGCAACTTGCTTGTACAGCCCAGCAGCCCGTACGCACGCCAGCCAACTGTTCACCGTGCAGCGACCAGTCCATCACGCCAACTCGCCTGCACTGCGTCTGGCCCAGTCCGTACGCCCAACTGCCCCCAGCCCACCTGCTTTTCACCTGCCCGCTTGGTCCGAACCCTCCAACTACACCAGCCCATTACGGCACCTGCTCCACTGATGCAGCCCGTCCATCACTCCAGCCGTGCTTCTGCTGCTCACCAAACCAGCCAGCCCACCTGCTTTGCTCCAGCCCACTGCAGCCTTCAACAGTGCAGCCCAACTGCACCAAACAGTACTCCAGCCCGCCCAACTGCTCCCAATTTCTGCTATTTCTTTTATTTTCAGCCATAAATTAATTCCAAACCTTACCTAAATTTCATCATTAAACATCATTGTTCATAATTAGTCATCATTTCATTTTCTTTTATTTTATTGTAATTTTTAATTACTTTACTTTATTTGTTTTTAGTAGCTTTTTTCTCCTATAAATAGGAGTTCATTTTCACTTGAAAGGGGACTTTGTTTGGAGAAAGAGCTCCAAAACACAAAATTACATCCTTCCTTTAGAAATATCAAGCCTAGTATTTCCGTTGCAATTGCAATTCTTGAGTTTAAGTTCGCATTCTCGTGTTTATTCATCCATCTTCATAAGGTTTCTTCTGCTGTAAGAAAATCTTATGAATAACATGTCATTTTTATTCCATCCATTTTCGGAATCACAAGCTTTCTTGGATTTCGAAGGTGTAGCTTGTTCTTTCCTTTGCTTAAACTCTCATTGTTGTTTCGGTTTTATTTTCTTTAGTTCAAAATTTTTGTGGGTATTTTCTTTCTAACTTTTGTAGACAAGGATATTATTATAATGAGTTCTACTTTTCAAACTTCATTTACTTCATACATTTGAGTGCTTAAGCTTCAATTTTATACTAAGTGTTTATGACCGCGTTTCGGTGCACTTAGTATAAAATTGAAGAGATTTAAATGTTTAATACACATTTAAATCATAAACATTGGGTTAATCAATTTATAAGTGTTTATGACCGCGTTTCGGTGCATTTATAATGTTTATAAAATGTATGCATGAGTGAGATGGTGAAAGTAGAATTTTTGTGATATATTCAAACTTGGCAAATGTTAGAGTGTTGGTAGAATTTGTGTTTAAAGAAAGTCCACTTGTATATATGTTAAAATAAGAATAGAATTAGTTCATTTATGTCTTTACTTATTTTGCATGATCAAAATCCCTAAAAACCCCAATCTTTATTCTTTTATTCGTTTAATTCATTTATTCGTTATTCCATTAATTTATTGATTCTCTTATTTATTAATTCGTTTATACGTTTATTCGTTAATTCTTTAATTCTTTATTGCTTGATTATTCAATTAATTAATTATTTGATTATTTAATTCTTCAATTCTTCAATTCTTCAATTCATTATTCTTTGATTATTCATTATTCTTTTTAACTAACATATTATTAATATTCCCTAATTTCCCCGGTTAAGAACGATCCCTATTTACCAATATTATAACCACACAAAAGGGTTTAAATCTGCATAATACTCAAATTACGTGTTTAATTTAATGCGTAGTTTGGGCGTTATCAATTTTTGGCGCCGTTGCCGGGGAAATTAAAAATCATTCTTAATGTGTTAGCATGTATAAAATTGTTTATATTTGAAATGTTCATATTTGTGAATTGAGTATACATATTCTTAAGTTTTATTTATTTATTTAATTATGTTGCCATAATACTTGTTCATATTTTATTCGTTTACTTTCATAGTATTACATGTATATTACTTGTTTACAATTACTTTATTTTATGATTATTTATTTGTTTATTTAATATTTCTATTAAACAAAAAAATAAAAAATAATAGAAAAAATTCGGATAAGTATAAATCAATAGTAGTAAATAAATAAACAATTTAATTTGTGCATACTTAATTTTAGATTGTGTTTTAACTATTCATTTTACTTTTATTATGTTTATTAAATGTTCCTACTTGTTTATAATTACCTTTACTAAATTTTCATACCTTTTATTTTTGTGTTAGCATAAATAAGTTGTAATTATGTTACTTGTTATTTGTCATACTTGTTCATAATTTGGTTATACTTTTACACACTTGAGTGATTTTGTTCATATTTGAGTATCCATTTTTGTTCACAACTTTTATGTCTTATGCTTTCCTTATTATATTAATTCACAATGTTCATAATATGCCTGTTCATAAATTGTATTTAATGCCTTTATTGTGTTATTTCATGAATTGTATTTTATACTTTTTTATTTCATTAATTTTTAGGAGCTATATATATTTATATGTGTGACTTTCCTAAATGTAAATATTGTTTCCTATTAAATGTTTTAGAGTTGCATGAATCTCAAGGCCCATTTTTCTTCAAAATTCTACTTTCGGGGACAGGTAGCGCCCCTTGTGTTTATTTTCTCCTTAACCCTTCGTGATGTGTGGATTTCATCACCACACACCATAGACTCAAATCTATGGGCATGAGGTTGGGGCGGAGTTTGTAAACACTCGGGTTTGGTAGTTCACCAAATCTTCCATCGGTTGGTTATGGTGTCTAGAAGGGTTATGACTGGTGACAAGTTTTGGATTAAGAAAGAGAACACCAATGGAGTATATGCCAATGCAAGCCTCGGGGTGTTCTCGAAATTATCCTTGCTTCTTGCGTTACATCTATCTCAACTGGCCATGATTAACGTTAAATGGTGGAAGGGTGGTTATCAGTACGCGCAGGCCGTACGCCCAGGGAAGTATTATGAGAAGCGGAAGGGGAAAGTTATTCATGACACTCTAAGGCTCTACTTATTGCATAAATAGTTGCATACCCTCCCTGAGATTTCATGATGCTCGGAATTCATCATCGGGCCCCCCTAGACTAAGTGAATCTAGGGAAGTGAGATCGAAGGTGTATGCCATTCTTTCATGAACTGTCACGTAACTCTTATGTCTTGTGCAGGTTCTAATAAATGCATTCACACCATTCTTCATGTAGATACTTTTGTGCTGCATTAGTTTAGATGCATTTGGAACTTGTGCATTTTGTTGCTATTACTGTGACTTCTTGTTAATTCTAGCTTCTATTCATGTCACACTGTATAAAATCTATATTCTCATACCCTTACTATCTCTTTTTGTGTATATGTTAATTCCAGCTTAAATTAATACTTGTTCATAACTCACATTTTCTTGCTAATTGTGACTTTCTTAACTTGTATTCCGAACATTAATCCTAACTCTTGTCGCGACTATTTTATTTAAATTAACTTTCACTAGCGAAGTACTTGTGTGTATTTACCTTCTAACTTAGTGCTCACTTTTAATTTAGGTACGTACTTATGAATGCACGCTCATCAGTCTAAGCTTGATCGGTTGAGAAAGCAACTTGACATCTCACCAAGCAACGCAACATTCAGAGACGCACTTAAGAAAACCAGCTCATCCGAACCACCATCCCCAATACTCGGTGAATCAATAAGTGAGAAGAGTAATTCAGACGAGGAACAGATTTTTGGGACACCAGTAGTCATGGCAAGAAATCTGAGTATCCGAGAGCAGACATGTGCTAACACAAGTGGCACAACAAATTTCTGCATCCAGTATCCCGAGCCTAGAACCAACAAGAAAGATATTGAGCTCAAGAGTGGAGTCCTTCATCAGTTACCTAAGTTCCATGGAATCAGAAATGAAGATCCACACAAACACTTGACGGAGTTCCAATTCATTATCGGTAGCATGTGTCCCGATGATGCGGATTTGGAAATCATGAAGCTGAAGGCTTTCCCATTGTCCTTGGAAGATAGAGCACGGGTGTGGCTTTTGAGTCTCCCACCCAATCATATTGACTCATGGGAGAAGCTGGTTCAGGAATTTCTTACCAAGTACTTTCTTGCCTCAAAGATTATGGTGTTAAGAAAGGAGATCACTGGAATCAAGCAAAAAGATCATGATGAGAATTTCAGCCAGTATTATGAAAGGTTTAAGGAACTCTGTGCTTCATGCCCGACTCACGGAATCACTGAAGGATATCTCTTAACCTACTTCTACGAAGGACTCAAAGGTTGGGATAGAGGACTACTTGATGCTGCAGCTAACGGAAGTTTCTTAGCTCGGAGTTTAGTAGACGGTCGTGCATTACTTGAAAGCCGTGCACTCAATGATGCACAATATGAAGGTGCCGAGCCTATTCCAAGAAAGGTACATGAGGTAAGTTCCCAAGTTATTAATGATTCTAAATTAGATAAAATCACCTCTATGCTTTCGAATGTGTTGGAACTAAAGAAGCAGGTAGCCCTGGTGTGTTCCATATGCTCCCAAGGCCATCTTGAGGACCAATGCCCCTACACTGCAAGGGAGGAAGACCCCGGGACTGAAATGGCACATGCCATTGGTGGATTTCAAGGAGGGCCAAGGACCCAAGGCTATAGTTGGAGAGATCCGAACAATGTTCTAAACCCTCAACACATGATGACAGGCCCAACCCGTGCCCCGAATCCTCAATATTTCCAAAAGCCCACATGGCAACCAAGGCCCCCGGTTCCATTTTCTAACTTTTCTCATAATCATGCAAATAATCATATCTCTTCATCTTCTAATCCTGATTATGATAAAATGCTGGCTGCTCTTTCACAAGGGCAGCAAACACTAATGGCTTCGACTCAAGCTCTTGTCACAGGTCATCAAAATCAGCAAAAAGACATCGCTGATCTCAAGGACCAAATGGGCAAGGTCGTGGACTTCATGGGTAAAATCCAAGCTAGTGGGTTCTTCCACCTCAACCTACACCCAACCCGAATGCAAGACCTGAAGCCAATGCGATTATCACTCGAAGTGGTAAAGTGCTCGGTGAAATAGAGCCAGATCCAGCCGTTTCTGAGGCTGAAAAGCACAAGGTGGCAACTAAGACCACCACGGCACAACCGTTAGTTCAACCTACCCACACACAAGGTAACAACCCAATCCCTTCAAGTTATGTTGTTACTAATTCCCCGTCTGTGCGTGCACCATTTCCGAGTAGGCTTGCCAAATCTAAGAAGGATGAATCCGATGAGAAAATCTTGGAAATCTTCAAAAGGGTGCAAATCAACATGCCCTTGATCGAGTGCATCAAACAAGTGCCGAAATACACAAAATTTCTGAAAGAGTTATGCACTCCAAGGCGCCAAACGAGGGAGAAAGAGGTTGTGATGGTGAGTGAAACAGTTTCTGCTGTAATCCAACGTCGGCTACCCCCCAAGTTGAAGAATCCAGGGAGTTTTTCTATTCCATTCGTGATTGGTAACAAGTCTTTTGATAAAGTCATGCTAGACTTAGGTGCATCCATTAATGTTATGCCATATTCGTTATATGTTGCCCTAGGTTTAGGAAAATTACAACATGATGATGTTATCATTCAATTAGCCGATCGTTCTAATGTGTATCCCAAGGGATACGTCGAAGATGTTCTTGTGCAGGTTAACCAGCTCATTTTCCCCACGGATTTTTATGTCCTAGATATGGAGGATTCCCCTACGAATCAAGCTCCACTAATGTTGTTGGGAAGACCATTCATGAGAACTGCTAAGACGAAGATTGATGTATTCAATGGTACATTAACAATGGAAGTTGATGGAGAGGAAATTGGCTTCAACATATTCGATGCCATGAGGTACCCTAGTTCCACAACTCAAACTACGTATTCTATTGACGTGTGCACTTCTTTTGCAGAAAAACATCTTGAATCAATTCGAGAAGACACGCTCAATATGATAATCCAGGAAGGAGTTGGCCTAACTCAATCAGGGGACGCCTTGGTTGAAGATGCGGATTATGAACTAGGGCCTCGAATTTTGGATGAAGTCATGACCCTAAATGAGGCCCGCAGAATGGTAAATCCTCAGGTACCCTTGTCCCTTCCAGTTAGTACTAATGACACTCCTCCTTCAGTAGTGCAGGCCCCCGTTCTCGAGCTCAAGGTTCTGCCGGACCACCTGAAGTATGCCTATCTTGGCCTGGACGAGACTCTGCCTGTCATAGTGTCCTCTGCACTAACCGAATCACAGGAAGATAGATTGGTACGGGTCTTGACAAAGTACAAGACATCCATTGGATGGACTCTGTCCGACACCAAGGGAATCAGCCCTACAACCTGTGTGCATCAAATCTTGCTCGAAGATGATGCAAAACCCTCTCGCGAAGCTCAACGTCGCCTTCATCCCCCGATGATGGAGGTCGTGAAACAAGAGGTCATCAAACTCTTGGACTGTGGTGTCATCTACCCAATTTCAGACAGCAAATGGGTCTCACCAGTCCAAGTAGTCCCAAAGAAAAGTGGAGTCACAGTTGTGGCGAACAGCGAAGGCGAGCTGGTGCCCCAGAGAACAGTGACCGGATACAGAGTTTGTATCGATTATCGACGCCTCAACAAAGCAACTAGAAAGGATCACTTTCCTTTGCCCTTCATTGATGAAATGCTTGAAAGGTTAGCAGGTCACTCATATTACTGTTTTCTTGATGGTTATTCCGGATATAATCAAATCTGTATCGCTCAAAATGACCAAGACAAAACGACGTTCACTTGTCCTTTTGGCACTTTTGCCTACCGAAGAATGCCTTTCGGTTTATGTAATGCCCCAGGTACTTTCCAAAGATGCATGCTCTCTATTTTCTCTGAATATGTCGAGAAAATAATTGAAGTATTTATGGACGATTTCAGTGTCTTTGGGGATAGTTTTGATGTATGCTTAGAACACTTAAGAACTTATCTTACAAAGGTGTGTCGGAACTAATCTAGTACTTAACTGGGAAAAATGTCATTTCATGGTTAGACAAGGGATAGTCTTAGGCCATATTGTCTCTGAAAGAGGAATTGAAGTTAATAAATCTAAAGTTGATATTGTGCAACACTTACCCTCTCCCACTTCGGTGAGAGAGATCCGTTCATTTCTTGGTCACGCAGGTTTCTACGGAAGATTTATCAAGGACTTCTCCCACATTGCAAGGCCCTTGTGCCGATTGCTTCAGAAGGAGACACCCTTCGTCTTCGATGTTGACTGTCAGGAAGCTTTTGAGAAGCTTAAAACTCTTCTAACCACTGCACCTATTCTTTGTGCCCCGGATTGGTCCTTACCCTTTGAACTAATGTGTGATGCCTCTGACTATGCAGTTGGTGCTGTATTAGGACAAAGGCGGGACAAGAAGCCTTACGTCATCTATTATGCATCCAGAACTCTGAATGATGCTCAAATGAACTATACCACTATCGAGAAAGAGTTGCTTGCTGTAGTGTTTGCTTTAGATAAATTTCGCTCTTATTTACTTCGAACTAAAGTCATTATTTACATTGATCATGCAGCACTGAAGTATCTCCTCGCCAAGAAGGAGGCGAAACCGAGGCTCATCCGATGGATTCTTCTTCTTCAAGAGTTTGACATCGAGATCAAAGACAAGAAAGGTGTAGAAAATGTGGTGGCAGACCATTTGAGTCGCATAGCAAACGAACGAGATCCCGTGGAGATTAAGGAGATGTTTCCGGATGAACAACTCTTCGGAATTCAGGTAAGTACTCCTTGGTATGCTGATATCGTAAATTACTTAGCACCAAGCAGTTACCTTCCACTTTCACTCGTGCACAAAAAGAAAAACTCAAAAAGCATGCTAGGTACTATGTTTAGGATGAACCTTATTTATGGAAACATTGTGCAGATTTATTGATTAGGAGATGTGTCCCTGATATTGAACATAGGTTAGTCCTAGAGTTTTGCCATAACCATGCTTGTGGAGGCCACTTTGGATCTAGAAAAACTGCACTCAAAATTTTAGAATCTGGATTATATTGGCCCACACTTTTTAAAGATGCACATTCATTCTGTTTAGCCTGTGATAAATGTCAGAGATCAGGAAACTTAGGACAAAGGGATGAAATGCCACAACATTATGTTTTAACTGTTGAAATATTTGATGTTTGGGGTATTGATTTTATGGGTCCATTTCCTCAATCTAATGGTTATGTCTATATCTTACTTGCTGTTGATTATGTCTCGAAACGGGTGGAAGCTAAATCCACCAGGACTAATGACTCTAAAACTGTTGCAGATTTCCTCAGAACTAACATTTTTTCCAGGTTTGGGATCCCTCGGGTCCTAATCAGTGATGATGGAAGTCACTTCTGCAACAAGACCATTGAAGCCTTACTGAAACGATACGGTGTCACTCACAGAGTCTCTACACCGTATCATCCTCAAACGAGTGGAATGGCCGAAGTCAGCAATAGGGAAATCAAGAAGATCTTAGAGAGAACCGTGGGCCCTAGTCGCAAGGATTGGAGCCAGCGATTGGATGATGCACTTTGGGCCTACAGGACGGCCTACAAAAATCCTATAGGGATGTCACCCTATAGGTTGGTCTATGGAAAAGCATGCCACCTTCCGGTGGAACTGGAGCACAAAGCATGGTGGGCTGTCAAGACGTTCAACATCAAGCTACATGACGCCGGTTTGCATCGAAAGCTCCAGCTGAGTGAGCTTGAGGAAATCAGAAATGATGCATTCTAAAACACTCTGATCTACAAGGAGAAGACTAAGGCATTTCATGACAAGCAGATTAAGAGTAAAACGTTTGACATCAGACAGAAAGTTTTGCTATTCAATTCCTGGCTCAGACTCTTTCCTGGTAAGTTATGTTCTAGATGGGTAGGTCCCTTTGTTGTTACTAATATGTTTGCCCATGGAGCCATAAAGATCAAAAGCATCGAAACTGGGAAGGAGTTTAAAGTCAATGGCCACAGATTAAAGCCGTACATAGAGGCATTTGGAGAGCATGATGTGGAAACAGCGAAGGTGCTACGACCCCGCATCATATGAGTTGATTTCAGCACTCCGTCAAGCGCTTGTTGGGAGGAAACCCAACGTATTCCCGAGTCATGAAGGAGCCATCACTGCATATTTGCTCTCTTTAATCCCTTCACTCTCGTTTATGTTTATGTCTTTAGTGTTTTTCTTAGTTTATTTTCGCAAAATCCTCTTCCTTACTTAGAGTCTATGTTCATTTCTACTTTCTTACATTGAGGAAAATGTAGAATTTAAGTGTGGGGGAGTGGTTTACAATTTTAAGTGCGCAATAAAATTGTTTAACATAAGTTAAAAAAAAATAAAAAATAAAAAAAAGAAAAAATAAAGAAAAAAGTGTTATTTCGGCTTTCTTGAGTACTTTTCGTTTTTATCGAGTCTTTAGTTGCCCTTTAACCTGTCAATGATAATAATGAAGGGAATAAGTATGTTATGGCTATAAAGATGATCACTATAATTTGAATTCGTTTGTTAATACTTTGTGATTAAATGTTATAACTTTTAAGATAGTGCATGTAAATTGGTACATAAACGAGCATGCTAAGACAAGTATGAATCATTTAAACCTTATGTGAGCTTTAGAACTATATATACATCTTTGATGAGTGATCCATAAGTTCTTTGTTTAAATTGATAAACATATGCCTCATAACTACTTGCAATAGATCTTAATGAACTCTAGAGTACTAGAACTTATTCGATTTGATTTTCAAAGCTTTTAAGTCATTAAACTCTCTGATTTTGGATATGATTAAGGCATTAGGGTTAACACCATAAATTCAAACATCCATGCTCCCTATTTTGTGCGCACAAGTTGCGACCCTCTTAGTTTTAACCCAGTTGAGCCCACATTAAACCTTTCCTTCATCACCATGATTATCTAAACACTTGAGCTTAGTATAGACATCTTTCACCCTTGTTCCAAAGACTTAATTGAAGACATGAAATTGGTGTGAATAAAAATTGATGATGTTTGGAAGACTTTTGTGTGTATGGATTTACTTACCCAAACTTTGTATATTATGTTATTACCTTGATATTTGCTAAAAAAAGAAAAAAGAAGAAGAAGAAGAAGAAGAAGTTGAGTCTCTATCAAGGTAATAAAGATTGATTATATTTGAGTTAAGTCCTTCACATTTGAATAATTGAACATGTTCGAAGGAATGAATTCATACTAAGATCAGGAAGTTATGGTTTGGGAATCGTTTAAGTCTTGGAACGAATTTGAGCACCACTTGTCCTACATATTCCTTGCCTCTGAACTTAGCCCCATTACAACCTTCGTAAAGACCTTATGATCCTTAAGATGGTAAACTTTGATTAGTTGAGTCAATCACTTGAGTAAGCTTATGGTTTTGGTTCATTTGTGCAAGTATGTTTAAATATTTATCTTGAGGTGTTTGTTTGAGATTTTGCAAAAGTACTTTACTTCTATTATGTGAACATTTTCTCACATATTTTGAGTGCAAACACAAACCCTTACAAAATTTGAGTGAAATTATGAGTGTATATCCTTGTGAGTTGATTCATACTTGTTTTATTCATGTTGATATCTATTTCACCATATTTACTCATTATCTTACTTGTTTAAGCATTTTGTTACCATGTATTAACTCTTGAATTCTGTATGCTTAAACGCCTTAAGTGAAAATCTTTTATTCCATAATATTGATGGAATTTTGAGACAAATGGTTAAGGGTTTACTTGCTTTGACTTCGTAGTTTAAATTCAGTATTTGCTAGGGACTAGCAAAGTTTAAGTATGGGGGTATTTGATAGGTCGTTAAATCAACATTATTTTATATTGTTTTATACCCTTATACTTGACTTTTATTATTTAAATAATAAGTAATTAGATAAATTAATTTATTTTGTGATTTTTCTGTTTAAATAAATAAAATTTATAATTTGGAGTATTTTGGCGAAAGAATCGTCCCGATCGGAATTATAACGCAGAAATTATGGACGAAATTCGATTAAATTAATTATTATTAATTTTGTAGCCCAAATTCATACTTAATTTAAGCCCAAAATTCTGATGTAGGCCTTTTTGTTTGTGCAACCCAGAAAGAAAGAGAATAGCCCAGCAACCCAAAATCCCAGCAGCAGCCCAATCCATTATGTTCCTGCGTAGGCCCGTTCGTCAGCTCGGCCCGCGCC
The DNA here is from genome assembly GCA_032719365.1 of Prinsepia uniflora. Taxonomy (NCBI): domain Eukaryota; kingdom Viridiplantae; phylum Streptophyta; class Magnoliopsida; order Rosales; family Rosaceae; genus Prinsepia; species Prinsepia uniflora. Next base: position 63,003,619 of record CM064875.1, read on the forward strand.
TGGCAGTCCACTCGTGTCGCCCAGCCCAAATCCGCAACTCCGGTTCAGCCCGCTCGAGCCCACGATCCATCAAGCAACTTCCTTGTACAGCCCAGCAACCCGTACGCTCGCCAACCAACTGTTCACCGCGCATCGACCAGTCCGTACGCCCAACTGCCCCCAGCCCACCTGCTTTTCACCTGCCCGCCTGGTCCGAACCCTCCAACTGCACCAGCCCATTACGGCACCTGCTCCACTGATGCAGCCCGTCCATCACTCCAGCCGTGCTTCTGCTGCTCACCAAACCAGCCAGCCCACCTGCTTTGCTCCAGCCCACTGCAGCCTTCAACAGTGCAGCCCAACTGCACCAAACAGTACTCCAGCCCGCCCAACTGCTCCCAATTTCTGCTATTTCTTTTATTTTCTGCATCATTTCATTTTCATTTATTTTATTGTAATTTTTAATTACTTTACTTTATTTGTTTTTAGTAGCTTTTTTTTCCTATAAATAGGAGTTCATTTTCACTTGAAAGGGGACTTTGTTTGGAGAAAGAGCTCCAAAACACAAAATTGTATCCTTCCTTTAGAAATATCAAGCCTAGTATTTCCGTTGCAATTCTTGAGTTTAAGTTCGCATTCTCGTGTTTATTCATCCATCTTCATAAGGTTTCTTCTGCTGTAAGAAAATCTTATGAATAACATGTCATTTTTATTCCATCCATTTTCGGAATCACAAGCTTTCTTGGATTCCGAAGGTGTAGCTTGTTCTTTCCTTTGCTTAAACTCTCATTGTTGTTTCGGTTTTATTTTCTTTAGTTCAAAATTTTTGTGGGTATTTTCTTTCTAACTTTTGTAGACAAGGATATTATTATAATGAGTTCTACTTTTCAAACTTCATTTACTTCATACATTTGAGTGCTTAAGCTTCAATTTTATACTAAGTGTTTATGACCGCGTTTCGGTGCACTTAGTATAAAATTGAAGAGATTTAAATGTTTAATACACATTTAAATCATAAACATTGGGTTAATCAATTTATAAGTGTTTATGACCGCGTTTCGGTGCATTTATAATGTTTATAAAATGTATGCATGAGTGAGATGGTGAAAGTAGAATTTTTGTGATATATTCAAACTTGGCAAATGTTAGAGTGTTGGTAGAATTTGTGTTTAAAGAAAGTCCACTTGTATATATGTTAAAATAGAAATAGAATTAGTTCATTTATGTCTTTACTTATTTTGCATGATCAAAATCCGTAAAAACCCCCATCTTTATTCTTTTATTCGTTTAATTCATTTATTCGTTATTCCATTAATTTATTGATTCTCTTATTTATTAATTCGTTTATACGTTTATTCGTCAATTCTTTAATTCTTTATTGCTTGATTATTCAATTAATTAATTATTTGATTATTTAATTCTTCAATTCTTCAATTCATTATTCTTTGATTATTCATTATTCTTTTTAATTAACAATTATTAATATTCCCTAATTTCCCCGGTTAAGAACGATCTCTATTTACCAATATTATAACTACACAAAAGGGTTTAAATCTGCATAATACTCAAATTACGTGTTTAATTTAATGCGTAGTTTGGGCGTTATCAGACTTTATCTGCCAATACCCGTTTGTACCATCATCAACTTCATTCCGCGCCTGAGAGTGAGTATTAGAGCAGCATCCAAACTCCTCGAAGTATGAGCGCATGTTCAAAAGAGGGCACCTAGCTTGGAAGGACGACGACTGAACGTTCGAGGGCATTTTCGTAATTAAGGTAAAAGAGGGAATTTATTGACTTTTTACACGACAACTACTTTTCACGCAATTCGAGGACCATTAGGAAGGTCTCGATACTCTGAGTACGATGACAGGCGGCACGCCGTCATCGGACGCCGGACGGTTTAGTTACGTGTCTAGATAATGAAGGGCAAAATGGTAATTTTGCAAGGTAGGGGTAAAATGGCCATTTGGTTGTCTTCGGATCTGTGCCCAGTCAAGGGTGGACACTTGGCTGTTTTTGGCACACTTGCCCACAGGGAAAATGACACATGGCCTAACTCTAGAGGTCTGTAGAACTTTGTTTCACCGACTTGGTTGGTTTCAAAACAAAGAAGTTGGACGTTGTGGTTGCCTTGGTGTCTAAGAACAGAGACCTTGGTTGATCATTCTCATTTGAGTGAGTGTGTGTGAGCTCAGGGGTAGTGAGTGAAAGCAGGGGTGTGTGTGATCTCGTATGAGTGTAAAAATTGTGAAGACTGAGTGAAAAGGGGCGGTGAGAGGTGAGGAAAAACCAGAGAAGACAGAAACAGAGAAGGATGGGTAGCCGTGACTGAAATCTCCTCAAATCCTCATCAACAGCCTCAAGTCTATAAATTGAAAATGGAAAGGGTGATGAGACAAGCTCCTTAGACTTGAATTCGAAGCAAAATGGGGACGGTAAATGAAGAACCCGTCGAAGTCATTTATGGATTCAAAAATGGCAAAGTCTGTTTTAGTGTTTGTTAACCCAATTTGTGGAGGTTCGAGTGACTGTTTGAAATCAACAGGGATGGCAGTGGTGGCTGGAAGGACGACGACTGAAAGTCGAACAGTTTCCAATTTTCCTTCGTTTTGGGAGGTAAGTTCCAGGCTTAAAACGTTTGTTTTTAAGGATCTAAATGATTATGGGCAATGAGGCAAACCTGTAGGAATAATTAGAATTTAAAAACAATCGAAAATAAGAGAGAAATGAGGTCGAACAGCCCACGCCGGCTTGGTCGAACCGGACCGGTTCGAACTGGTCTAAACCGGGTCGGCGAGAGGAAGATGGTGATACTGTTCACGCGCGTGGGATTCTTGCGCAGGAAGTTCCAAGCACGCGTGGGGGTGCGTGAAGGGTAATTTGGGGAATCTTCCAACATGACTTTTAAAGTATTCGATGTAACAAACATTTTGGCGCTGATTTCGAGTCAATCGGACATCGGCTCGATATGTTTCGGGCTGTTTGAAGATTTTAGGGCTCGATTAAAAATAGTTAAAAAATTCGGGAAAATTACGGGGCTTTAATATGAGTATTGTGAAATAGTTAGTGACTATATATTGGGATTTGGACAGGTTTGGGATAGCCGGTAATAGTGGATCAGCCGGGAAAGCGAAAATGCACGCGTATCCAGACAGCGACGCTAATGGTCTGTGAGTGGACTTTTCTTTCTAACCCTTGATGCATGCATATATGTTTTTATATGTTTTTCATACGTGATTCTATGTTTTGATTTATTATCTTGATGGTTTACGGTTTTGCACGTTTTTCGAGGTATTTACGGAATTATACGTTTTACGAGAATATGACGAATGTTGTGATTTGAACCCGGTTTTAATGATTTGATTTTGGGACTTGAAATACGATTTTACCTCAAAGATTTAAAAATGGATTTTGGAAAGTGATTTCGGGCTTGAAGCCCAGTTCATAAAAGTAGTTTTTAAAGAACGTGATTTCGGGTTTTTGAATCGGATTTCAAAATGACGATTTTGGAAACTTGGAAATGGATTTCTAGGTTTGGGTTCAGAATGGTTATTCCGGATGCCGGTTTACGGAATGATGGTTTTGAACTCGGATTTGGAAATGGATATGGATATGAGTTCTGGGTTTGGATCCGGGATCCTGATGAGATTGCGGATTCAGATTCGGAAAAGGGAAATGGATTTACTGGATCTGGTTATTGGGTTTAAAGACCCGAATATGATTATGATGGGGGCGGGCCCGGATTGGGTTTAAAGACCCAGATTGATTTTAAAGACTCGGGAGTTTAAAGACTTGGATATTGATATTTCCCCCGTAGGCCTGTTGAGTTTAAAGACTCGGATTATATTGAGGCCTGGATTGAGTTTAAAGACTCGGAAGTTTAAAGACTTGGATAGATCCAACAGGTTCGATGGATGGGAATGTGGTTTCAAATGTGTTTTGGTTTTCACTGAAACTTGATGATGATGGTTTTTAATAATGGTCTTCCGATGTTTTGGGCTATGCTCGGATGATACGGTTTCGATGGTTTTAGGCTAAGGCCCGGGATTTGAGAAAAGGAAATGAATTTGGTTTTCTTAATGGTTTGGTTGACATGTGATTTGAGGCTGAGGCCTGGATTTGGATAACGGATTTGATTCGAGTTGTCAAATGGTTTTCATTGATGATTTTGAGATGGATGGTTTCATAACATGTATTGATATGCATGTATTGGTTTTCTAAATGGAGGGTATAAGTGTAATTGTGTTTTCTGATAAACTGTTTTTTTTAGACTCTTATTTTTGTCCACTCACAGTCTTTTACGTTTTCGATACCTTCCAGGTTGTTGTGGTGCGGGCTGTTGGTCGAGAGAGACGGAGACATCACACGTACGATCCACAGTAGATTTTGTGCACTCTGTGAAGTCCAGATGTTGTTGGACGGTCAAATCGAGAATCCCTTGTCCGACTTACGTGTCACATGGAGGTTGGATGTCGGTTTAGCCTTCGTGTCATGCGTAAGTTAGACAGGAGCAGGATTTAGCCCTTAATCCCGGGGGATTAGGGGTGGGTCCTGTCAATCCTGATTCACTCACTCCTAAGTGGATTCCACCTACTGGCTCACTACTTCGCCTTCAATTTCCCACAAATGATCAAACCACCACGTCGGACCAAATCGATAAAGTACTCAATACGTCTGAAGGCACGTCTAGATTGCGGGTTCTCTTTAATAACCTCATATCTATCAGTTATAGTTACTCCTTTCCCATTCCTTCTGTCAGCCTCCAACGGAACACACGATGGTCCACAACTAGGACATCACAAGTTATCCTGCCTTATAACAACTTAGCACAATCCTACGGCACTCGCCACACAGGCCACTCCCGACGTCAACAAGTACTCTTTCTATTCCTGAACACATCCACCCGTATCCATGACCAAGGGGTGTCACAATTCCTGAAGTTCCTTTAATGAATCCCCAAATCAACTCCAAAGTATCCATTTCTCATACTTGACATCTAACACCAACTCAGAATCATCACACATCTCATCGTCTAAACTACACTTCCTGATTCCGAGATTTCGACCAGGTTAGAAGTATATCTACCTTTTCTACCATGGAACTCGATCCGAAACATGGATACCACCATTAGACCGACCGTCCCAACGTCAACTCCACTATACTTAGGCAATCCACAACTCCTACCGATCACACCCATGTGTCTAGAATCAAACCAACTCACAAGCCAACTCGCATGTCGGTTAACACCGTTTATGCACATATAATAGAGATGTTAGTCATCATGTATCATGATTCTCGCATTACAACCTTTCCAAGGTTCCATATCGGGTCACCAATTTTTGGGATCTCAAACAACAATCACTCTCCTCGGACTCCTCAATCACCATTCTCGAAGTCGTCAACCACCCATTTCAAGCAATTACCAAGCACGGGCCTTGGCATCACCCAAATTCCACCCTCGGTATCTCTAACTTAGCAGGATAAGCCCACAAAAATCAACCGCACGGATGGTTAGTCCCAACCATACCAACCTAGCCCGTTCCAACACGAAGCATAGGTCCACCGTGCTTCCGCTGCACTACTCTGATTGGCTAACAACACCCTGACCGTTCGTCTCGAAACATGACCTTCCAATGGTCATCACAAATCCCTGCTCAGTTAAAGGTTCCTACCAGACACTAGCACCTCATAGCCGGCCACAAACTTGACTCAATGTGCCCATCCGACCATTTACAAGCATCCCAACTCGTGGCACATCATTCCTATCTAGTGGTCACAGCACACCAATCCCGAGCCTCTGCTTCTACCGAGCCAAAACCCTCAGTCTACGCTCGGGTCGGGGAAACTGACCTCCCTCGTACTCCACATCTCTGAGTAACACAATGCTCAACCAAATGTCATCAAGTCACTGGACTCGTCCAGAGTCATCCACCAGCCACCTACTACCTCGGCTGCACCTAGCAACACCGTCTCCAATCCGACCGTAAGTCGTCCTAAATCATAAGGAATACTATGCCACAAAACCCAACTCACGGTTTCCCTCAGGTACTCTCAATACAATCCAGTAATCCCACGGGGTTCCTCAAATCATCCCCGTCGTCCGGGTTATCCAAACCCGCAACTGCCACTGGTTCACTAAAACTTTACCACTCGGGTCGTCACGCCCGACTAAGACCATTCCTTATCGTAACTCTACTTACCAACATCAACCAGTATCCATCACTAGGGGGGAAATCCCTCGAACCTCAAAGTAGTTCCTAAACCCTGCCACTCAAGGCATCCGGCTACTCGTAGCTGTACAAGTCCAAGCTTGAACAATCTGACCAAATGGTCACAAGTTCATACTGTCATCAACCAAACACCATCCGACCCAACAGGCCACCGTCAACCGGCCTCCTCGGCCCACGTATCTTACTAGCTCAACGGGCTACTCTTGGGCCCCAAAGGCCGACCAACCTACTCATCCGTAGCTCACCAGCTACCATCCAGGTTAATCCCGCTAGCGTATCTTCGACCCTATGGTCCAACCATCAAGCATAACAAGCGCCAACGCACTAACGATTTTGGCCCTAAGCCGACGTACGTCATACCTTGTACCGCGTATCGAGCGACTATCATTCTGACACTAACAATCGCTGCTAACTAACCACAACGAACGTACTATCACTATCGTATCCAGGCTGCTGACGGGCTATTCCGCGTCGAGACATCAGATCCACAGTAGTATCACAACACCCACGTTGACGAATCTACGACTCTGGGAACCAAACCTCGCGCAGAGCGCACAAAACCTACTTTGATACCAAATTGGCAGGACCCACCCCTAATCCCCTGGGATTAAGGGCTAAATCCTGCTCTCGTCTAACTTACGTATGACACGAAGGCTAAACCGACATTCAACCTCCATGTAACACGTAAGTCTAATAAGGGATTCTTGATTCGACCGTCCAACAGCATCCGAACTTCCCAGAGTGCACAGAATCTACTGTGGATCGTACGTGTGATGTCTCCATCTTTCTCGACCAACATCCCTCACCGCAATAACTTGGAGGGTATCGAAAACATGAAAAGACTATGAGTGGACAAAAATAAAGTATAAGTTTATAAAACAGTTTATAGAAAAGTACATTTTCACCCTCCACACAAAAACCAATGCATGCATATCAATACATGTTATCAAACCATTCATATCAAACCATCAATGAAAACCATTTGAAAACCCGAATCAAATCGTTTAGTCAAATCCAGGCCTCAACCTCAAATCACAAATCGATCTCAACGTACGGGAACTCAGTCCCAAAACTCATCAAATCCAATTCATCTGGGCCACTGCCCAAAACATCTGAAAACCAGTGAAAAACCAGTGAAAAACTAGTGAAAAACATCAATCAATTTAGTTGCTAGATCTCAAGTGCGCCCGAGTCTTTAAACTCAAAATCATGCGCATAATCAGGCCTTCACGGGATATCAACGAGTCTTTAAACTCAAAACACAATCAACAGGCCTCGAGGGATATCATAACCGAGTCTTTAAACTCAAAACATATATCGAGTCTTTAAACTCAAAACATATATCGAGTCTTTAAACTCAAAACATATCAATCCAGGGTCCTCCCCCCTCAATCAACCGAGTCTTTAAACTCAAAACCAGATACATCGGTTTTTCTTTTCTTTTTCCTGGTCTTTAAGCCCAAAACCGTTTTTCAATCAATAGTGAAAACCATAGAAAATCCTTATCCGAATTCACAACAATGATTCCATAAGCTAGCATCCGGAACCATCATCCCGAATCCAAATCCAGATTTCCTTTCCAAACCTCAAAACCAAATCTGAAATCTCATTTCTGAAATCCAGTTTCAAAACCGAAAACTCGTTTATCGAAATCTCAAAAACAGGGCTCCAAGCCCGTAATCACTTTTTCGAAATCCATTTCAAACCACTGAAATCAAATCATATTTCCAATCCCGAAATCAAATCATTAAAACCATGATCAAATCACAAGATCATTCGAAATCTCGTAAAACATGCTATTCCTTAAATATCTCAAAAACCGTGCAAAATCGCAAACCATCAAGATCATAAATCAAATCATAGAATCACGTATAGAAAACATATAAAAACATATATGCATGCATCAAGAGTTAGAAAGAAAAGTCCACTCACAGACCATTAGTGTCGTCACCTTAATACAGGCACCTATGCCGTTCCCGGCTAATCCGCCATCACCGGCTTTCCCGAACCTATCCAAATCCCATAATAAGGTCACTAACTACTTCATAAAGCTTATACTTAAGCCCCCTATTTTTTCCCTTATTTTTAACTATTTTCAACCGAGGCCTAAAACCTTCGGACATCCCGAAACATATCGAGATGATGTCCGATTGACTCGAAACCAATCCAAAAATGTTCATTACATCGAATACTTTAAAAGTCGTGTTAAAACCATCCTCAAAAGTCGTGTCACGCGACCTCACGTGCCTCTTGTAGTGGCTGCGCGTGGGAGCCAAGCGCCAAGCACAGTCATCTTCAACCTTGCTTCGACCAAGTCCGACTGGTTCACGGTTTAGCCCGAACCGGCGTTGCCAGTTCATGGGTCTATCCTGTCTAGTTTTGTCCGTTTTCAACCCTAATTAATTCTGTAATCTTATTTCAATGTTTCTAAAAGATCCATGAGCTCATATTAGGAAAAACCAAGCTATATCATCATACCTTCAATCGTTTTTCTCGAACCGGTCCAGTTTCTCCATACGGTTTCATGGTTCCAGCTATCATTCATCTCTGGTTTTGATCCTAAATCTTTCCTGGAGCTCCTAGAAACCATTTCTAATCAACCAACACGAATATTATTCTGTAAAGAACGACTTACCATAATCAAATGTCAAACTGAGCTCCTACGGGTTTTGACCTTACCGTCTCTTGTAGGTCACGAAACCAAGCCCATTCAACTCGCTGAACCTCCAGAAACCATCTTCCATCAGAACACGACTGTCAATTCCAAGTGTCAAACACGACTTCATGGGGTTTCCATGGTTTCTTCACCGCCACACGACGTTGTGGGCCGTCGTGGTCACCACCATGTTCCTCTCATCTTCCTTTCTCACTTTGCTTCACAAGCCACGGGCAACTGAGGCCATTTGAACGGTTGAATTGCACTCAGACTCACAGCCACACTCATCCTCTGTTTTCCTCTCTATTTGATCGTGCATCCAAAATTTAAAAACAAGGAAGACGGTGATGAGGCTTCTACAGCCATCCAGACCCTACCACGGGTCAAAATCCCTGTGGGCAACCATTCCAACAACAGCCAAGTGTCCACCTCTGAGTGGGCATAGATCCCAATGTAAGAAATGTCCAGAATACCCCTTACTGCACAAATTACCATTTTGCCCCTCGAGTTCCTAGACCCGTAACTTTAACGTCCGAACTCCAATTGACACATGCCGCATGTCGTTGTATTCAGGGCATCGAGACCTTCCTAACGGTCCTTGAAATGTGTGAAAAGTCCATGTCATTTGAAAAGTCCACAAATTGTCTCTTTTTAACCAAAGTACCAAAATACCCTCAAACTTCCGAACGTCATAACTTTCTCCTCGAATGGCGGAATCGGATATGCCACCTGTCCATGAACTCGTGACGTCACAAACTACGACACTGTCGTCGGTCAAAGTCCATTTGACCTCCTGAACGAAAAGTCAACTGTTTGCCCATTCTAGGGGCAAAATCGTCATTTTGCACCGTCCGTCCGAAAGCATCCAACTAATCACTGATCAACGTCACTAATCCGTCATTAATCACTAAGCTAATCCCAATTTATGGAACGGGTCGTTACACACGCGCCCTCACGCGCGCATCTCTAGTCTCTGCGCGCGTGCTACAGTGCCCACACGTGTTGTACGTTCCGCACGCGCATCACAGTGCATACGTGTGGAATATGCTAACGTCGTTAGCATATTCCGTCATAAACTAACAGCGACCATTAAACTTAACGACCGGTCCAATCATCACAAACTTTCCGGAGACGATCAGGACGTTGTCACCGCTACAATTCACAGTGCTTGAAACTGAAAAATACCCCATTTTCAATCAAAATTTCTCCCAAAGACTCGAAATTAGCTCTAAGGTTCAATTTCATACCTGCAAAAGCTCACAGCGAGCACAAATTCCTCGACATACCCAAAACCCGCGAAGGGTACACCATTTCCGATTAGGGCCCAAACCTCATCCAAAAGAACATGCAATTAGCCTAGGGGTCACCCATAATCTCACGCATCGATTGAAAGTTAAATGGAATCGAGATTACCTTATTAAGAACCTAGAATTCTCAGGTTGGATCTAAAACAGGTCGAAACCCCAATTGTGTTTGGGAAGTGTCCTTATCGAGCTGAGAGCTTTGATGTTCATCCTTGGCGGTTCGTATGGCCTAGAAGCAAACTGTGGAGGTGAAACACCCAACTCTGGTGACTTATTATCGTTGCCTCACCGTGCCATTGATCAGAAAAGAAACATGCAAAAGCCTCATGAACCCCCCAAAATCAGAGATGAAGAAGAATATGGAGCTAAACTCGTGAAATCATACCTCATTTGAGCTCAGATGCTTCGGGTCGACGTCGGGTCTGTAACCGGGTCGAGCTCACCGTCACAGGTCACGACGATTCTTGGGCTTCAGTGCTAAACTCGGTGATGATAGGCATCGAAACGATGTCGTGGTACCACTTGGAACTAGATTCGAGCTATCTAGGTAGGCGCTCCACACCCATAGCCTGGTTCGATATTGTGAGCTATTTTTTTCCTTCGGTGGGCGAAAACCAGATTGATGATGAGGGAGGAGGTTGGTGATAAGTTGGTTGCTTGAGTTGAGGGGGACATATAACCTGGAAAATTTCTTGACAGTGCTTCAAATTTTACAGGTTCAGGCTAGGGGATTCACAGGTTTAGGTGCAGGGAGGAAGACTCTTGATTGTGCTTCAAAATCTCTTGAATGTGATTTTAAAATGATTATTTGACGATTTTTCTGGAATTATTGATTGATTCTTGAATATATATTTTACAGTGTTTTGTATACTGGTGCTTTGGGCTCAGGCCCAATCTTGAAAGTGTTTTGACTTTGTTTTAAGTCAATGATATGTGCTAAATGAGTATTCTTGATTTTGTGAACTGTTTGTCCACAGGAAACTATCCTTGGAAATTTGATTAGTTCTCAGACGCCCGAAGCACGACTTCGTTTTCCTGAGACTGGTGATGTGATTGGGACTCAGACATCGAGAGCTTGGCCATGTTTTCCTGAGTTTCTACTCGAACATGCAAAGCTCAGCTCAGTTTTCCAGAGTGGTTTGTCTACTGGTAGTCCCGTTTTCTTATGGCGTCCTTATGTTCTCACATGGATTTGATTTATGGGTATTGGATTGATTCGTTTGATTTATTGTTATTAGTTGTCAGTTTGATTTATTGAGACTAGACAAGTTGGTGCGATATACGGTTATTGTATTGGTTAGTTTTGGTTTACCTTATCGAGATTTATGTCCAGGTGATTTTATATGATTTGATGAACATGGACTTTAAGAATTGTGGACCATGAACGGTTTAATGGTATTTTATGAATTTTTCGTCCCATGACTTGTGGTCTGTTTGATTTGAAATCTGATTGTTCGTTTGTTTACATTTTATCCTATGCATGCTTGTTTTACAAACTGGAGGGTAAATGTTTCTTTTCTTTGAAAAATATGTTTTAAATATTTATTTTTATCCACTTCCACTTTTTTCATGGTTTTACTGACCCTCTAGGCCGTTGCACGGAAATCAGGGCGGATCGAGAAACGGAGGCATGAGGAATAAGGAAATACGAGTATCACTTGTCTAATAATAGTTGAGGGTAGTTTTGGTATAATGGGATCGTTATCAGATATGAGCAAGTGACAGGACCCATCCCAACTCGACCTCGATAACCGTGCCCGGTCCTGCTCCCGTCTGACTAGTCAACTGAAGTCCCGGAACTATCCTTCAGCACCTATCAGACAAAGGATAACTGCGCTGAGTTCCGCTCATGCCTCTTCCTCGTGATCAGCCCCGAACGTTGTGTCACGGCCTGGAGGGTCATCAAAAACAGAAAAGTGTGAGTGGACAAAAATATATTCGTTAAAACACATTTTAAAAGACATCATTTACCCTCCAGTTTATCAAACCTGCATGCATAGGGAAAAACATATGAAATACAACCATTGGCTTTTCAGCCAAACCACATAACAAGTCAAATCCCGGCTCTCAGGCCAAACACATGAAAACATAGTCACCTGGCCACACAGACCAGAACTCGTACTCAATACCAGTACGTAATCACAATCAACATCAAACAATACAACCACAAGTGCACAATCCATTACTCAATCAATCAATCAATCAATCAATCCATCAAGCAATCGGCACCATTTACAAGTGCACAAACCATCACACTGTCACATCTACACTACGCGTAGGCCAACCTCGGGAACCGCACTCAGGCACCATCCGAGTCATATCCATCATGTCTGGGAACTGTACACGCATTCTCTAGACGTCTCATACCTGGGAACTGCACTCACGCAACATCCGAGTCACGTCTAGGTACTGCACTCGCATCATCCAGCATGATCCAGTATCCAGTAACCACAATCACAATCACAATCCATACCACAACACATATCAATCATATCCATGATCTCAAATCAGGTCATAAGCATTCCCGACAGAGTTTCAGGCTCAAATACCAATTTTACGTAAATCCGTGAAATCACATTGAAAACATTAAAATAATCCAGAAATCATCCTTGACTTATCAATTCATCAAAATATCCATTTTGAAACCATTTTGACTCCGGGCCTAGCCCAAAATACCATTTGCACATTTCCTCGAAAAACGTGCTCGAAAGACCGATTAAAATATTCATTAAATCACACATAAGCATGTCACATCATCAAGACATCATTGCAAGCCAAATCATGCAATCAATCATGTAAAACATTTAACTATGCATGCATATCAATTTCGAAAACAAACGTCCACTCACACACCGTCCAAATCACTCGCTTCCCGAGCTACACGTGTTTCTGTAATTTTCGCCACTTGCCAGGAATCCCGAATCCTGTCCACAATCATTACTCAGGGTCACTAAGGACTCAATTTACATCCTACTAATTTCTCGTAATTTTCCGAGAATTTAATATTAATTTAAAATATAACATAAACCATTGGACCCTCGAAACATAATCGAGACGGTGTCCGATCGACTCGCAACCAAAACCAAAAATGTTCATTACATTAAATAGGACAAGTTTCATGTTGAACACACCTCGAGATTTCCCCTCACGCGCTCCCACGCGCCGTCGCAAGCGGCTGCGCGTGGGTGCCACGCACCTACTACAGTGTCGTGAACAGTTATCTCATTCACCTGTTTACCTGGTAAACGGGTCCGATTAGCCCGCGGCGTGACCCGACTGGGATCCTGTCCATTTCCAGTCAATTCCTGTAATTTATTACTCTAATTGCATCGTTATAGACCCAATTTAAGTCCTGTAAGTCGAATTACATCAATCTCATTGAACTGAACTTGATTCCACGAAGAACACAGACTACTGTGCAGTCGTCGAAGGTCCTCATTCTCTAGCGTTTTCTTTCAATTGATGCATCAGACAGGATCGTGAGGTCCTAAGAAACACATTTCAAAGATCAATTTTGTCATTCCTCGTCTCAATTCCTTCGACTCAATCTCGAACATTCAAATTTTTCCCCCCTCTCGGTTCTGGTCGATAACACCCTCAATTTCCTTCATTTTTAATCTTATTCGACTCGTCTCACTCCCAGAAGGCTAACTGCAACATCAATTTCACTCAAAAACACGCACAACATCAAATTCGATCCTAGCTTCCTTAAAGGTATTTTCGGGTTTTCTGGGTTTTATGTTGGGTTTCAGTTGAATTCGAGGTCCCAATTAACTGTCTTATTTCCTTTCTTTTCTTCTCTCAATTCCCCCTTCAATCCCTCTATTTTCTGTTTGAATCAAACCATCAATTCATATATGTTGATCAAAACCCAAACGGTGAGTTCATATCCGTTTGATTTAAATATTAAACCATACTTTACACTAATCTTGTAATTAGGGTGACAAGTGTCATTAAGAGATCAGCCCTTACCCTCATTAACTGACTCAGCCACTAATGTATCCCTGTTGTGGCAAATTACTATTTTACCCTTGCCATAACAATTTACCAAAATGCACCTCATAGTTCTAGACCCATAACTTTTTCGTTCAGACCGATTGACGCATGCCGCCTGTCTACGGATTCAGCATCCCGAGACCTACCTAACGGTACTTCCGGAAAGTCCAAACAATGTCTCGATCAAAAAGTCAACAAATGACCCATTTTTACCAATTTACCAAATTACCCTCAAACTTCCGCACGTCATAACTTTTTCCTCGAATGTCGGAATCAGGCGTGCCACCTGTCTATGAACTCGTGACATCCCAAACTACGACACAGTCATCGGTCAAAGTCCGTTTGACCGCTCGGATGAAAGTCAACCGTTCACCCAATTCCAGGGGCAAAATCGTCATTTTCCTCAAATTTTCGAATTTTTCCTTTTTTTGCATGTCCGGGTTGTAATCCGGGTCGTTACAGCAAGTCCGTACACGATTATCAAAGTGTTTTAGGAACGGGTCCTGTCACGATACATTTTAGTTCCGCCTGGATGCATAGCATATGCAGAACTATGAGTTCCTCAAGTATTTCCTCTTTCAACCCTAGATCCTCAAGCACGCAACACGGGCCTTCCTTGAGCAAAGCTCCGTTGTCCTGAGCATAATGTATGTTTGTAGCCTCTACCTCCGACCTGATAATACACAAAGTAGGATCCTGAAATTGAGTAGTAATAATATGGTAAATCACGATAGGCCTCACATGTAAACTAGCTAATAAGGTTCCCTGGTCATTTAGTCCAAGTACAACTCCTGCTTTATGGAGATCCACTAATAACGGCAAGTGAACAGTGTGCAATATATATTGTAGAGTCTGCAAACTTCCAACTCAAAACATCAACTACCACATTGGATTTCCCTAAGTGGTACACAATGTGCAATCGTGAGTGATCCTTCTCTATCCGATATTCAAGTCCTTCTGAGTAAAGAAATACTTTAAACTTTTATGGTCTGTGAAGATCCTGCACATTTCTCTGTAGAGGTAATGCCTCCAAATCTTCCGGGCATACACCACTACTACCAATTCCAAGTCATAGGCAGGGTAGTTCAACTCATCGGGTTTGAGTTTTCTAGAAGCATACACTATATAATAGGACTCATTTCTAAAATACTTTGATAATCGCGCCTGGACCTGCTCTCATCTCTCAAAATACTGAAACAGCCCTCATCACTTGTCAAACAAGGGATACTCGTACTGTTTTCCCTGCGCATGCCTCCACCTCTTGATCCACCCCAACTTCAATGCATGACATACTGTCTTTATAGTTGAATTTCGAGCTGTACGCCCTTCCGTAAATTTTGGGAATTGTACAATCTCGATTTTCCAGAAAATCCCTCTACCCTTTCGGCCAAAATCCAAGCTTGAGTTCCAAGTTTTCCCACCTCCAAACCTTCACTTTTCCTGAGCTAAACCAATCCCATGAGTCCAACTATGGTATTAGCAGACTTAGTTGCAAGCTTAAAGGGTTCGACCAACTCCCACGACAATTTTTAGGATTTTTCAGAATTTCAAACTTTTCTGTTTTCGGGTTTGTTTTGGGTTCTCCTTTCAGTTCTTTCTTCCCACTTTCTTCCTCTCCCTTTCTTTTTCTTCTTCTTCTTCTTCTCTTTTCTCTCTTCTTCTTTCCCTAGTTTTTCCTTCTCTCTTTCTTTCTTTTTCCTTCTCCGCCGCACATCACACACATGCACATATATAAAACACACATATGCACACACTCACATACAAGGTACGTGCACACACATATATGGGATAAAAGACGAAACTTATCACAATCTCATGCAATCCACAAAGATTCTTCATTATGAAATTACCAAAATGTACCTAATGCCAAATTCCTAAAATTCCTTTAATTAACTTAAAGCCGTAAAAAACTTGTTCGATCTTTGATTTCGGCCCACCACCTATCTACAGACTCGAATCGTCGAGACCTATGTAATGGTCCTCTCAAAAAGTCTATAAAAGTCCCTAAGGCAAAAGTCAACTCTTGACCATATGAGGGAAAACCTATCAATTCCATTTTTAAATTTTAGAAATTATCTTTTTCGAATTTTCGGGCCATTATAACTCTCATATACTTCATGAAAACACAACCTAAACCCTATAAAGATGCTTCGGTGTAGACCTCAAACTCTCCACTATCATCAGGAAGGGTTAGTACCTGAGCAGAAGTCAATTGCCTTTATAGCACTTGAAACCTCTGTTTACAGTCAGCGTCCCAAAGAAACTTAACTCTCTTCCTAGTTAATGGAGCAGCTATCGCAGAAACCCCTCGGTGAACCATCTATAATAACCAACTAATCCGAGAAAGCTCGTAATCTCAAACATAGTCTTCGGCTGTTCCTTATTTGCTAATGTGACAGGACCCATCCCAATCCCCCCGGGATTACCGTGGAATGTGCCCTGCTCCAGTCCAACAAGAGGTGTCAGACAAGGGATAACCAAGAGCCACTGCCCAACGGGGCATCCAGAGTGCGCAAGGATCGATGGAGGAGGTGCGCAATGTCCCAGTCTCTGCTGCAATCGCACCCGTAATCAACCTGAAGGGCATTAAAACCAAAAGCTGTGAGTGGACAAAAACCAATAAGTTTACCAAATACATTTATAAGACATTTATGCCCTCCAATAAAAACGTATGCATGCCACAAAAACCAGTAACCAAAACGTTTGCTCAACTGAGCCATTAGGGCCTTAGCCCAAAAACCGTTAACCAAAAACCAAGTGTGGGAACTCAGCCCAAAACCGTGGAATACCACCACCATACATATACAACCATGTGGGTCACCACCCACGACCATAAATGAACATCAATTCAAAAATCCAAAACCATTTAGTGTCCCCGACCCTACATACCATTCCATAACCAATAATCCATTTTATTCATTAATCCATATTTTACCATTACCATCACCAGCATCCCAGATGCTTAGCGTCCCAGACGCTAGACGTCCCTGACGTCATATCTCACGGTTTCATAACCTACGCGTGCTGCCTGGGGTCTCTCCGGGGCCATATATCTGACATCCCTGATGTCTGACGTCCCTGACGTCAATCATAGCAATCCTGCTCCTGAGTCATCATACGATCCAGCTGCTCCGTATAATGACCCCTCGCAGGCAATACACCGTGACTTCCCCAGTGTCCCAGACATCTGGAGGAGACCATCATATATCCTTGTATCCAGATGGTATATGGAAAACAGTTTTATTAAATCCTTTTATCACATCATTACCATTGGGCCCTGCCCGAAATTTCCATAAAACCATGTAATTCCATTTAGGGTCCCTGACCCAAAATCACAATTATTAAACATAGGGTCCCTGACCCGAAATCACATTTACAATCCAACTGGGCCTCATGCCCGATTTTATGAACCACTGGGCCCACGACCCGATTTGTAAACCAACTGGGCCCGCAGCCCGACTTATAAACCCACTGGGCCCACGGACCGAATTCGTAAATCAACTGGGCCCCTGGCCCGATAACATAACTCAAATGGGTCTCAGCCCGATTTCATATCAACTGGGCCCCTGGCCCGATTTCATTAACCAACTGGGCCCCCGGCCCGATTCTCAAATGGACTCCAAGTCCGAAATTTCCAACATAATTGGGCCTCAAGCCCGAGTTTATATTTCCAATTTCAAAACCATTTCATCATATTATATCCAAGTCATAAATATGGAAAATCCATGTAAAACCGGAAAACCTTGATTTACGTGCAAGCACGTAAATCGCCTCGAAATACGTGAAACCGTACAATTTACCAACAACCAAATCAACATCACACAATCACAACCATAATCCATATAAAACATTTAAGCATGCATAGAATTTATAAAACCAAAGTCCACTCACAGACTGTTTTAACGGTATGCCTCGATACGCGTGCCACCAGCCCTCCCGGGCCACACCACTATCACTGGGACTCCCAATCCTGTCCAAATCACATTAGAGGGTCACTAACCTCATCATTAACATCCTATCAAAGTCCCGTAATTTTCCCGAATTTTTACTTATTTTTAAACTTAATTTAAAACCTTCGGACATCCCGAACAATATCGAGACGGTGTCCGATCGACACGAAACCAATCCCAAAATGTCCGTTACATTTAATAGGACAGAAGTCATGTTGACCTCACCTCGAGATTCGTGTCCACGCGCCGTCACGCGCCGCTGTGAGTGGCTGCGCGTGAAATCCACGCGCCTGCTACAGTGCATCGTCCTAACCCGTATCCCTGGTAAACGGGTCCAATTTACCCGCGATACAACCCGGTTCAATGTCCATCAATTCAGCCTTAATTCCTTCAATTAATCATTCGGTTAGTTTCGTTTTAAGTTTAATTACAGGTCTGTAACATCAATTACACGATAACTTACCCAAATTCCCACGATTCGATGATGAACACCAAGAACACCCAGGTTACTGTTCGTTCATGGAATCCCCTCAATGGCTGCAGGTTTCATCCAATTGATGATCCCAGAAGCATCAACGGACCCTGAGGAACAATTCCCCCACATCAATTGCATCAATCCTGTGCTCAATCGTCACGACTCAAGCTCGAACACCGTCACTGTTCAACAATGGAGTTCTGTCAACCACAGCCGTTTTCTTTCAATTGACGAACCCAGAAGCATCGTGGGATCATGAGAAGTAGTTTCCCCACCTCAATTTCGTCCATCGAAGCCACCAACTTCACGACTCAAACTCGAATTTCCTCCTCTGTCACCAAGTGTGATCAGAGCCAAAATGTTGCCAATTCTTCTTGTTTTTGATGTGGATCGACTCGTCACAACCTCAGGAAGCTAACTCGAGCTTCAATTCCACTCCTCACGGCCCAAATCTTCCAATTCGAATTTTCCCTCTAATTTTCCCGAAATCCAAAATCCAAAATTCAACCCACACTCAATCCCTCGTGTTTCCCTTGGTATCCCAATCGATTAGTCTCTCCTTTTTCTCTCAGGAACGGCAGAGGAAGGGAGCCAATTCTCCCAGTTCAATCCTCCCCCAATTGTGCACGGTTAGGAAAAACAAAGGGGATTAATTTAGGGAAAATGGTGGATTAGTGATGATGATGTAGTAATGATGATGTTTGGAGGGAAACAAGGAGCTGGAAACAAGGGATGGGTGACACTTGTCACTCATCCGGATGTGCACAGTCAATGGTCACTATTCACTATTATATTATTATTTTAATCCCGACCTCGGTTCGTTAGTTCGTTTCCTTGACCATAACGTTGTCGTCGAATCTCCGATTTCGGCATGCCGCCTGTCATTGGATTCGTATCGACGATACCTACGTAACGGTCCTTCGCCCTCGCCCATCGGACCTCCCGGTCAAAAAGTCAACATTTGGCCCCAAACATACCAAATTACCAAAATACCCCTCAACTTCCGAACACCATAACTTTCTCTACGAATATCGGAATCGAACGTGCCACCTGTCTATGAACTCGTGACGTCCCGAACTACGTCACGGTCATCGGTCAAAGTCCGTTTGACCGCCCGATCAAAAAGTCAACATTTTGCCCACGACCAGGGGCAAAACGGTCAGTTTGCACAATTTGTCCGATTCCACCCTACTAACCACCTTTCAACCTCACAAATCAAGATTAGTGACTAAACTAATCCCGGAATTCGGGACGGGTCGTTACATAATGTGTCTGTTTTCTACGGATCCACACTAATCCCCACAGCCGATATGACAAGAACAAGAAAAAAAATGCTGGTCAACCAAAATTCGCACTTACTAAACTTTGCGTAGAGTTATCTCTTCCTTAGTGTGTTCAATACCAATCTCAAGTGTTTCTCTTGCACCTTCATACTTTTTGAATACACTCGAATATCATCGATGAACATAATTATGATCAATCCAAGTATCTCCTAAACACTGTGTTCACCAGATCCATGAATTTTGTTGGCACATTAGTCTATATAAAAGGCATAACCAAAAACTCATAGTGTAACGACCCGGACATTCAAAAAAGGGAAATTTGGAAAATATGAAGAAAATGACGATTTTGCCCCTATTTAATGGGCAAACAGTTGACTTTTTGCTCGGGAGGTCAAACGGACTTTGACCGATGGCTGTGACGTAGATCGGGACGTCACGAGTTTATAGACAGGTGGCACGCCCGATTCCGACATTCGAGGAAGAAGTTATGACGTTCGGAAGTTCAAGGGCATTTTCCTAATTAGGACAAAAAGGGAGAAAATGTTGACTTTTTGATTGACCACTAATTTTCACACAATTCGAGGACCTTTAGGTAGGTCTCGATGCCCTGAGTCGGTAGATAGGCGGCACGCTGAAAAACGGACGTCGGACGGATGAGTTACGGGTCTACAAGTGGAGAGGCAATTTGGTAATTTTGTGCACAATGGCAAAACAGTAATTTTCATAGGGGCACTGTTGAAGCCGTGGAAAACAGATACTGAACCACCATGCTTGGGTGGTCTGATCGACGAATTGTTTATTGTTAGTGGCCTTGGGAAAACCTTGAGTTAGTGGGAAGCTTAAACTAGTGTGTGGGTTGAGTTTTCTATTGTTTGGTTCTGTTGGAACTAGAAAGGAACAGAGATGGTTTCCCACGTTTGATCGACTTCCCAAGACCATTTTGAATAGAGGACGGTTATGGTCGAATTTTTTATGCTTTTAATGAGGGAACAGAGACAGAAGACAAAGCACGGGTTGTGCTGGTTGAGGTGGAGTGCGGGGAACAAATGCACAGTGAACTGTGCTGATACTTTGAAATGGAAAACAGAGATCATTGAACCATTGCTAGTTCGACCTCCCCAATAGCGGTTTGAAAGAAAATGAGAGCTGGAGAGGAATGAGAAAAACAGAGAGATTAAAATGGAGAGGAAAAACGGGGGGGGGGGGGGGGGGGGGAAGACCCCAAGAACATTGAACCCGCCCGAAAAATCCCAATTTCGAACTCAAAATCAAATTTTAATTTGGGCGGAAAATTGATGGAATCAGAGGTGAGGATGAGCTTCTAGACATCCAAACGAGTCGAATGGGATCGACAGTGAAGAAATTGGTGAAGATATGAGCCCAGACGACATTTGAGTTCAGCAATTGAGCTTGTCAATTGCTTGGAGTTCTGTTCTCATGGATCCTGCGAAACTTCTGAGTGGATCAATTTCAAGGAAACAATCGTGTTGGTCGAGATTGAAGGATGAACAGTGCACGTCTGTTCTTCGATGTTTCGACTTCGAATCGCCTGGTTTAAGGTAAGATGTCACAGATTGGAGGTCATAGAGCCCTAATTAGATACATGGCGATCCTTTTGAACGTTTGAATTGATGCAATTAGGTTGGAATTGACGGAATCCCAGCCGGGTCACGCCGCGGGCCAACCAGACCCGTTTATCAGTCAGACGGGTTGTCCTATAAATTGTAACGAACATTTTAGTGTTGGTTTCGAATTAACCGGACACTGTTTCAATGTTGTTTCGAGGGTCCGAAGGTTTATGTTACGTTTTTAATTAACGTTTAATTCTAGGAAAATTATGGGAAATTAGTATGCTGTTATTTGAGTCCTTAGTGATACTAAAGAATGTTTTCGGACAGGATTTGAGATTTCTGGAAATTGTCGAAAATTACAGAAACGCGTGCGGCGCGAAAACGAGCGTTATGGACGATGTGTGAGTGGACTTTGCTTTCTAAAGTTTAATGCATGCATAAATGTTTCTATGATTTCTATGATTATGATTATGATTTGTCATAATTACGATTTTCGTGTTTATGCGTATTTTGATATGCCATAAGTAATTACACGTATTTCGAGACTATGGTTTCTCTTATGCCTTGGTAATGTTTTGATGAACAATTTTACATGATTTGTGCGTATGATGTTTTAAGGATGTTGTGATTGTGATGGTGAGTATGACCCAAGGTTTTGACATGTATTTCGAAACTGATACGGATTTGCACATTTTACGAGATTTCGATTATGTTGTGGTTTGACCGTGATTTGATTATGGTTTTGATGTTTTGACCTTGGGATTTGAAATATGATGTGATTTCACGGATTTAAAATGGATTTTGAAAAAGGTGATTTCGGGCTTGATGCCCAGGGCATAAAAGTAATTTTGATGAACGAGATTTCGGTTTTCGGAAGGTTGAAAATGGATTTCTGGTTTGGGTTCAGAATGACGGTTCCGGATGCCAGCTTACAGAATCATTATTGCGAATTCGAATTCGGGAATGGATGACGGATATGATTGGGGATTTGAATGTGAAATTCAGACATGAGTCCTGTTATGACAAAATGTGATTTCGGATTGGATTTGAAATTTGGATCACGATGGATCTTGGATTGTTGTGATTTACAAATGGTTTTGGGTTTAAAGACCCGGTGCTATTGCTGGAGCCCGTTTTGAGTTTAAAGACTCGGTTAATCGATGACGAGGGAGGGCCCTTGATGAGTTTAAAGACTCGGTTACTGTTTTGAGTTTAAAGACTCGGTATGATACCCCCCGAGACCTATT
The DNA here is from genome assembly GCA_032719365.1 of Prinsepia uniflora. Taxonomy (NCBI): domain Eukaryota; kingdom Viridiplantae; phylum Streptophyta; class Magnoliopsida; order Rosales; family Rosaceae; genus Prinsepia; species Prinsepia uniflora. Next base: position 63,026,313 of record CM064875.1, read on the forward strand.
GATTGTGTTCTGAGTTTAAAGACTCGTCCCGGGAAGTTCTGATTATGCGCATGATTTGAGTTTAAAGACTCGAGCACACTTGAGATCCAGCAGATTGATTGACTTGTGAATTACTGTTGATTTCTGATGTTTCGAATGTGTTGGGCAGTGGCCCGGTTTATGTGGTTTTGATTATGTCACGTACTTGGATATGATTTTACGATTTTGGGCGGAGGCCCAGTGTTTATGATTGCGGGCTAGGACCCGAAGGTTAAGAAAAGGAAAATGATTTTGATTTTCATACACGATTTTTGTACATTGGAAATGAAAAGGATTGTGAAATGATTTTCGAATGCATGCATTGGTTTTACGTGGAGGGTAGAAACGTTTTCTGTAACTGTTTTATAAACTGATTCATTTTTGTCCACTCACACCTTTCGTGTTTTATTGACCCTTCAGGTCGTGGCGCGTTGATCGAGGCTGATCGAGAGGCGGAGATATGAGTGAGTACGTGTGTGGCTATCCCCGGTTTGGCAAGTACTGAGGGTAAATTGGGAACTTCAGTCGTCTTGCCAGACAGGAGCAGGACCAGACACGGTTATCAATGCCCCTTTTGGGGGCGATCCTGTCACATAGTGACCATAATGGGTTCGAAAGGGTGTCTTTGGAATGTCCTCTTCCTTAATCCATAAATGTTGATATCCAGATCGAAGGTCAATTTTCGAGAAATACTTTGCCCCTTTCAATTGATCAAACAAGTCGTCAATACGTGTTAAAGGATACTTGTTTCGTACCGTCACCTTGTTCAATTGTCGATAATCAATACACAGCCTTAAAGTACATCATTTTTCCTCTCAAATAGTACTGGGGCTCCCCAAGGTGACACATTAGGTTGGATAAAGCCCATATCCACCAACTCATGTAACTGAACCTTAAGTTTCCTTAACTTCGCTAGTACCATATGATACGGTGCCTACGATATGGATCGGGTGCCCTAGAGAAGCTCAATGGTAAACTCAACCTCAGTATAAAGTCTTAATTCTAGTAGATCCTCTAGAAATACATCAGGAAACTCATTCACAATTGGTATGTCCTTTACTCTCACCAGAGCACCCCGAGTATCTACAATGTGAGCCAAGTAACCCTCACAGCCTTTTCTCAACAACTTCTCTCATGCTAAGGCCGGCATCACACTTGTAGGAAGTAATCTCGACTCCTTAAAAAACACGAGCTCTCGTAGATCTGACCTCTGAAAAATAACTCTCTTCTTGAAACATTTAATTGAGGCACGGTGAGTGGTCAACCAGTCCATCCCCAAGATCTTGTCAAAATAAATATATCCAAGGGAATCAGATCTAATTTGAAACCCTATACCTAAACCAGACATCCTCAGATCATTGGGTTTGTCACAATGATTTCCCCTATAGGAGTACTGATACCCATATCAAATCCGATCGGCAACAACTCTCGATCGGCCAAGTGAAAAATCTCGAGACATGAACGAGTGTGTGGTCCCACGATCTATCAAAGTACATGCATCGTGACTAAAGATAGAAAATGTATCTGTCTCTGGTGCAGCACGAGCCTCCTGATGTATCACGACAAACACACGGGCATGTGAAACTGAAGGATTGACCACATCCATGCAGTCTGCCGCTGGTCCTGCCGGCCCCACATACTGAAACTTGTCTCCCTTTGGCCACTCCTAGCGTCGCTGATGCCCCCTGAATGTGGTCTCATGCATCCTGACATGATCTACCTAATCAATAAGGGCACCCTCTCTTAAAATGAACAAGATCTCCGCGTAAGAAACAATCAATGTTCAAAATGGCGTTAGGCGTTCTCAGGGCGGCGAGCAGGGGCCTAGCGCCTAGGAAATTTTTTTTAAGGAAAAATTTCAATAAATTAAAAACATAATGGTATTATTATAAACATATTTGCATTCATAATAGCACAATAAGTACAAATATTTAGTTAATTAATTATAATAAGTATAATTACTTAATTAACTAAATATTCAATATAATGTTAGTGGTTATGGGCCATGTGTTGAACTTTAAACTCAATTTGATCCAATCATTTATTTGATTTGGAGAAGCCTTTTCACAATATGTCAATATCGCGACCCATTTTTCACAATATCCTAGCCCACCAATTTTTACTCTTAATTTTTTATGCCAAAAAGACTTTCTTATCTTCAATTGATGCCTTGAGTCTTCGATGTCAACTCTTCGTTATTCACAAAGAGTCTAGAGAACGCTCAAAGTTAGTCTCAGAAACCAAGAACGAGAGATGAGAAACTAGAAAAGTTTGATCTTCAATTGTTAAATCTTCATCCTTCAAAAGAGTTCGGACATTCGGAGAGGCAGAGAGAGAAGAGAATAGAATCAAAGAAGAGAAGAACAAGTAGACAATGAAGGATGGCGGCGTCCGTCGAGTGAAGGAGATAGGCGGAGGTCATTTGGGAATTTGGGAATTTCCATTCGTTAATTGTTCAATCTTCATTTTTCACCTGGGAGTTTTCAGGTCAGGTCTGCGAAATGGAAGGAGTGAAGCTCGATGCCTAATGCGAGTCTTTGCGAGATAAGACGAAAACAGAGGGCGGGACGGAGGCGATTCACAGAGGACGAAGGTGATTCGCGGAGGACGGAGGCTATTCACAATGGTAGGTTTCAAGAACGATGTTCTAATGTAATTTTTTGTTCAATTTTACTTTTCTATATCTAATTTGGGATTAATTTATGATATTTCATATGGATTTCGATATAATTGTAGAAGGATCAATATCTGATATTTCATTTGGATGCAACGACTTCGATTTTTTTTAAATTTCCTGAAACGCCAAACCGCCTTCCTTACTGCCCAGCCTGCCTAGGACCGCCCAGGCACCGACCAATTCTCTTAAGCGCCTCGGAATCCCTTTGATGCGTATAGTTTCCGCATAGTTCTTATTTGCGGAGGCACCACTCCGTCTAGCGCCTAGGCTACCATTTTGAACCTTGGAAACAATTGTCTAAACTAGCCTTTCCAGATGGCTACCCTGATTGCCAGTCCATTGAAATGAGGCCTCAATAGACTGTGCTAAAAATGGGGGTCTGAAGGCACCACTTCTTTGTCTAGCTCCACTGTTACATGTACCTGAGCAGTTTCCACTAGAAGATCCAGAGCTATAATTACCCTTCTTCAGGGCTCATTAGGCTGACTGCCTAGAAGGCTGATGCTCTCGACGTCATCCAGAACCTCCAAACTTTGTTTAGGTGGAAAAATCGACTCAATTCCAGTGGCATGATCCTAAATCTCTAAGAAGGTAGAAAATAATCCTACTGCCACAACTGCCTTGATCTCAACTCGCAATCCAAGTCAAAAGTGGTGACACTTGTCAACCTTACTCGCAACTACTCTTAGTGTAAACTAGGACAAGTCCACGAACCTCTGCTTGTACTATGCAATAGTCATCTCGTCTTGTTGTAGCTGCAGAAACTCTACCATCTTGGCTTCTCGGTAGGTATGAGGATATAACTGCTCAATGAAACGTTCCTGAAACGTCTCCCAAATCGTGATGCGAGCATCCCAGCCCGTCCGCCTAAGTTCCTGCCTCTATCAGCATGTTAAGCTGCTCATAAATCTGCAGATAACATGCAATAACATCTAGAATAATTAAAGAAACCATTTTAATCTAGATAATACCATAAACCATTTAAAACAGATAAATATGCATGCATCAAGATTATAAAAACAATTGTCCACAAACAGTTAGTCTGATAGAGCTCAATCCCGGGATGTACGCTCCACCGAAGTCCTTGGATTAGTATCTCCGGCCAAAATTAATAATCCAGGGTCACTAACATTATAAATAATCTCATATTCGAACCCCCTAATTCTCGGGATATCACATGCGTCCTAAACTTATAAACCATCAATTTGGATGCCCAAAAGTACCCCTAATTGATCTCCGATCAACCTGAAACCATTGGATTCAGAATGTCGAAGTCAATCGAACACACATTTCCTTGCAAAAAAAAATGTGCCTACGCATCAGTGGAAGGCTAGCAGCCTCCCCATGCGCCCACGTGCCTTAACGTGGCTTCCACATGGCGCAAATGTGGATGCCATGTAGATGCTAACATCACTACCATGTCACTGCTTATGTTATAGTTGATGTCACTATTGACGTCACTACTGTCGTCATCGTTGATGTCACTGTCTGCAGGAGAACACGACCAGCGTCGCCGTCTGGTTCTCTAGAATCCACCATTAATGGCCGAAACTTCAAGTTTTTCTAACTTCTTCATTTCTTAACCAAATCAAACGTTCTAATAATGGAAATTTATGTACTCAATCCCAGAAATTCAAATCCAAACCCAGAATTGAGAGAAAATACCTGAATGTTCTAGAATCTACCTTGAAAGTTTTGAGTTTCTTTTCCTTCTCGGATTTGCGCCTTCCCGCATCGTTTTCTCTTCAACACTTGGATGGTTATGCTCACTGGAGTTCCAAGAACTTGAATATGGCATTAGTTTGATGATTAAATGTATTTTGGTTTCCATGGGCGAGAGAGAGATAGAGAGAGGTGAAATAATGATGTATGGTGTACCTGCTAGGAATAGAAAAGGGTAAAGGATAAGGGAATCCTTATCCTTTTCCAAAATATCTCTCTCTCAAAAAATACCAAAATGACCGTCATGCGTCGTAAAACCCTCAAGCAAATCTCGATCTATACATACCGCTTGTCTATGGACTTGTGAGTCTGAAGCCTACACATTAGTCGAAGAAAAATCCTCAACAGTGTCCCCGAACTAAAGGTAGCCACTAGGCCCCACGAACGAAGGGTAAAATGGTAATTTTCCAAAATAGCTTTTTCAAAATGACATATAAATGAGGTTGGTTCGTTACCTATAGACTGAGGAAAGTTCTATATGGGTTGAAACAAGCACTCAGAGGTTAGTATGTAGAAATAGACTCTCACTTACTTAGATAAGGATATCTGAGGAGTCCAAGTGAGGCTACACTGTATGAAAGCAACTTAAGATGGCAGAACCTTAATTGTTTCCATTTATGTTGATGACATTTTTTATACTAGAATTGTGAGATATTGAAAGAGGAATTCAAGAGTGACATAATGAACAAGTATGATATGACTGATTTAGGGCTCCCACGTCATTTTCTTGGTATGAGAGTTATTCAAACCAATAACTACATATTCATCCATCAGAAAAAATATGCACAAACATTGTTGGAAAAGTTTAGAATGAAGAACTATAAGCATGTAAGCACACCACTTTCAACAGATGATAAGTTGTGCAGAAATGATGGTTCAGAGGCTGCAAATGAAGGCACTTATAGAAAAATGGTAGGTAGCCTACTTTACTTAACTACCACTAGGCTAGAAATCATGCATGATGTTAGTTTGTAGTCTAGATATATACATAACCCATCAAGGAAGTACTATGGAACATAAAAAAGAGTTTTGAGGTACATCCAAGGTACCATCTCTCATGGGATTGAATATCAGAAAGGAAAACAAGCTACCCTTGTTATATATTGTGACTCAGATTGGAGTGGGAGTATGCATGATATGGGAAGTACATCACGATATGCCTTCTCATTTGGAAGTGGAGTTTTTTCATGGGTTTCGATGAAACAACATAGTGTGGTTCTATCTACTTAGTGGCTAAATATGTGAATGCCTCAGAGGAAATTGCACAAGTTAAGTGAAAGGTTTGCCCTAGAATACTTTGTTGAAGAGCAAACTAGACCTACACATATCCTATGTAGCAACACCTCAATCATTGTTATGTCAAAAAACTCTGTTCTTCATCAGAGGTCTAAGCACATCAATAAAAAGTTTCACTTTATCAGAGAAGCAATACAAGCAGGGAAAATTAATTTGTTCTACTACAGGTCAGAAGAACAACTAGTTGAAGTCTTTACTAAGGCACTAGGTAAGGACATATTTGCCTATCTAAGAGGAATGCTTGATGTGAAGTGAATGAATAGCTTAAAGGGGATATTGGATCGTAAGCTATACAATGAGTGTTTGTACTAAGTGTAAGCAATGAGGTATCACTCGGATGAGTGTACATGAGCTGTGATATCAGCCACTAATGTATAACAAAATTCGAAGTTAAATGAGCAATAGCAAGGATATATGTTAGGTGCCATAACACCATTGGCCTGGATAGTTGCTTAATTGTAATGGGTGCATTGTCACCATAGTCACATCACCATTGTAACTGAATTCAGTCATGTAATCTATGCAAGATGGTGTAATCGTTATTTGAATAAAGTAAGGAATATTCATTCAATTTTCTTTAAGAAATTTCCTAATAAGCATTTCATAAAACACTTGATGTGCACAACCTTTCACAAATAATCTCATATTGATTTCAATCCAAAATTAATCATCCATTTCAATCATCAAACAAATCAGAAACAACAAATCCTAATATAAGCACAATCGGATTCAATGAAGAAGTTCACTGAAGGACATACCTGAAAGTTAAGCTGAAATCCGTTTTCTGCATAATCCCAACTTTGAGCTCGGAATACCAACACATTTCTTATTATCTAATTCTTGCGTACATACATTATACTATTCCAAACAACAAATTTAATGTTATTATCAAATCTAAATCTCTTTTTAAACTTACATTTGGATTCATGCTGCTCCTCTGTCTGTTTCGATGGCTCTAAGCTTTGATATACTTGGTGTTGGTTGCCCTAGGAACTTTGTTTGTAATTCCTTTCTTTATATTTTTTTTTAAAAGAAAAAAGCCTGGAAAACTCGCTAGCTTGTTCAAATGTTGATCATTTTGTCTTTCTTTATTAATAAAATTGAAAAGTGGATGAGCCCTAAGATTTCAAAGGCCCTAAGCGAATATTCAAAATAAGGTCCTACATTTCGTGATTAATTTTGTAATTTTTGAGTATGATTTAGTATTCTTATTCCTTAAATTGGATTAAAATTAGGTTCAAAATTATGACAAGATTTTAAGGAGGTCATTAAAAAAAGCACACCTTGTTGTACGATTTCCAATTTGTTAGTTAGTGAAATTAAGAGAAAAAGTTGAAAAAAAAGGGGTCAATGAGTTTCGATCCGGGGCTAGTCTGCAAAGGAAGGTGGAAACCCAATTCGCATACAAAAGCATTTGTATTAATATTATTATATATTACTTTATGTATAAAAATATATATGGTGCCCTCTCGAGGTGGAGGCCTGCGGCTATCTTGGCGGGCTATCCTTAAGGCCAGTCTTTCTTATTCCGAGTAGTTAAAATATATACAAACAAATGACTCCGTAGAATATATATCATGTTTTTTCTTTGTTAAAATGGGGTTCCTAACACACAATTGTTACATACTTATTCTTCGTTACAGATATAGTTAACTAAAGATCCATATAATAACATCGTAAGTAGGTCTGTAACCACAAATATATGCAAATACAAAAATCGAATCTTAACAAATGAATTCCCATCTTGACCGTTATCTGCTATACCTACTGTTGTTTGTGGTTAATACACTTGATGTTGGTTGGGCCTTTGTATATGCAATGAAATCTATTTTATATTGGAGCTTCAAATAATTGTATTCACAAATCATTGATATCTCTTAGCTAGTGATGAAAACGATATGGCTTTGAACCTTGATATAACTCCCTCCTTCTTATTCGATCGGGCCATCATTTTATACGTACACACACAAGTCCAATATTCTCGAGCAGTACCAGCTTGTGTGAATGTCTCATTTCAAGTACCAAAACTTATGACACAATCATGTGGTAGCATTGAAACATACACCAAAATGTGATCTCAGTCCTCACCATGCCTGCAGCTGCTTCATTGCTGTGACTGTCTGCAGTTTCTTAATTCTTCTAGAACTTTGGTGCCAGTGTTTTTTTTTTTTTTTTTCTATAAGGTGGCAACCAAAAGTTATGACTTACCAAGAAAATGTGCAATCAATAAGGGTGCAATTCGGGTGGGTTGAAACGTCAACTTAACTTTAATCCAACTTCCATAATTCAGATTAATTTGAGTTTATTTAAATTTGGGTTCATTGAGGTCGGGTTCGGCTTGATTTGGGTTCAACACATAAGTTTAAGGTCACGAGACATTCAACCCATAAATCAAAATATATTACGTGAATTGCATGTGTGTTTGAACGAATCGTGGTCCAAAATCAAGTTTTATTGGGTTAGTTAGAATGCGAGTTAAGTCAGCTCGAACTTGGGTGGGTTAGGACCAAGGGCGCAGGTAAGCTAGGGTTATGGTGTGCTTACAGGCCTACAGCGGAGGGTTAAAATTTTAGGTGTAAAAAAAAAATAGTAGGTATCATGTGTGTATAATTAATAAAAATGAATTTTTATTAAACCCAATTCAAAATTCTAAGAATTTTAAGGAAATAAAAAATATTCAGTGCTAAATTTTAATTTGATTTTTTTTTTGAAAAAAAAAATTATATGTATTAATAGTCCTATATATTCCTGACTCCGCCGTTAGTTAATCTTCCGCCAACACAAAAAAAAAAAAAAAAAAAAAAAGGACAGGTTCGCGTTGAATAAGCCCCTCGTCTGAGGGATTGGTGACAATCCAGTTGTACCTCGCATGGGTGGAGGAGCATTAGGGCTAGCACGCCCTAGTTAGAATTTTAGATTGAAAAAAAAAATAGATATTTTACATGTATAATTAATATAAAAAAATATATATAGCCAAAATATTAAAAGTGTTTAAAAAAATTATTTAAAAGTAATCTGATTTCTCAAGATATATAATATATGTTAAGATTTAGACGACAATCTGTGTTTTATTTTGATTTGTTAATATTATATATATCACTATCAAACTTCTTAATTTTCTTCTAATTCTATATTTTCTATTGCTTGTATTTTCTTTTTTATTATTATTGAAGAACAAAATTGGAATTGAAATAATAATTGCTAATTTTCTATAATTTTAGTAGCTATTTAAAAAATTAAAAAATTACCTAGTAGTTAGGTGTACATGCAATAGTTTTGACTAAATCTTTTTTTTTTTTTACCAGAGCTATATATATGTATACTCCAGTCTTCGTCATTGGTACTTCTGCAATTAGTTTGTGATATTCTTTGTTATTTAGAATTACAAATTTTTGAAAAATTTTAACAAGTTGCCATGATCAAGGTTAATGTGGAAGATGACACTAACTGCACAAATTAAAGTACTGATTTGATGTATCATTCAAGAGTGCATATATAATCATATTGAATTTTTCCATTATATAATTCCATGGCAACTAGAACAAGTAAATAGAAGCTCAAAGGAAGTCATCTCATATTCATAGCTAGCTGGTGATCATTTTTCCACCTAGAACAGTCCACAGCACAATATACAAGGAACTGCCGTTGGACTTTATTCAGACAACCATTAATAAAATTGTTGAGATATGATTTTGGATGTAGACATATATGCTAGATAGATTTCTTATGATTAGTCAATGCACGCGCATGATTTACGATCACAAAACATCAATGACCAAGATCAGCTCACACATGTACGTTACTAACCCTAACAGGTTAATTTGATGTGCATCACAAAAGTTCAACGAGCAAGATTAACTGACACACGTACATCACTCACCCTAACACGGTTAAGTTCATAAATATATTCATATACAGATATACATGCGTACACAAAACATACAGAAACACATGGAGGAGTCAATACAGCAGAGGAGTTAATACAGCAGATGAAGGGGGGTTTGGAAAGTCATGTCCCTGAGGAGCACATGGTTGTGTCAGGGAGAAATTGCCATGGTTGGCAAAGACTTGAAGATTTGAACAATCTCAATTAGGAATGGAGGGTCCAGCTAGAATGAAGAAGCACATCGATCATCAAATTAAAACAGCTAGCTAAGCTCTGTGTCAGTTAGACACCATTGCCACATGCAATTCCTTAAAATATCCATTTGTTGGAGCAATCGCATACAATTATAAAAAAAAAAAAATATGATATAACGATCACGTGATATATTAAATTCATGTACATGTTAATATATGTTAGTAATATTATATTAGTCATTAGTCATTGTATTGTTTGTTAAGTGAATAGGATAAATAGGTACTCTAATGTACTAAAGGAGTGTGAGAGTGTATTAGAATTTTTACATAATGAAAAATACCAAAATTACTCTCAAAACTCTCCCACTTTTCCTTCTCCTGTTTGACACTTGCATTCTCCATTGATACACTTTCCTTCTCCATCTAAGTTCATTCAACAATGGTACATGAATTCTTTCAATATAAAGAAATAGTATGATTGATATTTCCAATTTTAGAACATAACGTGTTAACTGAATACATACCACATGGCCATAGTAGGATTGTATGGTATGATTACCCTTTAAGGCAACTATATATTGTCACAATTCAAAGTGATGTGAGCATGAAATTGGAAAAAATATTTGGGAATTTATACTTAGTAGCTAGCTAGCTAGCTTAGCCAAATTCTCACATCCACCACTTCAATGTCTTCACATTATTTTGCTATATTCCACTAAGCTAGTTTTGTTCAAATCTTGAACTTAGTGAATCTCTTTGGTATAGCTTATAATTTTGTTCCTTAGTAATTTGATTGGGAGATAAGAATTGGACCTCCAACTTGGAGTACAGCAGGATATGTATCGTGTACATATTTCGTATTTTTGAATGGCATATATATGTATACGTACATGGGGGGACCAATCAACTGTGACATTTGATCTTATACCTTTGGGGTAGTGTTTGCCTGCTTTACAGTCTGGTTTACTTGCCTTGCCTGGCCAGGCTAATACTCCACTACTCCAGCAAGAACAAGGACAACTTGTAAAAAGACGAGCATCAGTCTCATGAACATCAAAACCCCCTTCACATATATGTTTTATTCATACATTTCTTCTTGCCCGGCCATCAATTCCTTCACATGTTCCTTTTAAGACCAACTGGCACATTTCCAAGCAAATTTCATCTCCCACATATATATGCAGTACGTTCAATAATTCCCTTTATTCAAGTTCTGTCTAATCATTTTGGTATGATGATTGATACGTACATCATAGTTAATGGATTACATTTTACTTAAAAGCAACGTTAATATGAAAGACAGTCTTTATGTGAATTTGTTGATTCCTTGGAAAAAGAGTTACGTGCTCTTGCTAATACCTTAAGGCACATGTAGTGAATGCGGGCATATTAGAATAGATAACTTATTAAATTTAATATATATTCCGAAAGTAGAAATTGTTGTGTTGTAATTGTAAAAGAGGTTAGAGGGCAGTAGACATAGTCCAATCAGTTTGTTATTGTTATTGTTATTGTTATTGATATATACATCATAGCTAGTTAATTTATAGGTTGATTACAACTAACTGGAAAAAAAAAAGTTAACAGGAAAATGAGTTTTTATGTGAGTTTACTAATATCTTGAAAAGAGTATTTTTACGTGAATTTCAACTTCAAAAAACTTAAGGGCATGTTTGGTGAGTTTGGTGAGTACAAACGGATTGGATTGAATTGAATAACTCGTCTAATTCATTGTTTGGAATGTAAAAGTTAATGTGTTATTTAATTTTCTAAAAAGAGATTAGAAAGGGAGTAAACATATAAGTCTATTTATCCAATACAATCAGTTTGTTAAAAGATTGTTGCAGCATCGATCATTTGATGAGGATGCTTATATCCAATTTAAAAATAACGCTAATGCGATAAAGAAACAAGGGTTTTTACACAAATTTACTAATATCTTACGGATCTCACGATCTAGACTTTCTCATAAAGAGATAATTAAAGTTTCTCCAGTCAAATTTGTGGCAGGGTTGTAGCTAGCTAAACTTAAACACCACCATGAATTCTTGCACCTACTTGAATTAACTTTTAATTAAGCAAGAGGCAGGACTGTTGACTTTACTTTTCTCTATTAACATTCAATTATGTTATCTGCATGGTTGACTTGGTTTCCATTGGCATGCATAAAGCTAGCTTTGTCCTATCGTTTTCATTACCACCCAAAAACTGAAAGCCATCTGTACGTGCATACCAATCCATTCAAAACGTTAATCCAATCACATATTAGGTCAAGCCATTGGCGCAATTCCATATTCCTTTGTTAAAAATGGGAAGATTATGAAATTAACTAAAACTTAGCATGAAGTCAACCAAATTAAAGGGAACATGATTGAGTTCATCACAACATCTTCTTTTCTTTTAATAATATAGAATTGGCCGGTGTTCGAGATTTGCTCATCGAAGTCACGAGATCGATGCAAAGAGTTCAATTCTGAATTTAGAAAAATGTAAATTTAATCCTTAGTATAATTATATATTATAATATATAATTATGCTAACATAGTAAATGTAAAATTTTTACACTGCTTAATTATACTAGCGAGAAGGGTATTGTGAAATTAATCAGTCTCCAATAATACTAGCTACCTAGAAAACCAACAAATCAAAAGTAGTTAATTAAGCTGGAGAAATTAAATAATTCTACTATACCCTCATCAGATTCAAAACAAGCAATAACAATAATCTCATCGATCAATCTCATCTCCTCAGAAAAAGTTAGAATTATATCCATGATCATCCAATGTCATCATCATGTCACTAAAGAGCTGTTCTTTCCCTTGAGCAGCGCCTTCATCAAACAACCACTTCTCAATGAATGACAATGGCATTTCCCCACAACCAACAACACCGATATCCGGCTTGCTCTCGTCTTGAAACAAGCTCACCGCCTCCTCCGGCGACGACCGCGAATGAGATAAATCGGAGTAATTCGAAGATTCCAACGAGTCAAAGCCAAACAACGACTCGAATGCTTCAGACAGCTCAGCCCCACCACTCGCAGCAGTAGTAGTATTTACTGCTGATGATGATGACGTGGCATCAAGTTTAACTCTCGCAGAGGACGATGATTTATTTGGAGGGTTTTTCATCCATCCTTTGAGCAACTTAGATATGTTCTCCGTGCTGGAAGCATACGTGGAGGCTTGTGAGTGGTTTTGAGCCAGTTTTGTGTTTAAAACGACGTCGTTGGGGGAGGTGATCAAATTGCTAGGCTTCTCCGGCGACAGGGCATCGTGGAGGGCCTGCCTTGCCATGTGGATGTCTGTTTGGAGTCTTCTTTCCCATTGGCCTCTGGATATCATTGGCTGATGGTGTGAAGATGATGAAGGAGGGATTGGGCCTTGATGGGCTTCATGATTCGCTTGGAGCTTGGCGAGCTTCTTCTTCAAGTGTGTGTTCCAGTAGTTTTTAATGTCGTTGTCAGTTCTTTGGGGGAGGTATGAAGCTATGGCTGCCCATCTGCCACCAAATCAAATTAGAATTTCACAGATCAAACCTACCCTTGCCTCCCAATTAACATACATAAAAACTTCGGCATTTTCCATTGAAATACGTTAAAAATGAGATGAGTCCTTTTCAGATTATTCCCATTAAATATTATATTCGAATCATAATTTAAGGCATGTCAGCTTACCGTTTTGTCCTCGAAACTAGATGTAACTTCTTATTTGTAAATCTCATTACCCTAAATCTCATTTTTAGGGTATTCTCTTGTGAATTTACCTATTGCCCAAGAGAGCTTGGAGGTGGATGATCATCTTCTCTTCATGGTCAGTGAAGTTACCGCGCTTGATCCCGGGCCTAAGGTAATTTGTCCATCTCAGTCTGCAACTCTTGCTACATCTATGCAGCCCTGGATCATACGAAAATAGATCGAAAATGTGTTAGCTTGACATGTTAAGATTTCAAAGAGACGGGCTGAGTAATCCTATGAAGCCAAAACAAAAAAAGAGTGAAAGGAAAGGGAAATATATATATATATATACATATATACCAGTTTGGGTAGGAACAGCCCTCCAATTGCCAGGGCCATGTTCTTGGATGTAAGAGACTAAAATGATGTCTTCTTCAGGAGTCCAAGGTCCTTTCTTGACCCCTTCTTTGTCACAGCAAGGAGGTCTTACCATTTGATCAAATCCCCAACTTTTGTTTTCTTTCTTCTTCAAGAGGAGTGAGCCTCAAGTCTCAACGAACAAGCAAGAAGCAAACAAAGTTAAACAAATGTAAACAAAGGGAGACGTTGTGGTTTTGGTAGCTAGCTGGGTATACAAAGGGAGACGTTGTGGTTTTGGTTGCTAGCTGGGTATTATGTTTGAACTATGTTTTTCTTTTTTTTATCCCTCTGTCTTGGAAATTGCTGAAGACAAAAGATTCACTACTCATAAGCTTAGGCTAGCTTTTGGTGTGCATAAATAGACAAAAAATAAAGAGAGAGAGAGAGGAGAGGACGCTGACCTAAAAGAAGATGAAGAGAAAGAAAAGGGCAGCCAAAGAGTCAAAAGGTGACAGCAAGAGCATTTATTCCATGCCCAGGGTATGCTAAAGTCAGCTCATCGATCACTTAGTTCTCGATCTCTACTGCCAATGCCAGTGCCAATTCTCTCTCTCTCTCTCTCTCTCTCTCTCTCTCTCTCTCTCTCTCTCTCTCTCTCTCTCTCAAAACCGCGTGGCATTGAATGTGGGTTGATCAAGTGGGGAAAACCCCGCCCTTTAATGTGCTCTTAAACTCAAGATGTCATAGCTCATCAATTATGTGTTTTCAGCTGACTCTATATATACCGGCCTAGTCAAAAGTTAAAAGAGTCAAAAACCATACATGCGGGCCCCAACACAAAACCCTAGTTTTTACTGATGAGGTAGTTTCTTGCAACCAAAAGTATTTGGCTTTGGTTTTTCTACTGGTAGTCTTGATATAACATGTATTAACATTAATGCATTCGTTAGGTTATTTGTGTGTTATCAACAAGGATATCAACATCTTAATTATCGATAAAAGACATTTTCTCTTAAGAACGATACACAATATAACCCGTTTAGTTATAAAAGGGTAATTTGGACGTACATATATATATATATATATATATATACACGATAACATTCTGATTTCAATCACGTAATATCGACAATATATAATATCAACATTTTATTACATATATAAATAAATATCATTCTGCATATAATATAACATGCTTAGTCAAAAAAAATAGACTGCAGTTTTATGGTCAATGACATCATTATTATATCGATAATATAGACAATTTTGCATGAAAATTAATGTTACGGTATATATAACAATATGTTTAGTGATAAAGGAGTAGTTTGGACGTAAATATATTATAATTTAAGTTATGTATTATCAACAATGATATTAATATATTGTATCGATGGACTAAATTAACAATTACATAGAAAGAGTATGATATAACGTACGTAGTTACTAATAAAGGTGCATCTTGGATGTCCATATTTTGTAGATTTCTGATTTCGATCGGTTGTGTCGTTATTCTACTACTGGCTAGTTGTTCATGCATAAAAGAGACTGATCGTGGTACAAGAAAATTATTATGACGAAATTGTTTGTACTTGTTCGTTGAGCAATTTCTTTGGAGCTTAAATGAATTGGTTGATCAAGTCGGCAAAGTGCAAGCAAGAGGAAGATCGAAGCAGCTGACATATATGCATATATAATCAGGGCCCTCAGACATTTGAGTTGCAAGGCAAACCTTTCAAGCCTTTGGAACTCGAATAAGTAGGGCCGGTCAAGAGGGGCCTAAGGGCATAAACTCTAGGCCTAAAATATTATAGGACTCAAAATAAGTCCAAAATTATTAATCTAAAAATATTTATATATATATATAAATCATTCGGATAAATAAACAATACAGTAGTATATGAGTTTGATGTTTATTCAAATTTTTTAAATAATGGAGCACTTATTTGAAGACTAAATACTTGTATTGAATATGAAAATTGTAGTCTAATAGTTTTGAATATGGACATTTTTATTTATGTACAAGTTAGCAATATAGATTTTTTTTTTTTAACTAATTGTAATATTTTGGATATGAGGTTTTTTTTTTCTTTGTTAGGGGTTTTTTCCCAATAGGTTTTCCCTAACAAGCTTTTAACGAGATCTCATAGTATAAAAAAGAAATAATCAATCCATAAAAATTTACGTTTTTAATGGTTCAGTGTGTGAACTAAGGACACATTTTCTATTTTTACTCTAAGCCTTTAAATGTTTGAACCGACCCTACAAACAGGCGACCTCCTTGAAGTAGATGTGCACTCAAGTTTGTTAGAAGTGATCTTAGGAGACTTGGAAAATAAGAACACAGAGAAGGAGAAGAAGAACATGATGAAGAAAAATAGAGTTTGAAGGGGAATCTGGTATTGAATCAATGTGTCAACGATTACAGCAGCAAGAAGAGCTTATATTGCAAGATACACTTGTAACTAACGCTAACTGTAATAACATAAACCTAACTAACTAAGAGCCACATCAGCATCAACTATTACACTTAACATACCCCCTCAATTTGATGGTTCTATAGTCAAATTGAAAGAGTGGATTTGAGACATATTTTATGTTAAAGCCTTTGTAAAGATATCAACAATATGGTCTGCAGAGGGCACATGCTTGATGTCCAGGTCACCTCTAACAATCTTCTCACGAATAAAGTGATAATCTATCTCTAAGTGTTTTGCTCGAGAATGGAATGTTGGATTTGCAAAGAGACTTGTGGCAGAAGTGTTGTCATATTAACTATATACCACCAAAACGATCCATGATTCAATCTATATACCACCACCAAGCTGAAACCAAAACGATCCATGATTCAATCCTACTAACTATCGTACCGCATCCTAACTATCAGGTTGATAACGTACTGCAGCCCATTGAGACATCACATCCTCGACCTGCACGACACTCTAAGAGCTACACGGTTGCTTGAATAGAGACAACCTCACTCTGATACCACCTGTCAGGACCCGTCCCAATCCCCCTGAGATTAACGAGGAACGCTCCTGATCCCGTCTAATACGGAGTGTCAGACTAGGAAAAATTAAAACCTTTAGCCCGAAGGTTTCCAGAGTACGCCAGGATCTGAAGGGGGCATGTAATATCTCGGTCTCTGTTACAGTCCGCACCGTATTCAACTTGAAGGGCATTAAAAACAGAAAGACTATGAGTGGACAAAAAGCAATAGTTCGTAAATACATTTTATAAAGATCTTTATACCTTCACTAAAAAGCATGCATGCATAGTAAAACCATTTATCAAACCACATATGTTTAAACAACCACATCCATAGGGCTCCTGCCCAAAACCATTTACAGAAAACCATAACATAGTAAACATATGTGAGATCTCAGCCCAAATCCATTTATCATCACAAAACACAATTTCGCAAACCAGTTGAAATCATGTTTATCCGTATATTTCATATCACCAATCCTGTCACTGTATTTAGAGCTACGCGCGTGCTACCTGGGGTCTCAAACCCAAGTCTCTCCAGGGTCCACCCAGGCCAACGACCCTCCCCGGAGGAGAAAATATGACAGGACCCGCCCCGATCCCACTTGGGACCACAAGGGGACGTGCCCTGCTCCCGTCTGACACCCAATAATTCATACCAATTTTAACCTCAAAACATTTAAAAGCATAAATAACCAAATTAAAGTCATACATAAATTCCGAATTAAACGAATGTCAGACAAGGGATATAATCCAAAATTACAAATTTGCGAGCTCGACTCTAAAGTAATCCTGCGGGTACACCGCCCAGCAGGGGTTCAGGTACGCAGAAGTAGATCTATGCCTCAGCCTCTGGCTCCTCCTCTACCTCAGTTTCCCGACCTGGAGGGGTTATCAAACAGTAAGGGTGAGTGGACCGAAACACAAGTTTATGAAATCGTTTGATAAGTAAAACATATAATTTACCCCTCCGTTTTCCAAATATGCGTGCACCATAATTCCAAAATCATAAACCATATAATATGAATCATAAGGCATATAGCAAAACCATAACCATAATTTTAGTTGCTGCACTATACACTCCAATCCCGACATCCCTGATGTCTGACGTCCCTGACGTCCAATAGGTCACAATCACAAGGCTACGCGTGCCACTCGGGTCTCAATTCCGAGTTCAATCCCCGAACCCCGTTCGGGTACAGCATCCCCGATGCTTAGCGTCATAGACGCTGGACGTACTAGACGTCCGTGACCTCTCCGGGGTACCTCATCCGGAGGAGACAATATAATATGGAAGGATCTATACAGTGCAGTAACAAATACATTTTATTGATATCCACATGCAAACATATATATACATAGGTAGAATCCGAACCAATCATTCAGTTTCATCGGACGGGTCTCAAGCCCAAATACCGTGAAACGTGCCATAACCATATTTTCCATATCATCAAAACCATCATTATTTTAGCATGTGAATAAGTATAATAAAACCAGAAAACATTTATGCACACAAGGGTTTAAGAAAATGGCCCACTCACAGTACAATCCTGCTAGAAACCGAACGTATACCCTCGTCCTGGTACAAATGTACAATCCCTGTCAAATCCAAGTATTCGTAAAGGTCAAATTAAACCCCCAACATTCAACCATGAAAGCCTAGGTCGAAACCGACCCGGGAAAGCCGCCCGAACGCGCTTCCCAAGGCAATAAACCTTATTTTGACCAACTTAATGATCTCCGATCGACCCGAAACCACCGCCATTGGATCCGGATCGTCGAAACCTAAAGAATGGTGGTGGTCCCACCAGAAACACTGTTCACACGCGCCCCCACGCGCCGGTCAACGTGGCGGTCAACGCAGGAACAGTTCCTGCTGACGTCATCGCTGACGTCACTGCTGACGTCAGCATGACGTCATGCTGACGTCATCTGACAGCTGTCAGGTCTGACGTGTCAGACTCTGACAGGTGCCACGTGTCAACATCCAATTGGTCCACCTCACTGATCTGTCAGACCACGTGTCAGATCTGACATGTGCCACGTGTCAGCACGGCACTGGTCCACGTCACTGACATGTCAGTGACACGTGGCAGTCCCTGACTGGTCCACGTCACTGACATGTCAGTGCTGACTGTGCACTGACATGTGACACGTGTCGGCTCACGGTTGGTCCACGTCACCTGACAGTCTGACAGGGTGCCACGTCAGCACCACTGTCCTCAGACGGGTTGACCCGTTTCTCTGCAACTTGGGTCGAACAGACCCGCGATCACGACCCGGTCACCATTTCTTCTACACCCAACCATTTTCACTCTGGTTTGTTCCTAGATGTTCGTCTTATACCCAGGAATAGTTCTAGCTAATTAAAATCAATAAACAAGGGCTGAAACAAAGACTTACCTCGATGAACAGACCCGGGTTCCCGTCGCCGTTTGCACTCCGTTCAGGCCACCTCCGGTCGTGAACTCAAGCCCAGAAGGTTCCTATAAGTCCCTAGAGTCGATTAGGATTAATAGGAAACAAAACTAAACGTGGGAATTCGAGTTACCAAAATCTGAGTTTTAGAAACCGTTTCGGGTTTTCCGGTTTTCCCCCCACGCCGCCGTCCTCCGCCGTGCTCACTGCCACCGTTCAGCCTCGCCGGCAAGTCCCCAATACACAGACACAGAGAGTGGATGGTTTGCTGGAAAGGTTGGATCGAAATGGCAGAATGTGCATATCGGGTAGGAAATATAAAGAAATGGAGGGAAGGAAATGGATGGCTCAGATTGAATCTCCAGATTAGATCAAGGGCTGAGATCTGATCTGGGGTTTTCAATCCAAGGGCTGACATTTAAAGCTGGTTCAAATATTTAATTAATCCAATAGTGGATCTGATCCAATCTAGCCAATGGGTGAGTGACACTTGTCACTCCCCAGGTGTCCTTCAATCAGAATTTCTGAATATAATATTCGACACGAAAACCGAGACACGAACTTCCCGAATTCACGTTTCTGACCATAACTTCCTCGTACGAAGTCCGATTTCGGCGTGCCGCCTGTCTACGGACTCAGGACGTCGAGGCCTACCCAACGGTCCTTGAGTCAACTGAAAATTAGTTGTCAAAAGAAAAGTCAACATTTTCCCCCGAGAGTCCAAATTACGGTAATGCCCCTGAACTTCCGATAGCCATAACTTTCACCCTGATCGTCCGAATCGGACGTGCCACCTGTCTATGAACTCGTGACGTCCCGAACTACGTCACGGTCATAGGTTAAAGTCCATTTAGTTCCTCAATCAAAAAGTCAACAATTTGACCATACCATTCACAGGGGTAAAATCGTCAATTCACACAAAAAATTACAATATGGAAATCCTCGAATTTCCGGGGTGTTACAACCTTCCCCCCTTAAGAAATTTCGTCCCGAAATTTCAAAGAAACAAATGAGGAAATTGTTCTCGCATCTGAGCCTCGGGCTCCCATGTGGCTTCTTCCACATCCTGGTTTCTCCAGAGAATTTTCACGAGAGGGATCGTCTTTCGACGTAGTACCTTGTCCTTCCGATCCAAGATCTGTACTGGTTGTTCTTCAAAGCTCAAATCCTCCCGTAGTTCGACAGGTTGTTCCCTAAGTACATGAGAAGCATCACGTACGTACATCCGCAACATCGATACGTGGAAAACATCGTGAACTCTTGATAGTTCTGGGGGTAGTGCCAATCTGTATGCAACCTTGCCAATTCTCTCCACGATTTCATAAGGTCCGATAAAACGCGGACTCAGTTTCCCCCGTCGGCCAAAACGGATAATCCCTTTCCACGGAGACAACTTCAGGAAGACAAAATCTCCCACTTCAAACTCCAAGTCTCGAATCCGTCGGTCGGCATAGCTCTTCTGGCGATCCTGTGCCACCTTCAATCTTTCCTTGATCACGCGAACAGTTTCCATGGTTAAGTCCATTATCTCCGGCCCTACAGCCGCTCGCTCCCCTACCTCCGTCCAGCAGATAGGTGTCCTGCACTGTCGGCCATACAGTGCCTCATACGGTGCCATCCCGATGCTTGCCTGATAGCTGTTGTTGTAAGCGAATTCCATCAATGGCAAATGAGTATCCCAAGAGTCTTGAAACTGTAGTACACATGACCTCATCATGTCCTCCAGGGTTTGAATGGTTCTCTCAGACTGTCCATCGGTCTGTGGATGGAAAGCAGTACTGAAACGTAGGTTTGTTCCCAAAGTAGCTTGCAAACTCCGCCAGAACCTGGAAGTGAAACGCGGATCACGATCGGACACGATTGATTCCGGCGTACCATGAAGTCGTATGATTTCCTTCACAAACAGCTGAGCCAGTCGGTTAGGTTTATAGGTTTCCTGAACTGGCAGAAAATGGGCTGATTTGGTTAACCGATCCACGATCACCCATACTCCGTCCACTCCACTCTGAGTCCTCGGTAACTTAAAGACGAAGTCCATGGTGACGTGATCCCACTTCCACTCAGGAATCGGAAGTGGCTGCATAGCCCCATACGGTCTCTGCCGTTCCGCCTTAACCTGCTGACAGGTTAAGCATTTGCTCACGAACTCAGCAATATCCTTCTTCATTCCTGGCCACCAATAATGGTTCCGGAGGGTACGGTACATCTTTGTACCTCCCGGATGCATAGCATAGGCCGAACTGTGGGCCTCCTCAAGTATCTCGGCCCGTAACTCTGCCACTGCAGGTACGCACAAACGGCCCAATTTCACCAGTGCTCCATCGTCCCGGATGGTAAAATCCTGTCTCCCATCCGCATCGACCTCAATTCTGTAAATACAGAGTATCGGATCCTGCAGTTGTGCTTCAATGATCCGATCAATCAGTACCAGTCGCACATGGAAGCTGGCCAACAAAGCTCCATGCACGTCAGTACCCAAAATAACTCCCGCCTTCCGGAGTTCCACCAGCAAGGGAAGATACACCACCCCAAGGTGTGCAATAGTTCCTGCTGATTTCCTGCTGAGTGCATCCGCCACCACATTGGCCTTACCCGGATGGTACTCGATCGTACAGTCATAGTCCTTCAGTAGCTCCAACCATCTCCGTTGTCTCATGTTGAGCTCCTTCTGAGTGAATAAATATTTAAGACTCTGGTGGTCGGTGTATATTCGACACGTTGCGCCGAACAGATAATGTCTCCAGATCTTGAGAGCATGAACCACCGCTGCCAACTCCAAATCATGGGTAGGGTAGTTCAACTCATGGGTCTTCAGCTGCCGGGATGCATAGGCGATAACCTTGCCAGTTTGCATCAACACGCAGCCTAGACCTTGCAGCGATGCATCACTGAAGACCACAAACTCTCCACTGTCATCCGGCAATGCAAGGACAGGTGCAGTGGTCAATCGATCCTTCAACTCTTGAAAGCTCCGATCGCACTGCTCGTCCCAGATAAACTTTACTCCCTTTCGAGTCAAACGAGTCAATGGTGCAGCAATTTTGGAGAAACCCTCCACGAATCTCCGGTAGTAACCTGCCAATCCGACGAAACTCCGCACCTCGGTCACTGTTGTCGGTTTAGCCCAGTTGGTCACCGCTTCTGTTTTCTGGGGATCCACGCAAATCCCATCCGTCGATATCACGTGTCCCAGAAAACCAATACTGCTCAGCCAAAACTGACACTTGCTCAGCTTGGCATACAATTGTTCTTGTCTCAGTTTCTCCAAGACCAGCCGTAGATGTTCTTCATGTGCACGGGCACTCCTCGAGTATACCAAAATATCATCGATGAACACAATCACGAACTTATCCAGGTAGGGTCGGAAGACCCGGTTCATCAGATCCATGAATGCTGCTGGAGCATTCGTCAAACCAAATGGCATAACAAGGAACTCGTAGTGCCCGTAACGGGTTCGAAAAGCAGTTTTCGGAATATCCTCCTCCGAAATCCTCAGTTGGTGATACCCAGATCGCAAATCAATTTTCGAGAAGCACTGAGCTCCCCGCAACTGGTCGAAAAGGTCATCAATCCTGGGTAGAGGATACTGGTTCCTCAATGTCACCTTGTTGAGTTGTCGATAATCAATACATAAACGGAGACTTCCTTCCTTCTTCTTCACGAACAACACCGGTGCTCCCCACGGTGAAGTGCTCGGTCGGACATACCCCAAATCTACCAACTCCTGCAATTGAGTCTTGAGTTCCCGTAACTCGGCCGGCGCCATCCGGTATGGTGCCTGGGATATAGGTCGGGTACCCGGGAGTAGTTCAATAGTAAACTCAATCTCCCGCGATGGTGGCAATCCAGGTAAGTCTTCCGGGAATACGTCCGGAAACTCACAGACCACCGGTATTTCGTCGATAACCGGAGTATCGACCCGTTCCGACACGACATGCGCCAGATAACCCTGGCATCCCTTCCGTAGAAGTTTGGTAGCAGTAAGTGACGAAATCACTTCAGGAGGCGAACCATCACGTTCCCCCTGAAAGATAACTTCCGGCAAACCCGGGCTCCGCAAAATTACTTGCTTGCTACAGCAGTCGATGAGCGATCCGTGCTCCGACAGCCAATCCATCCCTAGGATTATATCGAAGTCGTGGATATCCAGAATAATTAAGTCTGCTGGTAAATCCACATCCTCAATTCTTACCGGGCACCTCTGAATCACCTGATTCACAAGGTACACGGTACCCATCGGGGTGCCAACACCCATTTCGCAATCTAAGGCTGATACCACACAATCAAGCAAACCAGCACAACTCCTCGAAATAAAAGAATGTGTAGCCCCCGCATCCATTAATACACGTACAAGAAAATTAAGGATATGTAGTGTACCTGTGACCACGCCTGGAGCAGTCCTCGCCTGCTGCTGGGTCATTGCAAACACTTGGGCCCTCGGCCCTCCGTTCCGTCCGCGCCCGCGCGCGCCACGTCCAGCACCACGGTCACCTCCCTGACCGCGACCTCCGTTAGTGTGGGACGCCGTGCTCTGCACCACACTCGAGCCCCCAGCGTCGTTGTTTTTGGACAACTGCGGACAATCGCAGGCATAGTGGCCTTCCTCTCCGCAAGCAAAACAAGTTACTGGCCTTGGCCTGCCCGAATGCCCACCAGATGCACCACTCCAAGATGAGTGCTGCCCAGAGTTGTGTCCAGATCCTCTGCCCTGAGAGCCTCCACGTCGACCCGACCAGCCACGACCCTTGAAGGATGAGGGTGCTCCTCTGTAGCTCCCTCCCCTGTTGTTCTTCCGGCCTGATGGCCCATGGTGTGGGCGATCCTGACGTCGCCCCTCCCCCGAAGGTTGTCGTGATTGGTGTGCCGCCAGACTGGCCTCGACACGCACCGCTGCGTCGACCATATCCCTCAGAGAAGCATGAGTGGTAGCAGTCACACTGGCCCGGATCTCCCCTCGGAGTCCAAGCTCAAACCGCTGGCATTTGTCCTCCTCCGTGCTTACGAATGAGGCAGCGAACCGGGAAAGTCTCCCGAAAGTTTGCTCGTAGTCTGAAACAGACATGTCACCCTGCTCCAGCCGCAGGAATTCCGCCTCCCGCGCCGCGCGAAAAGATCGCGGGTAGTACTGGTCCAGAAACCTGGAACGAAAAGCTTCCCAGGTAGTGGTATGGACAGACCACCCGGACATTTCGAGTCCATGCCACCACTGGTAGGCTCCTCCCTCCAGTAAGAAGGCCGCCAGAGTCACTCGTTCGCCCGGAGGGCAGTGCATCACCGAGAAGATCCTCTCCCACTTGGTGATCCAGTCGTGAGCATCCTCGGGGTTTGATCCCCCGCAGAAAGGAGTGGCTCCCAAACGTTGAGCCCTTTCGATGCTCGCGCATTCCATCTCTCTTTCTAGATCCTCGTCCGTTCGAGTATGCGGAATTCTCCTAGGAGGCATAACCAACTGTCAAGAGGCATAGATCAGAAAACAATATTCTTAAAAGTCGAAAAGTAACTAGTACTAATCGCTAGTCTAGCATGCAGACCAATACCCTAGTACTGACCACAACCTAGTGCTCTGATACCAAGCTGACAGGACCCGCCCCGATCCCACTTGGGACCACAAGGGGACGTGCCCTGCTCCCGTCTGACACCCAATAATTCATACCAATTTTAACCTCAAAACATTTAAAAGCATAAATAACCAAATTAAAGTCATACATAAATTCCGAATTAAACGAATGTCAGACAAGGGATATAATCCAAAATTACAAATTTGCGAGCACGACTCTAAAGTAATCCTGCGGGTACACCGCCCAGCAGGGGTTCAGGTACGCAGAAGTAGATCTATGCCTCAGCCTCTGGCTCCTCCTCTACCTCAGTTTCCCGACCTGGAGGGGTTATCAAACAGTAAGGGTGAGTGGACCGAAACACAAGTTTATGAAATCGTTTGATAAGTAAAACATATAATTTACCCCTCCGTTTTCCAAATATGCGTGCACCATAATTCCAAAATCATAAACCATATAATATGAATCATAAGGCATATAGCAAAACCATAACCATAATTTTAGTTGCTGCACTATACACTCCAATCCCGACATCCCTGATGTCTGACGTCCCTGACGTCCAATAGGTCACAATCACAAGGCTACGCGTGCCACTCGGGTCTCAATTCCGAGTTCAATCCCCGAACCCCGTTCGGGTACAGCATCCCCGATGCTTAGCGTCATAGACGCTGGACGTACTAGACGTCCGTGACCTCTCCGGGGTACCTCATCCGGAGGAGACAATATAATATGGAAGGATCTATACAGTGCAGTAACAAATACATTTTATTGATATCCACATGCAAACATATATATACATAGGTAGAATCCGAACCAATCATTCAGTTTCATCGGACGGGTCTCAAGCCCAAATACCGTGAAACGTGCCATAACCATATTTTCCATATCATCAAAACCATCATTATTTTAGCATGTGAATAAGTATAATAAAACCAGAAAACATTTATGCACACAAGGGTTTAAGAAAATGGCCCACTCACAGTACAATCCTGCTAGAAACCGAACGTATACCCTCGTCCTGGTACAAATGTACAATCCCTGTCAAATCCAAGTATTCGTAAAGGTCAAATTAAACCCCCAACATTCAACCATGAAAGCCTAGGTCGAAACCGACCCGGGAAAGCCGCCCGAACGCGCTTCCCAAGGCAATAAACCTTATTTTGACCAACTTAATGATCTCCGATCGACCCGAAACCACCGCCATTGGATCCGGATCGTCGAAACCTAAAGAATGGTGGTGGTCCCACCAGAAACACTGTTCACACGCGCCCCCACGCGCCGGTCAACGTGGCGGTCAACGCAGGAACAGTTCCTGCTGACGTCATCGCTGACGTCACTGCTGACGTCAGCATGACGTCATGCTGACGTCATCTGACAGCTGTCAGGTCTGACGTGTCAGACTCTGACAGGTGCCACGTGTCAACATCCAATTGGTCCACCTCACTGATCTGTCAGACCACGTGTCAGATCTGACATGTGCCACGTGTCAGCACGGCACTGGTCCACGTCACTGACATGTCAGTGACACGTGGCAGTCCCTGACTGGTCCACGTCACTGACATGTCAGTGCTGACTGTGCACTGACATGTGACACGTGTCGGCTCACGGTTGGTCCACGTCACCTGACAGTCTGACAGGGTGCCACGTCAGCACCACTGTCCTCAGACGGGTTGACCCGTTTCTCTGCAACTTGGGTCGAACAGACCCGCGATCACGACCCGGTCACCATTTCTTCTACACCCAACCATTTTCACTCTGGTTTGTTCCTAGATGTTCGTCTTATACCCAGGAATAGTTCTAGCTAATTAAAATCAATAAACAAGGGCTGAAACAAAGACTTACCTCGATGAACAGACCCGGGTTCCCGTCGCCGTTTGCACTCCGTTCAGGCCACCTCCGGTCGTGAACTCAAGCCCAGAAGGTTCCTATAAGTCCCTAGAGTCGATTAGGATTAATAGGAAACAAAACTAAACGTGGGAATTCGAGTTACCAAAATCTGAGTTTTAGAAACCGTTTCGGGTTTTCCGGTTTTCCCCCCACGCCGCCGTCCTCCGCCGTGCTCACTGCCACCGTTCAGCCTCGCCGGCAAGTCCCCAATACACAGACACAGAGAGTGGATGGTTTGCTGGAAAGGTTGGATCGAAATGGCAGAATGTGCATATCGGGTAGGAAATATAAAGAAATGGAGGGAAGGAAATGGATGGCTCAGATTGAATCTCCAGATTAGATCAAGGGCTGAGATCTGATCTGGGGTTTTCAATCCAAGGGCTGACATTTAAAGCTGGTTCAAATATTTAATTAATCCAATAGTGGATCTGATCCAATCTAGCCAATGGGTGAGTGACACTTGTCACTCCCCAGGTGTCCTTCAATCAGAATTTCTGAATATAATATTCGACACGAAAACCGAGACACGAACTTCCCGAATTCACGTTTCTGACCATAACTTCCTCGTACGAAGTCCGATTTCGGCGTGCCGCCTGTCTACGGACTCAGGACGTCGAGGCCTACCCAACGGTCCTTGAGTCAACTGAAAATTAGTTGTCAAAAGAAAAGTCAACATTTTCCCCCGAGAGTCCAAATTACGGTAATGCCCCTGAACTTCCGATAGCCATAACTTTCACCCTGATCGTCCGAATCGGACGTGCCACCTGTCTATGAACTCGTGACGTCCCGAACTACGTCACGGTCATAGGTTAAAGTCCATTTAGTTCCTCAATCAAAAAGTCAACAATTTGACCATACCATTCACAGGGGTAAAATCGTCAATTCACACAAAAAATTACAATATGGAAATCCTCGAATTTCCGGGGTGTTACAAAATATATATATAAAGGATGGCATACGAAAAACCTTTTGAAATCATTCTTTAAACCTTTCAAGGATTCATGCCCGGCCCCCATAAGCCGTCATGAACCATAAAAACCTTTCAAGGGTTTATGCCGGTCCCCATAAACCGTCATGAACCAGAAATCAATTTATGGGTCCCCGACCCGAAATCACCAACTTAAAACATAACTGGGCCCTAAGCCCGAATCCACATACAAACTGGACCTCCGGCCCGAATCGTAAACCAACTGGGCCTCGTGCCCGATTTCGTACACTAAATGGGCCTCGTGCCCGATTTCGTAATCCAAATGGGCCTCGTGCCCGATTTCGTAAACCAAATGGACCTCGTGCCCGATACGTAATGCAACTGGGCTCCAAGCCTGATTCGTAAACCAATTGGGCCTCGTGCCCGATTTTGTAAATCAACTGGGCCTTAGGCCCGATGCCTTGTGAAATCAAATGGAACTTAGGTCCGAGAGTTCATAAATCAAATGGGTCTCGTGCCTGATCCATATTTCCAAATCCAAGATCGATTCAAGAACCAATTGGGCCTTTGGTTCGACAACGTAACTAAAAGGGACTCCGAGTCCGAGGATTTCCAAAACAAATGGGTCTCGAACCCGAGTTTACCTTTTCAAATCCAAAACCATTTCATGAAGTCATTTCCAAAACCATAAGTACGGAAAATCAGTGTAAAACCGAAAATCTCGATTTTGCCTCGAAATGCGTGAAACCATATAAATCATAATCATCCAATTCAACATTTTAGAATCATATTCATAAACCATATAAAACATTTATGCATGCATCACAGTTTAGAAATCAAGGTCCGCTCACAGACCGTCCTAAACTGCCGCCTCGGTTTGCGTGTCGTAAGCCTCACTGGGCTAATCGTCGTCACCGGGACCTCCAAACCTGTTCAAATCGTAATATAGGGTTACTAACTACTTAAATAACCCCTCACTAAAGCCCCGTAAGTTTTTAGAATTTTTAACTATTTTTAATCCCAATCCTAAACTTTCGGACACCCCGAAACCTATTGAAACGATGTCCGATTGACACGAAACCAGTCCCAAAATGTTCGTTACATCGAATAGATGAAATTACATGTTGGAGGTTTCCCCAAAAGATTGTTCACGCACCCTCATGCCCCCCAAGAAGGTCCTGCGCGTGGGCCTCACACACCAGGACACTATTCAGTCATCTTCAACCTCAGGTCGGTCCGAATCGGCAGGTCTTGTGTAGCCGGTCCAGCCAAACCAGCGCGGCCGGTTCAGCCCATTTCTTCCCTCATTTTCAGTCTATTCTTTTCCTTTTTAATTCCTAAACTTTCCTAACATCAAACCTAATCTACTTAGCTATTAAAAACACTTGAAAACCCAAAGAAAACTCACCTTCCATGAACAAGCCGTGAGCTTGAACTTCATGTCAGGGCCCACCCCTAATCCCCTGGGATTAAGGGATAAACCCCGCTCCCGTCTAACGTACGCATGACACAAGGGCTAAACAACCGCCTAACCTCCGTGTGACACGTAAGTCGGACAAGGGAGTTCCAGACCAACCACCTGAACAACCTCAAATTTCCCAGAGTGCGCAGAGCCTACTGTGGATTTGGCATGTGATGTCTCCATCTCTCTCAACCGACAGCCCGCACCACAGCAACCTGGAGGGTATCGAAAACACGAAAAGACTGTGAGTGGACAAAAATAAAAGTCAAGTTCAAAACAGTTATCAGAAAACACATACATTTATACCCTCCGTTTTGAAAACCAATGCATGCATATCAATTTCATATCATAAAACCATGTACGAAAACCAAAGCACATTTTAACTTTTTCCACAACCCGGGCCTCAGCCCCAATATCACCAGAAGCCATTATAACCAATAAAAACCATTTCATCCGGGCTACTGCCCAAAACATCATCATCAAGTCTCAGTGAAAACCCAAAACACATTTAAAACCACATTCTCATTCATCGAACCTGCTGGATCTATCCGAGTCTTTAAACTCCCGAGTCTTTAAACTCAATCCAGGCCTTAATCATATCCGAGTCTTTAAACTCCCGAGTCTTTAAACTCAAGGCCTACGGGGGAAATCACTATATCCGAGTCTTTAAACTCCCGAGTCTTTAAACTCAATCCGGGTCTTTAAACCCAATCTGGCCGGTCCCCCGTCACATATATCCGGGTCTTTAAACCCAATATCCAGATCCAGCAAATCCAATCCAAAACCGTTTAAAATCATTTTCCATTTCCATATCCAAACCCGAATCCGAAACCACTGGTCTGATGCCCTTCCGGCATCCATAACCGTCATTCCGAATCCAGACCCAGAACTCATTTCCTTCTCATTTTCCGGTCCGAGTCCGCAACCATCATTCCGTAAGCTAGCATCCGGAATAACCATTCCGAACTCAAACCCGAAATCCGCTTCAAGTCCCGAATCGAATCCCGAATCGTCACCCGGAATTCCGATTCCGAAACCCGAAATCTCATTTCCGAAAACACCTTTGAATTGGGCCTCAAGCCCGGAAATACTTTTCAAAATCCTTTACTTTCCTTAAAATCCGACCGTTAAAAATCAGGTTTCGTAAAACGTGTAACTGTCATTTTTCTCGAAAAACGTACACAAACCATAAACTATCACGACCATCAATCAAATCATAGAAGCTAGTATAGAAATCATATAAAACATATATGCATGCATCAAGAGTTTAGGAAGCAAAGTCCACTCACAGACCATTTCAGCGTCGCCTCGATACGTGCGCACTTACGCCGTCCCCGGCCAGTTTGTTATCCTTGGCTTTCCCAAACCTGTCCAAATTCCATAACGAGGTTACTAACTACTTCACGCTACTCATACTAAAACCCCATAGCTTTCCCGAATTCCTAACGTACTTAAAACGGGACCCTAGACCTTTAACTCCACAGAACTACTCCGAAACGACGTCCGAAGAACCCGAAACTTAATCCATTGGATTCGTTATAACATTTAGAACAAAAACGTAGTTGGACGCTTCACCGGAAACCGCTGCATGCGCCCCCATGCGCCGCCCAAAGTGGCTGCGCGTGGCCCCACGCGCCAGCTACAGTACCGTCTTCAACCCGTACTGAACCGGCCGTCGCAGGCTGAACCGGCGAGAATCCTTCTCCGCCGTCCGGCCACCGTTCTCCTCCCTTTCTTCACCATTCTCAACGTCTAGACCCACTCTATCCATCCCCATCCTTCAATCACCTCAACACGGCCCCATACTGGTCGACTCAAGCTCGAAACCAGACGGCCCGTAATCCCCTGTTCCACACTCCGGCCACCCAGGTCCTCCCCCGTCACGGTGGCGACACCAGAACACTTCTAGGACCCCATTAAGTCTCACACAACTCACCAAAAACCCCGACTCGTACTTAAAACTCACGACTTTCAAATTGAATCAAAACAGAAAAACAGAGGAATTGAAAATTACCTCTCCTGCCGCTCACCGCCGTGGACTCCGCCGCGTCCCTAGGTATCCACACACCTCCTCCGTCCTCCACGCACCACCTGCCGCTTCCCTTGATTAAGTACACGACCGCACTACCGCACTTCCACCCCAACTCCTCTCTGTTTCTCTGGTTTTCCCCCGTGAGTTCTCACTTCACACACACACATGAGCACTGCATCTCCCAATCTCCTCAACACCACCCTGCACTCTGAACCTCCCTCTGATCACACTCCCCTACTCACAAGCTCACACTTGCCCGGCCGTCGATCGATTTCACCCCTCAGCCTCACTCTCTGTTTTTTTTTCTTCGAAGAACATGGTTGCACATTTTTAAACTACCCGTGCACATTTGTGTAGAAACCACTACACACCCACCACGCGTCACAATCCACTCCACACACTCCCACATGGCCTAATCCCAGCCGTCCATTCCTTTCCTTCTGTGCACAAATCCCAATGTGCCACAATGACCAAAATACCCTTCTTTTTAACTCATATTTACGATTTAACCAAAACTTCCTAGACCCGTAACTCTCTCCCCGTAAGTCCGATGAAGACGTGCCGCCTGTCATCGAACTCAGGACGACGGAATCTATCTAACCATCCTAGGTCAACCTACCAAAACTCGATTATTCGAAAAGTCAACTTTTCCCCTTAATTTACCCAAATTACAGTTATGCCCTCGATCTTCCGAACATCACAACTTCCTCCTCGGATGTCGGAATCGGGCGTACCACTTGCCTATGGATTCGTGACGTCCTAAACTACGTCGTGGTCACTGGTCAACACCCATTTGACCACCCGAACTAAAGTCAACATTTTGCCCGAACCAGGGGCAAAATCGTCATTCTACACTTACGGACCTATCGGGACCAACTAACCACCGATTAGCCTCGCTAATCCCACCTTAATCACGCTACTAATCCCGACTCTCGGGACGGGTTGTTACACTTCAAGCTTGGTTTTCCCGTCCTATAGCCTTCCATTTCCTTCGAAAATAATCCTAGACGAGTCCTTCTTGCCCCTAGGTCATATTAGAATAAACAAGGACTCAAAACACCAATAAAAACCAACTTTCATTATTTGAAAATGGAAAATGGCTCTCGGGTTCGGTTTGGCTCCCCCCTCGCCCCCGGGTTCAGTGAACCGCCGTGAGCCGTCATTCTTAATCCCTCAAGCTTCCTCACACATGACACGACCCGCTCTCAATCCCCCGGGATTAAGGGCTAAATCATGCTTCCATCTAACTTATGAGTGACACGAAGGCTAAACTGAAGTCCAACCTCCATGTGACACGTAAGTTGGACAAAGGATTCTTGACTGAACCACTCAAAACTTCCGGACTTCTCAGAGCGCGCAGACTCTACTGTGGATCACGTATGTGATGTCTCTGTCTCTCTCGATCAACAGCCCGCACCGTAACAACCTGGAGGGTATCGAAAACACACAAAAAAGACTGTGAGTGGACAAAAATAAAGATACGTTTATAAAACAGTTTATTAGAAAAGTACATTTATACCCTCCGTTTAAAACCAATGCATGCATAATAAACTCATTTCATAAAACCATTTCATATTCCATCACGAAAACCGAAATTATTTTTTTTCTCAAATATCGGGCCTTACCCCAAAACCATCAAAATTCATCTCATCTGGGCATAGCCCAAAACATCGGAAAACCATTATGAAAAAATATCATCATCAAATCTCAGTGAAATCCAAAACACATTTAAAACCACATTTTCATCCATCGAACCTGTTGGATCTATCTGAGTCTTTAAACTCCCGAGTCTTTAAACTCAATATAGGTCTCAAAATAATCCGAGTCCTTAAACTCCCGAGTCTTTAAACTCAATAGGCCTACGCCGGAAATATCAATATCTGAGTCTTTAAACTCTCGAGTCTTTAAACTCAATTCGGGTCTTTAAATCCAATCCGGGCCTGCCCCCATCATATCATATCCGGGTCTTTAAACCCAATAACCAGATCCAGCAAATCCAATCCAAAACCGTTTGAAAACCATTTTCCATTTCTGAATCCGAATCCGCAATCTCATCAGGATCCCGAATCCAAACCCAGAACTCATGTCCATATCAATTTTCAAATCCGAGTCCGAAACCATCATTCCTTAAGCTAGCATCCAGAATAATCATTCTGAATCCAAATCCGGGAATCCACTTTCAAGTTCCAAACCGAATCCAGAATCGTCATCCTGGAATTCGATTCTAAAATCCGAAATCACATTCTTTAAAACCACTTTTCTGAACTGGGCTTCAAGCCTGAAATAAGTTTCCAAAATCCATTTGAAATCATTGAAATCAAATCATATTTCAAATCCCAAAACCAAATCATCCAAGTCAGGGTCAAATCACAACATCGATCGAAATCTCGTAAAACGCGAAATTCTGTAAATATCTCGAAAATCGTGCAAAACTATAAACCATCAAGATCGTAAATCCAGTCATAGAATCATGTATAGAAAACATATAAAACAATATATGCATGAATCATAAGTTAGTAAGCAAAGTCCACTCACAGACCATTAGCGTCGTCGCCTCGATACGCGTGCACTTATGCCGTTCCCGGCTAATCCGCTATCACTGGCCCTATCTAAATCCCATAATAAGGTCACTAACTACTTCACAATGATCATACTTAAGCCCTGTAATTTTTCCGAATTTTTAACTATTTTTAATCGAGCCCTAAAAACTTCGGACATCCCGAAACATATCGAGATGATGTCCGATTGACTCGAAACCAGTGCCAAAATGTTTGTTACATCGAATATTTTAAAAGTCGTGTTGGAACTATCCTCAGAAACTGTACTACACGCCCACACGCGCCGCCCAAAGGGGCTGCACGTGGGCCTCACGCGCCTGCTACTGTGTCGTCTTCAACCTCTGTCCAAACCGGTTCAGACCAGCCGGTTCATCTAGACCGACGCACATGATTTTCCTTCGTTTCCAGTCCAAAATCGATCCTAGTTCTTTCCTTGAGTTCTTCCAAGCCTCTACAATCATTCTAACTAATAAAAACACACAATTAGGCTCGGTGATTACCTTCCCGATTTGCAGAAAAGAACCTGACATGTTCCTCCTCAGTTCCCAGTTACCCCCGTCGTCCTCTGCCCACGGCTTCACCTCCCCTGAGCTCGACTCAATTACCAAAACACCCCTGACTCATCAAACTGATCAATAATGGTTCATATCCCAGTTACTAGGTTCGAATCGTGACAGAGGAAACTGAGTTAAGTAAAAAGTGTCTCACCCTTCCTCTGGCTGACGGTCATGGCCTCCACCGTACCCTTCAGGTCGTCCTTAGCGTCACAACTTCCTTTACCAGTCCTTTTTCTCAATTCAAGCCACCAAGAATCATCAAAGATTTAGGGGTTAGAATTTGGTTCACAGTACAGACACTGTGTTTCTCTCACGGGTCAACATTCCTGGTCACGACAACGGTTAAGCTTAAGCTACCAGAAATCTTCTTCCACCCTGTGTAACACCCCGGACATTCGAGGACTTTAATATTGTAATTTAATGTATCAATTGACATTTTTACCCTTGTGAATGGTATGGCCAAATTGTTGACTTTTTGATTGGTGGATTGAATGGACTTTGACCTATGACCGTGACGTAGTTCGGGACGTCACGAGTTCAAAGACAGGTGGCACGTCCATTTCGGACGATCAGGGAAAAATTTATGACTATCGGAAGTTCAGGGGCATTACCGTAAGTTGGACTTCACGGGCGAAAATGTTGACTTTTCGTTTGACAATTAATTTTCACTCGACTCAAGGACCGATAGGTAGGTCTCGACGTACTGAGTCCGTAGACAGGCTGCACGCCGAAATCGGACTTCGTATGACTGAGTTACGGGTCTAGAAAGTGAAGGGCAGTTTGGTAATTATTTGAACCAGGGGCATTTTGGTCTTTTTGCCCTGGTTACTGTAACAAACCGCGGGGGACATGGGCGGCACCACCATGTGCGGTGGCTCTGAGTGCGATTTGGTTACTGGTGAGTGTGGGTTGGAAAGTATTGATTGTTTAAACCTTTTTGAAGCATCAAACGTGGTCTGATTCTTCCAGCTACACGATCAAATTGATTAATCGAAATTCGAAGCTTTCGGGGGACAAATTTCAGTGGACAAATTGGACACCCACGAGCCTCTGGGATGGCTTGAAATTGTTTAAAACTGATTAGGACATGTGTGAGCATCACTCTGATGCAGAGATAACTGAGAACGGGTGAGGAAAACCA
Organism: Prinsepia uniflora; assembly: GCA_032719365.1. Classification (NCBI taxonomy): domain Eukaryota; kingdom Viridiplantae; phylum Streptophyta; class Magnoliopsida; order Rosales; family Rosaceae; genus Prinsepia; species Prinsepia uniflora. The sequence goes on from CM064875.1 coordinate 63,061,665, forward strand.
GAGAAGCCATTTCTGGAAAAATTGGAGGGAAAATCGGGTTTTGATTTCTGGTGACTGTTGGACCAAACCATGGCCTGGTTTAGTCTTCTGGGAGTGTTTGGAACTCAACCGCATCGAAATCGAAGGCCATCAGCCACGGCTGAGCTGGGACGGTGACTGCTGTTTTCAGGGAAATCGCAGAGCTTGGGACGACGACCTTCAGGTACTTTTAGACACAATTGATTGTTCATTTTGGTTTATTTTGATCCTATTATACTTCCTGTGAAGTTAATTGGACAATGGGTTTGAAACCAGTGAGTTCTGGTGATTGACCCGTTTGGTTGATCACGGTTCGAAGGGCCATTTAAGGATTGGATTTGGATAATTAATAACTCAGAACTTAAATTAGATGTTTAAATAACATGTTAGGATCAAATAGGATTGAAATCGAGTAGGAATTGATGGGTAATCAACCGGGTCAAGCCACGGGTGGCAGGCCCGAATTACAAACAAACGGGTGAAGGTGCTGACACTGTAGCTACAGTGTCAAGCGCGTGACTTTCACGCGCAGCCCCTTTGGGCGGCGCGTGAGGGCGCGTTGGGGCTTATCTCCGATCACGATCAACTTGACTTTTATTCCTCTCATTATTCTGAACATTTTTGGTGAATTAACCATGTTGATCTGAGATAGTTTGAAGGGTCAGTTTAGGGCCGGTTGCCTCGGGAAACGTGTTGACGGTTTCCCCAAACCGGCTTCTGTTTCGAACTTTCTTTTGAATAAATATTAAGGACTTGTAGTGACCCTTGCGTGTGAATTGAACTGACAGGAATTGTACGATAATCTCGGTACAGGTCCGTACGCGCAGATTCGCAGCGGAATTGTACAGTGAGTGGGCCCGTTTTCATTAAACCCTTGCATGCTTAAATGTTTTCTGATTTACTTATATGTTCACATGCTGGAATCTATAAATGGTTTTGATGATATTGAAATTTCGGTTATGGCACGTTTCACGGTATTTGGGCATGAGACCCGTTTGATGAAACGTAACGATCGGTTCAGATTTTACCTACGTATACATATATGTTTGCATGTGGATATCAATAAAATGTATTTGGTACTGCACTGTATAGATCCATCCATACTATACTGTCTCCTCCGGATGAGGTACCCCGGAGTGGTCACGGACGTCCAGAACGTCCAGCGTCTATGACGCTAAGCATCGGGGATTCTGTAACCGAACAGGGTTCAGGGATTGAACTCGGAATTGAGACCCGAGTGGCACGCGTAGCCTTGTGATTGTGACCTTATTGGACGTCAGGGACGTCAGACATCAGGGATGTCGGATTGGAGTGTATAGTGCAGTGGCTAAAATTATGGTTATGGTTTTATTACATGCCTTATGATTCATATTATATTATTTGTGATTTTAAATGATGCTGCATGCATGTTTGGAAAACGGAGGGGTAAATTATATGTTTTACTTATCAAATGATTTTATAAACTTGAGTTTCGGTCCACTCACCCTTAATGTTTTTGGTAACCCCTCCAGGTCGTGATACTGAGGTAGAGGAGGAACCTGAGGCTGAGGCATAGATCTACTTCTGCGTACCTGAACCCCTTCTGGGTGGTGTACCCGCAGGTTTATGTTAGAGTCGTGCTCGTAATTTGTAATTTTGGATTTCATCCCTTGTCTGACATCTGTTTAATTCGGATTTGATGTATGACTTTAATTTGATTATTTATGCATTTGAGGTTTTGAGGTCAAAATTGGTATGAATTATTGGGTGTCAGACGGGAGCAGGGCACGTCCCCATATGGTTCCAGAGAGGATCGGGGCGGGTCCTGTCACCCTGTGCTTCAATTCATATTCACATATCACGAAAAGAGAGAGTATTGGGAGAGATTTGTGAAGACTGGTGCACAGGTCCCTGTTTTCTGTTTTTGTTCCTTTCAATTGTCGAACAATATCCAAGTTGGTTTTAAAACACAACGTGAGGCGGCAGGGAGGTTCCACAGACCTCTAGAGTTAGGCCAAGTGTCATTTTTCCAGTGGAAAAATGTTTCAAAAACAGCCAAGTGTCCCCTGAGCACTGGGCACTAATTCCAAGGCCAACCAATTGACCAAAATGCCTTTGAGAAAAATTACCAAAATGCCCCTCACGCATTTAGACCCTTAACTATGTCGTCCGAACTCACATGACATCGTGCCGCCTATCGTTATACTCAAGGAATCGAGACCTATCTAACGATCCTTGAAATACTTCAAAAGTTCTTGTCATTTGAAAAGTCAACAAATTGCCCATATTCCACAAAATTACCAAAGTACCCTCGAACTTCCAAACGTCATAACTTTTCCCTCGAATGTCGAAATCGGATGTGCCACCTGTCTATGAACTCGTGACGTCCCAAAATACTTCACGGTCATCGGTCAAAGTGCATTTGACTGCCCGATCGAAAATTCAACATTTTACCCAATTCTAGAGGCAAAATCGCCATTCTGCACCGTCCGTCTTAAATTATCCAACTAATCACCGATTAACTTTACTAATTTGTCATTAATCACTAATCTAATCCCATTTTCCAGGGCGGGTCGTTACAATCTACTCCCCTTAAAGAATTTCGTCCCCGAAATTCTGCATTTCGTACTTCCGTAACTAACTGGGGGGAATCCAACGGATCTCACACTTGGGTCTCCTACCCGGTGTCGAGCATCTACCAATCCAATTTATCTTAACAGTTCCCCAACTGTCACCCTAACTCGGCCAAGCAAACCATCTATCAAGGGTCAGTCCATCTGGCGGATTCTCCTTTCCTTACCGGGGCAACACATTTCCAATCTGTACCCGAGGTACTTCTATCGTCTCGCCAGCCGACACTCACGGATCAATTAACCCTAGGTACGCCATATCACCACCCTGAGTCGAGCGTACCTCGTACCAATGTCTCAGTACATCAGGCGAGTATGCCGTCAATAGGCATAAATCTCATCTTGCAAAGCAATTCAAGACGACATATTCCAGTCTCAATACTCCTATGGAGCAAAATTCGTATCACGATCCTCACTACTTCCGTCAGCGATCCATACCGACCCCACCGGAGTCACGAAATACTCGTCTATTCCCTTACTTTAACCAATCATTGCACCCGTGGTTCCACTAATCACCAACACAATCAACCTGTGGAAGCACCATCCATGTCCCACAATATCTGTCTGCAATCGGACCCTACCACAAACCTGATTAACCGTGCTCACACATCACAATATCAGGGTCCCACCAGCCACTCATGGCTCCGAGCGTCCCGTTCATGTCAGTAATCATCAACAGATCACTCTGGATCCCCCGGATCCAGTCCACAGGCTCCGTCAAAATCCATCTTATCGAAACTACGCCGATCATCAACCATCTTACCAGAACATCACGCTGCACGCCTAATTATATCGGCATAGTGTGGACCATTATAGCATCAGTGCGTACACATTTCCAGTACATGTACCAATTATCGCCATTCAGAACCACGGTGCCTACCACCAAACACACGTAAGGACAACCTTACGAACTTGAAGAAAACAAAGATATTTTAGAATACCTCAACATAGCTCGTGGAGTATAGCCTCACGTACTTCCAATGTTATCCTACGATATCAACCACGTTGACATCAGCGAAGCTCTTCTTTACCCAAAGTTTCTCCAAGGTGTACCTGTCACCTTCACAGGGTATCTCCCGGGTACACAACATCCTTGTAACGTTACTGAATCCTACCTACCTATAAGCCAAACATGCTTCACTTTTGAAGTCTGTCGGTCTAATCCTACCTCTAGGCTGCCCTACAAGTCTTTCGGGGACTAACTCAAGACTATTCTGAACCTACCGGTCTCCTGGGCCTCCCGACCAATGTGAAATCCAATCACACCTCCATTATGCACACATGGCAGACCCAACACTAGATCCAAAACCAAAACCTATACATATGCGAGACGGACCACACAGGTCCTGCACACCTCCCAGATAGTCAGGACATCGAACTTATGTCTCACACACGATCCTTTTGATCCACAACAGCTCAAACCTGAGCCAGAAACAATCCTATTCTGATCCACGCATTCTTAAGTGAATCCCACTTCACCTATAAAACTCTTATCGTCAAACCATCACATCGATCCAACACTACCACACGTCTAGATTGTGGGTTTTCTTAAATAACCTCATATCGATCAGTTGAGGTACTCCTTTTCAGCTTCCTTCTGTCATCCAACAACAGAACTTACCATGGCCCTCAATTATGTCATCGCAACGACTATAAACCACCTAACACCATTTCCTCACACTCGCCACAATCGGCGTCACCCAGTACTCTTCCTACTCGTGAAGACAACCACAAATGTCCACAATTAGGGGCGGGGGGGGGGGGGGGGGGGGGGGGTCACACATCCTGACATCCCAACAGTGTGTAACGACCCACCCCAAATTCCATGATTAGATTAGTGACTAATCACAATTAGTGAGGCTAATCCGTGATTAGTAGAGCGAAATCGGACGAACGATGCGAAATGACTGTTTTGCCCCTAGTAGTGGCAAAACGTTGACTTTTCATTCGCGCGGTCAAATGGACTTTGACCGATGACTGTGACGTAGTTCGTGACGTCACGAGTTCATAGACAGGTGCCACGTTCAATTTCGACGTTCGAGGAGGAAGTTATGAAGTTCGGAAGTTTAGGGGCATTTTGGTAATTTTGGTTAAATGGGGTCAAAAGTTAACTTTTTGACCGGGATGTCCGATGGCCAAGGGCCAAGGACTATTACGTAGATAAGGACGATACGAATCCATAGACAGGCGGCACGTCGAATTCGGACGTTCGACGACGAAGTTACGGTTCACGTAAGTTCAAGTGCACTATTGCACGAATTACGAAACGACTTATATTTTGGACTTTAGTAGGGCCCAGATTTTATTCCAAGGCCCAATGGATGAGTGACAAGTGTCACTCATCCACTGGACAACACCTTACATACATGCATTTCACCCTTGCTTTTTCATTTGGATCAAACCCGAAACCCCCCCCCCCCCTCCCCTTAACCGTGCAAACCGATCTTCCATCTCCCCCAAACCTCATCATTTGTGGCTGGAGTGTGAAGGGAGATGAGAGAGGGTCGTGAGTTGATGAAGATGGTGGATGAGGGACGGACTGGGCCGCCGTGAACGGCCGTGGAGGCCAAGTGGAAACCGAGAGCTCGGTAAGCCCATTTCTCCCTTTTATTTTGATTTTGGCATCATGGACGGTATTGGATGATTAGGTTGAGTTTATTGAGGTTGTAGGGAGGTTTTAAGGAGGTCTGGGTGGTGGTTTTGGACTGAGCAGCCGTGAGGGTGGCTGGGAAAACATTGAACCGTTTGGTTCAAAATCAAACGAAGGGTTTTAGACGTTTTCGGTTGCGTTTAAGGATTGAAATGGATAGAAAACATCAAAATAAGAAGAAATGAATCGAAAAGGAAGAACTAGGATGAAAAATGGGATGTCTAGGGCTGTGAACCGGTCACGCCGGTCCAGTTGGATCGTCCAAACCAGGTGAACCGGTCCAGCACAGGAAAACCGGTCCGCTGGAGCTTGCTGATGATGAACAGTAATCTGGCCCTTCTTGGGGCACGTGAGGGCGCGTGGTTCATAATTTTGGAAAGTGTTCAACACGGGAAATCTTCTATTCGATGTAACTAAGAATTTGGGACTGGTCTCGTGTCAATCGAACATCGTTTCAATAGTTTTTGGGGTGTCGGAAGGTTTAGGGTTGGTTTAAAAATAGTTAAAAGTTTGGGAAAACTACGGGGCTTTGGTAGGAGGTTAATTAAGTAGTTAGTAACCTTCTATTAAAATTTGGACAGGTTTGGGAGTCCTGGTGACGGTAATCAGCTCGGGGAGCCGTATGGCACGCAAATCGAGGCGGCAGCTCGGAAGGTCTGTGAGTGGACCTTGTTTTCTAAATTGGGGCATGCATAAATGTTTATTATATGTTTTAAATACTTGTTTGTGATGCCCTGAGTGCATTTGTATGTGGTTACGTATAGGCACGTATTTCGAGGTTTCGGCCCTATACAGTGCCTATACGGGTCAGTATTTCTTTATTGGTTTAAATGAAAAGGTTTTGGATTTATAATAGGATAAACTCGGGTATGATACCCATTTGGTTCGGTCTCGGGTATATGACGCTATTTACGACCTTCGGGTCTAAATCGTGGTCGCGACGGGTGCTATGTGCACGTCGATCGACGATACGACGCTCACCTCCGGATTGGGATGTGTTCCTTCCGGAGAGGTCACGATGCACGATTCGTGGTCGGGCAGCCTGGGAAGGCTCGACTTCGAAGTGCTGACGGTTCAGGATAGCGATCGGTGATGAGTGCACCATGATCTTGTGGTGGTCGCGTCGGTTGATTCGTTCACGGCGACATACCAGGATTGAGAGCGGTCCTGGATGGATGGTTGCACGCATCACAATGATCGGAGTCGTGACTGACCCTTAGATATCGGGCACGATGCCCAGTTGAGTCATATGTTCGGGCACGAGACCCAGTTGTTTTACACTGATGCTTTCGGGTCAGGGACCCTAGATGGATTTCCAAGTTCATGACGGTTTATGGGAACCGGCATGAACTCTGGAAAGGTCATTGTGGTTCATGACGGTTTATGGGAACCGGCATGAACCTTTGTCAGGTCATTCTGGTTCATGACGGTTTATGGGAACCGGCATGAACCTTTGTTATGGATGTTATGGATCATGACAGTTAAAGGGAACCGGGCATGAATGTTTATGTTATGTATATATATGTATTCATATACCTTCCTTTACTTCTATTATCTCCTCCGGGGAGGGTCGTTGGCCTAGGTGGACCCCGGAGTAGTCACGGAGCACCGACTGAATGGAGTCACCCCCCAGTTGGGTTCCTTACTCTCAGGAAGGCTATGATTACTATTACCTCGGGTAGGGTCAGTGGTCTGCGGACATTGAGCTTGACTTTGAGAAGACTCGGATTGAGACCTGGGTAGCACGCGCGTAGCTTTGGAAACCGTGACAGTATTGGTTGTGTGGATTATATGTATATATGATGTATGCTATATGAGATATATGATATGTGATATGCACAGGTTTTGGGCAGTGGCCCATGTACGTGGTTTTACTATGGTTTGGGCTGAGTCCCGTATGGTCGTTTTCATTATAATTCTTTCAATATTGGTTTTGGTCTTAGCTCCCACATATGGTTTCTTTCGGTTAAATGGTTTTCGAATGCATGCATGCTTTTTAGTGAAGGGTACAAATGTCTTCTCGTTAAAATGTTTTTATAAATTCTTGTTTTGTCCACTCACAGTTTTTAATGTTTTGACTGCCCTTCAAGTTGACATCGGATGTGGACTGTAGCAGAGACCGAGATATCACATACCTCCTCCCGATCCTGGCGTACTCTGATAGCCCGGGAGGGAAAAGGTTGGAAATATTCCTTGTCTGACACTTCGTGTCAGACGGGAGCAGGGTCATCCCGCACTAATGCCGGGGGGATTGGGATGGGTCTTTTCACAGTGAGTCTCCCAACTTAACTCCAGGGTATCGACCACACGACCTACTCACCACCTCGGAACCAAACACAGTATCTCATCGTCTCAATCTCAACATCTCCTGATTCTGAGATTCCAACCACGATTCTTCATCCTCAAATATACTACCTCCGGACTACCCGTCCAAACGTCATTTTACTTACTACATTGAGGCAGTCCACAACTTCTACGGATCATACCCACGTATCCATAATCAAATCAACTCACCGACCACTCGCTTGTCGGTTATCCCCGTGTATACATATCCAAACGGGTATCAATCATCACTCCTTCTGATGATCGCATTCCAACCTTTCCGAGGTTTAACTCCAGGCACCTGCTAGAACACAAATCTCAAACTTCCGAAATCCTCAATCACTTACCTTAGACTCCCCAAGTACCACCCTCGAAATCGCCACTCACCAAGTGCCAACCTCGGCACCAGCCGACATATGCCAACACCTCAGGGGAAAGTCTACTCAAACCAACCTCACGAGCGGTCAACCCCGACCATACTAACCTAGCCCGATCCAACACGAGGCCTAGGTCCATCGCGCTTCCGCTGCGCTACTCTAATCAACTAACGGCGTCCTGACCGTTCGTCCCCGAAACATGACCTACCAATGGTCATCGCATATCCCCACTTGGTTAACGATTCCCACCAAATATTGGCACCTCACTGCTGGCCACAACCTCGACGCAATGTGCCCATCCTACCATTTACCAGCATCCCAGCTCGTGGCGCATCATTCCGATCTTGTGCTCACAGCACACCAGTCCCGAGCCTCTGCTCCTACCGAGCAAAAACCCTCAATCTACGCTCGGGCCAGGGGAATTAACCTCCCTCGTAGTCCAATATCCTGAGCAGCCCAACACTGGACTCGTCCAGTATCGTCCACCAACCATTCACTACCTCGACTGCACCTAGCAGCACCATCTCACATCCGGCTGTAACTCGGCCCAACCAAAACAACTACCTAACCACAAACCCCAATTCACGGTTTCCAAACCAGTCATCCCACGGGGTTCCTCAAATCACCCTCGTCATACGGGTTATCCAAACCCGCGACAGCCACTAATTCACCACAACCTTACCACTCGGGTCGTCACACCCGGCTAAGACTATCCCTGATCGTAAAGTTTACACACCAACGTCCACCAGTGACCCATAATAGGGGGAAATCCCTCAGTTCCTTAAAGTAGTTTCCTATACCTCATCACTCGAGGCATCCAGCTACTTGTAGCCGTACCAAACTCGAACCATCCGGCCAATTAGTCACAAGTCCATACTATTATCAACCAATCGTCATCTGGCCCAACAGGCCGCCGTCAACCGACCTCCAAGTACCAGTCATCTCAACAGGCTACTAATGGGACCCACAGGCCGACTAGCCTACTCGTAATCGTAGTTCTCTGGCTACCATCTGACCCTATGGTCCAACCATCGAGCAAAGCCAGTGCCAAACACGCTAGCTACTCCGGCCCTAGGCCAACATACGTCATACCTCGTACCGCGTATCGAGCGACTGACACCCTGGCACTAACACTCGCCGCTAACCAACCACTAACGAACGTACACCCTGGTGCATAGGTCCCTGTTTTCTGTTTTTGTTCCTTTCAATTGTCGAACAATATCCAAGTTGGTTTTAAAACACAACGTGAGGCAGTAGGGAGGTTCCACAGACCTCTAGAGTTAGGCCAGGTGTCATTTTTCTTGTGGACAAATGTTTCAAAAACAGCCAAGTGTCCCCTGATAACTGGGCACTAATTCTAAGGCCAGCCGATTGTCCAAAATGTCCTTGAGGCAAAATTACCAAAATGCCCCTCGTGCATTTAGACTCGTAACTATGTCGTCCGAACTCACATGACATCGTGCCGCCTGTCGTTGTACTCAAGGAATCGAGACCTATCTAACGGTCCTTAAAATACGTGAAAATTCCTTGTCGTTTGAAGAGTCAACAAATTGCCCATATTCCACAAAATTACCAAAGTACCCTCGAACTTCCGAACATCATAACTTTTCTCTCGAATACCGGAATCGGACGTGCCACATGTCTATGAACTCGTGACGTCCCAAACTACGTCACGGTCATCGGTCAAAGTCCATTTGACCACCCAATCAAAAAGTCAACATTTTGCCCAATTTTAGGGGCAAAATCGTCATTATGCCCCCTCCGTCTGAAATTATCCAACTAATCACCGATTAACTTTACTAATCCATCATTAATCACTAATCTAATCCCACTTTTCAGGACGGGTCGTTACAACACACGTGTATGGATGTAGGTATGGTGATGGTGTGATGTGGTGTGTGTTTGTTTGCCTTAGAGAGGATGAGAGATTAGATGGGATGAAGGGCTAGGATTAAAAGATGGGATGGGTGATAATTATAAAATAATATAATTAATATTATTTTAATCCAAATCTAACCAATCAATGTGAGATCCACAATTTGGGGTTAATGACCAATGGGATGAGTGACACTTGTCACTCATCCATGGGTCCCACTTAAAAAGTCAACCAATTAGATTTTGCCACCTAATCAACACCTCGTCAAATGTGCATAGTTAAATCGAACTTACGTGACCCATAACTTTCCCGTTCGAAGTCTGATTTCAGCGTGCCGCCTGTCTATGGATTCGTATCGATCCGATTTACGTAACGATCCTCGGGCCTCAGCCATCGGACCACCCAGATAAAAATTCAACACTTTGCCCCTATACAACCAAATTACCAAAGTACCCCTGAACTTCCGAACGTCATAACTTCTTCCTAGAACGTCGGAATCAAACGTGTCACCTGTCTATGAACTCGTGACGTCCCGAACTACATCACAGTCATCTGTCAAAGTCCATTTTACTGCCTGAAAGAAAAGTCAACGTTTTGCCCACGACTAGGGGCAAAAAGGTCATTTTGTATCGTTCGTCCGATTTCGCTCAACTAATCACCGATTAACCTCACTAATCCTGATTAGTCACTAATCTAATCCCAGAATTCGGGACGAGTCGTTACAACCTTCCCTCCTTAATTAATTTCGTCCTCGAAATTCCAACTATCCCGATTCTACAACCACCTCGTGGAAATAATTCGATCTCACACACGTGCACACTAGTACACCCACTAGTCAACACAAAAATTGTCTGTACCCAGACGTTCCACTAATACTCACGTCGCATCGACTACATTCGACCATGTCAAATGATAGTAATCGCACGTTCCGAATTGACACCACTTGACAAATCTACCATTTCATTGACACGAACTACTCGACGGTTCCTTACTCAATCACCAATCTATCCTGACGTCTGCTCCCACTGGGAGTCACCAAATCTCACTCACCGATCCACGATGAAACATCCGACAAACTGTCACCACTTGACAGTCGCCAGCCGAAAACTAACATTATACTTACTTGTGGTTACACCAACCACCAACTCACTCAACCTGAGTGTACATCTACCAACACCTTACTCGACCTACGTGTAACTGGACTCATCAGAACTACCCTGACCCAGTGCACAATATCAAAAGTCCAATTCACGTCCGCAACCAATCCAATGGTATTGGGACTAAGCCGACTACCAACTCGCTCACCAACGCACCCCTGGTATAACCTATATACAACCACCAGGCACCACAAGCATGTCCAGTATCGTTCCTCGAACAATGTACAATGTACATACATCTATCCATCAATCAGCCTACAACAACGACGACGACGACAACCTAGGTCGTAGCCAAACACGTTTCAATTCTGGAGTCCATCTGTCCAATCCAGTACCAGACAGATCAGAACTCCAACCCATCATCCATTGTGAATCCCATGGTCACCTGACCCGCAAAAACACATCTACTTCTAATCACGTAATCCAATATGTACCAATCTGACTCACGTCCACCGAGGCGTACCCACTCATGCCAACTGGCATCCAACTTTAACCACATCTACCGAGACATACCAATTCTGAATCGGTTACCTGCTCAAACGATTACACATTGCATTCGATTGACTTTATAGGGAAGCCAATCCCAACATTCACACATCTAAGGCTGACCAAATCTGACCCCTTCGGACACCTACTCGCCCAAGTAATATACCATACGGGATTAACCTCGAAAAGAAGTTCAGTCCCATCATCCTCAACTCAAACATCCAAGTAAGAGCGATAAATTCTCCACCTACCTAGATCATCAAGATCACGATCCAGATCCATCACTACGTCACCCGACCATAAGAGTCACGATCCTCGATCGTCACGATACCCAAAGTCCTCAGCATCACAATCCCGATCCACCTAGGATCCACACAAGCTCACTCAGCTAACAATCCACCTCGAATTCGATCATAGGGTCTGACACGCTCTTGAATCCTTCGTCAATCACAACACTCCTCAACCAATTCCCACATCTAATCAGATTAGTCAACTACGAGACGCATCAAGAATGTGGGTCCTCTCAAATTACCTCGTATTGATCCTTGGCATTCCACCTAGGAAAATCAAGGATGATCCAAGCCGATGACACCAAAATTCATCCTACATGAATGCAAACAAAACTCGCTTCACTCACCACGCCATGTAACCTAACATCGTCTGCCACCAAGCAGAAAATGGGAAATCTCAACTACCTAACTCCGAAATACCCAACTCCTTATGATGACCCAAGACAATCCCGGGTCGACCAACCAATACACGATCAATGTACCGGTGACACAACCATCATCTACCATGGTAGAACCTGAGAAGTCACCCTAATGACTTCGAAATACCCATTACCAATGTGGAAAACCCGCACTCCTCTCGTCACCCCAATCACAACCTATCTCGATTCCGAAGTTCCAACCATGTCAGAACCAACACACCCAGACATCAACCACATGTTCGTAACCAGTCTAACTCTATCTGTGATCCACTTCCGGACCACAGATACCGATCACATGCCTATCTCGACGGAGTCACATCCCGGCTCGTGACTCATTGTCATCACAAACACCAGCACCAGCACCAGCACTAGTACCAGCACCGTCACTAACACCAGCACCAGCACACTAACATCAACACTAGCACACACAGTGTGCGAATCCAAAAACCCTGGATCTCTGCTCATACCGAGCGACGACCCTGTACCTCTGCTCGAATAGGGGAAACTCTGCCTCACTCGAACATCAACCATGTGTCCGTAACCAGCTTCTTGACTAAACCCCTTTGCAACGAGCCTGACTTTATGCCTTGCAATAGTGCCATCTTAATTCCTCTTAATCATATATACCCATTTACAACCAATTAGGTTCCTGTGGGAGGTAAAGGAACAATATCCCAAGTATTCTGAGCAAGCAAAGCATAAATTTCTTCTTGCATTGCTTGTTTCCAAATAGGAACAGAAACAACAACTCTATACGAAGTAGGCTTAGTAGACGATAGATCAATTTCAGGCTAAGAGTAAATAGAGTAAAAGGCATTCTTTTTAGAAATCCCACTTTTTGATATGGTTTGCATAAGATGCATGTTCACACCATAGATAGGCAAGACAACACGAAGGAATTAAGGCTGGAAAGTAGGCATGACAAAATGGTCATCTGATGGAAATTTATCAGACTTAGAATCTGGGAGAGCTGCATTATTTTCTGGAGCATAGAATGAGGAACTGAGACTTGATGAGGCTAAATGTTGAGCAGTAAGTGGAGGAATAATAATCACAAGTAGTAGACTTGGCTGAGCAACAAAAGGTTGTTGAAAAGGTGGAAGGAAGCACGTATATAGATACTGAACATGTGGATTTTCAGACTTAGAAAAATTGGATAACCTGGAGTTGGACATAAGGGTATGGTATGGAAATTCGACTTCATTGAACAAGAAATGTTTGGAAACCATAACTCTATAAGGCACAAGATCATGGCAGATATATTTTTTTATTTATTTTCATATCCAAGGAAAACACATTTGATGGTTTTAGGATGTAGTTTATGAAGGTTGTAAGGCTTGAGAAGTGGAAAATATGTACAACCCAATATTTTGAGGTGATTCATGTCAAGTAAGGTTCCAAACAGTTTTTCAAAAGAGGATTACATATTTAAGGTTGAGTAAGCATTCAACATAAGAAGAACATGCATAGAACCAAAAGTTAGGAGGTAAAGATGCAGATTTGAATAAGATGTAAGACCTGTGTCTTGAGAACAACGGTGAACAATCTCATATCGCTCGGGGAGGGAAAAATGAAATGTCTTATATGTGTGGGCACGTATTGACATGACTCATCCCCGAAGGACATAGATAACCGTGCTCGGTCCTGCTCCCGTCTGACAAGTCAACTGCAAATCTGAAACTACCCTTCAGCACCTGTCAGACAACTTATATTTGCGCATGTGCCCACTCATACCTCCACCTCTCGAATAGCCTCGATCATCACGCCACGACCTGAGGGTCAATAAAACAGAAAAGGTGTGAGTGGACAAAAATCACCTCTTATGAAAACATTTGCCAAAATACATTCTTACCCTCCAGTTTTCACAAGCGTGCATGCATATCATAAAACATGAGTAATAGTATGAAATTATTCAAGTATGAACAGTGGACCGATAAAATCAAAATACGTTTTCCCATGGTCCATAAAAACTCATGTTCACCAAATCAGTTCAAGTTATAAAACAGCAAATCCCGGCTCTCAGGCCAAAACATGTGAACACCATCACCTGGCCACAAAGACCAAAAACCCGTACTCAAAACCGGTACGTAATCACAAATATCATGTTTCTAAATTCCATGTCCACATATTTTCCTTAAAACTCATTTTCATTAAATAAATTTATATTTAAAACCACGGTTTCCTCGAAATCATTTTCCACAAAACCACGGGACTTATTTCCATATCCTGTTGCTTAGAGTCACGTTTATCCCTGCAACAGGTGCAAATCAATAGGCTCAAGGACCGCTCAAAATCCGAGCATCCGCTGCTGTGAACACATCACCAGTCAGCAATCCGTCGCTGTGAAAACCTCACCAGCCGACGATCCGGATCTCATGAACACATCACTTACCGATCCATATATAATCCAGCACATCTGATCTGAGTCAAGCCTCCCTCGGCTGCTCGACAAAGATCGTGCTACGTGACCTCTTCGGGGTAAACACTTCCATCCCGAAGGTGAGCGTTATCTCCAGGGTGCACTCCGGGGAAAAACATATTTCCACCCGAAACCCCTAATTATCCGCAACATATCGTCATCACAAAAACCAGTGAAAACAGTTGCATTGAAAACCAAATCATTTACAATACATGGTCTCAGCCCCAAGTCCCGATTTACTTTATAAATCCGAAAATCATCAATATCATCATGTAATCACATGGAAATACAAATCAATCAAAATCACAATTCCATTGGGTCTCAAGCCCAAAATATCATTTTCACGCAAATCCGTACAACCGTAAACCTGAGTTGCCACGATCACGTAAATCCATAAAATTAATCACTGACTCATAATCCGAGTCTAAATATCATTTTTAATTCCCTGACTCATAACCCGAGTCAAAACATCATTTTCAATTCGGGCCTAGCCCAAAACATCAATTTCATCATTTCTCGAAAATCGTGCCAAAATATAATATAATAATCATAAAACCGAGAAATCACCGGATTGAAACATAAATCACGCCAAAGTATATAAAATCATATAATAAAGTATTTAAATCATATATGCATGCATCACGGTTAGAAAACCAAAAGTCCACTCACACACACCGTCCAAAACGGTCCATTTCCGAGCTGCACTTTTTTCCGTAAATTTGGGAAATCACAACTCCTGTCAAAAATCATTATAGAGGGTTACTAACATCTCAAAATACTTCACATAATTTTCCCCAATTTTTCTGGAATTTAAATACGTATTTGAAACGTAAAACAAAACTTCGGATACGCGGAACATTAACGAAACCATATCCGATTTCCTCGAAACCAGCGTCAAAATGTTCGGTACACTGAGAAGATTCAAAGTCATGTTGACTTCACCTTGAAACAAGGCTTCACGCGCCCTCACGCGCCGCCCAAAGTAGCTGCGCGTGACCACCATGTGCCTGCTACAGTAACCAGCACAGTTGTCTTCATCGCCCGTTTGTCTGGTAAACGGGTTGGAAAACCCGCGATAGAACCCGACTCAATCTCACTCAATTCGACATCAATTCAATCCAATCTTTCAACTGATCCCTTGTAATCCATCTCCATTTAAGTTCTGTAAATTGAATTACACAAATCAGGGTCTAAATCTTCACAACTCACGATCAAACTTCGACGGGTCTCCTATTCGGGTTTGTCGATTTCGTCCCTAATTTCCGAATTAATTCATCTAGTTAGTATCGTGAGAGTGTATGTAACACCCCGGAAATTCGAGGATTTCCATATTGTAATTTAATGTGTGATTTGACGATTTTACCCCTGTGAATGGTATGGTCAAATGTTGACTTTTTGATTGATGAACTAAATGGACTTTGACCTATGACCGTGACGTAGTTCGGGACGTCACGAGTTCATAGACAGGTGGCACGTCCAATTCGGACGATCAGGGTAAAAGTTATGGCTATCGGAAGTTCAGGGGCATTACCGTAATTTGAACTCTCGGGGGAAAATGTTGACTTTTCTTTTGACAACTAATTTTCAGTTGACTCAAGGACCGTTGGGTAGGCCTCGACGTCCTGAGTCCGTAGACAGGCGGCACGCCGAAATCGGACTTCGTACGAGGAAGTTATGGTCAGAAACGTGAATTCGGGAAGTTCGTGTCTCGGTTTTCGTGTCGAATATTAAATTCAGGAAATCTGATTGGAGGACATCTGGTGAGTGACAAGTGTCACTCACCCATTGGCTAGATTGGATCAGATCCACTATTGGATTAATTATCATTTAAATCTGCTTTAAATTACAGCCCTTAGATCTGAAATCCCTTGATTTGATCTCAGCCTTTGATCTCATTCTGAGATTTAATCCTGGCCCTTGATTCATTTTCCTATTCAGTATTAAAAGTCCATGAGTTCATGCACCCATGTGTTCATTCCCTTAACCGTGTGTGCGATTTCTCCCTGGAACCAGCCCATCAGCCACCACCACTCAACCCCACACCTCAGACAACCAGCAGCCACACCCCTGACGCCGGCCACCGCTCCACGGCCACCCTGCACGGCGGCATCCTTCCAAACCCGTGAAGGAAACCCGCGGAACCCAAGTCACCAAACCATCCCAACCTTTGATCTAGGCCTGGAACCAACGTGCGGTTGTGATCACCGTGACTACTGGACGGCAAGGAGCTGACCCTGACAGTGTACGGCGGCGACACGGCGGCGTTCGGACGTTAAACCCGTAGGTAACCATTTTCCTTCCCGGCTTCAAAACACCTGGTTGTGACGTTGACATCATTGAGTTGTTGTTAGGACTCGTCTAGGTGACCTTGACGACCATTTTGGAACCAGGACCAGGGCTGAACAACCGTCGACTCACCGGAAAGAATTACCAGAACCGGCAGCCAAGCTTCCCGTCGAGTTTCAGGTAACCTCCTAGACCTAAAACCTAATTCTAATTACATAGAACCAATCTAGGGATTAGGACGAGTATTTAGGAATTGAAAGAACTGAAAATGACCCAGGAATGAAGGAATGGCAACCGGGTCTCGATCGCGGGTCTGATCGACCCGAGTTGCAGGAAAACGGGTCAACCCGTCTGATGACAGTGGTGCTGACGTGGCACCCTGTCAGTCTGTCAGATGACGTGGACCAACCGTGAGCCGACACGTGTCACATGTCAGTGCACAGTCAGCACTGACATGTCAGTGATGTGGACCAGTCAGGGACTGCCACGTGTCACTGACATGTCAGTGACGTGGACCAGTGCCGTGTTGACACGTGGCACATGTCAGATCTGACACGTGGTCTGACAGATCAGTGAGGTGGACCAATCAGATGTTGACACGTGGCACCTGTCAGAGTCTGACATGTCAGACCTGACAGCTGTCAGATGACGTCAGCATGGCGTCATGCTGACGTCAGCAGTGACGTCAGCGATGACGTCAGCAGGAACTGTTCCTGCGTTGACCGGCGCGTGGGGGCGCGTGTGAACAGTGTTTCTGGTGGGACCACCACCATTCTTTAGGTTTCGACGATCCGGATCCAATGGCGGTGGTTTCGGGTCGATCGGAGATCCTTAAGTTGGTCAAAATAAGGTTTATTGGCTTGGGAAGCGCGTTCGGGCGGCTTTCCCGGGTCGGTTTCGACCTAGGCTTTCATGGTTGAATGTTGGGGGTTTATTTTGACCTTTACGAATACTTGGACTTGACAGGGATTGTACATTTGTACCAGGACGAGGGTATACGTTCGGTTTCTAGCAGGATTGTACTGTGAGTGGGCCATTTTCTTAAACCCTTGTGTGCATAAATGTTTTCTGGTTTTATTATACTTATTCACATGCTAAAACAATGATGGTTTTGATGATATGGAAAATATGGTTATGGCACGTTTCACGGTATTTGGGCTTGAGACCCGTCCGATGAAACTGAATGATTGGTTCGGATTCTATCTATGTATATATATGTTTGCATGTAGATATCAATAAAATGTATTTGTTACTGCACTGTATAGATCCTTCCATATTGTATTGTCTCCTCCGGATGAGGTACCCCGGAGAGGTCACGGACGTCTAGAACGTCCAGCGTCTATGACGCTAAGCATCGGGGATGCTGTACCCGAACGGGGTTCGGGGATTGAACTCGGAAATTGAGACCCGAGTGGCACGCGTAGCCTTGTGATTGTGACCTTATTGGACGTCAGGGACGTCAGACATCAGGGATGTCAGGATTGGAGTGTATAGTGCAGCAACTAAAATTATGGTTATGGTTTTATTATATGCCTTATGGTTCATATTTGATGGTTTATGGTTTTGAATTGTGTTGCACGCATGTTTGGAAAACGGAGGGGTAAATTATATGTTTTACTTATCAAACGATTTCATAAACTTGAATTTCGGTCCACTCACCCTTACTGTTTTGATAACCCCTCCAGGTCGGGAAACTGAGGTAGAGGAGGAACCAGAGGCTGAGGCATAGATCTACTTCTGCGTACCTGAACCCCTGCTGGGCGGTGTACCCGCAGGATTACTTTAGAGTCGTGCTCGCAAATTTGTAATTTTGGATTATATCCCTTGTCTGACACTCGTTTAATTCGGATTTTATGTATGACTTTAATTTGGTTATTTATGCTTTTAAATGTTTTGAGGTTAAAATTGGTATGAATTATTGGGTGTCAGACGGGAGCAGGGCACGTTCCCTTGTGGTCCCTGTGGGATCGGGGCGGGTCCTGTCAGCTTGGTATCAGAGCACTAGGTTGTGGTCAGTACTAGGGTATTGGTCTGCATGCTAGACTAGCGATTAATACTAGTTACTTTTCGACTTTTAAGAATATTGTTTTCTGATCTATGCCTCTTGACAGTTGGTTATGCCTCCTAGGAGAATTCCGCATACTCGAACGGACGAGGATCTAGAAAGAGAGATGGAATGCGCGAGCATCGAAAGGGCTCAACGTTTGGGAGCCACTCCTTTCTGCGGGGGATGAAACCCCGAGGATGCTCACGACTGGATCACCAAGTGGGAGAGGATCTTCTCGGTGATGCACTGCCCTCCGGGCGAACGAGTGACTCTGGCGGCCTTCTTACTGGAGGGAGGAGCCTACCAGTGGTGGCACGGACTCGAAATGTCCGGGTGGTCTGTCCATACCACTACCTGGGAAGCTTTTCGTTCCAGGTTTTTGGACCAGTACTACCCGCGATCCTTTCGCGCGGCGCGAGAGGCGGAATTCCTGCGGCTGGAACAGGGTGACATGTCTGTTGCAGACTACGAGCAAACATTCGGGAGACTTTCCCGGTTCGCTGCCTCATTCGTAAGCACGGAGGAGGACAAATGCCAGCGGTTTGAGCTTGGACTCCGAGGGGAGATCCGGGCCAGTGTGACTGCTACCACTCATGCTTCTCTGAGGGATATGGTCGACGCAGCGGTGCGTGTCGAGGCCAGTCTGGCGGCACACCAATCACGACAACCTTCGGGGGAGGGGCGACGTCAGGATCGCCCACATCATGGGCCATCGGGCCGAAAGAACAACAGGGGAGGGAGCTACAGGGGAGCACCCTCATCCTTCAAGGGTCGTGGCTGGTCGGGTCGACGTGGAGGCTCTCAGGGCAGAGGATCTGGACACAATTCTGGGCAGCACTCATCTTGGAGTGGTGCATCTGGTGGGCATTCGGGCAAGCCAAGGCCAGTAACTTGTTTTGCTTGCGGAGAGGAAGGCCACTATGCCTGTGATTGTCCGCAGTTGTCCAAAAACAACGACGCTGGGGGCTCGAGTGTGGTGCAGAGCACGGCGTCCCACACTAACGGAGGTCGCGGTCAGGGAGGCGACCGTGGTGCTGGACGTGGCGCGCGCGGGCGCGGACGGAACGGAGGGCCGAGGGCCCAAGTGTTTGCAATGACCCAGCAGCAGGCGAGGACTGCTCCAGGCGTGGTCACAGGTACACTACATATCTTTAATTTTCTTGTACGTGTATTAATGGATGCGGGGGCTACACATTCTTTTATTTCGAGGAGTTGTGCTGGTTTGCTTGATTGTGTAGTATCAGCCTTAGATTGCGAAATGGGTGTTGGCACCCCGATAGGTACCGTGTACCTTGTGAATCAGGTGATTCGGAGGTGCCCGGTAAGAATTGAGGATGTGGATTTACCAGCAAACTTAATTATTCTGGATATCCACGACTTCGATATAATCCTAGGGATGGATTGGCTGTCGGAGCACGGATCGCTCATCGACTGCTGTAGCAAGCAAGTAATTTTGCGGAGCCCGGGCTTGCCGGAAGTTATCTTTTAGGGGGAACGTGATGGTTCGCCTCCTGAAGTGATTTCGTCACTTACTGCTACCAAACTTCTACGGAAGGGATGCCAGGGCTATCTGGCGCATGTCGTGTCGGGACGGGTCGATACTTCGGTTATCGACGAAATACCGGTGGTCTGTGAGTTTCCGGACGTATTCCCGGAAGACTTACCTGGATTGCCACCATCGCGTGAGATTGAGTTTACTATTGAACTACTCCCGGGTACCCGACCTATATCCTAGGCACCATACCGGATGGCGCCGGCCGAGTTACGAGAACTCAAGACTCAATTGCAGGAGTTGGTAGATTTGGGATATGTCCGACCGAGTACTTCACCGTGGGGAGCACCGGTGTTGTTCGTGAAGAAGAAGGAAGGAAGTCTCCGTTTATGTATTGATTATCGACAACTCAACAAGGTGACATTGAGGAACCAGTATCCTCTACCCAGGATTGATGACCTTTTCGACCAGTTGCGGGGAGCTCAGTGCTTCTCGAAAATTGATTTGCGGTCTGGGTATCACCAACTGAGGATTTCGGAGGAGGATATTCCGAAAACTGCTTTTCGAACCCGTTACAGGCACTACGAGTTCCTTGTTATGCCATTTGGTTTGACGAATGCTCCAGCAGCATTCATGGATCTGATGAACCGGGTCTTCCGACCCTACCTGGATAAGTTTGTGATTGTGTTCATCGATGATATTTTGGTATACTCGAGGAGTGCCCGTGCACATGAAGAACATCTACGGTTGGTCTTGGAGAGACTGAGACAAGAACAATTGTATGCCAAGCTGAGCAAGTGTCAGTTTTGGCTGAGCAGTATTGGTTTTCTGGGACACGTGATATCGACGGATGGGATTTGCGTGGATCCCCAGAAAACAGAAGCGGTGACCAACTGGGCTAAACCGACAACAGTGACCGAGGTGCGGAGTTTCGTCGGATTAGCGGGTTACTACCGGAGATTCGTGGAGGGTTTCTCCAAAATTGCTGCACCATTGACTCGTCTGACTCGGAAAGGAGTAAAGTTTATCTGGGACGAGCAGTGCGATCGGAGCTTTCAAGAGTTGAAGGATCGATTGACCACTGCACCTGTCCTTGCATTGCCGGACGACAGTGGAGAGTTTGTAGTTTTCAGTGATGCTTCACTGTAAGGTCTGGGCTGCGTGTTGATGCAAACTGGCAAGGTTATCGCCTATGCATCCCGGCAGCTGAAGACTCATGAGTTGAACTACCCTACTCATGATTTGGAGTTGGCGGCGGTGGTTCATGCTCTCAAAATCTGGAGACATTATCTGTTCGGCGCAATATGTCGGATATACACCGACCACCAGAGTCTTAAATATTTATTCACTCAGAAGGAGCTCAACATGAGACAACGGAGATGGTTGGAGCTACTGAAGGACTATGACTGTACGATCGAGTACCATCCGGGTAAGGCCAATGTGGTGGCGGATGCACTCAGCAGGAAATCAGCGGGAACTATTGCACACCTAGGGATGGTGTATCTTCCCTTGTTAGTGGAACTCCGGAAGACGGGAGTTATTTTGGGTACGGATGCGCATGGAGCTTTGTTGGCCAGCTTCCATGTGCGACCAGTACTGATTGATCGGATCATCGAAGCACAACTGCAGGATCCGATACTCTGTATTTACAGAATTGAGGTCGATGCGGATGGGAGACAGAATTTTACCATCCGGGACGATGGAGCACTGGTGAAATTGGGCCGTTTGTGCGTACCTGCAGTGGCAGAGTTACGGGCCGAGATACTTGAGGAGGCCCACAGTTCGGCCTATGCTATGCATCCGGGAGGTACAAAGATGTACCGTACCCTCCGGAACCATTATTGGTGGCCAGGAATGAAGAAGGATATTGCTGAGTTCGTGAGCAAATGCTTAACCTGTCAGCAGGTTAAGGCGGAACGGCAGAGACCGTATGGGGCTATGCAGCCACTTCCGATTCCTGAGTGGAAGTGGGATCACATCACCATGGACTTCGTCTTTAAGTTACCGAGGACTCAGAGTGGAGTGGACGGAGTATGGGTGATCGTGGATCGGTTAACCAAATCAGCCCATTTTCTGCCAGTTCAGGAAACCTATAAACCTAACCGACTGGCTCAGTTGTTTGTGAAGGAAATCATACGACTTCATGGTACGCCGGAATCGATCGTGTCTGATCGTGATCCGCGTTTCACTTCCAGGTTCTGGCGAAGTTTGCAAGCTACTTTGGGAACAACCTTACGTTTCAGTACTGCTTTCCATCCACAGACCGATGGACAGTCTGAGAGAACCATTCAAACCCTGGAGGACATGATGAGGTCATGTGTACTACAGTTTCAAGACTCTTGGGATACTCATTTGCCACTGATGGAATTCGCTTACAACAACAGCTATCAGGCAAGCATCGGGATGGCACCTTATGAGGCACTGTATGGCCGACAGTGCAGGACACCTGTCTGCTGGACGGAGGTAGGAGAGCGAGAGGCTGTAGGGCCGGAGATAATGGACTTAACCATGGAAACTGTTCGCGTGATCAAGGAAAGATTGAAGGTGGCACAGGATCGCCAGAAGAGTTATGCCGACCGACGGATTCGAGACTTGGAGTTTGAAGTGGGAGATTTTGTCTTCCTGAAGTTGTCTCCGTGGAAAGGGATTATCCGTTTTGGCCGACGGGGGAAACTGAGTCCGCGTTTTATCGGACCTTATGAAATCGTGGAGAGAATTGGCAGAGTTGCATACAGATTGGCACTACCCCCAGAACTATCAAGAGTTCACGATGTTTTCCACGTATCGATGTTGCGGATGTACGTACGTGATGCTTCTCATGTACTTGGGGAGCAACCTGTCGAACTACGGGAGGATTTGAGCTTTGAAGAACAACCAGTACAGATCTTGGATCGGAAGGACAAGGTACTACGACGGAAGACGATCCCTCTCGTGAAAATTCTCTGGAGAAACCAGAACGTGGAGGAAGCCACATGGGAGCCTGAGGCTCAGATGCGAGAACAATTTCCTCATTTGTTTCTTGGAAATTTCGGGACGAAATTTCTTAAGGGGGAAGGTTGTAACACCCCGGAAATTCGAGGATTTCCATATTGTAATTTAATGTGTGATTTGACGATTTTACCCCTGTGAATGGTATGGTCAAATGTTGACTTTTTGATTGATGAACTAAATGGACTTTGACCTATGACCGTGACGTAGTTCGGGACGTCACGAGTTCATAGACAGGTGGCACGTCCAATTCGGACGATCAGGGTAAAAGTTATGGCTATCGGAAGTTCAGGGGCATTACCGTAATTTGGACTCTCGGGGGAAAATGTTGACTTTTCTTTTGACAACTAATTTTCAGTTGACTCAAGGACCGTTGGGTAGGCCTCGACGTCCTGAGTCCGTAGACAGGCGGCACGCCGAAATCGGACTTCGTACGAGGAAGTTATGGTCAGAAACGTGAATTCGGGAAGTTCGTGTCTCGGTTTTCGTGTCGAATATTAAATTCAGGAAATCTGATTGGAGGACATCTGGTGAGTGACAAGTGTCACTCACCCATTGGCTAGATTGGATCAGATCCACTATTGGATTAATTATCATTTAAATCTGCTTTAAATTACAGCCCTTAGATCTGAAATCCCTTGATTTGATCTCAGCCTTTGATCTCATTCTGAGATTTAATCCTGGCCCTTGATTCATTTTCCTATTCAGTATTAAAAGTCCATGAGTTCATGCACCCATGTGTTCATTCCCTTAACCGTGTGTGCGATTTCTCCCTGGAACCAGCCCATCAGCCACCACCACTCAACCCCACACCTCAGACAACCAGCAGCCACACCCCTGACGCCGGCCACCGCTCCACGGCCACCCTGCACGGCGGCATCCTTCCAAACCCGTGAAGGAAACCCGCGGAACCCAAGTCACCAAACCATCCCAACCTTTGATCTAGGCCTGGAACCAACGTGCGGTTGTGATCACCGTGACTACTGGATGGCAAGGAGCTGACCCTGACAGTGTACGGCGGCGACACGGCGGCGTTCGGACGTTAAACCCGTAGGTAACCATTTTCCTTCCCGACTTCAAAACACCTGGTTGTGACGTTGACATCATTGAGTTGTTGTTAGGACTCGTCTAGGTGACCTTGACGACCATTTTGGAACCAGGACCAGGGCTGAACAACCGTCGACTCACCGGAAAGGATTACCAGAACCGGCAGCCAAGCTTCCCGTCGAGTTTCAGGTAACCTCCTAGACCTAAAACCTAATTCTAATTACATAGAACCAATCTAGGGACTAGGACGAGTATTTAGGAATTGAAAGAACTGAAAATGACCCAGGAATGAAGGAATGGCAACCGGGTCTCGATCGCGGGTCTGATCGACCCGAGTTGCAGGAAAACGGGTCAACCCGTCTGATGACAGTGGTGCTGACGTGGCACCCTGTCAGTCTGTCAGATGACGTGGACCAACCGTGAGCCGACACGTGTCACATGTCAGTGCACAGTCAGCACTGACATGTCAGTGACGTGGACCAGTCAGGGACTGCCACGTGTCACTGACATGTCAGTGACGTGGACCAGTGCCGTGTTGACACGTGGCACATGTCAGATCTGACACGTGGTCTGACAGATCAGTGAGGTGGACCAATCAGATGTTGACACGTGGCACCTGTCAGAGTCTGACATGTCAGACCTGACAGCTGTCAGATGACGTCAGCATGGCGTCATGCTGACGTCAGCGATGACGTCAGCAGGAACTGTTCCTGCGTTGACCGGCGCGTGGGGGCGCGTGTGAACAGTGTTTCTGGTGGGACCACCACCATTCTTTAGGTTTCGACGATCCGGATCCAATGGCGGTGGTTTCGGGTCGATCGGAGATCATTAAGTTGGTCAAAATAAGGTTTATTGCCTTGGGAAGCGCGTTCGGGCGGCTTTCCCGGGTCGGTTTCGACCTAGGCTTTCATGGTTGAATGTTGGGGGTTTAATTTGACCTTTACGAATACTTGGATTTGACAGGGATTGTACATTTGTACCAGGACGAGGGTATACGTTCGGTTTCTAGCAGGATTGTACTGTGAGTGGGCCATTTTCTTAAACCCTTGTGTGCATAAATGTTTTCTGGTTTTATTATACTTATTCACATGCTAAAACAATGATGGTTTTGATGATATGGAAAATATGGTTATGGCACGTTTCACGGTATTTGGGCTTGAGACCCGTCCGATGAAACTGAATGATTGGTTCGGATTCTATCTATGTATATATATGTTTGCATGTGGATATCAATAAAATGTATTTGTTACTGCACTGTATAGATCCTTCCATATTGTATTGTCTCCTCCGGATGAGGTACCCCGGAGAGGTCACGGACGTCTAGAACGTCCAGCGTCTATGACGCTAAGCATCGGGGATGCTGTACCCGAACGGGGTTCGGGGATTGAACTCGGAAATTGAGACCCGAGTGGCACGCGTAGCCTTGTGATTGTGACCTTATTGGACGTCAGGGACGTCAGACATCAGGGATGTCGGGATTGGAGTGTATAGTGCAGCAACTAAAATTATGGTTATGGTTTTATTATATGCCTTATGGTTCATATTTGATGGTTTATGGTTTTGAATTGTGTTGCACGCATGTTTGGAAAACGGAGGGGTAAATTATATGTTTTACTTATCAAACGATTTCATAAACTTGAATTTCGGTCCACTCACCCTTACTGTTTTGATAACCCCTCCAGGTCGGGAAACTGAGGTAGAGGAGGAACCAGAGGCTGAGGCATAGATCTACTTCTGCGTACCTGAACCCCTGCTGGGCGGTGTACCCGCAGGATTACTTTAGAGTCGTGCTCGCAAATTTGTAATTTTGGATTATATCCCTTGTCTGACACTCGTTTAATTCGGATTTTATGTATGACTTTAATTTGGTTATTTATGCTTTTAAATGTTTTGAGGTTAAAATTGGTATGAATTATTGGGTGTCAGACGGGAGCAGGGCACGTTCCCTTGTGGTCCCTGTGGGATCGGGGCGGGTCCTGTCAGTGTATTGAACGTTTTTACAAGATCAATTTGTGAATTACTTACCTCTAACCAGTAGAACCCAAGCTCGATTTTAAACGGCAATGGAAGCTTCTGTTCTTCCTCAATTTAACACGATTTCTCCTCGTTTTTGTTGCAGGGAGTTTCGTTTTGATCCCAGAAGTCGAATTCAATCCTTAATTGTGATCCTCACAGCTCATAATCTCGAATTCGAAAGTCCCCCCAATTTTCAAGATTTTTCGATTCAGAATTAACCCAGGGGCCTCACTATCACTCGAGTTTCTCTCTCAATTCGGCTTCCTCAGTCTCCCAATTACACAAATGCAGCTCAACAACGGTTTATCAGCTGTCAATTGACAATGATTAAGACAAACCATAATTTAGGGAATTTGTGTCTAAAGTGGTATAATTGTGTTTTCCCTAATACACGATTCCATGTTCTCTGGGGCAAGAAGAAGACAAAGTGACAGATGTCACTGTCTGGCAGCAAGAATCAATGTTAAAAGACCATTTTGCCCTTCGTTCGACAAATTACCATTTTACCCCTAGACTTCCGTGACCCGTAACTTGGTCACCCGAACTCCGTTTTTGATGTGTCGCCTGTCGTTGGATTCGTATCAACAAGACCTACGTAATGGTCTTTGGCCCTCGTCCATTGGACTTTCCGGATCAAAAGTCAACATTTGGCTCCTAATATGCCAAATTACAAAAATACCCCTCAACTTCCAAATGTCAAAACTTTTCCTCGAATGTCGGAATCGAACGTGTCACCTGTCTATGAACTCGTGACGTCCCGAACTACGTCATGGTCATCGGTCAAAGTACATTTGACCGCCCGATCAAAAAGTCAACATTTTGCCCACGCCATGGGCAAAACGGTCATTTTGCACAATTCGTCCGATTTCACTCATCTAATCCCAGATTAGTCATTCCAAACTATAATTAATTAATATTCAATCCCGACACTCGGGACGGGTTATTACACGTATCTATCTAGCATGAGGCATTTTGGAAGCTCACTAGCTTTGCGTTTCGTTAGAACTTTGAAGTTAAGTGAGTTTGGATTGGAGAAATCCCATGATAGGTGACCTATTGGGAAGTTGTGAGTGAGTTCTCAGAAGCAAAACCGTGATGGTTGTGCCCAAACGGACAATATCGTGCTAGAGGGGCTAGGTCGTAATAGAATGGTATCAGAGTTGGACCCCGACCGAGAATGTGCCAGCAAGGACGCTGGACCCTAAAGGGGGTGGATTGTAAGACTCGTGTCTTGGGAAGAACGGTGAACAATCCCACATTGCTCGGGGAGGGAAAAGTAAAGTTTCTTATATATGTGGTGACAGGACCGCCCCTAGAAGGGGCATCGATAACCGTGCCCGGTCCTGCTCCCGTCTGGCAAGTCGACTGAAATACCCAAGTTACCCTCAGTACGTGCCAGACCAAGGATAGCCACTTGTGCTTACTCATGCCTCCGCCCCTCGTACAGCCTCGAACGACGCGCCACGACTTGGAGGGTCAATAAAAAAACAAAAGGTGTGAGTGGACAAAAATAAATCAGTTTAGCAAAATAGTCACAACAAACGTTTTTACCCTCCTCATAAAAACGAATGCATGCATACAAAAATCATTTCGCAATCGGTTAAGATTTTCCACATAAGAAAAACTGTGTATCAAATTTCAACATAAGGAAAAACTCGTATGAACCTCAAAAACCTTTTTCCTTTCTCAACCATCGGGTCTAAGCCCGTAATCATAAACACCGGGCCTCAGCCCAAAACCACGAATCAAAGCCCAATGCACAACATGATCCAAGACCAACAACCGTATACCGAGCCACTGCCCAACTCAACCGAAACATCAGGAATCATCAATAAATCACAAGTCAAATCATTTTGCTGGATATCAAGTGCGCCCGAGTCTTTAAACTCAAAACCATGCGCATAAACAGGCCTTCACGGGATATCAACGAGTTTTTAAACTCAGAACATAATCAATAGGAATCGGGGGTATCACAGTAACCGAGTCTTTAAACTCACGAGTCTTTAAACTCATTAAGGGCCCTCCCCCGTCATCAATTAACCGAGTCTTTAAACTCAAAACGTGCTCCAGCAATGGTCTTTAAACCCAACACGGTTTTCAACGGGTCTTTAAACCCCAAAACATTTAACAATCACAACAACGCGGGATCCATCCCGAAATCACATTTTTCACAACAGGACTTATGGTCCGAATTTCCACATTCAAATCCCCAAATCTTACTTCACAAATCATATTCAAATCATCATTACACACGGGGCATGTACAATCATACCAAATCACTTTATTAAATCCTTTTTCATTCCCGAATTCGAATTCGCAATAATGATTCCGTAAGCCGGCATCCGGAAGCATCATCCCGAACCCAAACCAAGAATCCACTTTAAATTTCCGAAAACCGAAATTTCGTAAATCAAAGTTACTTTTGTGCCCCGAGCATCAAGCCCGAAATCACCTTTTTCAAATCCATTTTTAAAATCCTCAAAATCACAAGTCTCATTTTAATTCCCCGATTCAAACATCAACAGTGATCAAATCACAATAACTCAAAATCTCGTAAAACGTGCAAATTCGGAACGTTCTCGAAAAACGTGTCAAAATCGTAAGTCACACTCGCAATCATAAACAACCTTCTTAAATCATTTTACCCCCATTTCTTATAACTTCTCTCATTTAACCATCATTAAGCACACGAGTGACCATAGTCTCGAAATACGTGAGATTTCACATGTATAGTAAAATACGTATAAATACGGGAATCGAATACGTATAAATACAGAAATCAAAATCAATCACAACTTATAATCATAATCATAAAATCATAGAAATAATTTATGCATGCATTAAATTTGAAAGCAACGTCCACTCACACACCATTCTTAAGGCTCGGTTTCACGCCGCACGCGGTTCCGTAATTTCCGATATTTTCCAGAAATTCCAAATCCTGTTCGAAAACATACTTTAGTGTCACTAAGGGCTTACATAACAGCATACTAATTTCCCATAATTTTTCGGGAATTAATCGGTAATTACAAACGCAACGGAAATCTTCGGACCCTCGGAACCATATTGAAACGGTGTCGATAAACTCGAAATCAACGCTAAAATGTTCGTTACAAT
Source organism: Prinsepia uniflora (assembly GCA_032719365.1). NCBI lineage: Eukaryota > Viridiplantae > Streptophyta > Magnoliopsida > Rosales > Rosaceae > Prinsepia > Prinsepia uniflora. Next base: position 63,091,281 of record CM064875.1, read on the forward strand.
GTGTAGGACAAAAGCCATTTTGAACTCACCTTGAAAATCGGACCCACGCGCCGTCACGCGCCGCCGCAAGCGGCTGCGCGTGACACCCACGCGCCTGCTACAGTGACGGTGAACAGTTCGCCTTCTTCGCCCATTTCCTCTGCAAACGGGTCCTGCAACCCGCGTGACAACCCGGTTAGATAGCGATCAATTCTCAATCAATTCCTTTCCTTTTTTATCCTAACTTATTCTATAACCATTTAATTCCAGTTCTATGTCATCCATTAGCCTCGACATAGACTAAATCGATCGACCCCAGACTCGAACAGTCGACAGGTCGAGTTCTGGAACTCACCCAACACGGTTCCATTCTCGAATTAGCTTAGACAGGAGCTTAATATGACCCATACGAACATTAAAACGCAACCAATTTCACAAACCTTTACCTGTAGGTAGTCGTCCGCAAGCTCGAAAATCCTCCGAACCAGAAGCTTCAGTTCATGGCCATACGGTGATCAGTTCCCTTCAATTTTCGTATGGTCGAACTCGAAATGAGCCCAGAAGACTAATCGTGGTCTCAGTTTGGCTCCATACCGTTCACAAACAAACTTTCGAATTTCCCTCCAAAAGGTCCCAAGTTCCCCGATCCTGCTTCTCCCTCAACATCAGCTCTCTCTTCTCTCCACAATAATCCCCTCGACTCCCTCTAACTCCCTATGTTTAATCCAGCCCTTTCCAGCAACCAAGGCACACCCAGTCCCCCTCTGTTCTCTGTTTCCCGCAAAGGACCCAAAACCAAATTACAAAGCCTCTTGTGCTCTGATCAGTTCAAACCACCACCCGTTCATGTCCCAATTCCACAAGACTGTGTCTGCTCGTGCCCTGTGCAAGCCACTCAACGCATAAACAAACCCATTGCTCCAATTCCAACCTCACCTGTGCACTGCCCGTTTTTATTTTCCAATTCCACGCCCAGCACAGCATCCAGCCGTCCCAGGCACGTTGGCCTCCCACTCAGCCCCTAATTACATAAACAAAGCCATCACACGAAGCCCAAGCATCATGCTCCATAAACAAATCCACCCGTCCACCCGTGCTCTGTTTTCTGAGAAGTGTCAAGCACCATACACGGCTGTCGCACAAAACAGCAGCCAAAATTACCATTCTACCCTCAATTGACAAATTACCAAATTGCCCCTCACTTTCCGTGACCCGTAACTTGGTCACCCGATGTCCGTTCCACGTGTGCCGCCTGTTGTTTTACTCGGGGCTTCGAGATGAACCTAACGGTCTTCGAGTCGAGAGAAAATCAATTGTATTTCAAAAAGTCCACGTTTTCCCCCAAATCGTCCAAATTACGGAAATGCCCCTGCACTTCCGAACGTCATGACTTTCATCTCGAGCGTCCGAATCGGACGTGCCACCTGTCTATGAACTCGTGACGTCCCAAACTACGTCACGGTCATCGGTCAAAGTCCATTTGACCGCCCAAATTAAAAGTCAACGTTTTACCCACAACTAGGGGCAAAACGGTCATTTTGCCACGTTCGTCCGATTCCACCCAACTAATCACCGATTAACCGCCATTGATCATGGTTAGTTACGGATCTAATCCCGAATTCCGGGATGGGTCGTTACATGTGGGCATGTATCTATCTAGCACGAGGAATTTTGGGAGATCACGGGCTTTGGGTTTCGATAGAACTTTGAAGTTACTCAAGTTTGGGCTGGAGCAATCCCAAGATGGGTGACCTACTGGGAAGTTGCGCATGAGTTCCCAAAAGCAAAATCGTGAGGGGCTGAGCCCAAAACGGACAATATAGTACTAAAGGGGTCGGGTTGTGACATAAGGTCATTGTAGTTTCAACTATATGTCTATGTTTTCATTCTGCAAGTCCATTTTGTCGAAGAGTGTATGGACATAAGGTTTGATGTGTTATTTCTTTGGATATCAGGAATTTTTGGAGAGTATAGCTAAGATACTCTCCACTATTATCAGATTGAAGCACTTTGATTGAAACAGAAAATTTATTTAAGATAAATGCATAAAAACACAAGAAGATAAAACAAAAGTTTGTTTTATGGGACATAAATTTGTTTTATTTTTCAATAGAAAGATCCATGTAAATTTGGTTCACTCATCAATTAGATTTATATAGTACCTAAAACCTGCTAAGGACCTAACTAGTACTGGACCCTAAACATCTAAGTGTATCACCTCAAAAGGTAAAGCAAATTTAAAGGCTGGAGAAGTGAAAGGAAGATTAGTAAATTTTCCTTGCAAACAAAACTCAAAAATCCTAGGGCTAGTGTAACGACCCGTCCCAAATTCCATGATTAGATTAGTGACTAATCACGATTAGTGAGGCTAATCGGTGATTAGTAGGGCGAAATCGGACGAACGATGGGAAGTGACCGTTTTGCCCCTAGGCATGGTAAAACATTGACTTTTCAATCGAGTGGTCAAACGGACTTTAACGGATGACCTTGACGTAGTTCGTGACGTCACGAGTTCATAGACAGGTGGCACGTTCAATTTCGACGTTCGAGGATGAAGTTATGACGTTCGGAAGTTTAGGGGCATTTTGGTAATTTTGGTTTAAAAGGGGCAAATGTTGACTTTTTGACCGGGATGTCCGATGGCCGAGGACCGAGGACCGTTATGTAGATAAGGACGATACGAATCCATAGACAGGCGGCACGTCGAATTCGGACGTTCGACGGCGAAGTTACGGTTCACGGAAATTCGAACGTACTATTGCACGTTTTTCGAGACAGACGATTATTTGGACTTTAGTGGGCCCCAGACTTTTCCTCAGAGCCAATGGATGAATGACATGTGTCATTCATCCATTCCCCATCAGTTTCATTCATGCATCAAACCCCTTAACCGTGCATCCATTTTCCATTTTGTTCCAAACCAAACCCGAGCACCCACTTTCAATCCAATCCAAACCCTTCAACCCCATACCCATTGATGAGAGGATAGAGGATGAACTGAGGATGCTGGAGTGTGGTGGCCGGCCCAGGAAGCGCCGCCGTGGACGGCGGAGGTGCAGGGAGACAATCGTACCCGGTTAGACCCCATTTCTTCTATTTTTTTATTTATGCATTATGGGCTATATTCGGTGATTGGGAGATGATTAGGGAGTCACTAGGAGGGTTTTAAGAGGATTTGGAGGGTGCTTCACGGCGGAGGAAGCCGTGAGGGTGGTCGGGAAAAAACAGGGCGGTGAGACCCTTTAATTTTGGTTAGGATTTAGGAGGTTTTGGTTAGTTGTGTTAATTGGAATGGATAGGAAATGATAAAATAGGATTTTTAGGATTGAAATGGGACAAAACTGACGATATTTGAGGGAGGAACCAGGCCGGACCAGTCACGCCGGTCCAGGAGAACCAATGAACCGGCCAGACCCGGTTCGATCGCTGAGGACGATGCACTGTTCACCGGCGCGTGAGCCCACGCGCAGAGGCCTTTTGGCGGCGCGTGGCAGCACGTGGTGGGGTTTCTGGGGATGTTTTCAACACACGAAATCATCTATACGATGTAACGAACATTTTGGGACTGGTTTCGAGTCGATCGGACATCGTTTCGATAGGTTTCGGGTTGTCCGAAGGTTTAGGTTCGGTTTTAAAAATAGTTAAAAATATCGGAAAATTATGGGACTTCAATGAGAGGTTAATGAGGCTATTAGTGACCCTCTAAATGAATTTTGACAGGTTTGGGAGTCCCGGTGACGGTGATTGACCCGGGAGACGGTTATGGCACGCGTATCGAGGCGCGGCTTCGGACAGTCTGTGAGTGGACCTTATTTTCTAAATTGGTGCATGCATAAAAGTTTATTATATGTTTTAAATACTTGTTTCATAAGTGCATTTGGATGTGTGGTTACGTATATGCACGTATTTCGAGGTTTCGGCCCTATACGGTGCCTATACGGGTCCGTACGTCTTTATTGGTCTGAATGAAATGGTTTTGGATTTCCAAAAGGATAATGAATGTGATTTGATGATTTTGATTTGGATACTTGTAAATTATATGGTTTCACGTATTTCGAGGTGATTTACGTGCTTGCACGTAAATCGAGGTTTTCCAGTTTTACATTGATTTTCCGTACTTATGGTTTTGGATATGATTTCATGAAATGGTTTTGGATTTGAAAAGGTAAATTCGGGTTCGAGACCCATTTGATTTACGGAATCGGGCCGGAGGCCCAGTTGGTTTACGATTCGGACCGGAGGTCCAGTTTCTATGTGGATTCGGGCCTAGCGCCCAGTTATATGTTACAAATGGTTTTTACTGGTCATGACGGTTTATGGGAACCGGCATGAACCCTTGAAATGGATTTACGGGTCATGACGGTTTATGGGAACCGGCATGAACCCTCGGAAAGGATTTTATGGATTATGACGGTTTATGGGGGCCGGGCATGAATCCTGGAAAGATTTAAATAACGATTTCAAAAGGTTTTTCATATTCCATCCTTTATATATGATTGTCTCCTCCGAGGAGGGTCGTTGGCCTGGGTGGACCCCGGAGTAGTCACAGAGCACTGACTGAGTGGAGTCGCCCCCCAGTTGGGTTCCTTACTCTCAGGATGGGCATGGTTCGTTACCTCCAGGGAGGGTCATTGATCCACGGACATTGACCTGGGTGGACCCTGGATAGACTTGGGTTTGAGACCCCGGTTAGCACACGTGTAGCTTTATTTTACCGTGACAGGTTCTGGATATGAAATATAATGGATAAACATGATTTCAAGTGGTTTGGGAAATTGTGTTTTATGATTATAAATGGATTTGGGCTGAGATCCCTCGTATGTTTACTATACTATGGTTTTCTGTAAATGGTTTTGGGCAGGAGCCCGTGTGACTTGTATTTACCGAATTTGGGGCTGTGACCCTAATTATGGATGTTTTAACATATATGATTGAATAAAGGGTTTTACTATGCATGCATGCTTTTTAGTGGAGGGTATAAAGGTCTTTGATGAAATGTTTTTATAAACTCTTTATTTTTGTCCACTCACAATCTTTCTGTTTTTAATACCTTTCAGGTTGACATCGGATGTGGACTGTAGCAGAGATCGAGATATCACATACCTCCTCCGGATCTTGGCGTACTCTGATAGCCCGGGAGGGCAAAGGTCGGAAATATCCCTTATCTGACACTTCGTGTCAGACGGGAGCAGGGTCATCCCGCGTTAATCCCGGGGGGATTGGGATGGGTCCTGTCAGCTAGGCTCAGCAGAAATAGGAATATGAGATTTATCTAGAGAAACTGAAACAATTTCAATAGAAGCATGTCCTAGACTTTGATGCCAAACTTGAGTATTTACTTTCTTGCATAGCAAGGCTAGACTAGGTTGAGGACAGACTCTATCTGAATCATGAAAAGGGAGTCGAATAGGAATTTGGCACAACCCATCATTGCTCAGTGCTTTTAATAGCACCTTCCATGTGATTTTGCCCTGTATAACAAAACAAAACTCATAAAAAAATAAACCTACAGTTGTTATTTATACAGAAAAAATGTACTGAAAAAAAATTCTATGATATTTTAGGCAAATGAAGCACTTGTTTCAATTTGAAACAATGTGAAGTGGGACTATTAGTAACAAGAGCAGAATCTTTAGTGTGAGCTACCTGCAAACATGTACCACCAGCTGTGAGAATTGATTCATGTGCAGAGGAGGGTGTCACCATGGACATTTGTGACATCTCTACTGTCATGTGTGCAGAAGCTCCACTATCTTCCACCTAATATTCCTAAGCCTGTGAAGTCTGTTGTGTTGGCATGAATTGAGTAGTGGCTAACATTACAGTTAAGGCTGAGGGATGAGGTGCTCCCACATATGAATAGTTTCCTTTTTGGTAGAAATTTACTGCAGAATGCCCAGATCTCTAGCAAATCTGGCATGTTTCAGGGTCCTGGGGAACTGGTGTCTGATCCTCGTGCCTATCCTAGAAATTAACCACACAATGTCGTTTCTTACCACATATTTGACACTTATGAATGTGAAGAGGTGGAAGATTCTGATTCGTATGTGAGGGTTGACCAAGAAGACCAATTTCCAGTAGAGAAATTGCAATTTGAATATCCATAATAGTTTTGGTAGTTGTAGTTTTGATTGTAGTTTTGGCCTCTATTCCAATTGCCTCTCCCTCCATTGTTTCCTCATCCTCTCATGCCCATACCACCATTGTTATCTCTATAGTAGTAAGGTGCATTGTCACAGCTACCTTCATGCCCAAAGTGCTGGAAATTTTCACTAAACAACAAAGGATTCCCATTTGGTTGTTGACTTGTATTTGTACAGGAGGTTTGAACAAACTGATTACATGAACCCTGATTACCAGATGGATTTGAGGCAAAAGCTTGTCCTATGTTGGAACTCTGACTATTAAAAAATGGGCTTGCAACTGATAAGCTAGAAGAACTAAGGTGGTAAGATGAGTTGTGAAGAGGTGGAAGATTTTGATTCGTATGTAAGGGTTGACCAAGAAGACCAATTTCCAGTAGATAAATTTCAATTTGAATATCCATAATAGTTTTGGTAGTTGTAGTTTTGGCCTCTATTCCAATTGCCTCTCCCTCCATTGTTTCCTCTTCCTCTCATGCCCATACCACCATTGTTATCTCTATAGTAGTAATGTGCATTGTCACAGCTACCTTCATAACCAAAGTGCAGGAAATTTTCACTAAACAACAAAGGATTCCCATTTGGTTGTTGACTTGTATTTGGACAGGAGGTTTGAACAAACTGATTACATGAACCCTGATTACCATATGGATTTGAGGCAAAAGCTTGTCCTATGTTGGAACTCTGACTATTAACAAATGGGCTTGCAACTGATAAGCTAGAAAAACTAAGGTGGTAAGATGAGTTGTGAAGAGGTGGAAGATTTTGATTCGTATGTGAGGGTTGACCAAGAAGACCAATTTCCAGTAGAGAAATTTCAATTTGAATATCCATAATAGTTTTGGTAGTTGTAGTTTAGATTATAGTTTTGGCCTCTATTCTGATTGCCTCTCCCTCCATTGTTTCCTCTTCCTCTCATGCCCATACCTCCATTGTTATCTCTATAGTAGTAAGGTGCATTGTCACAGCTACCTTCATACCCAAAGTGCTGGAAATTTTCACTAAACAACAAAGGATTCCCATTTGGTTGTTGACTTGTATTTGGACAGGAGGTTTGAACAAACTGATTACATGAACCCTGATTACCAGATGGATTTGAGGCAAAAGCTTGTCCTATGTTGGAACTCTGACTATTAACAAATGGGCTTGCAACTGATAAGCTAGAAGAACTAAGGTGGTAAGATGAGTTGTGAAGAGGTGGACGATTTGTATTCGTATGTGAGGGTTGACCAAGAAGACCAATTTCCAGTAGAGAAATTTCAATTTGAATATCCATAATAATTTTGGTAGTTGTAGTTTTGATTGTAGTTTTTGCCTCTATTCCGATTGCCTCTCCCTCCATTGTTTCCTCTTCCTCTCATGCGCATACCACCATTGTTATCTCTATAGTAGTAAGGTGCATTGTCACAGCTACCTTTATACCCAAAGTGCTGGAAATTTTCACTAAACAACAAAGGATTCCCATTTGGTTGTTGACTTGTATTTGGACAGGAGGTTTGAACAAACTGATTACATGAACCCTGATTACCATATGGATTTGAGGCAATAGCTTGTCCTATGTTGGAACTCTGACTATTAACAAATGGGCTTGCAACTGATAAGCTAGAAGAACTAAGGTGGTAAGATGAGTTTTGAAAACGGGTTCTGGATTCTTTGTCGCGACCATGGCAGACAGATTGGGGACTTCTTCATCAGAGTGTTCTAAGACATTTTCTTCAAAAAGTAATCGAGTTCTGAAATTTTTAAGGGGAATTGTGTTTTCTCTATCTCTAATGACACGTCTAAACGTGTTATACTCACTAGGCAAACCTCTTAGAGCTAATATAAATACATCATTGTTGAATCAAAGATTGAACCCGCCGCGAAAAGTCCTCACAATTCCTGCAAACAGCAAACAATTAGCTATCGTTGCCTCGATCGATTTACCCGGGGGGTTGTTCGACCAAGAACACTCTGATGCTTAAGTTAGCTTTGAGAGAGGAAAATGATATACTTCGAAGCGAAGAATCAACGTACCTTGGAAATGAAATGTGCCTTGCTATTTATAGGAAAATCTTGGGAGCCTTGGAGCGTTCTGATTGGTCGGTTGAGTATTTAATTAGTAAATAATATATTATTATTAAATATATTATTTAGTAATTGTAATGATGGCTCATCATGATAGTAATGATATTATTTGTATTTTAATATTAATATTAATTATCCATTATTAAGAATAACGATAATTAACTCTCGAGGAGAATACCAATATTACGGAGACTTTAACCCGATCAAATAACGTATTTAACTGGTAAATAGATTATTTAATGTGCGGGTGTTTTTCAAATGATCAGCGTTATTTGCCAAGGGCAATTTGGTCATTTTTGGGAATTACGGGACACATGGCAGCTCCATAATTTTCGGATGATTTTGGGTTCCACAATCATCATTACCAAAATGAACTCCACAAGACTCCAACATATCTCTAGCATTCTTTATTCTTTGCATATCACGTCTTTATGTTTTGTAACTCAGTTTTCATCTGAGAAATCGGGGCTTTAGTAATAGAGGCAAACCTTTTCTTGAGGCTTATTCATATTTTTTGAGCAGTGCAACACCCTATAACACTAAACATAGTTGTTAAGGAAAGAGTTGTTGTGATTAACTGTATTTAAGCTTGATTGTGCATTCCCCAAATTTGAATGGCCTCCAGCCGAGATATGCTATCACCATCATACTCATAATAAAACACCACAGGGATTTGAGCCATTCACAAACCCCATTAGGAACACAGTGAAGGAGAAAAAGAACATGATGAAGAAGAAGAAGAGAGAATCGCTTATATAGCAAGATACACTTGTAACTAACACTAATTGTAATAACAGAGACCTAGCTAACTAAGAGCCACATCAGCAAGCTATTACACTTAACAAAGCTAACTCGCCCAATTAAACCAATTTGATTATTATTAAAGTATCATGTTTATATATAAAACTAACATAAAAATTATGTATAAAAAAAAAATTTGAGTCTACCTTGAGGTGGACGCAAGGTAGCAGCCTGGACTATATATATATATATATATATATATATATATATATATATATAATATGATTGAGGAGTCTTGTTTTTTTCGTTCATTATGCATGTCGGTTGTTGTATGGATAGCGAGATAGAGATATTGTGTGAGCATCAAAGTCACCATGTATGCTAATTGAGTAATTGCTATTCGATCATGGAAATGATCACTTGCCATATATGATATATCCATCATATATTATATATATGTATATATGTTATATATATAGGGGCCCCATATATACATATATATATATATATAATATGATGATCTTATCCTTGCAATTAAGATTTGATTTCATAATATTTAATTTTTGTTAAAAAGAAAATTGGTAAAAAGTTTGTATTTCTTTTTTACATTTAAATATTATCTAATGTAGTAAAATATGTGACGTGTGTATAGATTTACGAAATTTTTACTAATGAACTAATGAATCTATCTCATTATGGTATGAAGAGTTACTATAATTACTTTGGCATCTTTCATCCGGTGTGAGGAGCAAAATTTAAATTTGGAATCGCTTTTATCATTTTAGAAAAAGAATTATTACTAACCTAAAAATTAATATTATGTTTACTGTGGTTTTATTGATGGAATGCACGATTTTCATTTACGGAATGAATATATTATATGTCAGATTATTTTCTCACTTAGATAAAATATCGGACAATCACATAATGTAATAGTAAACTAAAAACCTACACTATATATCGTATTAAATATATATATATATATATATTTCAAATGAATACAGAACTTAATCAATACTTAATTAGCAACAAAAATGAATACAGAAACTGAGTTCTAATTAACCGGAGAATTTATATATTTTTCAAATGAATACAGAAATAAATATATATATATATATATATTTCAAATAATGTAATAGTAAACTCAAAACCTACACTACATCACCACAAAAATGAATACAGAAATTGAGTTCTAACCGGAAAATTTTCACCAAAAGAGGCAAAAAAAAAATTTGTCGCGAATATTCAATTTTTTCCGTCTAAAGTCTTCTGTGGCGAAAATATTTGTCGCGAGCTTTGTCAGTAAAAGCTCGCCAGCAAAGATGTTTCGGGACAAATTTTTCAACATTTGCAGCCTAAGGATTTCTTTCCCGGTAAACCTTTCGAGGCAAATTATTTGTCTGGAGAAGTCTTTGGCATCAAATTAGAATTCGCTAGGAAAGAAAATCTCTCTTGAGAAATTAATTTGTCAATGTAGCTATCCTATCCTGGCAAAACATATTTGCCACCAGAACACATCTATCATGACAAATAAATTTGTCACAATAGAAAATCCATAAACACGTAGAAACCCCATATTGGCAAATATCTTCGTTGCGATAAGTGCTCTATCACGACAAATGAGATTTGAATGTTATTTGTCCCGAGAGTCTATGATGACAAATTTTTTGTCTCGATAGGTGTTTTATCATGGCAAATTAGATTTGTCACGAGAGCTAAGGCTTATCTCATAACAAAAATATACGCATCAATAGTACCTGATTTATCGGAAAGTCATAACAAAACAATTGTAGAAAAAATAATATTTACATAAGATATTAACATAATATACAAAAGAGGTGGTAGCTAAGTTTCTAAATGTCAAATTAAGTTCTACATAAGTAAGGAAAAAAAATACCATCCTAGGGAGCTTTGACCATCATTCTCACTGTGTTCATCAGTTAACAATACTTCAAAAGAAACTTGTCGAATTCTTGATGAAAAATCATTCTCACTTGTTTGAACTCCGAAAACTACCAAGTGAAGTAATTTCCAACAACATTTCCTCCCATTAGAGGTTCAAGGAACAGGTCCATTAGGAGTTTAATATTTAGCTGAAAAATGTTGAACTACTGCCTTCAGAAACCTTACCAAAACTTTAGGAGGTTACATATTTAACTTCTATTACCAATATATAACTCTCAAGCAAAAGCTGATTTTAGAAAGTCCTTCCCCTCTTTCATCCATCCCAAAGTCATAAACAAAGAAAGAGTAATGAGGGTGCCTATTTGCAAAGAGACAGCAAAGAAGGACTGCAAATTAAGGGAAGTAAAGTAGCAAGGAAATCAACCTTCGTTGGAACTTGGTCATCTCTAGATTTCACAACTTCCATATACGATGCGCCAAAAAATGACACAAGGACAACTACCAAGTGAAGTAATTTCCAACAACATTTCCTCCCATTAGAAGTTCAAGGAATAGGTCCATTAGGAGTTTAATATTTAGCTGAAAAATGTTGAACTACTGCCTTCAGAAACCTTACCAAAACTTTAGGAGGTTACATATTTAACTTCTATTACCAATATATAACTCTCAAGCAAAAGCTGATTTTAGAAAGTCCTTCCCCTCTTTCATCCATCCCAAAGTCATAAACAAAGAAAGAGTAATGAGGGTGCCTATTTGCAAAGAGACAGCAAAGCAGGACTGCAAATTAAGGGAAGTAAAGTAGCAAGGAAATCAACCTTCGTTGGAACTTGGTCATCTCTAGATTTCACAACTTCCATATACGATGCGCTAAAAAATGACACAAGGACAACTACAGAAACAGGGTAATTTGACAATATACATGAGCAAAAACAGGGTACCAAAAATGTTCTAGTAGGCAAAAAATGAGTCTTAAAGAAAGAAAAATATAGACATATTACCTATGAATATACCAACACACACTGCAGAAGACAAGGAGAACCTGTATGTTGCAAACCATGAAACAATAGGCAGTGCACCAGTAACCACCAGAGCCATAGCAGCAGCCATAACCCAGCCAATGTACATAGATGACATGTAAGGAGAGGTAAAGCTATTCGGTTCACCAGTCCATCCTTTGTATCCTAAGTCATCCAAGGACTGTGCAAACACTATAGCACCGAGAGCCAACATAGACCCGGTGAATAAAATTGTACTTAATACATGAATAACACCCTGAAAAAAAAAAGAGCAAGATCCGGACCAATATAGCAATTTCACCGAGAGCAAACACAAATCTGAACCAATACAACAATTTCACCTTTGGAACCAACAAACAGAAGACAGATGATAGGGTCAATCAGAGACAAACCAACGATTACACAGAAAATTAAAACAAAACGAAGGAGCATTCACCTGAGAAATATTAGTTCTATCATGGAGACGATAAATTCTATCAAAGACTCGAAATGGAAGAGGAATCAAAAGCTATGTACAGTCGCCGAGATTGGGTTTTTACGGGCTATTGGTGGGCTTGGGGATCTTCTTAAAAGAGTATAGAAAGGAAGAGGGAGGAAGTTATGGAGTACCTAGCTACGTTTGGGGATCTTCTATCATGAGTAAAGGTACGGTAGTGAGTGAGATGAAGGTCAGTCGTCACATAGAGGCTTTGGCGCAGGACGAAAATAGTCCTAAACTAAACCCTAAATGACGTCGTTTAGATGTACCTCTGGCGACATAACCTAATTTCGCCACCTAAGGAATGAAATTTTCTCTCCTGTTTAACGGGGACTAATCCCACCTTATTATTAATTTTTGGAAAAAAAAATGACGAGGAAAAAAATTTGCCACCATAGATTCCTATTTTGTCGCCTAAAGTTTTGCTCATAATCCAAAATTTTCCACTCAAACTTTTATGACAAATCTTAAATTTTATAGTGATAGATTACCTTTTCAGGCAAATTTATGTTTTGCCACAAAAATTTTTGCCAATTCTTGTAGTGACTTAAGCAGTTATGCATGGTTTCTAAATCCTATGGTTTAGTTAATGCAATTTCGATTCATGTGTGTGCTTCTCTTACAATTTGGAAAGTATTGAGAGTAGTGAGTGGGTGGTGGAGGTGGGACCTTTCATGTGAAGCAGCAGCTTGTGGACTCTTAAGTCTCTTATTCATTAACATGTAAATCCATGAACAACGAAAATGATAGTGTGAATATAGAGTGAATTTTACCGACTGATGAAAACCCTGGCTTTGCACCAATATTTCAACGGGATAATTAATGACCTCATACTAATACAATTAATGAAGATTGGTCGGTTAAACTTCAAGGCTCAAATAATTGATCTGTATAATTTTGATATGTTATAGAATTTTGTTTATTAAGAGTATGATATTCATTGAAAAATAGAAGCATATACAAATGAATTTATCTTCTAGCAATTATGAATCATCAACTACATCATCATGTTCTTCAAACCAAATAAAATTATGAAAGAAAGTCGACGCAGCTAATTTCGCCAATCAATAAGCAACACTTTCATTTTTTCCATTAAATATAAGTAACATCGTTCATTTCGCGTCCAGTTTAATTTTTTAAATTTTAATTTAATTTTTATATAAGAGCTCGATCTCAACCCTTTCTGATCCCCTTAGGTTACGTAGTCTATCACGTACGGATCAATTAGTATTAGATATTTAGTAACACTTGTAATTTCGTGAACCGCTTTCACTCTTCTACGCTCATTTCACAATAGTTTTTGACATTCTAGTCATGTGTGTCAAATTAACGTGGAGGTTTATTTTTTTAGAATAAATCCTTAACCATCCACCCATTTATCAAATCAAATTGAGCTTCATTAGTTATTCCAAGAAAAATTATAGGCCCACACCTATGATCCAATATTGCATTCTCATAAAGTGCTATTTTTTTTTTCCTCGATGCAATATATCATATTTCAAGTAGTTGATAAATATGAGTTATGTTAAATAATTAGGCTCATAATTTTTATCATAGTTACGTACAGAATTCAGTGTAAATATGAATTTTTTCCAATTCAGCACAAATATAAATTTTCTTTGATTTCAATCTATGCAAGTCAAACACGAGTCTTTGTACTTAAAAAAGGGGGAGATGAATACAGATAAATTTCATTGATTTTGACAATACATATTTCTCTGCAGGTGGAACTTTGACCGATGAACATATACATGCATGTCCATACTTTTGATTTTGTTTGATAAACTGCCCATACGTACGTACTCTATATATATATATACTGATAACGATCTCAAGTGTCCAAGTAGTGAGTACTGAAAACACCATGTGCGAATAGTGCATGCATTCAATCTTTGGTCTTTCCCACAAATTATTCAAACCAGTACTTTAATCACTATCAAAATTTCAAAACCATTAATGGAAAACTCACTCCTCCATCAGAAATTAAAGATAACGAAGAAGATAATGGATATAACATCTGAGATGAGCTCCAACTTTAAATGTGTATACATTGAATAAGTACGTTATTGTTGTGTGCTTCATGCCTTTCTCAACTTCCCCATGCCGTCATAATTTTTTGGTATCACTGGTATTAGAAGTCGTCGGTAGTCGACTGAACTCTCCAATTCCAAAATGGTAAGCCCATCAGAGTTGTACCATGCCCGCATTTAGTGAGCAGGATTGGATAACCTTTCAATTAATTCAATATATTTTAATTGTAAAAATATATGCGATTTTATTGTAAGAAGATTGGATAGGATTAAACGATAAAGAACCAAACTTGCCTTTTCTATTCTACTATTTTAAGGGGATTAGAAGAACAAATTATACCCATAGAATAATAATTTACCCCTTTATGAGAGTCAAACATGATGCCATTTACTACAATATAAGGGGAAAACACACAAATGAAAAGGTAAAGATTCTCACTACATATTTCTCATATTTCTAAATTCTACACGATTAATGAACTACTTATTCAAAAAATAATTATTCACTTCTTCGATTATTTAAAAAATAATTATTCATTTTTCCAATTATCTACTTTTATCTTTGTAAGTAAACTACACTATAAAGAACCCTTTCTTCACTTGTTTTTATTTTCTTTCCAAAAGAAACTGGATTTTTCATGGGAGCCCAATGTCAACCTTGATAGAGATCTCATGAGCCCAATTGAAAATAAATTGCCAATTGGATCGTCCAGAGTGAGCACAAGGAAGAAAGAAAAAAAGGTCCATTCTTATAGGGTGAGATTCCCTAACATGCGAATTGGAGATCGATATTCTATCTTCACCGTAAATGCAAAAGATTGATAAACTGAAGTGCTTTTTTCTTTTTCTTTATTAAGTATGAAAAATATTTTTTAAAGTTTAAACTCACATTACTCGTAGGATAATAAATCTTAAATCATATTTTTGTAATTCCTATTTTCAGTTTTGATAAATATTATAAGTTGTAAATACGGTAGATCTAATTCTCGTTCGGGTGGGACTTGATCTTGATTACAAAATTCTCTCAAGGAGTTTTGAACTCAATTTTTCATTTTCATACTAGAGTCATGATATTTGATTGGTTAGTGTTACGTTAAGTTGGCCTAATTTCTGTTCAGGCCATTTTTTTTCTTTCATATTAACGTCATATTTGATTTATTGGTATTCCATCAAGTTGCTAAATATTATATCATTTTCAAGTTTCTTCAATTTCGAACTTTTAAATGTTTTCAAAATTATGTATGAATTGTGTGAATGTTCTGATTTGTCAATTACGTACTCAATTTTTACGTCTTTATATGACAAGTGTCCTTGTTCTGATAATCTCCCTCCTGCCCTTTCTAGCCTTAATTGCCTAATACGCAGAAGAAAAAGAAAAAAAAACAAGTATAAACATTGAGAACCATAATCTCCAAATAAGCATGACACAAATAGAGTGCCATGGAAAAATAGGAATAAAATTCTTTAGTAACTTGAAATATCATGTGATCGAATTTCAATCCGCTTATAATATAATATGTATCTCCATGTACGTGACAATATTCCAAGTAAATATAAGTATTAATTTCTAAAAAAAAAAAAGAATGAAGAATATGTAGAGACTATATTCAAGTTTGCGTATGAGTTTGTAAATAACAATTAATGTACTGACAATTCAAAACAGACCTAATAGATGCTTTATTATAAGGTTTTTTTTTTTTTTAAATAACTCAACGATATTCGAGGATGAGGAGATTTTTGGGAAAAGTAGTAAAATGTAAATAAAAACTCAAACTACAAAAAAAAATATGTAAAAAAATAAAATAAAAAGAAACAGAAAATACCGGATATAACGTGGTTCAACAAGGTGCTCATGTTTACGGAGCAATAACAACAAGAACCTCCACTAATGATATTAGGAGTTCAAAAAGATGTACAACTTCAAAAACACCACTTGAAGGAAACCCTCTCTCACACATTTGTTTTACTATCTACACTATAACACACAACACTCTCAACTTAGAGTCAGCACTCTTTACTCTCTACTTGGAGGGAGATATTTCTCTTGGATGAAATTAATGGAATGAGAAAATGACTTCTCCTTATATAGATCAAGGAAGAACCATCTAGATGTTTTCATTAATACTTCATTCACCTGTCTACTTCATTTATGAATTGTCCACTTACTTTCTTCATGACTCTTCTACATATATCTTGAGTTGATGCACTTTAAGATTAATATAGAACCACAAGTATATTCTAGATAAACTCAATAATTGAAATGCCTGTTGTGAATATACTTTAATGTTGGATCTGGATATTTTACAATCTCCCCATCCAGACCAACCGGGTCAAAACGAATGACTTCTACTAGAAGTCTATTCCAGCGGACTTGCTGCAATACTCCAACTTCTGCTGAGGAACAAATTTTGTAAACATATATGAAGTTTTCTTATTGGTGTGAGTTTTCCTCAACTGGAAAAAATTATTTGACACTGCATCTCGGATCCAATGATAACAGAGATCAATGTTCTTAGTACAAAGGATGGTACACTGAATTTTTGCTTAAGTGAATAGCACTATGACTGTTACAATGCACCATATAACTTCCTTGCTTCACACCCAACTCTTGAATAAACCTTCGTAGCCAAATCATATCATTGTCTGCTTCATTTGCAGCAATACACTCAGCTTCAGTGGTGGATAAGGCAACACATTTGTAACGACCCGTCCCGGAAATTAGGGTTAAGACCGTGTTTACAATGCGATTAGTGAGCTTAATTGGTGGTTAGTCAATTACGATAGGTCCGGTAGCGTAGAATGACGATTTTGCCACTAGGTTGGGCAAAATGTTGACTTTGAGTTTGGGCGGTCAAATGGACTTTGACTAATGACTGTGACGTAGTTCGGGACGTCACAAATCCGTAGACAGGTGGTACGCCCGATTCCCACATCCGAGGAGGAAGTTATGATGTTCGGAAGGTTGGGGGCATTACCGTAATTTGGCTAAAATAGGGGGAAAAGTTGACTTTTCGTAGGATCGGGTTTTGACACGTTGACCTAGGACCGTTAGGTAGACCTCGTCGTCCTGAGTTCGATGACAAGCGGCACGTATTCATCGGAGTTAGGATGTGTGCGTTACGGGTCTAGAAAGGTAGTGGGAAAATGGTAATTTTGACTTAAAAGGAAGGGAAGTTTGGTCTTTTGTACTTTGGGCTTGGTGCAGCCGGATTTGGACAAGTGTCCAGGGCAGAGAGGAGATTTTTGTGTGAGGCTTGAGGAAATGGTGACACGTGCTAGGAGTCTGGTTGGTTCTAGGAAGCACGGCTCCAATTATATGGGTATGTGTTCGTGTTTGTTCGAACTAGAGAGAAACAGAGAAGCAGTGAGAGATCGTGGTGGTGGTGTGGTGGTCGTGTGTTGGTTCAATTGAACTCGAAAGGAAGCTGGGGAGGACTTTGTGACCTCCAGGGAGTGCGGCGGTGAGCACGGCGGCGGTCGATGACAGGTAATTTCTTCTCCCTGTGATTTTGCTCTGTTTTGCCTCCTTGATTCAAACGGTAAGTCGTGGGTTTTGAGTGAGAGTCAGGAGATTTGGTGAGTTGGGTGAGCTTTAGGAGGGTCCTAGGAGTGGTCTAGTGTTGCCACCGTGACGGGGGAGGACTTGGGTGGCCGGAATAGGAAACAGGGGACAGACGGGTTTTTGTGTCGAGTTTGGGACGATGATCTAGGGACTGTGTCGAGGTGTTAGAGTAAGGGGAATGGGTTGTTTAGGACTAGACGGTGAGGATGGTGAAGAGAGGAGTCGAATTGGTGGACGGACGGCGGAGAACCGGGAACGCCGGTTCAGACCGGTTCACGCGAGGTAGACGACGGTGAACAGTACCTAGTGTGCAGGCGCGTGAGGCCCACGTGCAGCCACTTTGGGCAGAGCGTGGGGGTGCGTGCAGCGGCTTTTGGGGAAACGGTCAACTGGGTTTTTGGTCTAGGAGTTGTAACGAGTCTAATGGAATTGGTTTCGGGTTGTTCGGACGTCGTTTTAGGTTAGTCCCGTGAGGTTGAAGGTTTAGGGTTCCGGTTTGTTACGTTTAGGACCCGGGGATTTTTGGGAAAAATTAGGTGGACCTTAGTAGATGTGTTAGTAACGTTCTTGGGTGGTTGTTGACAGGATCGGGATTTCCCGAGGAAGCCGAGGAACGTACGGGACGTTCGGGACGCGACTGAGGGTTTGGTACTGTGAGTGGACCCTTTCTCTAAACTCGAGCATGCATAACTGCTTTTAATTACTTGTTTTATGGTTTTACATGTGATTTCATGATTGTTAAATGTGTGGTGTTGATTTTTCATAATTGCACGTTTTTCGAGAAAGTACGTATTAGGCACATTTTACGAGGAAGTTTGGAATTCTGATTTCGATGTTATGATTTGGGATTTCAAATGATAAATGGTTTTCAATGATTATAAAGGAGTTTTGGAACATGATTTTGATGATCAAGGCTTTCGGTTTTGAAATCGGATTTCGGAAACGGAATTTGGTTTTAAAGTTGAAAAGTGGAATTCCGAATTTGGAATGGTTTTCAAATGGTTTTGGATTGGATTTGCTGGATCTGAATATTGGGTTTAAAGACCCGGATATTATATTTGACGGGGGACGGGCCCGGATTGAGTTTAAAGACTCGGGAGTTTAAAGACTCGAATATATTGATATTTCCCCCGTAGGCCTGTTGAGTTTAAAGACTCGGATATTATTGAGGCCTGTATTGAGTTTAAAGACTCGAGAGTTTAAAGACTCGGATAGATCCAGCAGGTTTGATCGGATAATGATGGCTTGATATTTATGTCTTGTGATACGGTTTTATGGTGCTTATGATATGATTTCTATAATTGTTTTTATAATGATTCAGCAAATGTTTTTATGATGATCTTTACGTGATTTCAATTGTTTTTAGTAACTGGGTTATGCATGTGATTTCAAAACGGAGGGCTAAAACCCTGGTTTTATTATGAAATGGTTTTCGAAAATTCTTTCTTATTTATGGTCCACTCACACCTTCTGTTTTAAATTGCCCTCCAGGTAGTGGAGCTAGCGCGGGGTTGTGACGTCGAGGCAGCGTCGGAGGCATAGAATTTTTCGAGAGTGACCCCGGAGTGCTTGTATCTTGTTTATCGGATTTCTTTCCTTTGTATTTGGTACTATGCTCTGTAAAACTTGACTTCAGGATGTTTAAAGTTTCTCCTGCGTCTGACTGTGTATTTTGGTGGTTTTTCGTGAGTTTACTTCGGTTTAGTGTCGGGGTGTCAGACGGGAGCAGGATTTACCTCAGTTTTCGGGGTGAAACCGGGGTGGGTCCTGACAACATTTCTATAACTTGGACTGCCATGAAACATCCTCTCCTGGAAAAGTGAATAAGTAACCAGAAGTGGATTTTCTAGCATCAATGTCTCATACCAAGTCTACATCTTTGAAATCTTTTAGAACCGGTTTCGATCCACCAAAACACAAGCACAACTTTGAAGTGCCTCTACAATATCTGAGTATCCACTTTACTGATTCACAATGCTTTCTGTCAAGGTTGGAGAGATACCTACTAACAACAGCAACCGCATATGCTATATCTGATCGAGTGCAAACCATAGCATACATAAGACTACCAACAGTTGATTAGTAGGGAATACCTGCCATATTGTCCTTCTCCTCTTGCGTAGTTGGGTATAACCTTCTATTTAATTTGAATTGATTATCTAGAGGTGATTTCACTAACTTAGCTTCTTTCATGTTGAACCTCTCAAGCACTCATTCAACCTCTCAAGCACTCGTTTAACGTACATCTCCTTTGACAACCATAGCTTCTTCGCCTTCCTATCACAAGTAATCTTCATATCCAAAATCTGTTTAGCTGAAGCTAAGCCTTTCCTATCAAATGACAGGACCTATCCCTAGAATACTTGACAATCACGCTCGGTCATGCTCCCGTCTAACAAACACCGAAATTACCCCAAATTTTTTTGTCAGCCAAAGGATAATCGTACTTTCTTCCATTCATGTCTCCACCTTTCAAACAGCCTCGATTTTTGTGCAACGACTTTAGAGGATTACCAAAACCATAAAAACTATGTGAGTGGACAAAATAAATATTTTAAAATATAGTACGAAAATGTAAGAAATTTACGCTCCATTTTATAAAAACTATGCATGCATAAAGTAAAATAGTCAACTTTTGATTAAAAACAACAGTAACTCAAAAGCCTCAAAATACGTGTGCGAATATTCATCAATCAATTTTTATCCGCAAACAATCCATACAAAAACATTAAGGCACAACACCAATGATAACACGTAACCGACCCATCCTCGATGCTCAATAACAACGGTCATATCAACCGCACTACCGGTAGGCCAATCACTCGGGAAACAGAGCCTAGCTCTAGGATTTTCGAATAGAAATCGACTCAGGAAACAGAGCCCAGCTCTAGGACGTCTGAGTCGTCATCACAACACTAGTCTCAAGAAACAGAGCTGAACTCTAGGACGTCTGACACTAACCGATATCCAACAATTTGAGGAGGGTCATCTGTTGTCACACAAACAATGCACATATATCGAGAACATATTTTTATAACACATGTCAATTCCATCAATCCAAATCCACATCCCAAATTCGGGCCTAAGCCCAAAACACAGTTATGTAAACATCGTAAAACGTGCACAAATAACAATTTCCATAAAATCATAAAAAAATCATGTAAAAATCATAATCAATCCAACATCACATAAGTCACAAAATAAAGAATTTAAAATATTTAAATATGCATGCATAACAATTTAATAAAAACAAAATTCCACTCACATGTACCGTCCACGCGGTCGAATTCTAACTTGCACGCTCTTCTGTAATTTTTGGGACCTTTTTTGCCTGTCATAAATCATTTTAAGGTCACTAATGCCCTAAATAAACTTATACTTTAATTCCTTATTTTTTTGGGATTTTAAACAAATTTAAAACAACACATAAACTTTCGGACAGTTAAAACTGCGCCGAGACTATGTTCATTCGTCTTGAAAATTGTACAGTTAGATTCGTAACATCGAGAACATTAAATTATGTTGATCAGAAATTGAGACACAGTGGCACATGCCCCCACGCACCGTCACAGTCCCATGTGCATGGTCCTCACACATCAGGGCTCTGTTTATCATCTTCAACCTTAGTTCAACCCATTTCTTTGCAATCCG
Source organism: Prinsepia uniflora (assembly GCA_032719365.1). Lineage (NCBI taxonomy): Eukaryota > Viridiplantae > Streptophyta > Magnoliopsida > Rosales > Rosaceae > Prinsepia > Prinsepia uniflora. The sequence goes on from CM064875.1 coordinate 63,112,853, forward strand.
AGTCACCCAACCCGCGACCTCGACCCAACTCAAACTTCCATATTTTACACCTTTTTTTTTGTATTTCAAATGTCCAAACTAATTTAATTAATCCTAGAACGAGGTCTATAAGCCTAAAACAGAAAACTACTTACCTTAAATTGGGAACGCAACTTGAAGCTTTCGGCCAACTCGTGAACTCTCTGTTCTAGCATTCCTCAAGTTCGAACTTCTCCTCTTCTGTCCTATGATGATCGTAAGAACTTCACAAACACTTAGAAACCCTTATTGCTAGGAATTTTCACAGCAGCTTGATGGACCACAAGTCAAGTTTTTTGGTTTCTCGGGTTTTTTGGTTTCTCATGCCTTCCTCCCTTATTTTTCTTCCATTTTCCTTCTTTTCTCTCTCTCTCTCTCTCTCTCTCTCTCTCTCTCTCTCTCTCTCTCTCTCTCTCTCTCTCTCTCTCTCTCTCTCTCTCTCTCTCTCTCTTGCCTTCATTTTCCCTGGTTCTCTCTTTCGGTTAATGTTTGTATGGTTTTTGCTTTTTCGGCCTTTCCCCATCGAATTGCACCCACACATCCATTTCAAATATATATACATATATATATATATATAAGTATCTCGGTCGAAGATTAAGGAGGGAAAAGACTAGGTCTTTCTAGACATGTGTCACGATCACACTTTATCTCTTATGCAAAATTACCAAAATGCTCTTACTTGATTTTGGCCCTATGGAATCTATTCGATATCTAATTTCGACATACCGTCTTTCAATGGACTCAGGAGTCCAAAACTTTTGTAATGGTCCTTGTATTGGCAAAATCGTCATTTCTAAAGTAAGTTTTCCAATTTTTTTTTTCTCAAATTCCTGGACCATTACATCAAAGGACTTTGACAAATCTAATTTCAACTTGTGAATCACAGAAACATCTTGCTCTACAATCAACATATCATCAACATAAAGCAATAAAATGATGAAGTTATCTTCAATCAACTTCCGGATATACACATCATGAATGAGTCAAACTTCTTGTACCACTTCCTTGGCGCCTACTTTAGCACGTACAAGCTTTTCTTCAACTTACAAACCATGTGCTCTTTTCCCCTCAATTTCAAAGCCTTCCGGTTGCTCCATGTAAATTTTCTCTTCCAAATCACCATGTAGAAATGTTGTCTTCACATCCAACTGCTCCACCTCAAGATCCATGCTAGCTTCCATGCCCAGAATAACTAGAATAGAAGTTATATTGAACACTGGTGAGAATATCTTGTCAAAATCAACTCCTTCCCTCTGCCCAAAACCCTTGAAAACCAAGTGAGCCTTGAACTTTGTCAACTGTTCATTCTCGTCCCACTTCAACTTAAACACCCACTTATTTTGAGTGGTTTTCTGCCTTTAGGAAGCTCCATCAACTCATAGGTGTCATTCTTCAATAGAGACCCCGTCTCAGACTTCATTGCCAACATCCACTTGCTATTATCTGCATGAGTCTTTGCCTCCTTAAAATTTTCAGGCTCTTCATCGCCAATCAACAGAATGTATCTGGAATATGGGTAATTCCTATCACTGGCCACGAGAATATATTATGAAGAAGGATACTTGGTATTCGGCTTTATCCTTCTGTTTGATTTACGAACTGATACTTGGCCAATCTTTGGCTGCTCCCCCTAGCTTGGCTCCCCCTAGCTTGGCTCCCCCTGATTTAGGCTTCCCCTGATTAAGATCCTTTTGATCATCATCTTCAAGTTCAGACATTATCTTAGCACCTTGTACTTCAATCATATCAGGAAGCCTTCATGTACAACCTATTGAGCTCTGCACTGGGTTCTTGTTGCAGCAGTGATGAATCATATGTGAGTTGGCCTGCATTCTCAACTGTCTCCTTATCAAGATTTGCCACGGTCTTATCTTCAAATAAGTACACATTTCTGCTTCTAAATAGCTTGAAGGTTTGGAACACATGGCCTTTTAATTTCAACTAATAAACCCAAACCTTTCGTGAAACATCATCAATAAAAGTGACAAAATATCTATTACCACCTAGTGATTCAACTTACATAAGGCCACAAACAACAGAATTTACTAAGTCTAATATATTTTGTTTTCTTGTGATAGTAATAGAAAAACTAATTGTATGTTGTTTCCTATATAAACAATAATCATAAGAGTCTAGTGAATACCTTTGGCAAAGAGAATGAGAGACATTTATGCCCTTCATAAATACATACGCATGCATTCAAAACCCGTTTATCAAGATGTTCATAAAAACCTTTGTCAAACATATCAAAAACCTTTCAAAGGTTCATGCCCGACCCCATAAACCGTCATGACCCATAAATCCAATTAGGTCCTCGACCCGAAATCACAACTCAAAAACCCGTAAATCCATACATGTGGGAACTCAGCCCAAATCAAAGTACATGGGTCTCAGCCCAAAACCATTCTCAGTGCAATACCAACACAACGAATACGGGGTCTCGCTCCAAATCACTTTCCGAATCATAATACATGGAACACGGGGTCTCCGCCCCCAAATCACTTTCATAAAACCTCATACGTACGCATATGTATAACCCATTCGTGGCTCTTTCGAGAAGATGCCAACTCGGGGCACACAGCCCCTAGGGAACACATCCCCGATATAAGTCACGATATCGAACCTATACTAGTGTGGACACTACTAGGGGTCTCACTCCGAGTCTTCTCCCAGGAATCTACATCTGGGAGGCTCAATCACTGGATCTAGTCTGAGCTCTCTCTCTGGATCTAGTCCACATATCTCACCGGAATCTGGTCCGGGACCACAACATAATAAGTAACCACCACTCCTAGAACAGGATCCCTATGGGGATACCCACTCTGGTCTGTGGATCGTGACTCTCCAGGTCGACGCTGGAGGAGACCATATAATCAATATGGAGGGTTCATTTATTTCAATTCTTTTCTTTCTTTCTCAAATCACTTTTCAACTGGGTCTCATACCCGATTCATCTCAATAGGATTCCTCGAATCCGATTCAAATCCATTTCACAGGCCTCGGCCTAAATCCACAGTTCAACAGGGTCTCATGCCCGCATACTCATTTCATAAACTAAACTGGGACTCAAGCCCGATGTTACATTCAACAGGGCCTCAAGCCCGACATCACGACTAACTGGGCCCTAAGCCCGAAACCATAATTCAACAGGACCTCACGTCCGATTTCACAACCAACAGGGTCTTAAGCCTGATATCTCAACCAAATGGGTCTCAGGCCCGATATCATAAAGCAACGGGGCATCAAGCCCGATAGTGCCAATAACTGGGCCTCGAATCCGAACCGTAAACCAACTGGACCCTCGGTCCGATCGTATGGCTCAAATGGACCCTAGGTCCGATTCCTCGTTGAATCAAATGGACTCCAAGTCCGAGAGTTTGTAAATCAAATGGGTCTCATGCCCGATTTCATATTTCCAAATCCAAAACCAATTCATTGAACCCTCATTGAAAACCTAGGATGAATAAGCATCGTATAAAACTGTAAATCTCGAAATACGTGCAAATACGTAAATCCTAGGCTACCACAAACAAATGCACTCATGGAATTAAAAAATATATATTAAAAGCATTTATAAAAATTTATGCATGCATCGATTTCGAGAGAAGGGTCCACTCACAGACCGTCCGAAGCTGCGCCTCGATACGCGTGCCAAAATGTCTTCCGAGTCAAAAGTCACCTCCGGGATTCCCGAACCTGTCCAATTTCATTTAAAGGGTTACTAATAGCCCCATTAACCTCTCATTGAAGTCCCATAATTTTCCAGAATTTCTAACTATTCTTAAAACCGAACCTAAACCTTCGGACAGCCCGAACTATATCCAAACGATGTTCGATTGACACGAAACCAATCCCAAAATGTTCGTTACATCGAATAGATGAAATTACATGTTGGAACCACCCTCAGATTCCTCAACACGCGCCCACACGTGCCGAAGGACTGCCTTGCGTGTGAAGCCCACGCGCCGGGATACTGTTCATCGTCCCTGTCCTCTGGCCGGTTCAGACCGACCGGTCCGGCCCGTTTTCTGCAACTGGACCGGCGTGACCGGTCCAGGCCTCCTTCTCCCTTATTTTTCGTCCGTTCTTCTCCTAATTAATCCTAAAATTCCTATTTTATTGTTTCCTATTAACTCAAATCCTTAAAACTAACTAAAACCGTCCAAAACCCAACGTTCCAAAATGAACGTCACAGTTCAAGGTTCCCAAAACCTCCCATGGTGTCCTACAACCCCTAACCATCCTTAAAACCAGTCTAACACCTTCCTACCAACCCATTTAATTCAATAAAAACAACCAAAATGACCCATAATGAAAAAATCAAAAATTATGGACAAATGGGCCTAACTGTGCACGTTCTCGGGTTTGTGGCTCCACCGTCCACGGCCGCGACTTCCAGGCTGGCCACCGTCCACCTTCTGTCCTCTCCTCACTCTCTGGTCCTCACAGGTTTTGATCAAATGGGGTTTGGATTGGATTGGTTTGGATGGTTGGGTGAGATCGGGTTGCATTTTGGGGATGAAGGAAAAATGATCGATGGATGATATGCATGAATGTATAAGGGGTGGCCAGTGGATGGGTGACACCTGTCACTCATCCATTGGTCCAATGACAAATATCTGGGCCCCACTTAGGACAAAACCCAAGCTGCCTCGAACTTCGTGCAATAGTTCCCTCGAACTTCCGTGAACCGTAACTTCACCGTCGAATGTTCGAATTCGACGTGCCACCTGTCTACAGATTTGTATCATCCCGATCTACGTAACGGTCTTTGGCCCTCGGCCATCGGACCTTCCGATCAAAAGTCAACTTTTAACCCAAATTACCAAAATGCCCTTGAACTTCCGAACGTCATAACTTTTTCCTCAGACGTTGGAATCGAGCGTGCCACCTGTCTATGAACTCATGACGTCCCGAACTACGTCACGGTCATCGGTCAAAGTCCATTTGACCGCCTGAATGAAAAATCAACGATTTACCCATTCTAGGGGCAAAATCGTCATTTCGCCTGAACGTCCGCTAATCCTCGTCTAATCTTCGATTAGTCTCACTAATCCGTCATTAATCCTTAATTAATCCCGTTAATTCGGGGCGGGTCGTCACACTTTCTTTCTCATGTGGCTAACAACTTGTGTCATAGATTTGGAGAAATTTTCCACGACATTCAACTGTCCTTTGCAAATTTTGTAATACGTCTTGTAGTGGGTGCAACACAACTTCCCTCTAGAAACCACTAGTGATCCTTTGGTAAGCCTTCACTTTCGATCACCTCCATGATGATGGAACCCTTGTTGATCAAGCATACCTATTTACATTAGATTGAATAACATGTCTCACATATTTCAATAACAACTTGTTTCCCAAATCGGTCTCGAAGTAAATATCACCGATTTCTGAAATCATAGAGTAGCTATTATTGCTCATATTCACTTCCCCAAATTCTCCAGCTTTGTATGTTGTGAAGAATTTCAAATGCGTCGTGGCATGGAAAGATGCTCTAGAATCGACTACCCATGAAATTCCTTTATCTTCATTGATGTGTAAGCATTCACCATCAAGAAACAACAACTCGCATACTTGATTGGACACAGTAAAGGCAATATTGAATGTGTCCTCTTTTTTTTGGTAGGTAGATGTCAGGACCCACCCCTAATCCCCCGGGATTAAGGGCTAAATCCTGCTCCCGTCTAACTTACGTATGACACGAAGGCTAACTGACGTCCAACCTTCATGTGACACGTAAGTCGGACAAGGGATTCTCGATCCAGCCATCCTAAAAGTATTCAGACTTCCCAGAGTACGCCGACTTTAATAGGAAACAACATACTTAGGGCAGACCCAGTCTCCTGTGCCGACTGTATGATTATCTGGACTTCCCACAGTCTACCCAGTCTCCTGCACCAATACCCTTTGAGGTAAAATTACCAAAATTCCCTTGGCATGTTTAGACCCGTAACTAATTCATCCAAGGTCCGTTAATGATGTACCGCCTGTCGTTGTACTCGGGGCATCGAGACCTACCTAACGGTCCTCGAAATTTGTGAAAATTCCTTGTCGTTTGAAAAGTCAACAACTTGCCCCTTTCTCTCCAATTTACCGAATTGCCCTTGAACTTCCAAACGTCATAACTTTTTTCTCGAATGTCGGAATCGGACGTGCCACCTGTCTACGGACTCGTGACGTCCCGAACTACGTCACGATCATCGGTCAAAGTCTATTTGACCGCCCGAACTAAAAGTTAATATTTTGCCCATTCTAAAGGCAAAATCGTCATTTCACACTGTCCGTCCACAATTTTCCAACTAATCACCGATTATCTTCACTAATCCGCCATTAACACCTAATCTAATCTCGATTTCCAAGACGGGTCGTTATAGTAGATCTATCTTTCTCATCCTTCTTATTATTCTTTAGTCGGTTGCAATTCTTTATCATGTGGTCATAGAGATTACAATTATGACACCTTTCATTGAATCATGTTCTCAAATGACTTGCACTCCTTCCACGATCCCGATTGGTACCTTTACTCATACTTCTTCCTCTATTCTTCGCCACAAAGACTTGGCTACTATCTAAACTTGAGAACTTCCTCCTAGTCTCTTTATTCGAACGTGTTATCTTTAACATTATCTATAAATAACACATCATTAGGAACAGAGTTGTAATGCCCCGGAAATTCAGAAAATGTAATTTTGTAAAATAATGAATAAATGACGTTTTTACCCTTGTGAATAGTATGGTCAATTTAATGACTTTTTTATTGGTGAATCAAACGGACGTTGACCGATGACCGTGACGTAGTTCGGGACGTCACGAGTCCATAGACAGGTGGCACGTCCAAGTCCGACGATCAGGGAAAAAGTTATGACGTTCAGAAGTTTGAGGGCATTTTCGTAATTTGGACGAAAAGGGGGAAAATGTTGACTTTTTGTTTGACAACTAATTTTCACACGATTCGAGGACCGTTATGTAGGTCTCGATGCTCTGAGTACAATGACAGGTGGCACGTCAAAAACGGAGTTCGGGTGACCAAGTGACGGGTCACGGAAGTCTAGGGGCAAAATGGTAATTTGTCGAACCAGGGGCAAAATGGTCTTTTAACCATGATCAGACAATGACACCTGTCCTTTGTCTTCTTCTTGACCCAGAGAACATGGAATCCGGTCTTAAGGAAAACATAATCATATGGACATCAACCCCTAAATCATGGCTTGTCTTAATCAGTGCCAATTTAACAGCTGATAACCCATTTGTCTCAGCCTCATTGTGTATTTGTGTAATTGAGAAACCGAATTGAGAGAAAAGGAACTCGAGAGACTGAGAGGGGACGGGTGTACACAGTTCGAAAATTCAGAAAAATCAAGGGAAATTCGAATTCGAAATTGTGAGCTAGGAGAAGGGAAATTGAGGATTGAATTAAGCTTCTGGGATCAAAACGAAACTCCCTGCAACAAAAACGAAGAGGAATCGTTTCGAATTGGGGAAGAACAGAAGCTTCCATGGCTGCTTGAAATCGAGCTTGGGTTCAACCAGTTAGAGGTAAGGAATTCTCAAATTGAACTTGTAAAAACGTTCCTTACACTCTCACGATACTCACTGTATGAATTAATTTGAAAATTAGGGACGGAATCAGTGAACCCGAATTGAAAACCCGTCGAAGGTTGATCGTGAAGTCGTGAGGTTTTAGACCCTAATTGAGGTAATTGAACTTACAGAACTTAAATGGGGTTGGATTAGATGGGATCAGTTGAAAGAATGGGTCGATTTGAGGTCGAATTGAATGAGTTTGAGTCGGGTTCTATCGCGGGTTTTCCAACCCGTTTATCAGACAATCCGGGTGAAGACGACGTACTGTAGCAACACTGTGCTACGCGCGTGGCTTTCACGCGCAGCCGCTTGGGGCGGCGCGTGAGGGCGCGTGGATGGGAATCCGGCGAAGTGGTCAACATGAAACTTGATGTTCTCGATGATACGAACCTATCCGCGTTGGTTTCAGGTCAATCGGATATGGTTACGAAGTAGTTTCGAGTACCCGATGAGTATAATTTATATTTAAATAATATTATAAAATTCCGACGATTAGGGGATTCTTATATGAGGACCATATGATAGTCTAGTAACCTTAAATCACTTTGTTTGACAGGCTGGAATATTCCCGGGACGTCAGAAGAAAGCGAACAGCTCGAGGCTGAGCAATCCGGACGGTGTGTGTGAGTGGACTTTGTTTTCTAACCGTGATGCATGCATATCTGATTTAAATGCTTTATTATATGATTTTATATGCTTTGGCATGATTTATATTTCAATCCGGTGATTTCTCGATTTTATGGATTATTATATTATTTTTGGCACGATTTTCGAGAAATTTTGAAATTGATGTTTTGGGCATAGGCCCGGGATTGAAAATGTTATTTTGACTCAGGTTATGAGTCAGGGAATTAAAAATGATATTTGGAGTCGAATTATGAGTAAGGGATTGTTTTCATAGATTTACGTGATCGTGGCAACTCGGGTTTACGGTTGCACGGAGTTGCGTGAAAATGAGATTTTGGGCTTGAGACCCAAGTGAATAGTGATTTTGACTCGGATTTGTATTTCCATGTGAATATGATTAAATTGATGATTTTGATTTATAAAGTAAATTCTGGACACTGTTTTACGATGATTTGTGGAACTTTCTTTGTGAAAGCTATGTCTCGGGCATAGGCCATATTGAAATGTTTTTGACTTGATTTGAGACATAAATGATTTTAAAATGAGATTACTGGATTTGGTGACCTGTTCCACATATACCATCCTCTGTGATTTGATAGTCTCCTCCAGACGTCGTAGATCCTGGAGTAGTCACGATCCACTGCCTGGAGATGAGTAGCTCCGAGGGAGGCTCACTCGCAGGAGCGTGGGATTATGATGTTATCCTCTAGATGTCGTTGATCCTAGAGTTGATATCCCCCCAGACGTCGTAGATCCTGGGGGATGTACTCGGACGTGAGACACCGAGTTTGCACGCGTTGCATTAATATCATGACAGGTTATATGGATATTGAGGATTGGTGGTATTATGATTTAGTGATATTTGTGTCCAGATACTTTAGAAAATGATGTTTTATATCGTGAACTGATTTCATACTTTGGTAAATGTACTTATCAAACTTTATTTTTGTCCACTCACACCTTTTCTGTTTTATGCACCCTTCAGGCCAGTGCACAGGTACGGGGGCTAGAAACGAGGCAAGCGAGGCAAAAGAATAAGTAGACCGTTGCGCACTCAGACACTCTACAGAGTAGGAATTTGATCCCTATCTGTAATAGTACCTATGCTCTGTATTGTCGTTGACTAGTCAAACTTGTGACGTCATTGGTCTGTAAAACTTAACTATCCCTTGTCTGACAATGTTTTTGGGATTTGTTGTGTGGTGTATGTATATAAGTTTGGTTACTTTTGGTACTTTTTAGTTATTGTCAGACGGGAGCAGGATTCATCACGACTATCGAGGGATAATCGGGATGGGTCTTGTCAAATTGGTATCAGAGCATTAGGTTACGGTCTGAGTCTTGCACATTAGTGTGCACACGTTGTGATAGTGATATGTTTCTCTTTCAGAACATCACAATATGCCTCCGAGACGCGAGCCCCGTGCACAGCCTGGTGATGAGTTTGGGGGTCCAGACGTAGAGAGAGCTCAACGTTTAGGGGCCATTAGATTCACTGGCCAGACCGACCCAGAAGAGGCCTATGAGTGGATTACTCAATTCGAGCGGATCTTCAAGATTATGCAATGTCCACCAGGAGATATGGTTCCACTAGCCACTTTTATGCTGAGTAGCCAAACTTACCGATGGTGACGTGGATTGCAGCTGATAGGGATGGATGCCCACACCCTGAGTTGGGAGGACTTCCGCCATCGTTTCCTGGATCAGTTCTATAAATAACACATCATTAGGAACAGAGTTATTTACAGTGATGACATAGGTCTCATAGTTGTCAGCAACAATCCAAGAAGCAACAACACTTGAAGCTCGTTTGTAATCTTCATGTCCATCGTGGCCAATTAATTGACAATGCTTTCAAAGTTGTTGAGGTGCTCGGTCACCCTTACATCCTCCTTATACTTCATGACAAGCTCCTTGATGAGAAACGCTTTCTTGGAGGCGGTCTTTTGCTCGAACAACGACTCTAACTTCAACCAAAGAGCATGGGAATTGGTCTTGTTGGACACATGGTGGAACACATTATCATCCATCTATTCACAAATGTGACCTTTAGCCTTATGGTTCAACTTATTCCATTCAGAATCTCCCATATTCTCCGGCTTAACTTCATCTCCTTCTATGGACTCATGAAAATCCTTGCAATAGAGAATGTCCTCTATTTTCAGTTTCCATGTAATCCAATTAGAGTGGTTGAGTCGAACTATGGTGCTCCGTGAGCCTTCCATTCTAACACCCCATGAACCTAGAGCTCTGATACGTTGGGAAAATTAGTAGAATGGAAATGCTAACTCAAACCACAAAAAAGATGAATATGCAAGAAAAATAAAAGGCCAAGGAATAAAGAACACTGGATATAACGTGGTTCGGCAAGATGTCTACGTCCACGGGGAAATAACAATAAGAACCTCCACTAATGAAATTAAGGCTACAAAGAGATGCAAAACTTCAAGAACACCATTTGAAGGAAACCCTCTCTCACACAGTTTTTTTTTTTTTTGCTACCTATACTACAACACTCAACACTCTCAGCTTAGAGTGGGCACTTTCACTATCTACTTGGAGGAAGATATTTCTCTTGGATGAGATCTATGGAGTGAGAAAATGACCTCTCCAGCTCTCCTTATATAGGTCAAGAAGGAACATGTCTTCATTAATACTCCATCCACCGACCTACTTCATTTATGAATACTTCTTTATGAATCTTCTACATATATCTCGAATTCATGCACTTTAAGATTAATTTAGAACCACAAGTATATTCTAGACCAGCCCAATAATTATGGAAGCCCAAAATGCCTTTGTGAATATACTTTAATGTTGGCACTCGATATTTTACAGAGATATGATGTAGGAGCATCTCATGGATGAATCAATATGTCAATGTCTCATTTTATAAATTAACGACATTATTTATGTCAATCATTTACTAATTGTTGATTATTAACTTTATTAGAAAAATATTATAATACTATAAGTTTAGTTCATTATCCTGCTCTCCATCGCCATTGATGTAGCTATGGACCTTTTGTAACAACCCGTCCCGAGAGCCGGGATTAGTAGGGTGATTAAGGTGGGCTTAGCAAGGCTAATCGGTGGTTAGTCGATATTGATAAGGTAATTAGAGTAGAATGACGATTTTGCCCCTAGTTAGGGCAAAAAGTTGACTTTTCTTTCGGGTGGTCAATTGGGTATTGACCGGTGACCAGGACGTAGTGTAGGACGTCACGAATCCATAGGCAGGTGGCACGCCCGATTCCGACATCCGAGGAGGAAGTTGTGATGTTCGGAAGGTGGAGGGCATAACTGTAATTTTGGTACATTAGGGGGAATAGTTGACTTTTTGTGTAATCGGGTTTTGGTATGTTGACTTAGGATGGTTAGATAGCTCTCGTCATCCTGAGTTCGATGACAGGCGGCACGCATTCATCGGACTTACGAGGTGGGAGTTACGGGTCTAGAAAGTTAGTGGCAAAACCGTAAAATTTGGATAAAAGGAGGGGTAATTTGGTCTTTCTGCACATTGGGATTTGTGCAACAGAGAAGAAAAATGGATGGCTGAGATTGGGCCATGTGGGAGTGTGTGGATTGGATGGTGACACGTGTTGGGGGGCTAGAGGGTTCTGGTGGAATCCTGTATATGCACGACCCAAATAATTGGGGTGCACCCGTGCTGTGTGTTCGTGTTCTTCGACACAGAGAGATACAGAGGGAGAGAATTGAGAGGCTTGAGGGCTGATCGAGGGTGCTGGTGAGTTGTGAGGGAGATTAGAGAGTGAGAGAGAGCTGTTGAGAAGGTTGGGGAAGTGAGGAATCGTGGTGTGTGTGAGTTGTGGGCTGCGGGGAAATCAGAGGAAACAGAGAAGGTTGAGGGCTTATGGTGGTGTTGTGGCCGTGTCCGGGTGTGTTTGACCTCGAGAGGAGGCTGAGACGGCGTTGTAGACTCCAGGGAACACGGCGGGGAGCACGGTTGCGGACGGTTGCAGGTAATCCCTCATCCCTGTACAATTGCCCTGTTTTTCCGTTGAGTTTCAAATCGAGAGTCGTGAGTCTAGAGGACGAATCAAAGTTCATAGGAGGTTTAGGGGACTCAGGCGAGGTCTGGGAGTCCTCTGGTTGTGCTGCCATGACGGGGAGGTACACGGCGGAGGATGGCACGACAGGGGTATTCTAGTGCTCTGTTTTGGCCGTGAGTTTCAAACGGCGAGTCGTGACGTTTGGGCAAGAGTCGACGGTCAAGGTGAGTCAGGTTTGGCTTAGAGAGGTCTAGGGAAGAGTCTGGTGTAGCCACCGTGAAGGGAGGTGAGCTGGGTGGCCGGGAAGGAAAACAGGGGCTTTTGGACCGTCTGGTTCGAGCCTCAGTCGACGGGTTAGGGACAGTGTCGAGGTTAGAGGCGTTGGGGAATCGATAGGGTAGTCCTGGACGATGAGACTGGTGAAGGAAGGGAGGAGTATGGAGGCCGGACGGCGGAGAACAGGTCTCGCCGGTCCGAGTTGCAGGCTGTTGTGCTGAACCGGGTCTGCTCGAGGATGAAGGTGCACTGTAGCAGGCGCGTGAGGGCCACGCGCAGCCACTTTGGGCGGCGCGTGGGGGCGCGTGCGGCGGCGACGGGGAAAACGGTCAACATGGTTTTTCGTCCAGGAGTTGTGTTGAGTTCAATGGAAGTGGTTTAGGGTTGTGCGGACGTCGTTTGAGTTTAGTTCCGCGGGGGTGAAGGTTTAGGGTCCTGGGTTATTACGCTTTCGATTCGGGGAATTTTGAGGGAATTTAGGTGAACCTTCGTAGACGTGTTAGTGATGTATTTTGGTGGTTGTTAACAGGATCGGGACTTCCCGAGGAAGCTGAGGAACGTGCTGGACGTTCGGGACGCGATTGAGGGCTCGGTACTGTGAGTGGACCCTTTCCTTAAACTCGATCATGCATAACTGTTTTCTATAATTGTTTTGTGGTTTTAATCATAATTCTAGGTTTATCGAATATGTTTCGGTTGGTTTTACATTATTACACGTTTTTTTGAGGAAATCGGTTTTTAGCACGTTTTACGAGGAATGGTTGGTTTCTGAAATTGATGCTATGGTTTTGGGATTTCAAATGATAAGTGGTTTTCAATGATTATAAAGGGATTTTGGAACATGATTTCGATGATTAAAGGTTTTCGGTTTAGAAACGGATTTCGGAAAAAGGGTTGGTTTCCAAGTGGAAAAGTGGATTCCGAATTTAGGTTCGGAATGACGGTTCGGGATGCTGGAAGGGCATCGGACCGGTGATTTCGGATTCGGGTTTGGATGTGAATACGAAAATGGTTTTCAACTGGTTTTGATTGGATTTGCTGGATCTGGTTATTGGGTTTAAAGACCCGGATATTGATTGACGAGGGACGGGCCCGGATTGAGTTTAAAGACTCGGGAGTTTAAAGACTCGGATATATTGATTTTCCCCCGTAGGCCTTTGAGTGTAAAGACTCGGGAGTTTAAAGACTCGGATATTATTGAGGCCTGGATTGAGTTTAAAGACTCGGGAATTTAAAGACTCGGATAGGTCCAGCAGGTTTGATCAAAAAATGATGATTTCATGTTCATGGTTTATGACACGGTGTTATGATTCACAGGCTGTGGTTTTTGATTTATGGTAATTTGGTTTATAACTGTTCTGATAACTGGGTTATGCATGTGGTTTTCAAAACGGAGGGTGAAACTTGGTTTTCTGATAAATGGTTTTAGAACTTTTCTTTTATTATGGTCCACTCACACCTTTTGTTTTTAACTTGCCCTCCAGGTTGTGGAGCGAGCGCGGGGTCTTGACGTCGAGGCAGTGTCCGAGGCATAGAGATCATGTGAGGGATCCCGGAGTGGTTTAAAGTTTTCCGCGTGCGTGTAATTATTATCGGTTTTTATTTCCTTGTGTTTCGTACTATGCTCTGTAGATTGTAACTTCGGGATATTTTATATAGTTTCTCCTGCGTCTGACTGCGTTTTGGATTATTTTGAGTGAGTTGTACTTGAGTGTTGTGTCGGGGAGTCAGACGGGAGCAGGATTTACCTCAGGTTTCGGGGTGAAACCAGGGTGGGTCCTGACAAATTGCTATCAGAGCATAGGTTTGTCGAGTTTGTGGGGTTTGTTGGTTTGTGAGGTTATGTTTTAGTTGTTTGACTACTTCTATGCCTCTTTCAGCGTGTGGTTGACGATGCCTCCGAGACGTAGACCCTCTCCACGACCTGAAGACGAAGTAGCAAGAGAGACCGAGAGTGCTACGATTGAGCGAGCCCAGCGGCTCGGGGCTACTACTTTTAGTGGCGGGGCTGATCCTGAGGAAGCCCAGAGGTGGATTACGAGACTTGAACGGATCTTTGCGGTGATGCATTGCCCGCCGGAGGAACGAGTGTTACTGGCTACATTTTTACTAGATGGTGCGGCGTACGAGTGGTGGTATACCCTCGAGTTGTCCGGTTGGGATGCCCATATTGTGACTTGGGAGACGTTTAGGGAACGGTTCCTGGAACAGTATTACCCTCGTTCTTTTCGAGATGCCAAGGAGGCGGAGTTTCTGCAGCTTCAACAAGGGAATTTGAGTGTGGCTGAGTACGAACGGAAGTTCCAGATGTTGTCTCGGTTTGCTCCTGCGTTTGTAGCCACTGAAGCCGAGAAGTCTCGTAGGTTTGAGTTGGGCCTGCGAGGTGAGATTCGGGCCATAGTGACGGCTGGATCGTTTGCTACCCTTAGAGACTTGTCGGATGCTGCGGTGAGGGTTGTGGCGAGTTTGCCGGTGCGACGCCGGGAACCATCTATTTCGGGAGCTTCGAGCCAGCGGACGCCGAAAAGAGGTAACTTCGGTGGAGCGTCATCGTCGGGCGATGATCGTTTCGGTAGACCTGGGAGTTTCCAGAGTTCAGGATTTCGGGGTTACTGAGCACAGCCGACTCCGCAAGCGAGTGTGACGTCTGTAGCGTCCACAGGGAGACCGAGCAGTGGACCAGGATGGAATGTGTGTTTCCACTGTGGGGAGTGAGGTCATTTCCGACGTGAGTGTCCACTGTTGCCACAGGAAGGTGGTGTAGGCCAAGGAGCAGCAGAGCCTAGACACAGTACAGCGTCAGGGACAGCGTGCACTAGAGGAGGTGGCACTACCACTAGTAGTTCGAGGGGACGTGGTGTAACGACCCGTCCCGAATTCCGGGATTAGTTTAGTGACTAATCTTGATTAGCGAGGTTGAACGGTGGTTAGTAGGGCGGAATCGGACAAAATATGCAAAATGACCGTTTTGCCCCTGGTCGTGGGCAAAATGTTGACTTTTTGTTCGGGCGGTCAAATGGACTTTGACCGATGACCGTGACGTAGTTCGGGACGTCACGAGTTCATAGACAGGTGGCACGTTCGATTCCGACATTCGTAGAGAAAGTTATGGTGTTCGGAAGTTGAGGGGTATTTTGGTAATTTGGCTTATTAGGGGCCAAATGTTGACTTTCTGATCGGGAGGTCCGATGGGCGAGGGCCAAGGACCGTTACGTAGGTATCGTCGATACGAATCCAACGACAGGCGGCATGCCGAAATCGGAGATCCGACGACGACGTTATGGTCAAGGAAACGAACTAACGAACCGAGGCCGGGATTAAAATAATAATATTAAAATAGGTGAATAGTAATGGACGAATCTGGACCCTTGATGAGTGACACATGTCATCATCCCCTTCATTCCCTAAATCTGGGATCTTTGCTGGCCATTTGGGTTATTTAATCATTTTCTCTCCTCAAATCCTCACCATCCATTCAAACCACAGATTGAATCCCAGCCCTTGATCTCATCTTCCTTTATTTCTTAAACCCTCAGAACACATTCCTCTCATTTTCATCCTCCCTCAAAACCGTGAGCACGGTTTCCTCCCTTGATCATGCACATCACCACCTCACAGCCCAGCCTCACACGCCAGACACCTCCAGACAGACCCCAGCCACCTCCAGACGACGGCCACCACCTCACGGCCGCCTTGCACGGCCGGGAAACCCCCAGACCCGAGAGGAACCCGATCGGCCCAAAACACCCAAACGTCCAAACCACCTCACCAATCTCCTCTGTGTTGGTGTGTGTGAGAGTTTAGCTGCACGGTGAGGCTTGAGAGATGACGGGAGACGACGGGAGATGGCGAGGTTGGCGGCGGAGAGGAAAAACAGGGGAGGTCCGAAACTCAGAAATTGGAAAATCAGTGTGGACTGTTTTTGATCGTGTTTGAGGGGTGAAAGGAGTTCCTGGAGTCGAACTGGGCATGCTGGTGGCCACGGCGGGAGCCACGGCGGCGAGGTAAGCCTCGAACCCGTGAGTCTGTTTTCGGGTAAAAATGGCAGCCTGAGTTTTACGGTGTGTTAATCAATCTAGTGGCCAGGATGTTGATCTAGGGGTTGAAACGAGTCTGTAGGGATCGTTTTCGAAGGGAATGGTGGTCGGAACTGGGAGCAGTCGACGGTGGAGTTTTGGCCGTGAGCTTCTCGATCGAGGAGGTACAATCTAGACGTGTTTTCTAGTTTTTAATTCCACAGAACCCTTAGTTTAACTTGGACAATATTGTAGGAACAAACAGAACTGAAATTGGTCGAGGAATGGCGGAGAACTAGTCGGGTTGGGCCGCGGGTCACGGTGACCCGTTTATTAGAGAAACGGGTTTGAACGGTGACACTGTTCACGACGCGTGAGTTTCACGCGCAGCCACTCACGGCGGCGCGTGACGGCGCGTGGGCACAAATCTCGAGGTGAGGTCAACAGGACTTTTAATCCATTCGATGTAACGGACATTTTGGAATTGGTTTCGTGTCGATCGGACACCGTCTCGATAGTGTTCGGGATGTCCGAAGGTTTTAAATTAAGTTTAAAAATAAGTAAAAATTCGGGAAAATTACGGGACTTTGATAGGATGTTAATGATGAGGTTAGTGACCCTCTAATGTGATTTGGACAGGATTGGGAGTCCCGGTGATAGTGGTGTGGCCCGGGAGGGCCGGTGGCACGCGTATCGAGGCACACGGTTAAAACGGTCTGTGAGTGGACTTTGGTTTTATAAATTCTATGCATGCTTAAATGTTTTACATGGATTATGATTGTGATTGTATGATGTTGGTTTGGTTGTTGGTAAATTGTACGGTTTCACGTATTTCGAGGCAATTTACGTGCTTGCACGTAAATCGAGGTTTTCCGGTTTTACATGGATTTTCCATATTTATGACTTGGATATAATGTGATGAAATGGTTTTGAAATTGGAAATATGAACTCGGGCTTGAGGCCCAATTATGTTGGAAATTTCGGACTTGGAGTCCATTTGAGAATCGGGCCGGGGGCCCAGTTGGTTAATGAAATCGGGCCAGGGGCCCAGTTGATTTACGAATTCGGGCCGTGGGCCCAGTGGGTTTATAAGTCGGGCTGCGGGCCCAGTTGGTTTACAAATCGGGCCGTGGGCCCAGTGGTTCATAAAATCGGGCATGAGGCCCAATTGGATTATAATGGTGATTTCGGGTCAGGGACCCTATATTTAATAATTGTGATTTTGGGTCAAGGACCCTAAATGGAATTATGTGGTTTTATGGAAATTTCGGGAAGGGCCCAATGGTAATGATGTGGTAAAAGGATTTAATAAAACTGTTTTCCATATACCATCTGGATACAAGGATATATGATGGTCTCCTCCAGATGTCTGGGACACTGGGGAAGTCACGGTGCATTGCCTGCGAGGGGTCATTATACGGAGCAGCCGGACCGTATGATGACTCAGGAGCAGGATTGCTATGATTGACGTCAGGGACGTCAGACATCAGGGATGTCAGATATATGGACCCGGAGAGACCCCGGGCAGCACGCGTAGCTTATGAAACCGTGAGATATGACGTCAGGGACGTCTAGCGTCTGGGACGCTAAGCATCTGGGATGCTGGTGATGGTAATGGTAAAATATGGATTAATGAATAAAATGGCTTATTGGTTGGATATGTGTTATGTGGTAAAAATGGATTATTGGTTATGAAATGGTATGTCGGGTCAGGGACCCTAAATGGTTTTGGATTTTTGAATTGATGTTCATTTATGGTCGTAGGTGGTGACCCACATGGTTTTAATATGTATGGTGGTGGTATTCCACAGTTTTGGGCTGAGTTCCCACACTTGGTTTTTGGTTAACGGTTTTTGGGCTAAGGCCCTAAGGGCTCGGTTGAGCAAACGTTTTGGTTACTGGTTTTGGTGGCATGCATACGTTTTTATTGGAGGGCATAAATGTCTTATAAATGTATTTGGTAACTTTATTGGTTTTTGTCCACTCACAGCTTTTGGTTTTAATGCCCTTCAGGTTGATCACGGATGCGACTGCAGCAGGGACTGGGACATTGCACACCTCCTCCATCGATCCTTGCGCACTCTAGATGCCCCGTTGGGCAGTGGCTCTTGGTTATCCCTTGTCTAACACCCCTTGTTGGACGGGAGCAGGGCACATTCCACGGTAATCCCGGGGGGATTGGGGTGGGTCCTGTCAACTTGGTATCAGAGCACGGTTGCTCTTTTGTGCGCGCAGGTCGAGGGTGTGATGTCTCATTGGGCTGCAATTCGTTATCAACCTGATAGATAGTGTTTGGGTTTGGATAGTGGATGGAGTGCGATTGGCCCGATACGCCGTGCGTTAATGTGATTCGACCCAAGTGGGGTTGATTGTGGTGAACTGGTATAGTGGGACCGTCGGTTCGGTCATGTGATATTGGATTGTTGTGCTGCTAGGTGCAGCCAGGTTCGGGGAACCTCCTGTGAGTAATGGTTTAAAATGTGAATCCTTGTGGTGGTTTCTAGTGTGAGGGATGTTGGTTCATCGGAGTTGGTCGATGACCTAGTGGTGGAACCCACGTTGATGGGATGGTAGGATTGGATTTGACGTCTATTCGATGTCTAGACCGCGGGGTCGGGCAGGTTGTGGATTTTATATTACGGAGAGCTGTTTGGTTCGGTTGAACCATAGGGTGTGATTGTGGAACCCTAGTGTTAAAAGGTAAACCTTAATTGTGGTTAGTAGATGAGAACTTGTGCTGCGACGAGCGGCTGAGGTCATGGATGACCATGTGGATGGCTCTGGTGAGTCTAGGCAGAACTATGGGATCCGATTTACGGATACGGTTCTGAGATAAATTGTGGAATCCCGTGTTGGATCGGGTATTAGTGTGAGGTATGGATGCGGATCTCGATAGCAATGACAGTTAGTCGGAAGTCATATGGAGATGACTGGCTATCGAGGGTAATTGGTGCGGTTATAATACTTGGGGATCAGGGGACGTTCGGGGAACGTTCATTTTCCTGATGTGGATTGTCAGAGTGGTGGTACCCATAGTCGTGAGGTACGGGATCGTCGTTCGGTATGAACGGAGATCCAGGATTGTCGTATTTGCACACGGTGTGCAAGTATGGATGTTTGCGGATTGGTACTTTTGTGCTGATGCTAGTATGGATGCCTGTGTGCTGATACTAGTGTTGCTGGTAGTGTGTTGGTGCTGGTACTAGCGCTGGTGCTAGTGTCGGTAATGGTGTTGACGATGAGCCACAAATTGGGGTGTGACTCCGTCATGATGAACATATGTTCGGTCTTTGAGTTTCGGTAGTGGTTGAGTGATGGACTGGATGGGTTCCAGTTAAGATCGTAATGTGTTGGGATAAGTTCCAATAGTGGTGAGATAACCAGTAAGGAGTGAATTAAAAGGGTATAATTGAGACTTGAGTAATCTTCGGATGACGTCCCCTACGTCATGATAATTGGTGGATTTGGGGGAGTTGTTGGAAATGATTAAAACTGGAAAAGACGAGGAAAACCATTAGTGGTATAAAGGTAGGAATTTGTAATTGAGAACTTAGAAAACCGAGTGTTGAACCTGTAATGACAGGACCCGCCCCGATCCCACAGGGACCACAAGGGGACGTGCCCTGCTCCCGTCTGACACCCAATAATTCATACCAATTTTAACCTCCAAACATTTAAAAGCATAAATAACCAAATAAACGTTATACATCAATTCCGAATTAAACGAATGTCAGACAAGGGATGAAAATCCGAAATACAAGTTGCGAGCACGACTCTATTAAAAACCTGCGGGTACACCACCCAACAGGGGTTCAGGTACGCAGAAAGTGGATCTATGCCTCAGCCTCTGGTTCCTCCTCTACCTCAGTTTCCCGACCTGGAGGGGTTATCAAAACAGTAAGGGTGAGTGGACCGAAACTCAAGTTTATAAAATCATTTGATAAGTAACACATATAATTTACCCCTCTGTTTTCCAAACATGCATGCATCATTATTTAAAATCATAACCATATAATATAAACCATAAGGCATGTAATAAAAACATAAGTATAATTTTAGTTGATGCACTATACACTCCAATCCCGACATCCCTGATGTCTGACGTCCCTGACGTCAATAAGGTTACAATCACAAGGCTACGCGTGCCACTCGGGTCTCAATTTCCGAGTTCAATCCCCGAACCCCGTTCGGGTACAGCATCCCCGATGCTTAGCGTCATAGACGCTGGACGTTCTAGACGTCCGTGACCTCTCCGGGGTACCTCATCCGGAGGAGACAATATAACATGGAAGGATCTATACAGTGCAGTACCAAATACATTTTATCGATATCCACATGCAAGGTATATATATACCTAGATAAAATCTGAATCAATCATTAAGTTTCATCAAACGGGTCTCAAGCCCAAATACCGTGAAACGTGCCATAACCATATTTTCCATATCATCAAAAACATCATTGTTTTAGCATGTGAATAAGTATAATAAAACCAGAAAACGTTTATGCACGCAAGGGTTTAAGAAAATGGCCCACTCACAGTACAGTCCTGCTGAAAACCGAGCGTTTACCCTCGATCTGGTACAATTACAAAATTCCTGTCACATCCAAAGTATACGTAAGGGTAAATACAAACCCCTAACATTCAACCATAAAACCCTAGACCGAAACCGGTCCGGAAAAGCTGCCCGAACACGCTTTCCAAGGCAAAAACTCTCATTTTGACCAACTTAATGATCTCCGATCGACCCGAAACCACCGCCATTGGATCCGGATCGTCGAAACCTAAAGAATGGTGGTGGTCCCACCAAAATTACTGTTCACACGCGCCCCCACGCGCCTGGTCAACCCTCTGGTCAACGGTGCTACAGTACTGCTGACGTCAGCATGACGTCATCACTGACAGTGTCAGAGGACACGTGTCAGCAGTCCATTGGTCCCTAGGCTGACTGAATTCTGACATGATGACATCATCATGACGTCACTGCTGACGTCAGCATGATGACGTCATCCGCTACAGTAACCGGGTCTGAGAACCGGGTCACCGCAGACCCACGGTTCGACCCGATCAGTTCTCTCCAACCCGTCCACCATTTCTGATGGGATTTGTTCCTATGGACTCGTCACAAAGTGTTCTATGGTTCTACGGACTCAAAACTAGTTTCTAGGTTCAAAGAACTACCTGAAAATCGACAGAAATCCGGCTGCCGGCTCTGGTTCGTCTTCTCCGGCGAGTCGTCCAGCTTCCAGCCGCGAACCTTGGTTTAAAATGGTCGTCTGGGTCCCTTAAGTGTGTCTTAGAAGCAAACAAACAAAATCAACGTCAAAAACGATCGTTTCGAAGAAGGGAAGATAATCGGGTCTCACGGGTTTTTCAACCTACCGCCGCCGTGTCACCGCCGCACGTCGTCCAGTCCAGCAGAGGGTCGTCCTGCCGTCACAGTGATCCCAACCGTACTTTGGTTCGAGCCTCAGAGTGAAGGTTTGGACGGTTTGGTGACCTGGGCTGTTCGGGTCTCCTTCTCGGGTCTGGGAGGAATTTCGGCCGTGCAGGTGGCCGTGGGGTGGTGGCAGGCGTCTGGGGGGTGGCAGTTGGCCGCCTGGTGTTGCCGTGAGGGTGAGGTTGAAAGGTGAGGGCTGGTGTGTTGTTCGAATGGTTAGCCGTGCACAAGGTTTGGAAGAATGAAGAGTGAAAATTCTGAGAATTAATAAACAGGTTGGCTGGATGGTTTGAAGGGCTGAGATTAAATCTCAGCATAGGATCAATGGTGAGGATTTGAGGAGAGGAAATTAATTGTTTAATCCAATGGCCAACAGAGATCCATGTTTTAGGGAGTGTGGGGATGAGTGACACTTGTCACTCATCCAAGGGTCCAGAATGATTTGATTAAAGTAACCAGATTCCATAAATAAAATAATATTTTAATCTGGTTCTCGGTTGGTTCGGTTAAATGCGAAATACTTCCGTGACCATAACTTCCCCGTACGAAGTCCGATTTCGGCGTGCCGCCTGTCTACGGACTCAGGACGTCGAGACCTACCCAACGGTCCTTGAGTCAACTGAAAAATAGTTTCCAAGGGAAAAGTCAACATTTTCACCCCCAAATGTCCAAATTACGGTAATGCCCTTGAACTTCCGATAGTCATAACTTTTTCCCTGATCGTCCGAAATGGACGTGCCACCTGTCTATGAACTCGTGACGTCCCGAACTACGTCACGGTCATAGGTTAAAGTCCATTTAATTTATAAATCAAAAAGTCAACAATTGGCCAAATCCAACGCAAGGGTAAAAGCGTCAATTCAAACATTAATTTACAATATTAAAATCCTCGAATTTCCGGGGTGTTACATGTAAAGGTCGGGATGTGCGAACGGAACAATAACGGATTGATTATGGACACGGGGTTGTCTAAGTGAATTGAGGAGGTAGGAAGTCTAGTGGTTAGACTTGACGTCTTGTTGGGAGCATGTATGTTTCCAACATGGTTGGAACCTTAGTGTCGAGGAGAGTTGTGATTGGGGAACGAGAGTGGTGCTCGTTTTTGGTAATTGGTATTCCGAAGTCATTGGGGTTGACTTCTTGCTTTCTGCCCTGGCAGACGTTGAGTGTAGTTACCAGTACGTTGAGCGTGTATTGGTTGGTGGGCCCATGTGTGTTTGTGAGTCATTAGGAGGAGCTACGTATTCGAAATTAGGTAAACGAGATTTCTCATTTTCTGCTTGGTGGCAGACGATGTGGTGTCACATGGCGTGGTGAGTGCAGTGAGTTTTGTTGCATCCACGTAGGATGAGTATTGGTGTCATTATTTCGGATCATCCTTGGTTTTCCTAGGTGGAATGACAAGGATCGATACGAACTTGGGTGTGTGAGTCGTAAATGACGAGATTGAACTTCTTTTCGAAGTGGGGCCCATATGGTATTCTACTCGGGTGAGTAGGTTTTCAAGGTAGTTGAATTTTGTCAACCTTAGACGTGTGGAGGTTGGATTGGCTTCCCTATGAAGTCAATTGGAGGTATCAAACGGGTAACCGATAGGTTCGGTTTTGGTGTGTCTTGGTAAATGTGAATGAGATTTCGGGATTTGGAATCGAATTTCTGGGTGACGATTCAGGATTCGATTTTGGAACTTGAAAGTATATTTCCGGGTTTGGGTACGGAATGGTTATTCCAAATGCTAGCTTACGGAATAATGATTTCGGATTCGGATTTGGAAATGAGTTAAACTGTGATGTCTGGGTTTGGATCCGGGATTTCTTACGAAGTTGCGGATTCAGATTCGGAATTGGAACTAGATGTTGGGTGGAGTTTCGATTTGCCTCATGCTGGATTGGGCAAACGTACTCCATTATTGGAACGCGTTCGGCTATGACCTAGGTGGTTGTAGTCTGGTTATTAGGTAGATGTGTGTACTTCGTACTTGGTTCGAGGTACAATACTTGTAGACTTGTGATGTCTAGTTACGGTATACGGGATATACCCGAGGTGTGTCGGTGAACGTGTTGGTAGTCGGATTGGTTCCGATACCATGGGATTGGTTGTGGACCGGACATTACTATGCAATGGGTCATGGTAATTCCGATGTGTTTAATTACACACAGGTCGTGTGAAATGTCGGTAAGGGTATTGGTGAGTCAAGTACGTTGGTGGCATGTGTAGCCACGAGTGAGTCTAGTGTCAGTTTTCGACTGACAACAACTGTGTGGTGACAGTTTGTCAGGATGTGTCAACATAGATCGTTGAGTGGGGTCAGCTGACTCCTAGTGGGAGTGGGAAAGGAACCGTCGAGTTGTTGCGTCAACGAGAGGGTTGATTTGACAAGTGGTGTCAAATTCGAAACAAGTAGTTTCAGTCATTCGACGGGGTGTTTGTGGAATCAGGATAGTCGAGTTTCGAGAGCGAAACTTTTTAAGGAGGGAAGTACGTTGAGTTTAGATCGGTTGGAATTTCGAGGACGAAATTTATTAAGGAGGGAAGATTGTAACGACCCGTCCCGAATTCCGGGATTAGTTTAGTGACTAATCTTGATTAGCGAGGTTGAACGGTGGTTAGTAGGGCGGAATCGGACAAAATATGCAAAATGACCGTTTTGCCCCTGGTCGTGGGCAAAATGTTGACTTTTTGTTCGGGCGGTCAAATGGACTTTGACCGATGACCGTGACGTAGTTCGGGACGTCACGAGTTCATAGACAGGTGGCACGTTCGATTCCGACATTCGTAGAGAAAGTTATGGTGTTCGGAAGTTGAGGGGTATTTTGGTAATTTGGCTTATTAGGGGCCAAATGTTGACTTTCTGATCGGGAGGTCCGATGGGCGAGGGCCAAGGACCGTTACGTAGGTATCGTCGATACGAATCCAACGACAGGCGGCATGCCGAAATCGGAGATCCGACGACGACGTTATGGTCAAGGAAACGAACTAACGAACCGAGGCCGGGATTAAAATAATAATATTAAAATAGGTGAATAGTAATGGACGAATCTGGACCCTTGATGAGTGACACATGTCATCATCCCCTTCATTCCCTAAATCTGGGATCTTTGCTGGCCATTTGGGTTATTTAATCATTTTCTCTCCTCAAATCCTCACCATCCATTCAAACCACAGATTGAATCCCAGCCCTTGATCTCATCTTCCTTTATTTCTTAAACCCTCAGAACACATTCCTCTCATTTTCATCCTCCCTCAAAACCGTGAGCACGGTTTCCTCCCTTGATCATGCACATCACCACCTCACAGCCCAGCCTCACACGCCAGACACCTCCAGACAGACCCCAGCCACCTCCAGACGACGGCCACCACCTCACGGCCGCCTTGCACGGCCGGGAAACCCCCAGACCCGAGAGGAACCCGATCGGCCCAAAACACCCAAACGTCCAAACCACCTCACCAATCTCCTCTGTGTTGGTGTGTGTGAGAGTTTAGCTGCACGGTGAGGCTTGAGAGATGACGGGAGACGACGGGAGATGGCGAGGTTGGCGGCGGAGAGGAAAAACAGGGGAGGTCCGAAACTCAGAAATTGGAAAATCAGTGTGGACTGTTTTTGATCGTGTTTGAGGGGTGAAAGGAGTTCCTGGAGTCGAACTGGGCATGCTGGTGGCCACGGCGGGAGCCACGGCGGCGAGGTAAGCCTCGAACCCGTGAGTCTGTTTTCGGGTAAAAATGGCAGCCTGAGTTTTACGGTGTGTTAATCAATCTAGTGGCCAGGATGTTGATCTAGGGGTTGAAACGAGTCTGTAGGGATCGTTTTCGAAGGGAATGGTGGTCGGAACTGGGAGCAGTCGACGGTGGAGTTTTGGCCGTGAGCTTCTCGATCGAGGAGGTACAATCTAGACGTGTTTTCTAGTTTTTAATTCCACAGAACCCTTAGTTTAACTTGGACAATATTGTAGGAACAAACAGAACTGAAATTGGTCGAGGAATGGCGGAGAACTAGTCGGGTTGGGCCGCGGGTCACGGTGACCCGTTTATTAGAGAAACGGGTTTGAACGGTGACACTGTTCACGACGCGTGAGTTTCACGCGCAGCCACTCACGGCGGCGCGTGACGGCGCGTGGGCACAAATCTCGAGGTGAGGTCAACAGGACTTTTAATCCATTCGATGTAACGGACATTTTGGAATTGGTTTCGTGTCGATCGGACACCGTCTCGATAGTGTTCGGGATGTCCGAAGGTTTTAAATTAAGTTTAAAAATAAGTAAAAATTCGGGAAAATTACGGGACTTTGATAGGATGTTAATGATGAGGTTAGTGACCCTCTAATGTGATTTGGACAGGATTGGGAGTCCCGGTGATAGTGGTGTGGCCCGGGAGGGCCGGTGGCACGCGTATCGAGGCACACGGTTAAAACGGTCTGTGAGTGGACTTTGGTTTTATAAATTCTATGCATGCTTAAATGTTTTACATGGATTATGATTGTGATTGTATGATGTTGGTTTGGTTGTTGGTAAATTGTACGGTTTCACGTATTTCGAGGCGATTTACGTGCTTGCACGTAAATCGTGGTTTTCCGGTTTTACATGGATTTTCCATATTTATGACTTGGATATAATGTGATGAAATGGTTTTGAAATTGGAAATATGAACTCGGGCTTGAGGCCCAATTATGTTGGAAATTTCGGATGGAGTCCATTTGAGAATCGGGCCGGGGGCCCAATTGGTTAATGAAATCGGGCCAGGGGCCCAGTTGGTATGAAATCGGGCTGAGACCCATTTGAGTTATGTTATCGGGCCAGGGGCCCAGTTGATTTGCGAATTCGGGCCGTGGGCCCAGTGGGTTTATAAGTCGGGCTGCGGGCCCAGTGGGTTTACAAATAGGGCCGTGGGCCCAGTTGTTCATAAAATCGGGCATGAGGCCCAATTGGATTATAATGGTGATTTCGGGTCAGGGACCCTATATTTAATAATTGTGATTTTGGGTCAAGGACCCTAAATGGAATTATGTGGTTTTATGGAAATTTCGGGCAGGGCCCAATGGTAATGATGTGGTAAAAGGATTTAATAAAACTGTTTTCCATATACCATCTGGATACAAGGATATATGATGGTCTCCTCCAGATGTCTGGGACACTGGGGAAGTCACGGTGCATTGCCTGCGAGGGGTCATTATACGGAGCAGCCGGACCGTATGATGACTCAGGAGCAGGATTGCTATGATTGACGTCAGGGACGTCAGACATCAGGGATGTCAGATATATGGACCCGGAGAGACCCCGGGCAGCACGCGTAGCTTATGAAACCGTGAGATATGACGTCAGGGACGTCTAGCGTCTGGGACGCTAAGCATCTGGGATGCTGGTGATGGTAATGGTAAAATATGGATTAATGAATAAAATGGCTTATTGGTTGGATATGTGTTATGTGGTAAAAATGGATTATTGGTTATGAAATGGTATGTCGGGTCAGGGACCCTAAATGGTTTTGGATTTTTGAATTGATGTCCATTTATAGTCGTGGGTGGTGACCCACATGGTTTTAATATGTATGGTGGTGGTATTCCACAGTTTTGGGCTGAGTTCCCACACTTGGTTTTTGGTTAACGGTTTTTGGGCTAAGGCCCTAAGGGCTCGGTTGAGCAAACGTTTTGGTTACTGGTTTTGGTGGCATGCATACGTTTTTATTGGAGGGCATAAATGTCTTATAAATGTATTTGGTAACTTTATTGGTTTTTGTCCACTCACAGCTTTTGGTTTTAATGCCCTTCAGGTTGATCACGGATGCGATTGCAGCAGGGACTGGGACATTGCACACCTCCTCCATCGATCCTTGCGCACTCTGGATGCCCCGTTGGGCAGTGGCTCTTGGTTATCCCTTGTCTAACACCCCTTGTTGGACGGGAGCAGGGCACATTCCACGGTAATCCCGGGGGGATTGAGGTGGGTCCTGTCACGTGGTAGAGCGTCGGGATCTCAGGCCCGAGTGTTTTCGATGACTCAGCAGGAGGTTCAGTCGGTACCAGATGCGGGGACAGGTACTTGTTTTATTTTGGTTGTGTTGCACTTAGTTTTGTGGTTGTTGGATCCCAGGGTAGAGTCTAGAAGGAATTTCCCTAGGTGGCCTGGGGAGTGTTGTAGTGGCAGGATGACGGAAGGAACAGGAGAGGAGTGACTAACTGATCGATATGAGGTTATTGAAGGAGAGAACCCACAAGCTATAGTTTGCCTTTAGGACCTTGAGGATTTATTCCGATAGTGGCCGAAGTAACAACCGAGGGAGGAGTCAGCCAGTAGGGAAGTATCTGTGGTCGTACGTGAAGATGTACTATGTGAATGCTTTCGGGTACTTTTAAATGAGGTATTGTAAAATACCTTTGTTTTCTGTTCATAGAGTTTCCCTTGCGTACACCATGGAGGGTAACGGGTAGTTGGAATTGGAGTGAAATACCCAAGTTGGTGATGATAGACAGGAAACCTAGGAAAAGTTGTTGACTTAGTGTTGGTTACCGGGTAGGAGACCCTAGGTGTCGGGAAATAGCGGTGGAATTTCGGGGACGAAATTCTATTTAGGTGGGTAGATTGTAACAACCCGTCCCGAGAGCCGGGATTAGCAGGGTGATTAAGGTGGGCTTAACGAGGCTAATCGGTGGTTAGTCGGTATCGATAAGGTCATTAGAGTAGAATGACGATTTTGCCCCTAGTTAGGGCAAAAAGTTGACTTTTCGTTCGGGTGGTCAATTGGGTATTGACCGGTGACCAGGACGTAGTGTAGGACGTCACGAATCCATAGGCAGGTGGCACGCCCGATTTCGACATCCGAGGAGGAAGTTTTGATGTTCAGAAGGTGGAGGGCATAACTGTAATTTTGGTACATTAGGGGGAATAGTTGACTTTTTGTGTAATCGGGTTTTGGTATGTTGACTTAGGATGGTTAGATAGCTCTCGTCATCCTGAGTTCGATGACAGGCGGCACGCATTCATCAGACTTACGAGGTGGGAGTTACGGGTCTAGAAAGTTAGTGGCAAAACCGTAAAATTTGGATAAAAGGAGGGGTAATTTGGTCTTTCTGCACAATGGGATTTGTGCAACAGAGAAGAAAAATGGATGGCTGAGATTGGGCCATGTGGGAGTGTGTGGATTGGATGGTGACACGTGTTGGGAGGCTAGAGGGTTCTGGTGGAATCCTGTATATGCACGGCCCAAATAATTGGGGTGCACCCGTGCTGTGTGTTCGTGTTCTTCGACACAGAGAGATACAGAGGGAGAGAATTGAGAGGCTTGAGGGCTGATCGAGGGTGCTGGTGAGTTGTGAGTGAGATTAGAGAGTGAGAGAGAGCTGTTGAGAAGGTTGGGGAAGTGAGGAATCGTGGTGTGTGTGAGTTGTGGGCTGCGGGGAAATCAGAGGAAACAGAGAAGGTTGAGGGCTTATGGTGGTGTTGTGGCCGTGTCCGGGTGTGTTTGACCTCGAGAGGAGGCTGAGACGGCGTTGTAGACTCCAGGGAACACGGCGGGGAGCACGGTTGCGGACGGTTGCAGGTAATCCCTCATCCCTGTACAATTGCCCTGTTTTTCCGTTGAGTTTCAAATCGAGAGTCGTGAGTCTAGAGGACGAATCAAAGTTCATAGGGAGGTTTAGGGGACTCAGGCGAGGTCTGGGAGTCCTCTGGTTGTGCTGCCATGACGGGGAGGTACACGGCGGAGGATGGCACGACAGGGGTATTCTAGTGCTCTGTTTTGGCCGTGAGTTTCAAACGGCGAGTCGTGACGTTTGGGCAAGAGTCGACGGTCAAGGTGAGTCGGGTTTGGCTTAGAGAGGTCTAGGGAAGAGTCTAGTGTAGCCACCGTGAAGGGAGGTGAGCTGGGTGGCCGGGAAGGAAAACAGGGGCTTTTGGACCGTCTGGTTCGAGCCTCAGTCGACGGGTTAGGGACAGTGTCGAGGTTAGAGGCGTTGGGGAATCGATAGGGTAGTCCTGGACGATGAGACTGGTGAAGGAAGGGAGGAGTATGGAGGCCGGACGGCTGAGAACAAGTCTCGCCGGTCCGAGTTGCAGGCTGCTGTGCTGAACCGGGTCTGCTCGAGGATGAAGGTGCACTGTAGCAGGCGCGTGAGGGCCACGCGCAGGCACTTTGGGCGGCGCATGAGGGCCACGCGCAGCCACTTTGGGCGGCGCGTGAGGGCCACGCGCAGCCACTTTGGGCGGCGCGTGGGGGCGCGTGCGGCGGCGATGGGGAAAACGGTCAACATGGTTTTTGGTCCAGGAGTTGTGTTGAGTTCAATGGAAGTGGTTTTGGGTTGTGCGGACGTCGTTTGAGTTTAGTTCCGCGGGGGTGAAGGTTTAGGGTCCCGAGTTATTACGCTTTCGATTCGGGGAATTTTGAGGGAATTTAGGTGAACCTTCGTAGACGTGTTAGTGATGTATTTTGGTGGTTGTTAACAGGATCGGGACTTCCCGAGGAAGCTGAGGAACGTGCTGGACGTTCGGGACGCGATTGAGGGCTCGGTACTGTGACTGGACCCTTTCCTTAAACTCGATCATGCATAACTGTTTTCTATAATTGTTTTGTGGTTTTAATCATAATTCTAGGTTTATCGAATATGTTTCAGTTGGTTTTACATTATTACACGTTTTTTCGAGGAAATCGGTTTTTAGCACGTTTTACGAGGAATGGTTGGTTTCTGAAATTGATGCTATGGTGTTGGGATTTCAAATGATAAGTGGTTTTCAATGATTATAAAGGGATTTTGGAACATGATTTCGATGATTAAAGGTTTTCGGTTTAGAAACGGATTTCGGAAAAAGGGTTGGTTTCCAAGTGGAAAAGTGGATTCCGGATTTAGGTTCGGAATGACGGTTCGGGATGCTGGAAGGGCATCGGACCGGTGATTTCGGATTCGGGTTTGGATGTGAATACGGAAATGGTTTTCAACTGGTTTTGATTGGATATTCTGGATCTGGTTATTGGGTTTAAAGACCCGGATATTGATTAACGGGGGACGGGCCCGAATTGAGTTTAAAGACTTGGGAGTTTAAAGACTCGGATATATTGATTTTCCCCCGTAGGCCTTTGAGTTTAAAGACTCGGGAGTTTAAAGACTCAGATATTATTGAGGCCTGGATTGAGTTTAAAGACTCGGGAGTTTAAAGACTCGGATAGGTCCAGCAGGTTTGATCGGAAAATGATGATTTCATGTTCATGGTTTATGACACGGTGTTATGATTCACAGGCTGTGGTTTTTGATTTATGGTAATTTGGTTTATAACTGTTCTGATAACTGGGTTATGCATGTGGTTTTCAAAACGGAGGGTGAAACTTGGTTTTCTGATAAATGGTTTTAGAACTTTTCTTTTATTATGGTCCACTCACACCATTTGTTTTTAACTTGCCCTCCAGGTTGTGGAGCGAGCGCGGGGTCTTGACGTCGAGGAAGTGTCCGAGGCATAGAGGTCATGTGAGGGATCCCGGAGTGGTTTAAAGTTTTCCGCGTGCGTGTAATTATTATCGGTTTTTATTTCCTTGTGTTTCGTACTATGCTCTGTAGATTGTAACTTCGGGATATTTTATATAGTTTCTCCTGTGTCTGACTGCGTTTTGGGTTATTTTGAGTGAGTTGTACTTGAGTGTTGTGTCGGGGAGTCAGACGGGAGCAGGATTTACCTCAGGTTTCGGGGTGAAACCAGGGTGGGTCCTGACACCTTTGTTACTCTTTTAGAGCCTTGACACATTGATTGACTAATAAGATGCACACTCCTACATTAAAGGACATTGTATAGCGATCTCATTCTTTAAAAGTACCAAGAAAAAACTTAAGACCTCATATTACACCATAAATAAGAACATATTGCTAAACCAATTCTTTGAGATTTTTCCTTCCCAAAATGTTTTTCTTGTTATAGGAGTCGAATGTCCCAAGGGAATCCTTGTTTGATCTCTGTGTGGAACTTGATCTGCTGAGCGTTGCGAATGGTGAAGTGTAGAGATACTAGGTGTGCTGAGTGTGATGGGCCTTTAGTCGCGGTTGATCCCTAGATGGTCAGACCAAGAAACAAGTAGGCCTTTCAACTCAGGTGCAGGCGTACCACTGGTAGAAACTGCTACTAGATAGTGTAAATGAGTTCCGTTTTTTGCCAAAGAACCTTTCTTCTAATCAAAGCGATTGTGAAGTAGGTAGACAAGAATTAGCATGCGCTGTTCTTTTCTATACTTTTTCAAGGATTCAAAATATTTTCTTTTCCAGCTTAGCCCAAGTTCGAAAGTTATTTTGTCATGATATTCAAATTAGCGACATTGTTATTTCGGTAGTTAAATGGTCAGTGGTCCCAGGTTTTCTCGAGTTAGTATCAAAGTATTCGGACTAATGCACAAAGATGGTATCCCGACTTAATAAAGCATGAACCACACTTGGATGGTATATTTCGAGTACCAATTACTTAAGAAAATCTTGTTTGTACTAAATGGAAATGAAAGTACAAGTACAGGAATGTAGAGGTATTGGAATTGAATAACATCTGAAATCACCAAGTACAGAAAAGTAAATTATTTCCTTCGCATTCACGCTCGTATCAAGCAAGAAATTGCAGAAATCATCAACTAAAATGAATATCAGTCGGATATCATGCCATGAGATGGCAGAGCATTCAAAATCGACGGAAAGACATGAAAAATGAGGTTTGAGTTCCTTAGTAACCTACCATGAGTTGACAGTCGGGATAACTTTCTATGAATCGGTAGTTGGAATGACTTCCGTGTATCAGTAGTTGGAACAACTTTCGTGAATCGGTAGTCGGAATAAATTTTTGTGAATCGGTAGTCGATATAATCAACCTTATAACACTTAACGGCCAGAAAGAAGGTTAATCTTCTGCGACCTCGATCGACAATCCAAGAACTGACAGTCGGAAATAGGGCAACCCTTATGACACTAATCGGTCAAAAAGAAGGTTAATGCAAAGAGATGAAGCCAACCATTATGACATTGATGCTGGAGCAGTCAGAAAAACAATTAGTTAGTTGCATAAATGCCTCGAAAGAGTAAGAAGATAAGCTGCATCTTGATTTCCTAGGTCGAAAGAAATAGTTTTTATCAAGGATGGATATCGACGGATATATCGCTAGTTAAATTTACAGATATCTCGCCTCAAATATCGATATCGATATCGATATCGTTTACTGTCAACAAAAATTACGGAAATTTGGTCTAAAAGTTGGAAATTTGAAATGAAACTTTGGGAAAAACTTAAGTACCCAATAATGGTTATATAAGACTAATAAAAATTATAAAATAACTTTGATATAATAAATATATGATGTAATATGGTTCTGCTCATAAAAATATAATTAAAACATAAAAATAAGCATAATAATGGAGTTTACATGTACATAATAATTTAGAAAATCAGGGAGTTTGTATTTATATAATAATTTAGAAAATTGGACATTAATTAGTGAAAATTGGTCGTAAAACGAATTCTTATTAATCGTATGCTCATCTCATATCTTTCTAAAATCCATTAATAGTCAAATTAATCATTCAGATAATTTTCTTCAATTCAACATATAATTTTCTATTTTTCTTCAATTCAGCATAATTTGTTTTAATCCAAGGGACATATTGATTAAAAAGCCTAATTATTATATTTTATTATAAATTTCTAAAGTTTGAACCAATTTAAACCTATATCCATAATAATTATCCACCCAACCTCCTCCTCGTCATTCTTCTTCTCTATCGTGAGGAACAAAGCTCACTACCATCGTGAGCAATCTGAACCAAAAACCACCCTGCCACTTCATGCAAACTACTTCCCAGTACGAGACGAAGACGCCCTGCCCTCTTTGATAACCGACCTCCGTCGGAAGATCAAATTGAAGCTGAGAACTTTGGAAGCCATGTCGCCTCCGACGACTCTTTTGGCCGAATTGGATCGTGAGCCCATCCCCAAATGAATCACCTGGACGAGACAAACCTCACCCAGCTATTCTTCATGACCATCAGAGTCTGTGTAACACCCCGGAAATTCGAGGATTCCCATATTGTAATTTAATGTGTGATTTGACGATTTTACCCCTGTGAATGGTATGGTCAAATTGTTGACCTTTTGATTGATGAACTAAATGAACTTTGACCTATGACCGTGACGTAGTTCGGGACGTCACGAGTTCATAGACAGGTGGCACGTCCAATTCGGACGATCAGGGTAAAAGTTATGACTATCGGAAGTTCAGGGGCGTTACCGTAATTTGGACTCTCGGGGGGAAAATGTTGACTTTTCTTTTGGCAACTAATTTTCAGTTGACTCAAGGACCGTTGGGTAGGCCTCGACATCCTGAGTCCGTAGACAGGCGGCACGCCGAAATCGGACTTCGTACGAGGAAGTTATGGTCAGAAACGTGAATTCGGGAAGTTCGTGTCTCGGTTTTCGTGTCGAATATTAAATTCAGGAAATCTGATTGGAGGACATCTGGTGAGTGACAAGTGTCACTCACCCATTGGCTAGATTGGATCAGATCCACTATTGGATTAATTAGCATTTAAATCTGCTTTAAATTACAGCCCTTAGATCTGAAATCCCTTGATTTGATCTCAGCCTTTGATCTCATTCTGAGATTCAATCCTGGCCCTTGATTCATTTTCCTATTCAGTATTTAAAAGTCCATGAGATCATGCACCCATGTGTTCATTCTCTCAACCGTGTGTGCGATTTCTCCCTGGAACCAGCCCATCAGCCACCACCACTCAACCCCACACCTCAGACAACCAGCAGCCACACCCCTGACGCCGGCCACCGCTCCACGGCCACCCTGCACGGCGGCATCCTTCCAAACCCGTGAAGGAAACCCGAGGAACCCAAGTCACCAAACCATCCAAACCATTGATCTAGGACTGGAACCAACGTGCGGTTGTGATCACCGTGACTACTGGACGGCAAGGAGCTGACCCTGACGGTGTACGGCGGCGACACGGCGGCGTTTGAACGTTAAACCCGTAGGTAACCATTTTCCTTCCCGGCTTCAAAACACCTGGTTGTGACGTTGACATCATTGAGTTGTTGTTAGGACTCGTCTAGGTGACCTTGACGACCATTTTGGAACCAGGACCTGGGCTGAACAACCGTCGACTCGCCGGAAAGGATTACCAGAACCGGCAACCAAGCTTCCCGTCGAGTTTCAGGTAACCTCCTAGACCTAAAACTTAATTCTAATTACTTAGAACCAATCTAGGGACTAGGACGAGTAATTAGGAATTAAAAGGAACGAAAATGATGAAGAAATGAAGAAATGGCAACCGGGTCGTGATCGCGGGTCTGATCGACCCGAGTTGCAGGAAAACGGGTCAACCCGTCTGATGACAGTGGTGCTGACGTGGCACCCTGTCAGTCTGTCAGATGACGTGGACCAACCGTGAGCCGACACGTGTCACATGTCAGTGCACAGTCAGCACTGACATGTCAGTGACGTGGACCAGTGCCGTGCTGACACGTGGCACATGTCAGTGTCAGATCTGACACGTGGCACATGTCAGATCTGACATGTGGTCTGACAGATCAGTGAGGTGGACCAATTGGATGTTGACACGTGGCACCTGCCAGAGTCTGACACGTCAGACCTGACAGCTGTCAGATGACGTCATGCTGACGTCAGCAGTGACGTCAGCGATGACGTCAGCAGGAACTGTTCCTGCGTTGACCGCCGCGTTGACCGGCGCGTGGGGGCGCGTGTGAACAGTGTTTTTGGTGGGACCACCACCATTCTTTAGGTTTCGACGATCCGGATCCAATGGCGGTGGTTTCGGGTCGATCGGAGATCCTTAAGTTGGTCAAAATAAGGTTTATTGCCTTGGAGAGCGCGTTCGGGCGGCTTTCCCGGGTCGGTTTCGACCTAGGCTTTCATGGTTGAATGTTGGGGGTTTAATTTGACCTTTACGAATACTTGGACTTGACAGGGATTGTACATTTGTACCAGGACGAGGGTATACGTTCGGTTTCTAGCAGGATTGTACTGTGAGTGGGCCATTTTCTTAAACCCTTGTGTGCATAAATGTTTTCTGGTTTTATTATACTTATTCACATGCTAAAACAATGATGGTTTTGATGATATGGAAAATATGGTTATGGCACGTTTCACGGTATTTGGGCTTGAGACCCGTCCGATGAAACTGAATGATTGGTTCGGATTCTATCTATGTATATATATGTTTGCATGTGGATATCAATAAAATGTATTTGTTACTGCACTGTATAGATCCTTCCATATTGTATTGTCTCCTCCGGACGAGGTACCCCGGAGAGGTCACGGACGTCTAGAACGTCCAGCGTCTATGACGCTAAGCATCGGGGATGCTGTACCCGAACGGGGTTCGGGGATTGAACTCGGAAATTGAGACCCGAGTGGCACGCGTAGCCTTGTGATTGTGACCTTATTGGACGTCAGGGACGTCAGACATCAGGGATGTCGGGATTGAAGTGTATAGTGCAGCAACTAAAATTATGGTTATGGTTTTATTATATGCCTTATGGTTCATATTTGATGGTTTATGATTTTGAATTATGTTGCACGCATATTTGGAAAACGGAGGGGTAAATTGTAACACCCCGGAAATTCGAGGATTTCCATATTGTAATTTATTGTGTGATTTGACGATTTTACCCCTGTGAATGGTATGGTCAAATTGTTGACTTTTTGATTGATGAACTAAATGGACTTTGACCTATGACCGTGACGTAGTTCGGGACGTCACGAGTTCATAGACAGGTGGCACGTCCAATTCGGACGATCAGGGTAAAAGTTATGACTATCGGAAGTTCAGGGGCATTACCGTAATTTGGACTCTCGGGGGAAAATGTTGACTTTTCTTTTGACAACTAATTTTCAGTTGACTCAAGGACCGTTGGGTAGGCCTCGACGTCCTGAGTCCGTAGACAGGCGGCACGCCGAAATCGGACTTCGTACGAGGAAGTTATGGTCAGAAACGTGAATTCGGGAAGTTCGTGTCTCGGTTTTCGTGTCGAATATTAAATTCAGGAAATCTGATTGGAGGACATCTGGTGAGTGACAAGTCTGTCACCCATTGGCTAGATTGGATCAGATCCACTATTGGATTAATTAAACATTTGAACCAGCTTTAAATTTCAGCCTTTGGATTAAAAACCCCAGATCTAATCTCAGCCCTTGATCTAATCTGGAGATCAAATCTAGGCCGTTCAAATCTTTGAGCAGCTTTCCCTCCAATTCTTTATATTTCCCACCCGCAGAGCACTCTGTCCATTTCGATCAAAGCATCCCAGCCAGCTATCCACTCACTGTGTCTGTGTGTTGCTGGACTCACGGGGAAGGACGGAGGCACGGCGGTGGACGGCGGCAGACGGCGGCGCGGAAGGAAGCAGGGGAAACCCGTGGCGGTTTCAACCCAGATTTTTGGTAAATCATTTCCTACGTTATAACTGGTCAGTGATCAATCCTAATCAACTCTAGGAACCTCCAGGAACCTTCTGGAATCGAACTCGTGGCCGGTGGAGCTCAGGGCGGTGGCAAAACTGCGACGGGAGGCCAGAGCTGTTCTTCAAGGTAGGCCCTCGATTCGATCCGTGTTTCTCAATTCTAATTACTTAGAACTAATCTAGGGACTAAGACGAGTATTTAGGAATTGAAAGGACTGAAAATGACCCAGAAATGAAGGAATGGCAACCGGGTCTCGATCGCGGGTCTGATCGACCCGAGTTGCAGGAAAACGGGTCAACCCGTCTGATGACAGTGGTGCTGACGTGGCACCCTGTCAGTCTATCAGATGACGTGGACCAACCGTGAGCCGACACGTGTCACATGTCAGTGCACAGTCAGCACTGACATGTCAGTGACGTGGACCAGTCAGGGACTGCCACGTGTCACTGACATGTCAGTGACGTGGACCAGTGCCGTGCTGACACGTGGCACATGTCAGATCTGACACGTGGTCTGACAGATCAGTGAGGTGGACCAATCAGATGTTGACACGTGGCACCTGTCAGAGTCTGACATGTCAGACCTGACAGCTGTCAGATGACGTCAGCATGACGTCATGCTGACGTCAGCAGTGACGTCAGCAATGACGTCAGCAGGAACTGTTCCTGCGTTGACCGCCGCGTTGACCGGCGCGTGGGGGCGCGTGTGAACAGTGTTTTTGGTGGGACCACCACCATTCTTTAGGTTTCGACGATCCGGATCCAATGGCGGTGGTTTCGGGTCGATCGGAGATCTTTAAGTTGGTCAAAATAAGGTTTATTGCCTTGGGAAGCGCGTTCGGGCTGCTTTCCCGGGTCGGTTTCGACCTAGGCTTTCATGGTTGAATGTTGGGGGTTTAATTTGACCTTTACGAATACTTGGACTTGACAGGGATTGTACATTTGTACCAGGACGAGGGTATACGTTCGGTTTCTAGCAGGATTGTACTGTGAGTGGGCCATTTTCTTAAACCCTTGTGTGCATAAATGTTTTCTGGTTTTATTATACTTATTCACATGCTAAAACAATGATGGTTTTGATGATATGGAAAATATGGTTATGGCACGTTTCACGGTATTTGGGCTTGAGACCCGTCCGATGAAACTGAATGATTGGTTCGGATTCTATCTATGTATATATATGTTTGCATGTGGATATCAATAAAATGTATTTGTTACTGCACTGTATAGATCCTTCCATATTGTATTGTCTCCTCCGGATGAGGTACCCCGGAGAGGTCACGGACGTCTAGAACGTCCAGCGTCTATGACGCTAAGCATCGGGGATGTTGTACCCGAACGGGGTTCGGGGATTGAACTCGGAATTGAGACCCGAGTGGCACGCGTAGCCTTGTGATTGTGACCTTATTGGACGTCAGGGACGTCAGACATCAGGGATGTCGGGATTGGAGTGTATAGTGCAGCAACTAAAATTATGGTTATGGTTTTATTATATGCTTATTGGTTCGTATTATATGGTTTATGATTTTGGAATTATGATGCACGCATGTTTGGAAAACGGAGGGGTAAATTATATGTTTTACTTATCAAACGATTTCATAAACTTGAGTTTCGGTCCACTCACCCTTAATGTTTTGATAACCCCTCCAGGTCGGGAAACTGAGGTAGAGGAGGAACCAGAGGCTGAGGCATAGATCTACTTCTGCGTACCTGAACCCCTGCTGGGCGGTGTACCCGCAGGATTACTTTAGAGTCGTGCTCGCAAATTTGTAATTTTTGGATTATATCCCTTGTCTGACATTCGTTTAATTCGGATTTTATGTATGACTTTAATTTGGTTATTTATGCTTTTAAATGTTTGAGGTTAAAATTGGTATGAATTATTGGGTGTCAGACGGGAGCAGGGCACGTCCCCTTGTGGTCCCTGTGGGATCGGGGCGGGTCCTGTCATAAATTATATGTTTTACTTATCAAACGATTTCATAAACTTGAATTTCGGTCCACTCACCCTTACTGTTTTGATAACCCCTCCAGGTCGGGAAACTGAGGTAGAGGAGGAACCAGAGGCTGAGGCATAGATCTACTTCTGCGTACCTGAACCCCTGCTGGGCGGTGTACCCGCAGGATTACTTTAGAGTCGTGCTCGCAAATTTGTAATTTTGGATTATATCCCTTGTCTGACATTCGTTTAATTCGGATTTTATGTATGACTTTAATTTGGTTATTTATGATTTTAAATGTTTTGAGGTTAAAATTGGTATGAATTATTGGGTGTCAGACGGGAGCAGGGCACGTCCCCTTGTGGTTCCTGTGGGATCGGGGCGGGTCCTGTCAGTCTGGACCTCGTAAATCGAATCTTGAGAGCTGGCGGTGTCCGAGAATTCGTTCGATTCAAGTTTGTTTTCAAGATTCCGAGCCCAAATCGGTAAGTGTGACTGATTTGTTATCTTCTCAAGTTTGTCTTTTAGTCTAATTTTATCATCTGTGATGGATGATTGATGAATTTGGAAAAAAAAAATTCACCTTTGGAAAAAATTTAGTCTGCTGATTTCGCTGGATATTGGCCAGTATCGGACGATATCGGCGATTTTTGCCGATATTGGGTGAAAGGTTCGATATTGGGGGAAATAATTTCTTCCCCCCGGGTTTAGATGTCGAGCCCTCCAAATTCCGACATATCGGTCGATATATTAGTGAAACCACCGATATTTTCAGCCATGGTTTTTACCACAATGACCAGCCTTTTTAAACCATGAATCTTGATTAAAGGAGTTCATAAGTTCATAAATTGATAGAGATCAATTTTCTAAGTTTGATTTGTTAGTCATCCGTCCTTTGAAAAGTTAGGTTGTTCTCTATTTATAGATAATGAAGAAGCTCTCAACTTTCCGAGTAGGGTCCTACGTGGGTCCCATGCTGTTGTTTTTTCTGTTGAAACACTCCCCCTTGTCTTTGTTTTCTTTCACGTTTGTCAGCACCCCTCGTACTTTCTTTTTCTCTACATTGAAACTTATTTGGGTTGGGATTGCTTTTTGTTTTTGGTCTTTAATTTTCGTGAGCCATTGTCTTCAGCTTAGAGGAGATGTTTTTAGGTGTAAACAAAGATATATATTTTATATAACTACTCTGATTCATTTTTCAAATGAAAAATTCCAATTGACATCAACATCTTCAGCATCTTCCAGATGCTCTCCTTCATATGTCTACTATTCTTTCATGGCCACTTATTTTG
The DNA here is from genome assembly GCA_032719365.1 of Prinsepia uniflora. Classification (NCBI taxonomy): domain Eukaryota; kingdom Viridiplantae; phylum Streptophyta; class Magnoliopsida; order Rosales; family Rosaceae; genus Prinsepia; species Prinsepia uniflora. The sequence goes on from CM064875.1 coordinate 63,153,491, forward strand.
GTTTCGTTGGACATCTAGAAGAAGCATTATTTTGACTCTTTTGGCGGTGGCTTTGCCTTCCCTCTACAAACAACTTAAAAAAACCTAAATCGGTCAAGCATGTTGGAGGGGTCGGGACGACGACCCGACCGACGGGTCCTCTTCACCTTCCCCCACGTGAGAACAAGAGGGCTGAGCATCTTATTGATCTCTGCGTCTCCATCTCATGGTGACCACGAGGAGTGTAAAAGATTTTTCAGCCATGGGAAGGTAAGAATACACCTACTTTAAGAAACCTCTAAATATTTAATTTTTTAATTATTATTTTCTTTCTTTGACTTGTGTATATGTCATACATAGTCTATATCAAGAGTACGTATGGCATGTATAGTATCTGTCAAATTACACAGATAAAATAATTTGTCTACATGAATATAGTTATATTGATCGATTTTAGCGAATACACTTTTACTTATGTATTCGAGTTTCAATTTCTTAATGGCTTGTATTTTTTATTGAGTCAATATAATCTAATGCATCTACAATAACGCGTAATGATAGAAACAAACAAAGCGCAGGATAAGGTATGCAACCTTCAATTGGGTTTTTAACAAAATCTAGTGACACATTAGAGTGATCAGAGGGGTTTCTTGTAATCTAAGATTCCAATGATTTAGTGGTAATTAAAAAGGTAGCCATGATGATTGAAAGTTTGGAGATACTATTTGTCAATGACCAAAAAAAATAGCCATGATCTAGTATAAAAACATGTGAACTTATTTGTTTATGATTTGTGTTTTTTTATTTTTGGGTGAAGTGTAATCACAGATCAATAGATGAAAAACATATTTTCCGTTAAGGTTTATGAGTTTTGACTACAAGATCAAAGATAACGTGGTTGCTTGTTTAACACGCGAACTTATGAGACTGGATCCGCTAGATATAAATGTCTTTGGTAATAATCTATTTATTATTGGACCAGGGTTAATATATTTGGTTAAAATATCTTGTTTCCAATATTACTGTGCAGTGGTATTTTTCATGTGTAAATAATATCCATATTAATTAAGAAAATTTAGTTTAACAAGTTTGATATTACTATGTTTTTTTAAAGTTGTTTCTATGGTGTTTTTTTGAAAAGTTATTTCTACTGTTCTTTCATAATAAATAATTACATACTAAAATACTTTAAAAAGAGATTTTATATTTTTATCAAATATATTTGTACTAATTTACTTTCAAATAAAATAATTTTTTAAGGAAAAAAAATTATGACAAATTAAGATAATGATGAATTAAAATTATGACAAATTAAAGATCGATAGATTGAAACAGACCTATATCATTACAAAGGCCCCTTGGATCATCCTAATTGCATTTGACATACAGATATGGAGTCCCACCATTAAAAATTTGGACGTGCCAAAAGAAGAAGCTGGCTAAAACCCTAACAAATGAGATTAGCTTGTCTTTTCCTTCTGTTTTGGCTGATGCTGATGCCAATAGGTGTCAAGCAATTGGGCATTTGCTCATTGCCCTTTAATGTGGTTTTGTGGTTGCTTGTAGCATATATATGACTAAACTTAATTATACTGATTATAATGTTTTAATTTTGGCATATACCCTCTAGCTCAAAAATCGTTTTCATGTCTTCGCACGAGTGTAGTATTTGTGTTGCATTATGTTCAATGTCCAAATGATAATTTATTTTGTGAACAAGGAATATAAAAAGGAGAGGAAAAAGGTACCCACATATACTCCTAACAATTTAGATTACAAATTCTGTAAATACTTGGGTAGGTAGATGAATGTTTAAAACTTCAGTTTTTTTTACATGCATACATGGATTTGATTTTCTAATTAGAGGTCCACAAAAAGACGTTGTGCTTTTTGTTGTGATGAATTCCAATCATTTTCTTAGCCATTGATGTTACTCATGCTCTCATTACTTATGATTATGAACATCAGTGGAAAAGCGCAAAAAACAAGTCCTCCCTCCTCTTTCTTCATCTCCACTTACTAATTTATTGGTTTGTCAAAGAAAGTGGAATTAATAGTGCTTGCAACTTAGTGGGTACTGGATACTTCCCCATTTTCACTACATAACTAAAACGTAGAAGTTTGCCGATTATTGGTTTATTCATTACACGTATTCGAATGTGCTTGGAAATATAGTCCATTGTATAATTCAATCTGATTAGAACAACCAGTTAAAATGATAACTTAATAAATACACGTATTATAATATGAATCATCGATAAAATTTCGTGTGTAGAGTAGTTGAATACGTGGAGACAGACATAGGAGTATATTGACTATATTGGGGTTCCCATTGCAGACCAGCTATAGTTGAAATGCTCACCAGAAAGATTTGAATGAGAACTACATAAAGACGTAAGCTTTCAATTTTACCCAATTCTCTTTGTTTTTTTTTTCCTCCTTTTTCTGCGTATTGTGACGGCAAATTAGAACAGACCCTTCAACCGATGCAATCTAATCTCCTTGTAAATATGAATCTAACATAACGGCCCTCAGAATTCCAAGCCTCTAAGCAACCATGGCTTATTATCATCATCTCAACCCAAGTCGCTGACACGTTCTTTTCTCTCCTAAACTTTTGCTCGCATCCCCCTTTGAAAAATCCCTAAAATTAGGTCAGATTTCAACCTCTCCTCATCCCATTCCATGTTCTTCTCTCGACCACTTGCATGAATGCTGCAGTTTTTGCAGGTGTTGAGTCCATTTCTGCTTGAAAAATTCAACGTCGGAATCAGAGTGTGCAGGAACAAGCTGCTCTGTTTGTTTATTTTTGTTTTTGCTTCGAAATGAAATAAAGCCATTGATGGGTTTTAAGCTGAGAACTCACTTCGATTTGGTGAAAATGGGTTTTCGTGCTTGGGTGTTTCAATCAAAGATGGCTCCTTTTTCTGGTGGTTGCTCGCCCTCTGTTTCTGCCCTTTTGCTTTCACTGTTCAGATTTTTCTGCAAATTCTTCATCAGGTTTTCAAATTCCCAGTTGGGTTTTGTAATTAGGAAAAAAAAAATATTTTTTGTTGGTGAGAATTCAGTGTCTTAATTCAATTGTGTTTCTCATGCAGTTTTGATAAAGATGAGAGCTTTCAGATGTCCAATTCCGGAGGGAGCATTCAAAATCTTATTGAGCCAGAAGTTGTGTCCATGAAATCTGATTCTGAGGTTTCCAAGAGCGATGGTGATTCAGAATTCAGTGACGATGATGATGGAGAGACCCCGGCGCCGGAGCCGGCCCCTAGTTTTGTGTTCAAATTTGAGTTTCAGACGAAAGGAATATTAAGCAGAAGCATTGATTTGCTGCCTCAGAAGTTGGAAGAACCCGAAGTCATGGAAAATGCAAAAGTTTCGAACTTTATTATAGAAGAAGAAAACTCCAATGCCGGGTCTGCAATCAAAGAGCTTGAGTTCATGGAAGAAGCAAAAGTTTCAAACTTTACTGTGAAAGAAATGAATACAATCAAAGGGTTTGAGGTCCTTCCTGAGAAGTTGGGCCAATTTGAAAAAGGCGCACGAGTCAAAAGCAACAAATATGACTTCAAAGCTGGAGAGAGTGTTAGTTGCTTCATGGAAGAAGCTAAAGTGGCAAACTTGACTGTCCGAGAAGCAAATGCTTGTGAAGAAATTGCTCACAATTCTGCAGATGGTGAGAAGGTTGATTCTGGTGAAGTTAAGTTATTATCAGAAGATGACTTTGTGGGTTCAGATTCTGACTCTGATTCTATTGGTTCAAGCCTTGTGTTTTCAATGGAAAGTCCATCTATTGGCTCCTCCCCAAGTTATGGTTTTTTATCAGAAGCTGGTTTTGTTGAACATGATGAAGCTGTTGAAAATTTTGAACGCATTAACTTGCAGAATTTGGACACTGGGTATGAGCCAGATTGTTTCGATGACGAAGAGGAAGATCAAAACCCTCAAGGGATTAATTCCAAAGATGAAAAACCAACTGAGGTTTTAGAAAATAATGGTAAGTCATATGGTAAAAATTTTACAGCCAATGAGTCTGAGGATTCAAGCACATTGGAGACATTGTGGGAACATCAAGAACTAATAGAACAGTTGAAGATGGAGCTTAAAAAAGTCAGAGCTACTGGTCTACCGACCATTCTTGAAGAATCCGAATCTCCGAATATGGATGATTTGAAGCCATGGAAAATCGACGAAAAATCACATCATAGTGACAGAATGGGGGAGCTTCACAAATTTTACAGAAGTTACAAAGAACGAATGCGAAAATTCGACATCTTGAATTACCAGAAGTTGTATGCAATAGGTCAGTCACTCTCTCTATTCACTCTAATTTCCTTTAATTTTGATTATTATTTTTTCTTTGTTGATTAAAAAAACTTGAGCATGGCTCAAAAGAGATGTTCCAACTGTTGTTGTTGTTGTTGTATCCATTTGCTTCATTGGCATGATGAGCTCAACCTACTTTAGGACCCACTAAATCTTGGTTAGTTGATCATTGAACAAGCATGAGTTTGATTAATTACAATAAAGTCCAGTATACACGAACTAATCAGAACATACTTTCCATGGTTTCAATGTCAGCACCTTCAAAAGGCTATTGTACTGCATGTGTTGCTGTATAAATATTGTCTAAAATACTTAGAGCCACCACTACCCTTAATTTATGGGTTCGTGGAAAAGTTAAAGGTTAAAAGTCGCTGCCCATAATCTTAATTAATGCCATAAGCATGCTGGTAATTATGGATTTGCTTTAGTGCTAGCTCCACCATGTCCTTGTTGGTTTCCTTTATGAAGACAAGCTGCAGAAATTCATGTTCATGAAAAGTTACCATGTAATTGTTCTTTAAAATTGACTTTTGGGTTATTCTGTTTGTTTCGGGACATGATTTGTCTTTCTAATATTGAAATAAACCCTGAGTTCGAATTCCTCGTGTTATTGTTCCAATTTGTAGGTTTCTTGCAGTCTAAGGACCCACTTCAATCCTTTTCAAGCGGCAAATCCTTAACACCAGCAATCAAATCTTTTCTCTCACAGAATTTTTGGGGCTGCAAACCCAAAAAAACATCAGATTCTGATCCAATGGCTGAGTTCATTAGAGAACTACAGAGTGATTTAGAAGTGGTTTATGTCGGACAATTGTGCCTTTCTTGGGAGCTTCTTCAGTGGCAATATGAGAAGGCATTTGAGCTGTGGGAATCTGATCCATATGGAATTAGTTCCTACAATGAAGTCGCGGGCGAATTCCAACAGTTTCAAGTGTTGATGCAGAGATTTGTGGAGAATGAACGTTTTCAGGGTCCCAGGGTTGAAAATTACGTGAAGAATCGATGTGTAACGCGCAATCTTCTTCAAGTTCCAATGATTAAAGGTGACAGTACCAAGGAAAAAAAGAAAGGAAGGAGAAAAGGCAAAATTGATGGAGCGATTACAAGTGACATTCTAATAGAGATATTGGAAGAATCAATAAGGACTATATGGCGATTTATTCGAGCCGACAAATACGCAAATAGTACAACAGTAGGTCGAAAGAGAAGACAAATTGAACTTCAAGAGTCGGATTCGAAGCTTCTAACGGAAGTTCAAATAGACCTTCACAAGGTACATTTCACATTACTACTAATACTTTACAATAACATGTCAAATTGTCTGATAAGATATAATATTACGTACGTTTTATAATGCAGAAAGATAGGAAGCTTAAAGAGTTGTTGAGGAGTGGGAATTGCTTACTGAAGAGGTTCAAGAAGCATGAAGACGAAGGGGTAGATCATCTCCACTTCTTCTCTCAAGTTGACATGAAATTAGTTTCTAGGGTTTTGAACATGTCCAACATGACAACAGAGCAACTTGTGTGGTGTCACAATAAGTTGAGCAAGATACAATTTGTGAACCGAAAGATTCGAGTAGATCCCTCCTTGTTGCTATTCCCATGCTAATAATATATATATTAGCCTCTCTTTTCTTTAGAAAATAAGACGCACAAATGTAAAATGTCAAATTTAGCATTTTCTTAACCTTTACTCGTGATTATTATAATTCCCTACAAATCAAACAAATTAGTAACATTAGTCTTTCATGGAGTTTGAAATGTATCGTCTTGACTTGTTTCGAGACTTTGAGGGCATCAAATAAAGCCGACTCTTAACCCTAACTCATGTTATTAAAATGCTGAATAAATTAGTGTTGAAAAAACATATCATTTTGATTTGATTTCGCATACGTGAAATTAGGTACGCTCTTGATTTTCAGTTTATCATAAGGCGTAACGAATTAGTGATTAAAATGTTTGTGGCGGTGCAATGTGATGATTCAGGCCTCGAGTTGCTACATACGAAAGAGGCAAAGATTGAGATTTGACTATTTGAGGATGTCCCCACGCGTTTTTGCCTGCTGGGTTTTTCTGTTCTTAAGCCGACTCATGAATGGGATGGTGACATTTGATGTTTCGTTGGTACAAGAATTCTTATTGCAGGATGGTGTCGTCATTGCTTTCACTTTCGTCCCCATTTCATATACCAAATTACCTTCCATTGAAAATTTGAATGGCGGATGAATACCTTACTTAACAGAGAATTTTAATGGCCTAAGTTTGTTGGTAGATGTGGGGTATTCATATTAGTTTAAATGAATTAATGTATTTATTTCAATTTATTAATTTTATTTATTTTTCATATAAATATATTGAGGAGGAAGAATAATAAATACGGAAGTATGTTGACATCGATTCATCATTTACATAATCGAACTCGAAATCTCACATTATTCATTGCAGTGGGTAGGAATGGCATTGGACTAATGATATTAGTCACTTTTTGAACCAGTAGTTTAATTATTTTCTTCACATCTTAACTTAAGGTAAAATATTGCAGGTATAGAAAAAAATAAAAACCTAGATGAAGGGATTTTTTTGGTGAGCAATTATTAAATAGTGTTGTTTGACGTTCACATACTACAACTATTTCACATGTTATAATATAAATGAATGATATCGTTCAAAATTCTTATTTTTGAAGTATAATACCAATAAACACATATTTATATAATAATATGTGAACTGAATGAATTATGTGGTCGTGAGATAACACTATGTAATAATCTATGTTATAAGGAATCAACCGAGGATTGAAATAGATTCGGTGAACTAAGATATCTTTTGTTTAATGAAATTATACTATTATCTTAAGAAGTACGGATTAAGGATTACCCCCATAAAATTGGATCAAATTTAAGTAAGTATTGAACTCAATATAAATCCTTATTAATATCATTATGAACGAAAGTCTCATGTTCGACTCAATAGATTGAAATTTTGATTTATATGCAGCTTTTTACTTCAAATGCACCCTATTTTCGAATCAAAGTTGCACGCTCCACCTTATTTTCATTATCAATGTAAAATACGTCCGAGTTGGGCAAATTAGTACTTTTCTGTCATTTTTGTCAAATAGACGTGAAATATTTTATGTGGCACTTACATAACGCTAACATGGATAACCACTAGACAATTCAGATAAGGGCATAATTGGAATTTGATCTATAGATCCCTAAATCCCCAAATACCAAAATCGATCCATAAGTCCTCAAATTCTTATGTCAATCCCTAAATCCCCAAATAGGTATATCGATCCCTAAATTCACAATCATCTTCATTCTTCAATCTGGGCAACCGTAAAAAACTCACAATCATCTTCGTTCTTCTCGTCTTCATTTTCGTTCTTCAATCTAGGCAAGAAGCCAAAATCTTTTAAAGCTGAGAATCATCAAAAATCGAGAATCATCATCATTCTTCTTATCTCTAAAGTGATGAACAATGTTGAACCCAAAATGTGCTTTTGTGGAAAAACCTGCAAAGTGAGTCCAAAGTGAGGACATCTGTGAAAAATCTACAATTACAGCAATCAATTTGTAGCACAAGAAATCAGTGATGAAACTTTCACATACCAAAAAAACACTTTGGCAGATTTCACATGATTGACACGGCTGAGGACCATTTGTGAAATGCCCCCAACTATTAATTCCCTAATTTCTGTAGAGCCGCTTTTTTGCACAACAATCACAAATGGTCTAAAAACTCATTCTGGAAGTTGTAATTTGCCAGCTCTTCACGCTCTAAGAATTTCATGGCAAGCTGCCGCAATGAATCCATCACAAATATTGCAACTGAGAGATTCTCTGACAAATCCACTGATACGAAGAAATCCGAGAGCACATTCCGTATGCGGGACCATACTAATCCGATGCGGTTCATATTGTAGTGCCTGCAACAAAACAAAAAATAAATTTTTTGATAATAAATCCATTCTAAATTCTCATTCTGATCAGATGTTGCCTGACTCAATATAATATCAGGACTCAGGAAAAAAAAATATTTCAGGACAAATTTATTCAGTGTCGAGAGGAAGGCAGAAACAAAAGGCAATGAACATCCCATATATTTTCTAAATATAGTCGCATGGACATCGTTTATTAATATCGTTGTGAACGGAAGTCTTATGTTCGACTCAAATAGATTGAAAATTTTGGTTTATTTGCCTTACATGATTGATATATACAGGATTGAAATATCGGCGATATATCGGAAATTTCGATCGTCGGCATCTAAATAGAGGGGAAGAAATTTTTCCCCCAATATCCATGGTTTCGTCAAATATCGAAGTATATGGACGATTTTCACCGAAATTCACCGATATTTTCCTAAAAACTAACCGTTGACGTGCCTTCAAGCTTCAATCCGTGCAATTCTGGCGCTGACGCTCGCAAAGGATGGCTGGGCTCTCCTCGTCTTGTCCTGACAATTCATTTGCGGTTGGTATTATGGCGTAATTCAACCGCAAAGGCTAGATTTGGCCATGATCTTGGCGGCTACTACTTTTGCAGGGCCGAGAAGATGAGTCCATGACTGAGGAAGAAGAGGACTTTTCGGGGGAGAGAGAGAGGGCCAAGCTAATTATAATCGAAGGCAAATGTCAAATCCACCAAAACATCAAACACACCGTTTTGATTAATGAAACACAACAACATATTATTCTATTGAAACACACCGTTTTGATGTTTTGGTTAAATCTGTTTTTTTCTATTCTCTTTTTAGTAATTTATTATTATTATTATTATTATTATTATTATTATTATTATTATTAAATTAAAATATTAGTACCTTATAAATTTTATAATTCTTTTTTCATTTACAAAAAGAAATTTATTATTAAATATTAATAAATTATTATTAGTATTATTATGATGTCTATTATTATTATTATTTTTATTATTATCTATTCATATTAAGTGCTCAAATTTGTATTATTATTATTATTATTATCATAGATTAAAATATCGGTAAATTTCGGCGATATGTCGCATAAATTTCGGTAATTTGGGCCAGCGACACATAAGAAGGAGGGAATGATATTGAATATTAATGAATTTTAGAAACAAATTATGTTGAATGGAAGAATTCGTAGAGTATAAATGATTAATTTGAAGCAAATTATGTTGAATTGAAACAAATTATGTTGAATTGAAGCAAAATAGCAAATTATATGTTGAATTGAAGTAAATTATGTTAAATTGAAGAAAATTATTTGAATGGTTAATTTGAATATTAATGGATTTTAGAAAAATATGAGATGAGTATATGATTAATAAGAATTCGTTTTACATCCAATTTTCATTAATTAATGTCCAATTGTCTAAATTACTATGTAAATACAAATTTCCCGATTTTCTAAATTATTACGTAAATATAAACTCCATTATTATGCTTAGTTTTATGATTTTAACTATATTAACATTCAATTATAATAATTTATTTCAATTTATGTTATGTTTAAGATTTTATATTATTAGTCATCAGCAGAACTCTATTGTATCATATTATTCATCATATATTTATTATATCAAAGTCATTTTATAATTTTTATTAGTTATATATAACCATTATTAGATATTTAAGTTTTTCCCAAAGTTCCATTTCAAATTTCCAATTTTTAGACTAAATTTTCGTCATTTTTGTTGATCATAAACGATATCGATATTGATATCGATATTTAGGCGAGATATCCGTAAAATTTAACTAGCGATATATTCTTCAATATCGATATTTCAATACTTGTTATCATCGGTTGAATCGAATGTGCAATTTGATACAGAAATTATTTATATCATGTCATGAATAATGAAAGGGTTATATGGGCCTTGCAAGTCCATAGAGAAAGTGGACCGTGGAGAGCGCCCAATGGGCTGTATCACTGGATTCCAGCCTTTTTTCGGCCCGGTCGCTATTGTAGCTGTATCCCACCGAAGTCCAATCGAACTCTCCACAGCCGTTAGATCTAGGGTTTCGTCACTTTTAAAACCCTATTTAAAGTCTCTCCTTCCGTTCACAATCCTCTTGTTGCAGTCCACGCACTAAACAGCATAGAGGCAGCCGAGCTAAAACGAGCGCTCGAAAATGGTGCAGCGGCTCACGTACCGGTCGCGTCACAGCTACGCCACCAAATCGAACCAGCACCGCATCGTCAGAACCCCCGGTATGTTCCTTTTCATTGCTCGCGTTGAGCCATTTTTAGCTGAAATCTGATCAGAAATTTGATTTGGTTTTCTTGGTTTTTAAGATGTCGTTTGGTTGTCTAATCTGTGTTGCCTATTTGCGTTTTGAATGTTAGGCGGGAAGTTGGTTTACCAGACCATCAAGAAGAGGGCCAGTGGACCAAAATGCCCTGTTACTGGCAAGAGAATCCAAGGGGTATGTCTACTTTCTTGTTATCTATCAATTTCTGCTTATGTGCATGTGTATATATGGTGTAAGTATATTTGTATTTGACTGAGCTATTAGGTTAAGTGAATGATTCTGATGTAAGAAAATGTGGTTGTATTTGGTTCATGGATGATTGCTTGAGTTCCTTGAACTTGTGATGTGTTGCATTTTGACTTGAGATTTAAGAACCAATGTAAGCTACTGATAATGGGAGATTATGCATTAGTATTGAGGATTTAATTGAAAATCCCCATGTAGGTGTTGTAATAGTGCTGGTTCTGATAAGTGCAGGACACTCCATGTTTTATGAATCCTAGCTCACTATTGGTGTGAAATTTAACATGTGACACTCGCTATTGGTTGGAACGCCCTGACACTAATATACTTTATACTTGGTAATGAATAAGCCAGGATTAGATATGTGCCCTTAAAGGACACTGTTTTAGAAGATAGGTTTCATTTTAGACATTTGATTGTCATAGAAGTGTTCTTTAAAGTTCTACCAAACAAACAAAAGGAGTGGACCTTATAATTTCTTTAAACACTTGTAAGTATGTTCATTTGTTTAGTAATTGCTGTTGCAACTTTGGATGTTGTTGTGCTGGTTATGTTGTAATCACCTATTCACCTATTTTATCAACCTATGCAACATTCTAGACTATTCCAATTATTTCAACCTTCTTTGGGAAGGTTGGAAAGTTTTGTAAGTTTTAATTTTTACGTGCCTCTACCTGATGTGACCAGTATATGCGCGCGTGTATATATGTGTATAAATCATAATCTCGTATCGGTCTCTGATAATTTTTTTGGTTCATTGCAGATTCCTCACTTGAGACCTGCGGAGTACAAGAGGTCTAGACTTTCTAGGAACCGCAGGACTGTGAATCGGCCCTATGGTGGTGTATTGTCAGGTGGAGCCGTTAGAGAAAGGTATATTAGTTGTAGAACTTTTGTCCTGCTGCCGTTTAATGAACATTTCTTTCATAGCGGCAAGTTAGCTAAAGGCAATGACGTTGGGTATTTATTTCCATTGTAATGCAGAATCATTCGGGCTTTCTTGGTGGAAGAGCAAAAGATCGTGAAAAAGGTTTTGAAGATCCAAAAGACCAAGGAAAAGCAAGCTGGAAAGAGCGCCTAAACAAGGCATGGTCTCTGACAACTCAATAGGCCTTTTGAATTATAAGAAATGCTTGAGCAAGAATTTTGATGTGTTTAGGTTTTATTGATTAATGAGTTCGAAGCTAGAGATTGGAGTATGCTTTTATTGTTTGCTACTTTGGGTTTTACATTCGATGACAAATCAGTTGCCTATTTTGTGATAACTTTCTGTTTCCAACCTTTGTGAGTTCATGATTCGCATTTGGTCCCATCACCTCAGCTTATAGATTTCGAGCTATACTTTTTTATTTGTTTTGAACAATTTGTGATGCAACACTTGGTGGAAACTTCAAAAAAAAAAAAAGGGTAAAATGTTGGTTGGAAATTACAATTTGTGTTATTCGATTGAACACTAAAATGTGAAAAATATATGGGCTGCAAACCACAAGGTGCTATTGGCACGTTGTCACATTTAGGGATTTTCTAGTCCCTAATTGGGTCATTCTTTATATTTGCAGACGGGTACATTGAGATCAAAATATGACTAATTTCAAACCACAGCAGACATAATCAATTTAAAAATCATAGAACTCAGCACCCAGATACCGACATAATAGTGTTCGACAATATAGTGTGGAGAAGGGGGAGAAGCCACACCTAGGCTCTGGCCTAGGGCAACTAGAGCGATCGCTGTGGGCTCAAGAGTAGAAGGATCCAAATTTTTTTTAAAGTCTTATTTTTATGGGAATTAGTGTCTATTTTTTTTAATATATTTGAATTGAGTTAAAAGATTTAAAATTTAATATTTTATTAATAAACTGAGCACATATTCTTTAAAAAGTATTTATAAGGATTATTTTAGTGGATGAATAATTAATTTGTGTTTAGTATTATTTGGATATATCTTATAAGGTAAATAAAACTCTAACTCATATATAAGCATCTTTTATATATATATTCCCATTCTTAGTTATTGAATGAATATTAAGTTACTACAATAATTGATAGTAATAATTATTTAAATTTAATTATAAAATTATCGACAATATAATATATATATATATATATTAATATTTAATAAAATTTCACTGTTTTTTTTATAAAAAGTATTATGTTTTTTATGTATGTATAACTAATGTATTCAAATTCTAGGAAATTTTATGTGAATTTATTAGAAAGATGAACTAAAAAAATATAAAATAGCATATATATATATTCTATATAATATAAGCTAGAGGAGTACTTTTAAAAAATTTCGCCATGAACCTCGAATCTATTGGACCGGCGTTTATCACACCCAAGGTGGGAGAAGAGCTGCCCCGAAGGGCGGTGGGAGAGCCAAGTTTTCCCAATAGAGAGCAATGGAGAATGAGTAGAATTCTAGAGAGAACTCATTTTTTATTGGTTTTCGTCTGTTTTATTGACTTTCGTCTTTTTTATCCATGAACCTTTGTTACACAAATAACCAAAACAACCGTAGATGGTAACCTCGCCTAACTAGGTCACTCAAATTGATCAATCAAAAAGTTTGAGGTCAAGTACTATAATTCATAATTCAACACCCGAAAGCAAGCAAGCAATATATGTAGGTTTTTCATTTTGGTAATTATTATTAGAGTAAATCATTGTTACACCCTTAACAACTTTTACTTTTATTTAAAACCTTTAATACTTGTATATTAAACAGAATTTATCAACAATAAATTCTATATCTACCCTTTTATATTTCAATAAAGAATATGAGTGAGTTATTGAGAATTTATTTAAATAATTAAAAATAACATTGTCGTTTTTTGTCCTCTTTCCCCATGTGCCCTTTAGTGTTTGATTTCTTTGGCCTCTTTTGGCCCTTTATTATATTATGCATATAATAAATATTATATATATATATTGTATATAGTTACAATTGAATTTTTTCTATAAAATAAAAAATAAAGTTTGTATTATATGGGATTCAACGGTAGGGTACACTTACCAAAACTATACGAAATTAACCAAATTATTTAATATCGAAAGATAAACAAATTTTAAATTATTTTTGAAGAATTATTGCTTTTAATTATCTTATTTTAAGTTAGATTAGATACTCATATTACTTTTAAAATGAGCAAGTGAAAAAAAAAATTATAAACAGGAGTAATGTTTTCATAATCCTCAATATAATCTTATAATAAAAAAATAAAAATAAAAGTAATGTTGAAATCATGATAGATTTTGGTAAGTGTTTTTTAGATTGTTGCTAGACTAGTTTATAATTGGATGACATTAGTTGTAATTTATATAAAAACTATGATCTATTTTAAATTGTATAGTCCAATCAAGAACACTATAGTAGTGTCACTATCAGATGGTAATAGAACACTATAGCAGTGTCACTATCAGATGGTAGTAGTGTCATTACTTATGGGTGTAAGTTTTCTATATATAAATTTTTGAATAAACTTATATGTTAATAAGGAACTATGACTTAATTGCCCTTATTATTATCTCAAAAAAATTTAAAGAAAAAGTTACCCAAAACCTCCAAATTCACAATCAAGAACACTATAGTAATGTCACTGCCAGATGGTAATAGTGCAAACTCAAAGTATAACAGACAAAGATAAAGGCTTTTGAAACATCAGCCCAAATCCAACATCACAACAACTTAGAAAATAAGAAGAAACCAATGACTAAATAGAAGTTCAATAAAACGTTGTTTATACTTTTTTTTTTTTATCATAATAAGTAGTTATAAGTGAAATAATTTTTTGCAAAAACAGCTTTCAAAAACAAGATACACACTAGTTTTAAAAATTATTGTCAAAAGCTCCGTTATTTTTCCAAAAGAACAAATTTTTTTATTTTTACCAAACACTTTGTATTACTTCACTTTCAAATAGAGCATACTGAACATGTCGAGACCGTCATTAAAATTGGAAGTCATTTGGTGATTATATATACATATATATATATATATATCAATTAAATAGACTATTCACTATGATGATCTTAATTATTACTAAAATCGTTGTTTTAATTGGTACATATGAATTACTAAACGACATCTAATCTTAATGATTTCTCATAAAGATGATCTTGACATGATTATTTAGAGAATGAATAATTTTGATTATGATATATATATATAATAAAAAAAATTAAATTGGTGGTATAAATAGTACCCCCTTGAATGAGATACAAATATTTTTCTTTTTTAAATATAGTGATTGGTATGAAAAAAAAAGGGTGAAAATGTAAAATTGCAATCATACCATGTGAGTTCCCAACCCCAACCCACCCTTATCTGTCTTCACCTCCGTCTCACACCCTGTCACCCTGATAACCACAGAAACTGAAGTGCTTTCTTCCTTGTCTTATTCTTTTCGTTGTATAATCATAATCCTGCATATTATTATTACCACTGAAAAAGAAGAAAATGTAAGTGTTATGACTACGCCCAAACTACGCATTAAATTAAACATGTAATTCGAGTGTTATGCAATTTAAACCTGACAGGACCCGTCCCAACTGGACCTCGATAACTGTGCCCGGTCCTGCTCCCGTCTGACAAGTCAACTGAAATCCCGAAAGTACCCTTCAGCACCTGTCAGACCAGGGATAACTGCACTGATTTCTGCTCATGCCTCCGCCATGTAATCCGCCCCGAGTATCGTGCCATGGCCTGGAGGGTCATCAAAAACAAAGGTGTGAGTGGACAAAAATATATTCGTTAAAATACATTTGAAAAGACATCCTTTACCCTCCAGTTTTACAAATCATGCATGCATAGGGAAAAACAGATGAAACACAAATACTGGCTTTTCAGCCAAACCATATAATAAGTCAAATTCCCGGCTCTCAGGCCAAACACATGAAAACATAGTCACCTGGCCCCACAGACCAGAACTCGTACTCAATACCAGTACGTAATCATAATCACCATCAATAGCAAACAGTACGATACACAAGGTCACAATCCATTACTCAATCAATCAATCAATCCGCACTATTACAAGTGCACAAACCATCACACTGTCACATCTGCACTACGCGTAGGCCAACATCCAGCCACACTCTCGGGATCAGACACCTCTGGGCTCAACCCTCGGGCTCAGTCACATCTGGACGAACACATCCCCAGGTTCAGACACATCCGAGTGGTACATCCAGGCTCAGTTGCATCCGAGAAGTTGGCTTACCATACTACTCACAATCATACCATCATATCCCCAAGCTCCGGCCGACTAGGTAATCCCCTAGCTCCGACCGTCTGGGCATTCATAGTCACAATCACAATTACAAGGAAAAACATCCGGGATCATATCCCAAAACATGTCAATCAAATCCATGACTCAATCCAAGTCAAATCATTACCAACCGGGACTCAAGCCCAAATCTCCTTTATACGTAATTCCGTAAAATCACATAGAAAATATTATAATAATCCAGAAATCATTCTTAACTCATTAATTTATCATAATATCCATTTTGAAATCATTTTGACTCCGGGCCTAGCCCAAAATATCGTTTGCATATTTCCTCGAAAAAACGTGCCCAAATTACCGATTAAAATAATCATTAAATCATAAATAATCATCCAAACAAATCATGACATCATTGCAAACCAAATCATGCAATCAATCATGTAAAACATTTAACTATGCATGCATACCAATTTATAAAACAAACGTCCACTCACACACCGTCCGATTGCTCGTTTCCCGCGCTGCACGCGTTTCCGTAATTTCCGACACTTGTCCGAAATCCCGAATCCTGCCCAAAATCATTATGTAAGGTTACCAACAAGTCACTTTACATCATATAATTTTCCCACAATTTTCCGGGAATTTAATATTAATTAAATACGTAACTTAAACCTTCGGACCCTCGAAACATTATCGAGACGGTGTCCGATTGATTCGAAATCAAAGCCAAAATGTTCGTTACACTGTATAGAGTAAAACACCTGTTGGACACTTTCCCAGAAAATCCACCACGCGCCCTCACGCGCCGCCTCAAGCGGCTGCGCGTGAGTCCACGTGCCGTGCTACAGTGACTGCACAGTCGTCTTCTTGACCCGGTTGCCTGGTAAACGGGTCATTTGACCCGCGATGCAACCCGTTCCAAACTTCATCAATTCAACTCAAGTTCTCCAATTATTTCATTCAATAACATCAATTCTATGTCTACTGTGAATCTGTAACCTTAATTTAATGGAATTAGGTCATGAAACTCACGACTCAACATCAAAACCCGACGGGTCACTAATCGGGTTCCACCCCAATTCATGTCATATCATTAAATTGATCATACAGGAAGTCTCCTCTATTCATTCTAAGCATGAAACTGAAATCAATTTCAAGAATTTATACCTCTAAGTAATTCAACTCAAGCTCCAATTTCCAGAATAGTCACAGCGTCCGTTCACCGTCGTTCCACCCTCAATTGACCTTCCAATCGACCTGGTTCGAGTCGTCCAGCTCCCAGGAAGCTAAAGATCACGTCCAATTCAATCGAAACCATCTAGAACATCCAATTCGATATTAATTGCTTAAGGACTATTTTCGGGTTTCACAGTAGGGTTCTAGGTCCATTTCCTTTCGATTTTCACTCAATTCCCTCGCATAAATCTCTCTGTTCAATCTCAGTTTTACAATGGACTCGTGATCAATCAATTTGGACGAATTCAAAAACACAAGGTGGACAGTTTGGTTGTTCTCTGTTTTTCGGTTCAATGAACAGTGCATAGGCTAATTATATGTTTTAAATGAGTTAATTAAGCCTCACATGCCACTAATCTTCCTCTAATGGTGACAAATGTCACCTAAACCTACATCCTTAGCCACTTTAGCTGAATCAGCATTGATTCACATGATAATCATCATCTTCACCGTACTACTTAAATTTACCATTTTACCCTTGTTAAAACAAATTACCATATTGCCCCTGAACTTTCCAGACCAATAACTTTTTCGTTCGGACTCCGATTGACGCATGTCGCCTGTCTACGGATTCAGCGTCCTGAGACCTATCTAACGGTATTCCCGGAAAGTCCAAACAATGTCCCGATCAAAAAGTCAACTTTCGGCCCCTTTTAACCAATTTACCAAATTGCCCTTAAACTTCCGAACGTCATAACTTTCTCCTCGAATGTCGGAATTGGGCGTGCCACCTGTCTATGAATTCGTGACGTCCCAAGCTACGTCACGGTCATCGGTCAAAGTCCGTTTGACCGCTCAAATCAAAAGTCAACTTTTCGCCCGATTCCAGGGTCAAAATCGTCCTTTTCCTCAAATTTTCCAACTTTTCATGTTTCGAATTTCCGGGGCGTCACAAAACCCTTTTTGTGTAGATGTAGTATTGATAAATAGGGATCGTTCTTAACCGGGGAAATTAGGGACATTAATAATGTGTTAGTGGGAGATGAATAAAAGAATAATGAATTAAAGAATTAAATAATCAAAAAATTAACAATTTAAAGAATTAATGATTTAAAGAATAAAAGAATAGAGAATTAAAGAATAAAAGAATTAAAGAATTAACTAATCAAAGAATCAATAAATTAAAGAGTAAATGAATAAAAGAATAAAGAAATGAAAGAATCAAAGAATAATAAACTAAAAGTATGAAAGAATCAAAGAATAAAAGAATAAAGAATAAAAGGAGGGTTTTGAAAAGGTTTGTAATTATGTAAATAAGTAAAAGCATAGATAAACTAATTTTACTTCTACTTTAATTCATGTACAAGTGACCTTCTTAAAACACAAATCTTACCAACACTCTAATAATTGCAAATATTAAAACAATCACGAAATTTTACCTTAATCGTCTCAATTACCTTTATACATTTTTCAATATTATAAATGCACCGACAGCGGATAACACTTACAACATGATTTACCTTTTGTTTTTTACTGAATGCGCCGACAACGATCAACATTAAGTCTCTTTAATTCTACTCTAAGTGCACCGACAGCGGATAAAACACTTAACATCAAATTGAAGTATGAAGCACTAAAATGTATAAAATAACTAAAATTCATAAAGTAAGACACATGGAGATTGCATTTAACACTTACAAATATTAGTAAGAAAATACTTCACATATATTGAACTATAATCAAAACCAATAACAAAAATGAGAGTTTGAGTAAATGGAGAGTAATTGTTACACTTTCAAGGTGGATGAAAACAATGGATTGTTATTCATACGATTCTCCGACAGCGGACGGAACCTTATGAAGATGGAGGAAATAAACTTGGGAAATATGGACTCAAACTTTAAACTTTGTATTGGAAATACTTTGCCAAAGTTTCTCTCAAAGAAGGCTCAAATGTATGCTTCAAAGAAGGTGTGTTTTAACAAGTGAATTGAAATCCTATTTATAGGTGGAAAAAGCTACCAAAAATAATATAAAAATACAATAAAAAATGTGGAATAATGGAATGATGAGTAATAAAGATTTGTGATGATGTTTAGAAGTGGTTTGAGTTGTAAAGTTGCACAATTGGGTTGGAAAGTGGCTGGAAATTGGGTGGAAGCTGCTGGCAAAGAGTTCAGCAGAGAGCAGCTGAAAATCCCTCCCAAATTCGGCCAAAAGCGACTGAAGAGAAGCTGTGGCGGTCAGCAAGCGCTTGCTGAAGGGGGAGTGGGCAGTCGGGACACGCATGCCGAACGGTAGCCCTGGGCGTCGGTGAGCGCGCGCAGAAGATGGTCTCTGGGCTGACGGCATTCAAACGCGCGCTTGGGCCATCTGTTTTGGGCCGGATTGGGCTGCACAAACTGGGCCTCGCTGGGCTTGGCTGGGCTGACGCGCAGTGGACACGGGCCTGGGATTGCATGGGCTGGGTTGCATTTATTCATTGGGTTTGGGCTGCACAAATTAATTAATTTAATTAATTTATAACTAAATTAATTATTCCACCGAATTTCGTCCATAATTTATTCGTTATAATTCTGATCGAGACGATTCTTTCGCCAAAATGCTCCAAATTACAAACTTTATTTATCTAAACATAAAAATCACAACATAAATTATTTTATCAATTTATTTAATATTTTAATATTAAAAGTCAAGTATAAAAGGTATAAAATAATATAAAATAATGTTTTTTTAACGTCCTATCATGTTAGGCTGCAATTCTTCCCCCGGGAACCGCTTGATTGGTCGATGACAGCTCTGCTTTGATGGCATTTCCTCCGCCTGTTGATAAGCCTTGAATTAAGAATCGTTTTATACCCTTTATGTTTATTTTTTAACATTTAAATACCAAACAATAGGATAAAATAACATATTTTGTGATAAATATGTAGAATTGGATAGAGCACAGAATTACGAGAATTTAGGCAAAATAATCACCTCAATCGGAGTTATAACAAAGAAGTTATGATCAAAATAAAGGAGACCACCAAAAGTACAACATAATTCGGTAGGGGGCTACCGAACCCATTTATTCAGCTCAAAAACCAATTCGGCAGACGTCTGCCGATCCACCCTTTACCAATTCGGCGAGCACTTCTTGAAAACTTGATTCTAGCGTCGGCGCGAGTACACCAAACCGCCTGCCCTTACTTTAACGCACGTGCACCGACAATCCTTCTCTCTCTTCGGCCACCTAGCCGTTTCCTGTACTATTCGAGCACCTTTTTCCTTCATTTTTGAGGAAAATTTGTCTAAATCAAGAATGAATTTGTTTCCTTTTTATCTAGGAAACCTTTTCTTTAATTGGGATTTTATTACCTTTTTCCTTTAAGACTTTAATTTAATTAGTTTAATCCTTTTCTTTTTAGAATTTAAATTTTAAACTCCTATTTATTTGATGATTAATTTTCTTCTATAAATAGAGAGGTTTAAATTATTTATAAATGGTCACCCATTTTTGTACCAAAGTTTTGCTTAACCAAATTTCCTTCTTCAATAATTCAAGATTTTTTTTTTGCAATAGTCAATGACACCATACTCCACCACAAACACCTTTATCCGCGACAATTTAGGGCAATTCCCGGTTGTCTCACCAAGGAGTGTCAAGCCACTTTGTATCCCTAGGGCAATTCTCGAGATAAAAAGTGTAACACGATCCCCTTACCCTGTAATTGTCTTTTTCTACTGAATATCGTTTTGTTGGATTGATCTTTAATATAATTTTGGTTCTATATCTTATATGAATTTCAATAATCTTCCATGTGTTTCAATATCTTGGTTTTTGTTATGCTTGCATGTTGTGCTTAATGTTTGATTAGATATAGAGAGTCCCGAGTCTAGATCATTGAAAATGTCTAGGGCAATTCCCGGCACGTACTTGAGATAATATACTTGTATTTCGTAGAACTAAGGTTATGAAATTTCGTAAATTTTGGAATTGACATAATTTATGAATGAGCTAGGTTAAAGATGAGTGGACCACGTGTAAATAATAGATTAAGTTAGTTTAGATTTAGTTTAATTACCTAGGAATTTAAAATCAATCTTTACTCCAAATTAACCAATCAAACGACAATCATGCTTAGGTACCATCAATCCCAGGTTCAGAGCGATCTCTATTTACCAATGCTACATCTACAAAAAAAGGGTTTTTAAATTGCATGTTTTTTCAATAAGTATTAATTTAATGCTTAGTTTTTGCGTATCACCTGCTCTCACTCTCAATCAAACCGCACTCATTGGATGAGGTGTCTATTATTGCTTTTGTATTTTTTGCAACTTGCAAATGCCTACTTGATTTTGATAATGCAATCGGTGTATTTATAGCTCTATCTTTAGGTGATCCTTCTGTAACAATTGAAGAAGTAACTCCACCAGTTTTCACTTCCAGGCCACTCTTTCCCACCGAGGTCTATATTTTGTGTGCCTTTATAGTAGGAGTCATTCTTTTATAATTTTATGCTCCATCTTCTAATGTTCATGACTGTTGATATGTTTCTTATTGGCAGGATGACGTAGGACAGATCTGAAACCTACGATTTAGCAAACTAGCGGAAGCAAACTTTAAGAAAATAAACATAAAACTTAAAAAATAGGTCGAGAATCACTTCAGGGGCTTTACACCCGAAATTGTCTTCACACCAAAACTTGGTTTCACACTAAAATAGTTTGGAATTGCTCCAAGGGAGATTAGTGGCCATCAATTTGGCTTTCTATTTAATAGTATTTTTTGTTTCTTTACATTTCAGTTGTTTGTTCTTTTCATTTCTCATTGCATTATTCATGAATTGGGTACACTTTTTTGTTCTTTTTTTTTCGGAGTAAATTTTTTTTTTGGGTCAATTTTAAGTAAAAATTCACTAACAAAAAGGTAGGAAAACAATGATGATGAGAATTGATTGACAACTTTTGTGAAAATGTTCAAACTCAGACATACTGTTAGGCATTATCGTCATCATTCTATTAGGGAATGTAAGAGCACATCCCTTGGTTTGACATTTCGCTTCCCTTGGTCTGAGTAGCAATGCACACACCATTGGATCATTTTTACTCAGACCAGAGGCTGGGGATGTTCTTTTTCTGGTTTCCAGGATATGTTGGAGGTCAGGGTGCAAGTTTTTTATTTGGTTCCTACTACTCGGTGGATTGACCTGATTAGGGGTTGCCTCAGCCACTGACATTTAACTCACTGTGTGAACTTATGTCACTGGGATTGTTGTCTGATTGATGTTAATTGCTAATTTCTATATGTTCTAGGTGTATGGTTTTTATGATAATTGATGTTAAGCAGCATACACGCATTACTAATTCGTTGTTTGAGAATATTTGGTAAAGAAGCTCCGCGAAGCCATCCACATATTAAAATTGTTGAAGAAGTTCTTCTACATTCTTGATGTTTTTCATCTCTGGTCTCAGACTCTGTTTTTCTTAGTTTATGTTTTAATTTTCTTTCCCAGATGGACATGAAGGAGAAGAAGGAGTTTGAGCATGAAGTTACCATTGTGCCTTTTTTTTTCTTCAGCATTGTTTAAGTCAAATATGTACAACGTCAGCTTTTTAACGCCCATTTGACTGTATTAACGGAAATAGGCCGATTTGCACAAACCCGGTGCGAATAGGGTGAACTTAACACTAATAATGAGAATATGGTGCAAAGTAGAACTTTCATATGAGAATATGGTGCATTTGAAGTAAAAAGCTTTTACTATATACTAAATTCCGCAAGGTGTTCACTGTTTCATGAGCAGTAAACCCTGCATGGGTGGTAACTATTTCATGAACAGAATATGAACAGTATTCATCCGATTTTGCGCCTAATTTTTTTTTTGCCTCTCTTCTTTGTGAAGAGTTAAAGGACTGTTCTGCCCTCTAAGGTTTTCTTCCTCATCTGTGCTTCGACATGTTTGTAGTTGTCCTCTTCTGTAGACATACCTCACCGCAGCTTCATTGTTCTTTGTTTATTTGCCTCTCGTTTCTGTTTTTTGTGGCACCTACTCATCGTGTACCCTTTTCGTTCACAGTTGTGCTTCTGTGAAATTGACACCTCCTCTTTTTGCTTTCTTCGTGGCAAACTTCCGCGACCATTTGCATCCAATCGTTGTTGTTGACAGGACTCATCCCAATCCCCCCGGGATTACCGTGGAATGTGCCCTGCTCCCGTCCAACAAGGGGTGTCAGACAAGGGATAACCAAAAGTCACTGCCCAAATGGGGTTTCCAGAGTGCGCAAGGATCGATGGAGGAGGCGTGCAATGTCCCAGTCTCTGCTGCAGTCGCATCCGTAATCAACCTGAAGGGCATTAAAACCAATAAAAGCTGTGAGTGGACGAAAATCATTAAGTTCATTAAACACAGTTATAAGACATTTATGCCCTCCAATAAAAACGTATGCATGCCACGAAAACCAGTAACCAAAACCTTGTTCAATCAAGCCATTAGGGCCTTAGCCCAAAAACTGTAACTCAAAACCAAGTGTGGGAACTCAGCCCAAAACTGTGGAATACCACATCCAGACATACAAAACCATGTGGGCCACCGCCCAAAGCCATAAACATAAATCCATAAATCCAAAACCATTTAGGGTCCCCGACCCGAAATACCATTTTATCAACCAATAATCCATTTTTTACCACATAAACACAAATCCAACCGAAAAGTCATTTCATAGATTCATTAATCCATATTTACCATTACCATCACCAGCATCCCAGATGCTTAGCGTCCCAGACGCTTGACGTCCCAGACGTCATATCTCACGGTATAATAAGCGACGCGTGCTGCCCGGGGTCTCTCCGGGTTAATATCTTTGACATCACAGATGTCTGACGTCTCAGACGTCAATCATAGCAATCCTGCTCCTGAGTCACAATACGGTCCGGTAACTCCGTACAATGACCCCTCGCAGACAATGCACCGTGACTTCCCCAGTGTCCCAGACATCTGGAGGAGACCATCATATATCCTCGTATCCAGATGGTATATGGAAAACAGTTTTATTAAATCATTTCACAACATTACAATGGGCCCTTGCCCGAAATCTCCATAAACATAACAATTCCATTTAGGGTCTCTGACCCGAAATCACATTTGTTAAACATAGAGTCCCAGACCCGAAATCACATTTATAACCCAAGTGGGCCTCATGCTCGATTTTATAAACCGCTGGGCCCACGACCCGATTTTATAAACCACTGGGCCCGCGACCCTAATTCGTAAATCAATTGGGCCCCTGGCTCGATAATATAACTCAAATGGGTCTCAGCCCGATTTCGTAACAACTGGGCCCCTGGCCCGATTTCATAAAGCAACTGGGCCCCCGGTCCGATTACGTAACTCAATTGGACTCCAAGTCCGAGGTTTCCAAAATAATTGGGCCTCAAGCCCGAGTTCATCTTTCCAATTTCAAAACCATTTCATTATATTATATCCAAGTCATAAGTATGGAAAATCCGTACAAAACCGGAAAAACCTCGATTTACCGCCTCGAAATACGTGAAATCGTATAATTTACCAACATCCAAATCGACATCATACAATCACAATCATAAATCCATATAAAACAGTTAAGCATGCATAGAATTTATAAAACTAAAGTCCACTCACAGACCGTTTAACGATACGCCTTGATACGCGTGCCATAGGCCTTCCCGGGCCACACCACTATCGCCGGGACTCCCAATCCTGTCCAAATCACATTAGAGGGTCACTAACCTCCTATTAAAGTCCCGTAATTTTTTCGAATTTTTAACTATTTTTAAACTCGATTAAAAACCTTCGGACGTCCCGAACAATATCGAGACGGTGTCCGATCGACACGAAACCAATCCCAAAATGTTCGTTACATTGAATAGATTAAAAGTCATGTTGGAAGTTTCCCCAAAATACCCACCACGCGCCCTCACGCGCCACCCAAAGGGGCTGCGCGTGAAGTCCACGCGCGGTGAACAGTGTCATCGTCTACCTCCACGAACCGGGTTCACAGTTCAGTCGAACCGGTGGGCGGTTCTCAGTCAATCCTTAACCATTTTTAGTTCTGTTTGTTCCTACATCTTCGTCTCATTAATTCCAGTTGATCCAAGGTTTAAAAACTAAGAAACAAGCTCGTTTCACTACCTGTTCGTGGAGGAGTGCAGACCGGCCACCTGCAACCGTCGTGCCTGCACGATCCCGGCCACTTTTCGTCTTGGTTTTGCACTCACTAGACTCCTGAGACCGTCAGAAACAACTCC
This sequence comes from Prinsepia uniflora, assembly GCA_032719365.1. Taxonomy (NCBI): domain Eukaryota; kingdom Viridiplantae; phylum Streptophyta; class Magnoliopsida; order Rosales; family Rosaceae; genus Prinsepia; species Prinsepia uniflora. Next base: position 63,178,954 of record CM064875.1, read on the forward strand.
TAATTAACATAATCGAACTACCAGCCTCAAAACTCACACTTCCATTTTTACCCGAAAACAGACTCATGGGTTTGGGGGCTTACCTCGCCGCCGTGGTCACCACCGTGGCCACCTGGACGCCTAATTGACCTCAGGAACATCCTTCATCCTTCTAAAACGATCAAAACCAGTCTACATCGATTTTCCAATTTCTGAAATTTTTGCTCCTCTCTATTTTCTTCTCTGTTGTCAACCTCGCCGTCTCCCGTCGTCTCCCATCGTGCCCAGTTCACAACAGTCATCACATAGTCCTCCGCAAGGCCTCAGGGATATGGTGGTGATGTGTGATTGTTCCACAATGGTGAGCCGTGTGCGTGTTCAAGGGTGGGGGAAATATAACAGAGTGAGGGGGGGGGGGGGGGGGGGGTGAGTCTGATCAGTAGATGAAGGAAAGAGAGAGATGAGATGGACGGTGCAGATGCAATCTGGGAGTGAGATGGACAGCTGGTATTAAAGGGAGGAAAATAACTTATATTTAAATGTTGAGTGGAGACATGATCCAGATTTTAGGGAGTGTGGGGATGAGTGACACGTGGCACTCATCCAAGGGTCCAGATTCGTCAATTACTGTTCGCATATTTTAATATTATTTTAACCAAAATCTCGGTTCGTTCGGTTACTCGAATTCGTTCCCGTGACCATAACTTCGTCGTCGGAACTCCGATTTCGGTATGCGGCCTGTCTACGGATTCGTATCGAAGAGACCTACGTAACGGTCCTTGGCCCTCGTCCATCGGACCTCCCGGTCAAAAAGTCAACATTTTTCCCCTATTACTCGAAATTACCAAAATGCCCATAAACTTCCGAACATCATAACTTTCTCCTCGAATGTCGGAATCAAACATGTCACCTGTTTATGAACTCGTGACGTCTCGAACTACGTCATGGTCATCGGTAAAAGTCCATTTGACCGCCCGATCAGAAAGTCAACATTTTGCCCACAACTAGGGGCAAAACGGTCATTTTGCACATTTTGTCCGATTCCGCCCTACTAATCACCGATCAACCCTACTAATCAAGATTAGTCGCTAATATGATCCCGGAATTCGGGACGGGTCGTTACAACCTTCCCTCCTTAATTAATTTCATCCTCGAAATTCCAACTGATCTAAACTCAAACGTTCTTCCCTGCTTAATTAGTTTCGTTCTCGATATTCTAACTGTCCTGATTCCAAAAACACCCCGTGGAAAGTAGACCTCGCAACACGTGTACACCCGTACACCAACCAATCAGACAAAACTTGTCTGCACTCAAACGTACCACTAGTACTCATAACGCATTGACTACATTCGACCCCGTCGAATGACTGAAACTACTTGTTTCGAATTGACACCACTAGTCAAATCGACCATTTCGTTGACGTAACAACTCGACGGTTCCTTTCTCGCTCACCAATCTATCCTGGTATTTACTCCCACTGGAAGTCATCAGACCTCACTCAACAATCCACGTTGACACATTCCGACAATCTGTCACCACTTGGCAGTTTTTAGTCGAAAACTGACACTAGACTCACTCGTGGCTACACAAGCCACCAACTTACGTGACTTAAATATACACTTACCGACATTTCACACGACCCGTGTGTAATTTAGACTCATCGGAAATACCATGACCCATTGCATAGTAATGTCCGGTCCTCGACTAATCCAATGGTATCAGAACCAATCCGACTACCAACACGCTCACCGACACACCTCGGGTATAACCCATCGACCAGACTACAACCACCTAGGTCATAGCCAAACACGTTCCAATAATGGGGTACATTTGCCCAATCCAGCATGAGATAAATCGAAACTCCACCCATCATCTAGTCCCAATTCCAAATCCAAATCCGAATCCGCAATCTCGTAAGAAATCCCGAATCCAAACACTTTTAATCCATTTCCAAATCCGAATCCGAAATCATTATTCCGTAAGCTAGCATTTGGAATAATCATTCAGCACCCAAATCCAGAAATCCATTTTCAAGTTCCAAAATCGAATCCTGAATCGTCACCCAGAAATTCGATTCCAAAACCCGAAATCTCGCTCACGTCTACCAAGACACACCAAATCCGAACCTATCGGTTACCTGCTCGATCCACTTGATTGACTTCATAGGGAAGCCAATTCAACCTCCACACGTCTAAGGTTGACAAAATCCGATCATTTCGGAAACCTACTCACCCGAGTAATATACCATACGGGATCCACTTCGAAAAGAAGTTCAGTCCCGTCATGCACGACTCACATACCAAGGTAAGAGTGATAAACTCTCTCCCCCTATCTGGATCATCAAGATCACGACCCAGATTCGACACTACATCGTGTGCCACCAAGCAGAAAATGAGAAATCTCGTTTACCTAATTTTGAATACGCAACTCCTCCTGATGACCCCAAAACACACATGACCCACCAACCAATACACGCTCCATGTACTGGTAACTACAATCAATGTCTGCCAGGGCAGAAAATAAGAAGTCAACCCCAATGACTCCAGAATACCTATCGCCAATTCGAAACGAGCACTCATCTCGTCCCACAATCACAACTCTCCTCGAAACTAAGGTTCCAACCATGTTGGAAACATACATGCTCCCAATGAGATGTCAAGTCCAACCACTGGACTTCCTACATCCTCAACTCACTTGGACAACCACGTGTCCACAATCAATCCGTTATTGTTTCGTTCGCACATCCCAACCTTTACAGGTTCAACACTCGGTTTTCCAAGTTCTCAATTACAAATCCCCACATCTATACCACCAATGGTTTTCTTCGTCTTTTCCAATTTCAATCATTTCCTTGTCCTTTCTAGAGATATTAAAAACATAAAATCACACTAACCTCGGAGTTGCCAACAACTCCCCAAATCCACTAAATATCATGACGTAGGGGACGTCATCCCAAGATTCCTCAAGTCTCAAATATACCTTTTTATCCACTCATCACTTGTCATCTCATCACTGTTGGGACTTATCCCAACACATCACAATCTCTGCTGGATCCCATCTAGTCCATCACTCAACCACTACCAAATCTCAAATACCAAACATATGTCCATCATGACGGAGTCACACCCCAACTCGTGGCTCGTCGTCATCACAATCACCAACACTAGCACCAGCGCTAGTACCAGCACCAACACACTATCAACAACACTAGTATTAGCACACAGGCATCCATACTAGCATCAGTACAAAAGTACCAACCTACAAACATCCATACTTGCACACCGTGTGCAAATATGACAACTCTGGATCTCCGCTCATACCGAACGACGATCCCGTACCTCCACTCGGACCCCACAACTATGGGTACCACCTTTCTGACAGTTCACATCAGGATAATGAACGTTCCTTGAACGTCCCCCCGATTCTCAAGTACTGCAACCACACTAAATACCCTCGATAGCCAGTCATCTCCACACGACTACCGACTAACAGTCATTGCTATCGAGATCGGTATCCACACATCACACTAATATCCGGTCTAACTCGAGATTCCATATTTTATTTCATACCGTACCCATGGATCGAATCCCATCGTTCCGATTAGACTCACTAGAGCCATCCACATGGTCATCCATGACCTCAGCCGCTAGTCGCAGCACAAGTTCTCATCCACTAGTCACAACTAAGGTTCACCTTTATAATCCATCATATACCAGGATTCCACAATCACACCCTATGGTTCCACCGAACCCAACAGCTCTCCGTAATATAAAATTCACAACCTGACCGACCCCGCGGTCTAGACATCGTATAGACGTCAAATCCAATCCTACCATCAACTCAATGTGGGTTCCACCACTAAGGTCATCGGCCAGCTCCGATGTACCAACATCCCTCACACTAGCGATCACCACAAGGGTTCACATTTTAGACCATTACTCAAATGAGGTTCCCCGAACCTAGCTGCACCTAGCAGCACAACAATCTAATATTACATGACCGAACCGACGGTCCCACATTACCAGTTCATCACATACAACTCCACTTGGGTCGAATCACATTAACGAACGGCGTATCGGGCCAAACACACTATATCCGCGATTAAAACCCAAAAACTATCTATCAGGTTGATAACGAACTGCAGCCCAAAGAGACATCACACCCTTGACCTGTGCGCACAAAATGAGCAACCCTGCTCTGATACCAAATTGACAGGACCCATCCCAATCCCCCGGGATTACCGTGGAATGTGCCCTGCTCCCGTCCAATAAGGGGTGTCAGACAAGGGATAACCAAAAGTCACTCTCCAAACGGGGCTTCCAGAGTGCGCAAGGATCGATGGAGGAGGCGTGCAATGTCACAGTCTTTGCTGGAGTCGCATCCGTAATCAACCTGAAGGGCATTAAAACCAATAAAAGCCGTGAGTGGACGAAAATCATTAAGTTCATTAAACACAGTTATAAGACATTTATGCCCTCCAATAAAAACGTATGCATGCCACGAAAACCAGTAACCAAAACCTTGTTCAATCAAGCCATTAGAGCCTTAGCCCAAAAACTGTAACTCAAAACCAAGTGTGGGAACTCAGCCCAAAACTGTGGAATACCACATCCAGACATACAAAACCATGTGGGCCACCGCCCAAAGCCATAAACATAAATCCATAAATCCAAAACCATTTAGGGTCCCCGACCCGAAATACCATTTCATCAACCAATAATCCATTTTTTACCACATAAACACAAATCCAACCGAAAAGTCATTTCATAGATTCATTAATCCATATTTACCATTACCATCACCAGCATCCCAGATGCTTAGCATCCCAGATGCTTAGCGTCCTAGACGCTTGACGTCCCAGACGTCATATCTCACGGTATAATAAGCGACGCGTGCTGCCCGGGGTCTCTCCGGGTTAATATCTTTGACATCACAGATGTTTGACGTCCCAGACGTCAATCATAGCAATCCTGCTCCTGAGTCACAATACGGTCTGGTAACTTCGTACAATGACCCCTCGCAGACAATGCACCGTGACTTCCCCAGTGTCCCAGACATCTAGAGGAGACCATCACATATCCTTGTATCCAGATGGTATATGGAAAACAGTTTTATTAAATCATTTCACAACATTACAATGGGCCCTTGCCCGAAATCTCCATAAACATAACAATTCCATTTAGGGTCTCTGACCCGAAATCACATTTGTTAAACATAGAGTCCCAGACCCGAAATCACATTTATAACCCAACTGGGCCTCATGCCCGATTTTATAAACCGCTGGGCCCACGACCCGATTTTATAAACCACTGGGCCCACGGCCTTAATTCATAAATCAATTGGGCCACTGGCTCGATAATATAACTCAAATGGGTCTCAGCTCGATTTCGTAACAACTGGGCCCCTAGCCTGATTTCATAAAGCAACTGGGTCCCCGACCCGATTACGTAACTCAATTAGACTCCAAGTCCGATGTTTACAAAATAATTGGGCCTCAAGCCCGAGTTCATCTTTCCAATTTCAAAACCATTTCATCATATTATATCCAAGTCATAAGTATGGAAAATCCGTGCAAAATCGGAAAAACCTCGATTTACCTCCTCGAAATACGTGAAATCGTATAATTTACCAACATCCAAATCGACATCATACAATCACAATCATAAATCCATATAAAACAGTTAAGCATGCATAGAATTTATAAAACCAAAGTCCACTCACAGACCGTTTAACGATACACCTCGATACGCGTGCCATAGGCCTTCCCGGGCCACACCACTATCGCCGGGACTCCCAATCATGTCCAAATCACATTAGAGGGTCGCTAACCTCATCATTAAGCTCCTATTAAAGTCCCGTAAGTTTCCCGAATTTTTAACTATTTTTGAATTCGATTTAAAACCTTCGAACGTCCCGAACAATATCGAGACGGTGTCCGATCGACACGAAACCAATCCCAAAATGTTCGTTAAATTGAATAGATTAAAAGTCATGTTGGAAGTTTCCCCAAAATACCCTCCACGCGTGAGGCGCGCCGCCCAAAGGGGCTGCGCGTGAAGTCCACGCGCGGTGAACAGTGTCATCGTCTACCTCCGCGAACCGGGTTCATAGTTCAGTCGAACCGGTGGCCGGTTCTTAGTCAATCCTTAACCATTTTTAGTTCTGTTTGTTCCTACATCTTCGTCTCATTAATCCAGTTGATACAAGGTTTAAAAACTAAGAAACAAGCTCGTTTCACTACCTGTTTGTGGAGGAGTGCAGACCGGCCACCTGCAACCGTTGTGCCTGCACGATCCTGACCACCTTTCGTCTTGGTTTTGCACTCACTAGACTCCTGAGACTGTAAAAAACAACTCCTAATTAACATAATCGAACTACCAGCCTCAAAACTCACACTGCCATTTTTACCCGAAAACATACTCACGGGTTTGGGGGCTTACCTCGCCGCTGTGGTCACCACCGTGGCCACCTCCACGCCTAATTGACCTCAGGAACATCCTTCATCCTTCTAAAACGATCAAAACCAGTCTACATCGATTTTCCAATTTCTGAAATTTTTGCTCCTCTCTGTTTTCTTCTCCGCCGTCAACCTCGCCGTCTCCCATCGTCTCCCATCGTGCCCAGTTCACAGCAGTCATCACATAGTCCTCCGCACGGCCTCAGGGATATGGTGGTGATGTGTGATTGTTCCACAGTGGTGAGCCGTGTGCGTGTTCACGGGTGGGGGAAATATAACAGAGTGGGGGGGGGGGGGGGTGAGTCTGATCAGTAGATGAAGGAAAGAGAGAGATGAGATGGACGGTGCAGATGCAATCTGGGAGTGAGATGGACGGCTGGTATTAAAGGGAGGAAAATAACTTATATTTAAATGTTGAGTGGAGACATGATCCTGATTTTAGGGAGTGTGGGGATGAGTGACACGTGGCACTCATCCAAGGGTCCAGATTCGTCAATTACTGTTCACATATTTTAATATTATTTTAACCAAAATCTCGGTTCGTTCGGTTACTCGAATTCGTTCCCGTGACCATAACTTCGTCGTCGGAACTCCGATTTCAACATGCCGCCTGTCTACGGATTCGTATCGAAGAGACCTACGTAACGGTCCTTGGCCCTCGTCCATCGGACCTCCCGGTCAAAAAGTCAACATTTTGCCCCTATTACTCGAAATTACCAAAATGCCCCTAAACTTCCGAACATCATAACTTTCTCCTCAAATGTCGGAATCCAACGTGCCACCTGTCTATGAACTCGTGACGTCCCGAACTACGACACGGTCATCGGTCAAAGTCCATTTGACCGCCCGATCAGAAAGTCAACATTTTGCCCACGACTAGGGGCAAAACAATTATTTTGCACATTTTGTCCGATTCCGCCCTACTAATCACCGATCAACCTTACTAATCAAGATTAGTCACTAATCTAATCCTGGAATTCGGGACGGGTCATTACAGTTGTCTTCGTATCCAACCTCGTGTGTTCGAACGTGACATCCCAATTTTGCGACACGTCTGGCCGTCTTCAATCTATACGATTAAATTTTGCGCTTCAATCTCTGTCTTCTTACTCTTCCGTGCCCAGATAAAATCTCCAATTTTTTCCTCTCCACGATTTTAATTTAACTAATTTGTTTGCTTAGGCTAGCTCTCTCAATTTGGTTCAACCATGCAGTTGTGTTAGAATTTTGTTGGTTCCCTTTGTAACGACTCGTCCCGAATTATCGAGATTAATTAAGAATTAATGACGGATTAGTGAAACTAATCGGGAATTAGATGAGGATTATCGAACGAGCAGGGTGAAATGACGATTTTACCCCTAGAATGGGTGAAACGTTGACTTTTTGTTCAGGCAGTCAAATGGACTTTGGCCGATGACTGTGACGTCGTTCGGGACGTCACGAGTTCATAGACTGGTGGCACGCCCGATTCCGACGTTTGAGGAAGAAGTTATGATTTTTGGAAGTTCGGGGGCATTTTGGTACGCCCGTAGACAGGCGGCACGTCGAATTCGGACGTTCGAAGGAGAAGTTATGGTTCACGGAAGTTCGAGGGTACTATTGCACGTTTTACGAGACAGAAGTTATTTGTCAGCAAGTGGGGCCCAGATATTTTGAGGCAGACCCAATGGATGAATGACACTTGTCATCCATCCATTGCCGACCCAAATTGGTTCATGCATATCAGCTCATCTTCTTTGTTTCTTCATCCAACCCGATCTCACCCCAAAAGCTTTGAACCCAAACCCCTATCCTTTTCCTTTTGGTTTATGTGTGAGGATAGCTTAAGAGTGGGACTGAGGAGTGGCAGAAGGGCGACCAGCCGCCATGGACGGCGGTGGATAGCCCAGGTAACCCGATAACACCATTTTTCTTCCTTTTCAAATTTCAATTTCGGTTTTAGGACGTTATGGATAGTTTATGTTGTTTAGGGGTTGTTTATGGGGTCTGTAGGAGGGTGTTTGAATGGTTGTGGACGGTGGTTGGTGGAGGAACAAACCAGGGGGACGGCTGAAATTTTAGGCCGTGAGAAGGATTTCGAACCAAAGGTATTAGGAGGGTTTTTCTTCGTTCTTTTCACATGGTTAGACTCACAGGGATGTAATGAAGAGGTTAGGATTGAATAAGGTTCAAATCGAGCTGAAATGAGGGAAGAAAATAAGTGAACCAGTCACGCCAGTTGGACCGGGCCAGATTGCAGAATCGAACTGGACCAACCGGTTCGCTCAAGGTTGAAGATGCACAGTGCAGGGCGCATTAGGCATAATTTGGGCAAGGTTCCAACATGTAATTTCATCTATTCAATGTAACGAACATTTTGGGACTGTTTCGTGTCAATCGGACATCGTTTAGATATAGTTCGGGTTGTTCGAAGGTTTAGGTTCGCGTTTAAAAATAGTTAAAAATTCTGGAAAATTACGAGGCTTTTGTGAGGGGTTATTTAAGTAGTTAGTAACCCTCTAAATTAATTTGGACAGGTTCGGGAATCCCGGAGGTGACGATCGGCCCGAGAGAGGCGTATGACATGAGTATCGAGGCGCGGCTTCAGACGGTCTGTGAATGGACCTTTCTTTCAAAATTGATGCATGCATAAATATTTTATAAGTGTTTTAATATATTTTTTGTGATTCCATGAGTGCATTTGTTTGTGGTAGCTTAGGATTTACGTATTTGCACGTATTTCGAGATTTTTGATTTTATTTGATGCTTATACGTGCTAGGTTTTCAATGAGGGTATAATGAATTGGTTTTGGATTTAGAAATATGAAATCGGGCACGAGACCCATTTGATTTACAACTCTCGAACTTAGAGTCCATCTAATTTGACGAGGAATCGGACCGAGAGTCCATTTGAGTTATACGATCGGGCCGAGGGCCCCGTTGGTTTGCGAATCCGGGCTTGAGGCCCATTTGGTTTTAATATCGAGATGGAAGCCTCGTTGACTGTAGTATCGGGCTTGAGGCTCTATTGGTTGTGAAATTGGGCTTGAGGTCCCGTTGAGTTATAGTTTTGGGCTTAAGGCCCAATTATCCGTGATATCGGGTTAGAGGCCCAGTTGATTGTGAAATCGGGCTTGAGTCCCAGTTCGGTTTATGAAATGAGAATTCGGGCATGTGACCCTGTTTAACTGAGAATTTAGGCCGAGGCCTGTGAAAATGGATTTGAATCGGATTCGAGAAATCCTGTTGAGATGAATCGGGTATGAGACCCAGTTGAAATATGTTTTGAGAAAGAAAGAAAGTATTTGAAATGTACAAACCCTTCATATGATTTATATGGTCTCCTCCAGACGTCGACCTGGAGAGTCACGATCCACAGACCAGAATGAGTATCCCCATAGAGATCCCGTTCCAGGAGTGAGAGTATGAGTTATGATGTGGTCCCGGACCAGATTCCGGAGAGATGTTCGGACTAGATCTGGAGATAGAGCTCGGACTAGATCCAGAGATAAAACCTCCCAGAGGGAGAATTCCTGGGAAAAGACTCAGAGTGAGACCCCGAGTAGTGTGCACACTAGTATAGATATAATGAATCGTGACATATATCGAGGATGTGTTCCGTAGGGGCTGTGTGCCCTGAGTTGGTATCTTCTCGGAAGTGCCGCTGATGGGTTATACGTATGTTGATACGTATGAGGTTCTATGAAAGTGATTTGGGGGTGGAGACCCCGTGTTCCATGTTTTAGAAAATGGTTTGGGGCAGAGACCCCATATTGTAAGTTTTGGTATTTCATTGAGAATGATTTGTGCTGAGTTCCCACATGTACGGATTTACGGGTTTTTGTGATTTCGGGTCGGGGACCCATAAATGGATTTATAGTTCATGAAGGTTTATAGGGACCAGCATGAACCCTTGAAAGATTTTTTATGGGTCATGACGGTTTATGGGGACCGGGCATGAACCCTTGAAAAGTTTTGAGAATGTTTTCAAGTGGTTTTATGAATGTTTGATAAACGGTTTTCGAATGCATGCATATGCTTTTAGTGAAGGGCATAAATGTCTTAATGTGAAAATGTTTTATTAAAATATTATTTTGTTCACTCACGACTTTTGATGTTTTTGAATGCCCTTCAAGTTGATCGCGGATGCGGGCTGTAGCAGAGACGAGACATCACACTCCTCCTCCTACGATCCTGACGTACTCTGATAGTCCCGGTGAGGGCTAGAGACGGAATTTTCCCTGGTTCGTGTCAGACGGGATCATACGCGTCCCAGATTAATCCCGGGGATTTGGGACGTGTAACGCCCTGAAAATTTAAAGAATGTAAAATATTAAAATAATGTGAAAAAATGACGTTTTTACCCTTGAAGGGATATGGCTAAAAGTTGACTTTTTGTTTGGAATATGCTTTGTACATTTTTCAAGGACCATTGTGTAGGTCTCGACACGTTGAATCCGTAGACAGGTGGCACGTCGAAAATGAAGCTCGGATGAAAAAGTTATAGGTTTGGGAAGTTCATGGGAAAAATGGTAAATTGCGACGAAAAGGGTAAAATGGTAATTTTAGGCAAGGGAATTAAACGGTGCAAGTGATTGATCTTAAATGGTTTAATTTGCTGATTCAACCCACTTTAACTCAGCAAGTGACACCTGCCATTTTAAGAAGCTCATTAGTGGCACTTGGTTGCTTTGTTGTACAATTAATTAAATTAATTAACCTGTTACATTATCATAACTGCTCAGTATCATGTTCATGTTCGACAAAACACAAAGAACACCTTTCCCATCACTTTGATCAATTCTCAGCAGAACAAAGGAAACAAGTACAATTGAGTGAGCAATTCAGTGTGATCTGGAGAGAAAAACCGAAAGGGAATAGAGAAAACCCAAAGAAAACCATACTGGGAACACCCGAAAAATCACCCAAAACTATAATTGTCGAATTTGATTTCTTAGACGGTTTCGATTGCAATTGACGTGATCTTTAGCTTTTAGGGAGCTAGACGACTCGAACCAAATCGATTGGGAAGTAAATTGATGGTGAATTGACGAAGAACAGACTCTGCGATTTCTTTGAAATTTGGAGCTTGAGTTCAATTACTTGGAGGTAAGGAGTCGTGAAATTGATTTCGAATTTGTGTTTATCATGAACATAGAATGCTTTCTGTGTGATTAATTGAAGAGAACATGTCGCTTTTGGGTAGAACCCAATTTAGGACCCGTCGGATATCCATGTTAAGTCGAGGGATTTTAGAGTTTGTTTCACAAAATTAAGGTTACAGATCCCTAACCTATAAAGAATAGATGAACATGAGTGAAGGAATGAACGAAATCGAGATCAAATTGAGGGAGATTGTATCGGGTTTGATCGCGGGTTTTCGACCCGTTTACTAGGAAAACGGGCGAGAGAGATGAACTGTAGCTTCACTGTTCACGGCGCGTGGCTTTTACGCGTAGCCGCTTGCGGCGGCGCGTGAGGGCGCGTGGCCAGGAATCTCACTTTGGGTCCAACATCAATTTTGATGCTCTCGATGATACAGACCTATTAGCGTTGGTTTCGGGTCAATTGGATGTGAACTTAGAGTAGTTTTGAATACCCGAAGCGTATAGGTTACGTTTAAATAATATTATTTTATTTACGACGATTAGGAAATTCGTACATGGGATTATGTGATAAGCTAGTGATATTATATTACTTGTTTGACAGACCCGAATATTTCCAGGACGTCGGAAGAGAACGAACAGCTCGAAACTGAACAATTTGGACGGTGTGTGAGTGGACTTTTGTTTTCTACCCTGAATGCATGCATATATGTTTTGAATGCTTTATGATATGATTTGAAATGATTTGACATGATTGATGTTTCGATATGATGATTTCCGGATTTTTAGAATATTATATTATTTTATATGCTTTTGGGCACGAGTTTCGAGAAACTCTTGATATTGTTGTTTTGGGCGAAGGCTCGGGATTTGAGCTTGATTTGACTCAGATTATGAGTCTGGAACTAGATTTGATGGATTTGTATTATGATTGAGATTGTGATTGCACAGATTTGCGTGAAACTGGTTTACGGATTTTGAAAAATGATTTTGATATTAATACAACTGTTTTTCACTGATTTTCTTGATGATGATATATTGTGGTTATTAGGGCTTTCAGTGTGGAATATGTTTCCCCCGAAGTGCACCCTAGAGATAACGCTCGCCTCCGGGATGGAAGTGTTTACCCCGGAGAGGTCACGTAGCACGGTCTGTTGTCGTGCAGCCGAGGGAGGCTCGACTCAGACCAGATGTGCTGGATGATATGGAGGCCAGTCGGTGATATGTTCACGACGACCTGGATTGCCGGCTGGTGATGTGTTCACATCGGCGGATGCTCGGATTTTGAGCGGTCCTTGAGCCTATTGATTTGCACGCGTTGCAGGGATAACGTGACTATATATTGGACCTGAATTCTGTGGTTTTATTTATATTTGAGATTTATATTTGTGTCGTGATTCTTTAACTTATACCTTATGATATGCATGCATGTTTGCGAAACTGGAGGGTAAGACTATATTTTGATAAATGTATTTCTAAACTTTTATTTTTGTCCACTCACACCTTTGATGTTTTATGTACCCTCCAGGCCAGTGCACAGGTATTGAGGCTGGTATCGAGGCAGAGGAATAAACAGACCGTTGCGTACTCAGACACTTTGCAGCGTAGGATTTTGATCCCTACTTGTAAATATTACCTATGCCCTGTAAACCTGTTGACACTGACGAATATATCGCAGGAATCGGCGATATATCGGGCGATATATCGCTAATTCCGGCCACCGGCACATACAGGGGGGGTGAACATTTTTCTTCCACCTAAATCGACGATATTGACCAACTGAGAATCAACTTTCCAATCGTCCAATCATTTAAACATTCACGGACTCATCCAATAATTCAAACAATTTTCACATTCACGGACGAACAATTGGGAAGAAAACAAAAAAAAAGGAATTCACGGACTCAATTTGGGGCAGAGCATAAAAGGAATTCATGGACTCACCTCAGGCAACCACTTCTGCTCGAACTCGAAGTCTCGAACGGCCGAACTCGAACCACCTCTCGTCAGTCGTCACCACCGTCGCCAGAGATCTCGAACGGTCGAACATCCCTCGAAGGCTCGAACCACGTCTGGCCTCGTCTCTTTTCGTCCCGTCCTCCGTCGCTCGAACCTCCATCGAAGTCGTCCCTCACGCCGCCCCTGATCATCACCCTCACGCCGCCCCTGAATCTCACTCACGGCCCTCACCCTCACGGCCTCACCGCCTCACGATCGATCGATTTCCCCAAAGCACGTGACCTCGACTCTTCGAGACAAACTGAGAGGCTGAGAGCCCTTCGTTGGGTAAATAAGAAATGGAACGAAACGATGCGTTTCGTTTCATTTCATTCTTTATTTTTTTTAATTACATATATTATTTAATTATTTGTCAAATATGTATTTAAATAATTATTTGGGTATAAATATTTGTCAAATAAATAATTATTTGGTATAAATATCATTTTTAATTACATATATCATTTATTATTTGGTATAAATATTTGTCAAATAAATAATTATTTAAATTTTATCTTAAATATTGTCAAATTCATATATTCATATATTTGGTATTAGGTAAACAATATGCCATAAACGTTTTTTTTAACAAAATTCAAAATTTATTATTAGGAAAATAATATGGTTTAATTCATATATTTAGTAATATTTGGTAATATACTTGGTAATCATTTATTAAAAATAAATTTATCATTTATTAGTAAAATATGTTTTAGTAATGTATGTGCTAATATAAAATATTGTTTAATTCATATATTTGGTAATCATTTATTAATAATAAATTGATCATTTATTACTAAAAATATGTTTTAGTAATGTATATTTTAATATAAAATATGTGGTAATTCATATATTTGGTAATATTTGTTTTAATTTTTAATATATGTTTTATTTTAGAATATATATTAAAATTATGAATATATATGTTTTTGCTTCTTAATTTTTTATCATCAAAGTCTAACTTAGAATATATGTTCTAATTGATCAAATTTTATTATTAGTTGTATATAATATGGCTTAATTCATATATTTGGTAATATGTTTGGTAATCATTTATTAATAATAAATTGATCATTTATTACTAAAAATATGTTTTAGTAATGTATATTTTAATATAAAATATGAGGTAATTCATATATTTGGTAATATTTGTTTTAATTTATAATATATGTTTTATTTTAGAATATATATTAAAATTATGAATATATGTGTTTTTGCTCCTTAATTTTTAACTTAGAATATATGTTCTAATTGAAATAATTTTATTATTATTTGTGTTTTTATTATTATTAATTGTCATTATCAAATTCTAAGTATTTTTCATGCAAATAATATGGCTTAATTCATATATTTGGTAATATATTTGGTAATCATTTATTATTAATAAATTTATCATTTATTACTAAATTATATTTTAGTAATGTATGTTTTAATATGAAATATGGGATAATTCATATATTTGGTAATATTTGTTTTAATTTATAATATATGTTTTATTTTAGAATATATATTAAAATTATGAATATATGTGTGTTTGTTCCTTAATTTTTTATCTTCATCAAAGTCTAACTTAGAATATATGTTCTAATTGAAATAATTTTATTATTATTTGTATTTTCATTATTATTATTATCTGTCATTATCAAATTCTCATTATTTTTCATGTATCTTAGATTTCATAAAATGGCTAGTGGAAGTCCAAGTGATAGCCGCCCAAGACCTGGACGAGTTGATCCAGCATGGAAATATGCCATTGCAATTCCTGGAAATAAAAACGGTGCCATATGTTCGTTTTGTCAACATCAGTTTCAGAGTGGAGGCATAACGCGATTAAAGTTTCATTTAGCAGGTTTTGATCCGAAAAAAAATGTTCAAAAATGCAAAGACGTACCTAAAGCTATTAGGGATGAGGTCAGAGCATGGATCAAAAGTAAAGATACTGCTAAACAGACTAAGAATATGATTGGGGAGAATATACGAGCTGGCTTGAGAGGAGATCCACTCGACACTCAACAGAGCATTCAGATTAACGATAGCGATGATGAAGAGGATGATGACGGATTCGCTTATCCACCAGATGTGCATAGATCTGAGAGAGCAGCATATCGCTTTGCTGTAAATGCATCGAGAGATGAGGCACGACGAAGTGTCGACAATTATGGAGTTGGGTCCATGCGTGGTGCTCAAGAAGGCAGTAGCAGTCGTCAACCACCGCAACAGATGCGTCGATCACAAAGTTTGCGTGATCCATTTTCAATTCCTCCCGAACCAAAACTCTACAAAACCGCACGAAGTCAACAGAAGACTGTAAAATCGATGTGGAAAGGGACGAAAGAGAAGTTGGGTCGATACATAAGCAAATTTTTTATATATGAAGACGTGGCTCCAAATAAAGCCAACTCTCATCATTTTAAGAATATGATCATTGAAGCCCAACGAGCAGGTATTTAATAAATTTATTTATTTATGATACATGTTTATTTAGCTTATGAAATAGCATTAAATGCTAACTTATGTTTTGATTTGCAGGTGAAGGCGTGTCCACTCCTTCTCCATATGAAGTGAAAAATAAATATCTTCCTATGGAGTATGAAGAAATGACGGCGTATGTGGAGCAACAAAAGCGACACTGGGAAACTTATGGATGTACCATAATGTGCGATGGTTGGACCGGTCCAACGAAGTTATCCATAATTAACTTCATGGTCTATAGTAAGGGTTCAACTGTATTTCTCATGTCAGTTGATTCTTCCAAATTTCATAAAGACTATGTGTACATAGGAAATTTGTTGAAGGAAGTTGTTCAGGAGGTTGGAGTACAAAATGTTGTACAGATCGTTACTGATAATGAGTCGAACTTCAAAAAGGCTGGAAAAGAACTGATGAAGACTTATCCGCTCTATTGGACTCCTTGTGCAGCCCATTGTATCGACCTAATATTTGAAGATATTGGGAAGAATGAGACAATGGCGCTCATCATAAAAAATGCTAGGCAGGTAACTAACTACATCTATAATCATCTATGGTTACTTGCTCAGATGCATGAATTTTGTCAAGGAGACTTGGTTCGTCCTGGTGCAACTCGGTTCGCAACCAACTATATTTGTATAAACAGTATAGTTAAACATAAAGTTGGCCTTAGAAGGTTGTTTACCAGTGATCAATGGCATGGTAGCCCATTGAGTAGGAAAGTGGAAGGCAAGAGGGTTGAGGCTCATATCCTCGACCAAAGATTCTGGGAGTCCTTGGAGATGATGCAATCAATATATGAACCATTATATTGCATCCTCCAAATTGTTGATACAGAGGTAGTCCCAACCATGCCAATCCTGTATGATATGTTCAATCGAATGAAAGAAAAGATAACCCGTCTTAAAGGGAAGAAGTGGGTCCTTAAAATCATACAGGAGCGATGGGAAAAAATATTAGTACATCATTTACATGCTGCTGGTATATTTCTATCTTATTGAACTTGTTAATATTTTATTTTATTGTTGTTTACTAAGCAAAGTTCATTCATGATTTGCAGCTTATTACTTGAATCCCCGATATCAATATCAAGCAGGTATTGGGCATGACTCCTTCCTTGTCCAATCAGTTCAACAAGTATTCCTCAAACTGAATCCAAATGGACAAGTGGGTTTACAAAATTTTGGAGTAGACGTAAGTTCACTACCATATATGAATCTTGATGAGTTATTTTGAATCTTGATGAGTTATTTCGAATCTGTACATCTATGGCATTATATTAACATCAGCCTTAATGTAGTTGATCAACTTTAGAGATGGTCGGAAAACATTTCGTTCACCTATGGCTGTACAATCACGAACGAAAATGCCCCCAGGTATATTACTTGCATTTAACTTGATATTCTATGACTTAGCACTTTATAATGCCTCTTACATTAAACTTGATATTGACAGCTGAGTGGTGGGAACTATATGGCCAAGCTTCTCCCAGCTTGCAATAAATTGCTGTTCGTATATTATCACAAACGGCATCATCTTCGGCATGTGAGAGAAATTGGAGTACATTTGCTTTAATTCATACAAAGCAACGAAATCGTCTCGCATATTCTAAGTTAGAACAACTTGTTTTCTGTTATTACAACATGAAACTCAAGTTAAGAGATGAAGAAGCCAAAACCGGTAAAGTTGTGGAAGAAGACTACGTTGACCTGTTGGAAATTGCAGGTCAACATGTGGAAGGTAATGAGGCTGATCCACTGCAAGCATGGATTATGCCAGCTCACTTGGATGATGATAGTGGAAGGCCTGACCCTCGAGTAGCACATCTTGCTAGTGAACACGGTGTTAATGTCGATAGAGTGCTATCTGAAGAAGTGGGGAGTGAGGACGTAGGAAGTGAGCTGTCAATGTCTTCATGGGAGAGATCAATGCTTGGTTCTACCAGTAGACGTGACTTACGAGCTGATGCTACTAGTAAGGGACTTCATCAAAATAAATCTCCAGATGATGATGATGATGATGATGATGGAGGAGATGATGTTGAGACAAACGATGAAGACAAGGATGACGGAGGGGATGATGACGGGGGAAATGAACATGTAACCGATACATATGCACCCTTGAGCCCATTTACTGAAGAGGCGGATTTCACTCATGCCACACAAGATTATGATCATGGGTGTAGAGAAGGAGGAGTAGGAATCGGTGGTGTCGGAAAAGATTACACTCGGACACGAAACATATATGAAGGTTATGGAAACCCATCTTCTTCGGATTCCATGGCAATTAGTTTTGAGTCAATGAGTTTAGGCACCGATCCTAGTAACAACTCAAATGATCCATATGCTTATGGTCCATATCGTCACCCCCTGTTAGACAACCATCTCCCTCAAATGTCACATGAAGATTATGGAGAAGTTAGTTGGGTAAATCCGAACTACCCTATCTATGGAGGAAAAGTAGGCCATTCAAAGGAGATATACGAATACTATGTCCAACAACACATTTCCTTTTGGTCAAATAGCATCAGTTGGCAAAACTTTTGTGTCTTGGTAGATCAAGAGATTCAAGACCAATCTAATTTTCAAGCTGGTCGACACTCTACTTGTTTTTGATCAAGTTCAATGTGTACAATATTGTTAATGCAATATTATCAATAAAATTATGTTTTAATTTAAGTTTATCTTTAAGATTTTATACTGTTAGTGGTCGGCAGATCTATATTCTATCATATGATTCATCATATATTTATCATATCAAAGTCATTTTATAGTTTTTATTAGTCCTATATAACCATTATTGGGTACTTAAGTGTTTACCAAAGTTTCATTCCAAATTTCCGTCATTTGGATCCAATTTCCGTCATTTTTGTTGACCGTAAACGATATCGATATCGATATCGATATTTGGGGCGAGATATCCGTAAATTTGGCGAGCGATATATCCGTTGATATCAATATTTTCATCCTTGCCTGTTGACTAGGTCAACGGTCTCGGAATACTGAATTATCCCTTGTCTGACATTGTTTATCGTTTGTTATGTTCTATATGTATATATGTTAAACTACTTTTAGTACTTTCGAGTTATTGTCAGACGGGAGCAGGATCTTTCACGATTATCGAGGGATAATCGGGATGGGTCCTATCAGGACGGGTCCTGACACCCTTACTGTGTTTGGGCTTTTGATTCTGCGATTTAGATATTAATTGCGCTTTCATGGTTTGTTCTAGGTGGTCCTTTGTGTATGTTAATTTTGTTGGTGTGAGGGGGGTTTTGCTCAATTTTCTCTTGATTTGACATTGAACAGGTTACAAATTAAACCCATGAGCTCATTTCCAAATTAAAGTTTCTTTCCCTATTTTGTTTTCTTGGTATCTTTTTTATTTACGTGGTGCTTAATTTGTTCTCGCTTAAAATCATTGGCTTTTTTAACTTAAGTGGTGCTTAATTTTTTCTTGCTTGAGTACTGTGAATGTTTCAGTAGACTTATGTTCTGTCCGTCTTATGCATTCTCTTAGTGTTTGAAGCCTTGAGGGGGAAGTTGTGCACCGTTTAAAAACATAGATAACTTTGCAGGTAAGTGTTTGGGTTTTAGTTCTTACATGCTTCAAATAAATTTTTGTTAAGGATTTTTGTTGGTGGGTATTAGCAATTTTTCCGGTATAATCTTGGTTAGATTTTTTGTGGGTTCATTTCCAATCTGTTTAATTTATTTTTATAAAAATTAGTTTGAATTTCAATCAAATTCATATTCCAATTTTTGTGGGTATCTCTCTCACTCCTACAAATTAGTTTGAAATTTCTCTGAAATATTGTAATGTAGGTTGGATTTTCTTTGATGATCCAGCCGATTGAGGTGATTGGTAGTTTTCCAATCTTGCAAAGGGTAGAAGATTCCCTAGTACGTTACTAAACAACACACCAATCTCTAAAATAAGATTTAACAGATTTTATGAAAAATTAAAAAGTATTAAATTCAGTTTTGTAAAAATAAATAAAAAATTAATAATGTGATGAGTATGGTCTGCATGTAATTATCTTCGCAAGTAAAAAATATTAAATTCAGTTTAGATAATAAAAATAAAATTTAATAAAATTAATTCAAATTATGTTTGTTTGTGTTTTTCTTCGTGAGTAATAGCTATCCGCGGGTTACTCATGACCAACCCATCAAATAATGGGTAATTTTTTTCCTACCAATATCTTTGCCATACCATGGTAGCCATGCCCTTTAATAATTATGCCCATCCCTTGACGCATATGCACGTGCCGTAACAGTGCCAAGGGCTAGGAGGCCATACACAGATTAGCACGAGCCCATAGACAAAGAGCAGACAGCGAGCCCGCCGTCGGAGCAATCGATCCAATTACACCACCTGACCCGACACCTCGCCTTTGCCAAGGTACGCATTCTCGGCGACCACTTGTCGTCGTTTGGTGTGAAAGCTATTCTACTTAATCAATTACTTTGTGTGATTCTTCAATGAAGGCTTTTTGAGATGGGGAAAGAGAGCCAGACGTCGGCTATGGAAATAGACGAATCCAAGCAAAACAGCTCCGATCAGATCTCCCCTAAGTTCTCCATTTACGGTTCGCTCTCTGATCCATTCGTTTGCAAAATCAATATATCTTTGTCGACGTTGTGATTTTTTTTTAACTTTTCTTCAATTTTGATTTTTATAGTGTTGCAGCTCTTGAAATCTGCTCAGATGCAACATGGTTTGCGGCATGGTGATTACACTCGATATCGGTATTAGTCATTGACATTTCGTTTATTTTGTGCGCATGGTGAAACAGAAATCGATATATTTTGTTTTTTTCCAAAGAAATTGATATATTTTGTTATTGGGATTCATTTTGTTTTTTTTTTAAATTGTTGCAGGAGGTATTGCACTGCTCGATTGAGAAGGTTGTACAAATCATTGAAGTTCACACATGGCCGTGGTAAATACACCCGCCGAGCCATAACGGAATCGACTGTTACTGAAGCGAGGTGGATCTTTGTTTATCTTGCCTTTTGTTTGTGGAATTGAATTGCATGTGTCAAACACTTGCATTTCCCATCTTGTGATGAAACAATTGTATTTAGGATCAACTGGTATAAGTCGATCTTCTAGGTTTACTGCCCAACTAGCATAAATTTATGAACCTTCAGTATGTAGGAACAGTCATTTTATGCTGAAGAAATTTCTCGGTTTGTTATAGGTTTCTTCATGTGATTCTTTATACTGCGGAGAGAGCGTGGAGCCATGCCATGGAAAAGAGACAGGTTCTGGATGGTCCAAATGCTCGTCAGCGAATCTATCTAATTGGTAGGCTGAGGAAGGCAGTGAAATGGGCTACTCTTTTTGCACAGTTGTGTGCAATCAAGGGAGATTCCAGAACTTCTTTAGAAGCTGAGGTGAGTGCATCTAACATTGTCCTGTTTTGAGTTGCGGGTGTTTTGGCTCTTGCTTAGTATGTCCTCTCCTAAATTTACAATTGTATTTGGGTCATAATACGATGCGGTCCAGAATCCAGATTTTCAGTTGCCATCAGTAGTATGATTAACATATGATTTACATTGATTTAGATTTTAGAAGATTTCTTTTTCAAGTGGCATATTCATCACCTTGCCAACTTTTAATTTTATATGTAGGCTTATGCCTCCTTTATGAAAGGGAGCTTGTTGTTTGAACATGATCAAAACTGGGACACAGCCTTGATGAATTTCAAAAGTGCCAGGTAACTCTACTAAATTATGGACATTGAGTAATGGTTCTTTTATCTTGGAAATGTGTGGACATTGAGTAATGATTTCCTTTAGGACTATTCTTATCAGAGCACTACAACATTGATTTTAGATGATTACTATTTTCGCATGGAGCAAATTATTTTTGGTTTAATGAGTAGTGTATGGTTACACTGGTACTATGTTACAGGGCTGTTTATGAGGAACTTGCAAAATATGGAGACCTGGAGAATCAAGTTTTGTGCCGTGAGCGTGTAGAGGAATTAGAGCCTAGTATTCGATACTGCCTACACAAGGTTGGAGAGTCAAATCTACAAGCCTCTGAACTCCTACAAATTGGTGAGATGCAAGGACCTGCATTGGACCTCTTCAAGGCTAAGTTGGAGGTAGCTTTGATTGTTATAAAAAGTAAACCATACATGTGGTACTTAACTCTATCCCTCAGGGGCTTCTTGTTAGTTTACTGATGACTTGAAGAAACTTGGTTGTAGGCTGTTATGGCTGAGGCAAGATCTCAGCAGGCTGCCTCCATGACAGAGTTTCATTGGCTTGGTTATAGTTTTCCAATTTCCAATGCAAAAACTCGAGTTTCCATTCTAAAAGGTCAGTAATTTGTCTAGTTTATTAAAAAGAATTTGTTTTCCCACTTATCCTTATCAACGAATTTTATAGGTTTGTAAATGGTGGATGACATCAATGAAGTGATTATATTAGTTATATAGGTTTGTAGATGGTAGATGACATCAAAGTAGTTATTATATTTCTCCTTGTTCATGCTTTCTCTCTCTGTAAATGAACATGTGTGCCAGTATGTAACCTTTTTTAATGTTTGTTTTTGTTTCGGAAGATTTAGCTGATGATGGAAAAATTGCAATACATTACTGAAGAAACAATGGTGTATCTAAAGGATTTGAATTCCACAGAAGTACAGAACTGAATTACTCTTCTTTGACTTAGTGCGCTGATTATTAGGACCTTGATGGGGTGGGGAAAGTTGGAATTAAAGCTATGTAAGGTTTTGATGCATGTTTCAAGTGAACTGGAATGAGGAAGAGGGTATTTTGATTTTGTTTTGAACAATTTATAGATCAAACTTGCTTCTCAAAATTTATACGAACAATAAATCATTTAGTTTGAGAAATATGTAAAATTGCTTCTCAAATTTTATACGAACAAGAGATCATATAGTTTGAGAAATATGTCTACTCCATCTTTCTTAGATTATATATCTTATGAAATCTATAAAATTGTTAAACTTGTCTGTTATTCGTCATTTCTTGTTTGATTCTATCTGAATGTGTATAATCCCAATAAAGTGCTTTTTGGTTCTGATGTGACAAATTTGTTCAGCTCAAGAATTGGAGAAAGATATACTTGGTTCATCGACCAATTCGCTTCCAGCAGAGAAAAAGCTAGGCATCTTTGACAAAATTTTCACTGCATACCATGAGGCAAGGAGCTGCATTCGTAATGACTTGGTAGGTAGCTCATCAGTATTAAAACTCTTTTTTTAGCCTGTGCATCATTATCTTGTATCTTTTCATGCGCTCTTCCTGATGCATTGTATTGTATCTAGGCTAATGCAGGTAATTCTGAAAATGTGAAGGATGACCTAAATGGTCTTGACAAAGCTGTTAGTGCTGTATTAGGACAACGAACAATTGAGCGCAACCAACTATTGGTTAGCATTGCGAAGAGTAAACTTACTAAACGACGTGATGACAAAAACGAGAAAGCTACTAAGCCTGAAGAGCTTGTTCGCTTATATGATCTGCTTTTACAGGTTAGCTATCTCTGTTTTTCTTTCTTTCTTGCCTTTCTTCACATGGAGATGCTTTCCCCTTGTTGATTTTCAGTCTAGAGGTATGATTCCTTGTGTTAATGTTGATATTATTGGCAGAATACATCCGATCTTTCAGATTTGGTCAGTTCTGGAAGAGATAGAAAACCAGAAGAAGTAGCATTTGCCGAAGAATGTGAACTTAAAAGTCTGGCTTTCCGAGCAGAAAGGTTCTCTATTTCTTTATACTAATTGGCTTGCTACTCTTCATAGAAGTTATGTTATGGTTATGTTATGGTTATGGGGATCACTTCTGTATGTCCTTTCAGACCACATTGATGTCTCATTGAATATTGAAATCAGGATATCCCTATCTTCTATAAAGTCATTGGCCATGCTTCACTAATCTCTCATGATCTTTTCTCTTGCCCTCATAGGACCTTTATGCAATTATATCAAAGTTTCTTTTTTTAAAACTTGGGTTCACTTTTACATGTCTCTAGTTACAACATATTATCGAGGATTCAGTATATTTATGGTTTCATGTTTGTTATATTTCCTGTACTTCTGAAACAAATAACCAAGGTTCTGCTTTTATCAGTTCGTAGTTGGGTGTCAAGGGACATTATTTGTTCTGCAAATTCATAAGCATCCCAACTTTTCGGCAGGTGTTTCTTTTTGGGTAAATCATACAGCTTGGCTGGTAAGAGGGTAGAAGCTTATGCATTGTACTGTCGTGCTCGTTCTCTTGCTGAGACTGCCCTACAGAAATTTCAATCTGTGAATAATGATGATCAGGTGCGTTGTAATGTTTTTTAATTTTTGTAGTATCAGTGATTCAGCATAAATGTTAAATAAGCATGATTAACCTCTTTATTTTGAATTTTAATTCCTTGGTCTGATGTATATTGGGTAGCTAGCCTACACTACTTGTCTGTCTTGTCCCTAGTCTTTGGGTCCCCATGCAACTTGGAATGAGCTGACATCTTATCATACGATATACCCCTTTTTGTGAATAAGCTGTGAGAAGAAGTAGCATATAATTTCGATTTTTTTTTTGACAGATTTCCATCAAAGAGTTGAAGGTATTGTGTGATGAGTGCAGATCTAACAGTTGTATAGAGCATGCCGCAGGAATTATGGAGGAGCTTAAGGCTCCTGAAAATCTATCCAAAAAGATATCTAATATCAATTTAACTGGCGTTGACAAGAAGGTACAGATTAGTCTTCTCCTCTTCCTGAAAAGATAAACCAATGCTCTGCAGACATTTTTACAAGAAATAATGTTGGCTACTGAGATCTAATCTAGTTTGTAAATCTTTTTTAGTATTTATTTAGTAAATACCGTAAGGGTCTATTTGTTTAGGCAGGCATTTGAATTTGGCCTTGATAACAAGGCTAAATGAGTTGTATAGACCATCAAAATTCATGTATGCTAGGTTTTGAAAAAGAAACCATGAAGAAAACAAATGGATTTGAAAGGAATTTGTGCATATAGCTATTTAAATCCCCTTCTAAAGTAGTTAGTCCAAATACATTCAATTCAGTGTTTTTTGGCAAATTTACACTTGGTATTAAATCCATGATAGTCCTTTTTTTTTGGGGTAATCAAATGCATGATAGTCAGGTTCATCTCTATTTGCATGCAAAAAGGAAGAGATCTACTTGAATCTGGACAAAAAAGGTTGTCTCCCATCTAGGCTTGCCCTTAGACCTTGGACGTCTGGATTCAAGAACTGGGCCGTTTCCTTTTGAATTGCTTGAGGCTACTATGCATTGAAGCTATTACGTCTTTTCTAGGTTGTGAGACACTCAGACTCCTAACCTTCCCACTTGCTACAGTACCTCTGTTGGATAAATGTTTCTGACAAATTTGTATATGAGTGGATCTCTGCAATTATGCTAATTTGGATTTTTTTTTTTTTCAGATGGAGAAATTCCTCCTCGAGAAACTTGACGTCTATGAGTCTGCAGTTGGTGATGCAAATGTGAAAAGTGCTCCACGGATTGAAGCCTTTCCTCCTCTCTTTCAATCAATTCCTCGCAACCCTATTATTCTGGACCTTGCCTACAATCATATTGACTTCCCATCACTTCAACATAGGATAAAGAAAGACAAAAGTGGCTTCCTTAGTAGGTTTTGGGGATGAGTTGTAGGTGAGTTTTTTTTCTTACAGCAGTTTCATTCAAACTCGGAAGATTTCTGGATTTCTGTTCAATGTCCTTAACCTTATAGAAACAATTTTGACGTTAGCAAACAGGAGATATGGAGAAATCAGTTTTTGTTTTTTTTTTCCTTGTGGAATGAAGGGAAATATAAACAATAAGAACGAATTTATGCCCAGGCAAATGCAGTTGTCATTTCTGATGTCTTTTTTTTTGGCTGTTTTGGATTTGTTCTCATCGATGACCCAACGAGGTTTCAAAATTTCAATCAATGGCTAGTGCTTGGAAATGTTGTTGGCCGACTTATCTTCGTTCTGTCATGAATGCTAGAGATGGTCGCCCCACGACCACGATTGATTGGAAGTAACTCCCGCAAGTTAATTATCATGGGCGGTCCTCGATGGCATTTTTGTGATGTGATTCGTGATGAAAATATGGGCAGTATCGGCAGTTTTGCTGATATCCGGGTCGAAATTTGGGGAAAATGGGGGGTCGACGTCAAATTGTAGAGGGAATAAATTTTCTCTCAATATTCAACTTATCGTCTAATATTAAAAAAATATCACTAATATCGGTCGATATCCACCAATATCGGTATCGCCTCCGATAAAAAACGTAAGTTGATTGCTCCGATAAAAAACTTAAGTCTCACGATAGCTGCAATCACCTGACTTTATGTATGGACTCCTAAGAATTTGAGTCCAGAATTGAGATTTTACTTAGATTTTTCACAAAGGGCCGAGAAGTCTTGATGCAGTCGTGCTTTTATCCTCGATTTGTGCGATTCGAGCGTCGATGATGGCAAGGGAAGGCATGAACCTCTGTTCCTTGTCCAAACGAGTCAACCGATGGCAGTTTCAGAGCGTGAGTTCACTGAAATCTCGAGTGATGTCGTCAAGGTTCTCTGAGTTCGCAGCTCTGATTTGTTTAATCTAGAGAGCATTGGAGGCGGATGAAGACATGAAGGAGTTCTTCTGGATGAGAGGATTTGTCTGGTGGAGTGGTGAGGTCGGCCTTGGTCGCAGTAAAGGGCGATGAACCGGTGGTGACGAGTGAGTGATGGCGTCATAGGTAGTCGCAGAGAAGCAAAGGAAATTTAATTGGGATTAATACGGCAATATTTACTCAGACAGGTATGCAATATCTTGTTTTAGTCCATCATTGAACTGAACTCTATATACATTAAAAGAATTGAGAAAATACATGTGCAAGTTGCAAAGTGATTACATCGAAATTGAAATGGTTTGGCAGGGCTGTGTAGGGTTTGCCATCCCATCATCAACTGTGCTCAAAATCGTGCCTCAGTTGATTCAATTTGGAAAAGTATATAAATTTGATCATTATTTATAAGTTTTATTGATTGTTGACTTCCCTATGCTTATTCTTTTATCGCCGGTTCATCCATGTAAGGTTTTTCGAGCTGGTTTGAATGTTGGGATTGCTCCAGAGCTAGTTGCAAATCGACTCATTGTTTGATATGGAGCTCTTGTTCTACAGGTACACCTGCAGATTTTGAGTAGCATATCAACAAACTCTTGTCCAGTCATATTCACACCCATCCAAAAGCTTTACAATGCTTCTTGATTGTTTATTGACTTTATTATATTTTAGGTCCCGCCAAAGAGTCTTGCAGCAAAGGCGGGCATACTTCCCACCACGCGTGGTTTAGCGGGCAATATAGTACTCGGAGATATCATTGTTGCAGTTGACAACAAACCTGTGAGCTCTCTCCCTTACTCAAACTGTTATCTTTTCCAGAAGCATTGGATCGGTTCTTGCATTGATGTTCGAATTCTTATTTTCAGGTTAAAAGCAAAGCAGAGTTCAATAGAGTCTTCGATGATTATAACGTTGGAGATCAAGTAATCTTAAAGATCCAAAGGAACAATGAATGTTTGGAGGTTCCCATCACATTAGAGGAAAAGAGTTCTTGATTTAGGATATATGCTGATGTTTTTTACGTGCTAATCAGCAAAGCTTGTTCTTTAATTGTATCATTATCATAGCATATAAATTTCACTCAATATCTCATGTAGAATGAGAAATTTTATGTATATAATAAGGCCATTTGAAATCTAAACGTGAAAATTAGGAACAAAATCGGAATTTAAAAAGATTTGTTGCCTGAATGTTCCTTCGAACTACATTCTAAACAAA
This sequence comes from Prinsepia uniflora, assembly GCA_032719365.1. Classification (NCBI taxonomy): domain Eukaryota; kingdom Viridiplantae; phylum Streptophyta; class Magnoliopsida; order Rosales; family Rosaceae; genus Prinsepia; species Prinsepia uniflora. The sequence goes on from CM064875.1 coordinate 63,206,777, forward strand.
CCACAATAATCACCATCAACTAAGGTGTCGAATGCCCAAAATGCTAGCTCATCAGGTACTACGGACGGGGTGACCATTGTGGCTATTTTAGCAGAATAGGCAAAGAGCGAGAGGGAGAGAATAACTCATAACTCGAAGGAACGATTTAAATTTAGAAAGTAATAATTTGTATTTGAATTGGATGTTTGATTATAATTTTAATTGCAAGTCCCCCTAATTAGATTTATCATTTCATATTTACTAATAAAATTTACTTATACTGTTAAATTTCTTCTTTATTTGGATTAATTTAGTTCATTTGAAATTCGGGTTCAAAAATCGTCCCAGAATAAAAGCAAATAAAGTAAAAAGCAATTACGCAAAGCACATAAATCGGAATTGTGGGAGGAAAAAAAAAAACTCCCATCAATAGGAGCAAGCCAACTAAACTAAATAATTAACTGCAAAGTGGCAATATTCCTGATAGTAACTTGGACAAAATCAAAATCATATACAAATTCAGTATGAATAGGTGTGAACATAATATTCATACCTCTTAAATTTAATAAATTAATAATAACAAAATAATTTTTGGTGAAAATCAAGATATTCCTCGCATTTAGGCAATAACTAACCCTCGAACTACAGAAAACTCCGATAAAGGAGGAACTCTCCCTAATAACAAAATAATTTAATTTTTAGATATCTTGAAATCATGTCTCCAAAACCATCCGTCTCCAAAACCCCATCAATATTATTTTGATTTATAATTTCCAAACCAAATTTTAATTTAGTTGATGTGGGGCAAATTATTTAAATTAGTTGATGTGAGAGAAATCCATTACAAATTTCTATCGCACATTATCAAATTTAGTATTAAGCGTCTGTTTGTCTTTGTGTTGTCTTTTTCCATTTTTTTTTCAGAGCTTTTAACCTTTCCAAATTATATACAATAAAACATTTCAAGTTCGAAATTTATAAATTATATATATATAACCTTTCCAAATTCGATTCTTATAAAAAAATAAAGTCGATTTTTATTAATTATACACGATTGATTTTTCTTTTTAATGTCTATGTATAAAAATAAAAAATAAAAATGTCTCAATCATTTGTTGGTGACTAGTGACTACTACTCCATAGTCCATATATATGTGGAGCTCTTTTTGTGCCATAAATTAATAAGTCTCAAATTAATGATAAGGCTTTGAACAGTAACTTAGCATTTAAGAAAACAAGACAAGATTTTTAGGTTATTTTTAATTAAGCCACAAATATGAACGAGAATGTTGCTTTCAAAGAGAATTTTCCTAATTAATTATTCTAATCACATATTATATAGGCCTGCCCAGCTTAATTTTGGACTCTAGTTAATTAAGGTGGTAAATTAACTCTCAAGGTGATAAATTAACTCCCTTTTAACTCTAGTTATGCTTAATTATTGCAAGTTGATTATGCATGCAACTCTTATTTTTATTGGTATGAAAAGCTGCTATTATTGACTCCTATCTTAGAAAGCAAGAACCTTAGTTTATTTCTTCTCAGTAAAAAAAAGAAAAAGGTAAAAAATGGATTAATTAATTACTGGATAATAGATACTTAATTAAGCAAAGGTTATTCACTTATTCATGTGTATAATTAATCATTAAGCTAGTTTAAGATAGGAACGGGTTGACGCTGGTATATAGTATGTGCCCAGCTTAATAAATAATATTTGAAAAAAATTCTTTTTCTTATTTTGTATGTATGAGAACATTCACATTTAACTCATATAAATAATGAAAATAATCGTTTTTATTGAGTGCAATTTACGTAATATAACTCATTCATTATGAAGCTTAACCCAAGCCACCATTTTTTTTTTTTGTTAATGAGGAACATGCTCAAGATAAAGCTACGTTAGATTCATGAATATTATTGCCATATAAAACTTTGGGAAGGCTAGGTACGTAGGAATCCACACCACGGCCTCCTGGCTAGTAAAATCTTGGTTTGGTCGTGAAAAAAGCGACCTCACTATATGTGAAGCTATACACAGCCGCAAATTCGTTTTTAACCACTAATTAAGCAATCAGAAAATGGGAAGTTCTTCCCTTCTTACACTTAGATAGATGACATTATTTTACATGTACTTAGATAACATAATTTTACATGTATCGATATCACTATGAGTTACTGATCATGATAATTATTCTTAATTTTTTCTTAAATATGAGATGTCAGATTTGATTTATATAAATAATAAAAAATATTAAATTTACATTTCTATTGAGTAAAATACTACCAATTGAATTGATTACGAAATTTTTGCCCAAATTCACCTATTTTTACAACTAGATCATAGCGAAGCACTACTGAATAGTTTAATTCACCGTGTATTTGAAGTGGCAAAGGAAAACCATACTATAATTAGCATTAGTTAAATACAGAAATAAAGCATGCATGCAGTGATATTAGTGAAGATCATTGATGTGGATTTGTGTCACTACAAAAAAAGATAGACATAATACATTAATAATTATATGTTTTTAATTCTATAGGCACAATTATTGGTGTCCTATAACATGTCCGCTAATAATTATACACCAATAAAATATACATACTTTTTGATCAAAGGATACAAACAAAATGTTTTGTGGCCAATTATTAAAGATCAAAAGATGCTAATGTTCCATGTGCTTTGTACATTCATAGACACAATTATATTATTGTGTCTTTTATTCTAGTTTTTAATTAATATCATAGAGACAAAAAACATAGCCACACTTATATTATTTTGTCCTCCATTGTCATTTTTAATTAATATCACACATAAATTCCATATACATATACAACACTACATTTAAATAAATATTGAATGTTTATTTGCTGCAGAAATATATTAAAATATGTGCTACAGTAGAAATTTATAAATACATATTTTTTAAAAATAAACATCAATTCATATAAGAGCAAATATGGATTGATAAATTCCTACTGTAGCACGTATTTATCAATCCATAAAAAGAACACTTGCTTTAAGAAAGACTGGAGCTACAAACCAGCCCCTAGCCCAGAACCACCCCCAAAGATCAAAAGCTAGACAACAAGGCAAAAACTAACAATGTACATATCACCTACATCATAAACTTAATGCCTTATAAATAATACATCATATACTTTATTGCTCATAATAATACCATAAGGATGTTTACTAATGTAACCACATTTGCCTTACAAAAACAAAAACATGTTTTCATCCACATGTTCATATGCAAAAACTAACAATGATTACTAAGAAGGCATTGGCAAATGCTGCTATACTTCACTAACTAGAATTTTCGATTTGACAATCGTCATGGAAAGTTGTAGCATCCCGTGAAGGCTCCACATAATTTTGAGTTCTTCTTTCAAATTTTCAGCTACTTACTATGCCTCTTGCCTCACAAAATTAATAATTTCTTTCGCCTTATCTGCAGCTAGCCTTAGACTTTGAACCTCCCTTGATATGCCCCTTTGCTCGATAACAATTCCAGGAACGTCCGCCCAAGAAACCCTGATCCTATATTCTCGCATCTTGTTGCTTTTTTCTGGCCCCATCACTTCAGTAAAGATCTTGTTTTGAACTTCAGTTACAACTTCACCACTCTTAATAATCTCTTCCTATGCTCTTTTAAGTTCAGCCTACATCACAAATTACAAACAATGTCAACCAATAATCAGTTATTGCATATCAATTGTCAAGTAATGTTTCAAGTTTACGATTACATTTTTCTTACCATTACATGAGCATATTCTTCATCAACTGCAAGCTGAGTTGCCCTCTATTATGTGCCATATTGAAGAATGTCATTCGATCAGGATCTTCTCCATTATGTTTTTCAACCTATATCATTCATATTTACAATTTGTAGGTCCTTCAAATGATAACAATATTACAATTACTAGTTACATGTAAACTACATAAAAGAATCATGAATTCAAAACATGTTCTATTTATCATTTGGTTTACCGCTAAACTACAATCTTGATGCTAAACTACAATCTTGAAATTTTGTAATTTTTATATCTAACTAAATAATTCAATAGAAGGGCAGCTGCACAAATACCACGCGCAGAAAAATTGGAGCACAAGGTAAAGATTTACCAAGAAAAAGAGATCACAGCCTCACCCAAAGCTAAACCAAGCTTAAAGCAGCTAAGCCAAGGAACCCATTCCAACATAAACATACAAAAAAATACAACGCAACAACAAGGTAGTTACGAGACAAATTTCAAAAAACAGCAACAATGACAACATCATCAAAATCGGGTGATGGACCAACAACACTCATAAAGGCTTCATTGTCAATCATCAAATTCTTTTCCATCTACTTGCAATTTAATGAGTACACTTGTTAACAAACAAAACATTAAACAAATCAAATGGACTTATAAAAATAAATTACCTAAGGGAATTACATCACAATACTTATAAAACAAATCCAATGCCACGATGAGGCAATACCAATAAAGAACAGAGCAGGCTTAGCTGGAAATACCCCAGACTTATGAGTGTCCCCCAAAATTAGCCAATGTAGAAGTAAGGTTTATGCAATACAATGCACATCTAAGTGATAAAGATAAGAGATCTAAAAATTACAGCATTAGGAATTTTATTTTCTTCTTTTCTATTTCTAGGTCATGTCTGAGCCATATATTAAGTTGATTCTTGCATGAATATGTGGTCCATTCCGATCTCCAGAACCATGATATACTTAGGCTTATAATGCTTTTAATCCCCTTCAACATTAGTAATATTGCTTATCTCTATTATCTGAATCACTGAAATTTTAAGTGATTAAAATATAGAATTCTTTGTTGTTGAAAAAAAGAGAGTCTTAATTCAAAAGAAGACAAGCATAACAATATTATACAGCTTGGATTCATTGGACCTAAATCAACACCATCAAATTTTCTATCTACTGGCCCCAACACCAAAGAAAATCTAAGCATAAAAATGAATACATAACATAAAGAGAACCAAAACATAAACAGAGCTATCAAAAACAAACTCATCAAAGTTTTCATCTCATATCGCCAACTATTTCGAATTTTCTAATTTTGAGCTCTCATTGGAGAACAAAGAAGCGATATAATCGAGTGGTGAAAAATCGGTACAAATTGTTTGTCACCTACTACAAAATACATGAACTGATGTGATGATCCTACACGCTTGCAGATATATAAAAAAACAAGAATTTGAATTGGAGAAGCCTTGAACTTGAAGCAATCCTAAAAGATGATCATTATTGTTGAATCAAAGATTGAATCCGCCGCGAAAAGTTCTCACAATTCCTGCAAACAACAAACAATTAGCTATCGTTGCCTCGATCGATTTACCCGGGGGGTTGTTCGACCAAGAACACTCTGATGCTTAAGTTAGCTTTGAGAGAGGAAAAGGATATACTTCGAAGCGAAGAATCAACGTACCTTGGAAATGAAATGTGCCTCGCTATTTATAGGAAAATCTTGGGAGCCTTAGAGCGTTCTGATTGGTCGGTTAAATATTTAATTAATAAAAAATATATTATTAATTAAATATACTATTTAATAATTGTAATGATGGTTCATCATGATAGTAATGACAATTATTGTATTTTAATATCAATATTAATTATCCATTATTAAGAATAACGACAATTAACTCTCGGGGTGAATATTGATATTACAGAGATTTTAACCCGATCAAATAACGTATTTAACTGGTAAATAGATTATTTAATGTGCGGGTGTTTTCAAATGATCAGTGTTATTGCCAGGGGCGATTTGGTCATTTTTGGGAATTACGGGCCACGTGGCAGCTCCATAATTTTCGGATGATTTTGGGTTCTACAATTATTATTCTTCCAACTGAAATCAAGGACCACCACCCTTCAGATATCAATCAAAATAAGTAATTATTTATACCCCCTTTTACCACTCCATTTTTTTTCTTATTACTTTTTAATGGCTTTCAATAGTCTTTTTTGCAGACTTGCTTGCTAGAAGTAATAATTGGAATTGTGCTTCTAATTGTGATAGTAGTCCTCGTAGCTTAATGAGAATCAGAAAGTAAACTCAAGACTTGCTAAGCATCCCGATTGATCCCAAGGTAAAGCTGAAAAGTAATAAATTGAAACCCACAAAGACTATTTAAAGTTGAACCTTGCTAGCAATGGAGAAGGAGCAAGTACGACACCTACCCTATAAAAAATCTGAAACGAAACAATCCAATCAAACAAGATTGATCATCCCACTTAGTTAAAATTAAATGAACTTACCGCTTCAGACATTGTCTTCTCAGTCGTCAATAGTTATTAAATCGCTCATTCCATGTCTGATTGGCGTCTTCAGCGGCAGATACGCTTGCTCTTTGGGGCAGAGGTCTTCAGTGGCCTTCTCAGTCTCACTCACTCGATTGAGATGTTAGGTTTAGGTTGTTAACTTTTTTTTCCTTAACCCTAACTTACTTAATTTATCCAACGGCTCAGATTCATTTCAATTGGATGATGGATATTCACAATTTGTGATAGATACGGTTTTTTTGTGTCCATAGATAATTTGGTCGGAAAATTGAAGATTGATCGGAAAATCAAGAGGGAGCCCTTAATGTTTTCCCCCTTATTTTTTCCTACATACATATTATATGGTTTGTTTCACAAGTTAGGAGCCCCTGGTTCTAATTTAATATGTTGATTATTTATATTTTAAAATCATAATATTATATAAATAATCTTGCAAATATGATATAATAATATTTAAATAATAGAAATTAAATCAAATAATTTTATAAGTGTGTAATTACTATTTACTTATATTCACCGTTCACAATCTTACATTCATAGCATTGACAAAAAATTCTAAGAGATTAAAAATAAATTGAAACCTTTAGAATTGACTAAAAGGGTGACAACAATAACAAAGACATGATATAATAATATTTAAATAATAGAAATTAAATCAAATAATTTTATAAGTGTGTAAATACTATTTACTTATATTCACCGTTCATAATCTTACATTCATAGCATTGACAAAAAATTCTAAGAGATTAAAAATAAATTGAAACCTTTAGAATTGACTAAAAGGGTGACAACAATAACAAAAACATTATGCATTAAAATCAAATTTTGTAGTAAACATTAACAAGGGTGACAACCTTAAATATATAAAAATTAAGACACCAATAAATAAAAGTGTGTTAGTTGTGAAACAATAGACACAATTAATTATGTCCACAATCGGAAAAGTTTTGACACATTCGCAAATAAAGTGATCCCCACTTGTATTGGTCCCTTGACGCCAATTTTGCTGTAGTGTGGTAGGGAACATGGTTGATGTTTGCAAAGAAAGAGGTGTACATAGAAGATTTGGGTGGTGTTTCAACTTAGGTTGTACGCATGGGTTCCAGAGTCTATAATTATCGGGGAAATTTCACTTAATTCATATATTTTTTGAGTCTCCAATTGCTCATATTATTGTTTGACCTAATTCAAATGGATCCATCTTCTGCAAATTTGCTATTTATGTATAGCAGACATGATTAGCAAACTCCATGAACCCACACTTAGTTTAAAACTAAACACGTACATTAATCTCAAATAAAGAAAGAGACTCTCAATTTATATAAATTTGTTATCATTTTTAGGAACAGATTAAACTTTTATTATCAACGAAACTCATTCAAAAGAGAATCACTATTTATATGAATTTTTTATCACCTTTAAGAATAGATTTATCGTCTACTGAATTTATGTGTTTGAACTGACTTAGACCAAAATAGCGGCTCCTTCATCCAAAAAAAGGCGACTCCCTATATATTTGTGACTGAGGTACATAAATTGGAATATTTCTGTAACGATTAATTAGTGAAGTTTATCTAAGCTCTATTTGAACGTTGTCGGCCATTTTATATAACAAATACATGTATGAGGTGACAACTACTAATGAATTTAGAACAAATTTCGTTAATATTTCTTCAAAGAGTAATTGAAGTGCTGAGACAACGTACGTTCATTACTGCATATGGTAGTGGCTCTTTGTCGAAAACTTGATCGAGCATCTGAAGTAGACTATAAAGTTTGAGTAAACATGAGCTCTCTAATCTTTGGAAGAAATGCAGCTACCATCTCAAAAATTGGTGTCGATGATCTGGAAGTACCAAAAAGATTTTTTTTTTCTTTTTTTGGCCAGTGGCAATACCAAAAATATTTGGAAATTAGAGATTTTGGATTCCAATGTTCGTGAAATCAAGGGGTTTGAGTTCATTTGACCTATGTCGTTAATTAAGTATTATTTTATATTATTTTATACTCTATATACTTGACTTTTAATATTAAAATAATAAATAATTTGAGAAAATAATTTATTTTGTGGGATTTTTGTATAGTTAAATAAAGCTTGGAATTTTGAGCTTTTTGGCAAAAAAATCGTTCCAATCGGAATTCGAACGAAGAAATTATAGACGAAATTCGGTGGATTTATATAAATCCATTTTTAAAACTTAAAATCCATTAAACTCAGCCCAAAATTATGAGCCCAAAACTCCTGTTTTAGCCCAGGAGCCCAGTTTGTAAGGCCCAGCGACGCGGCCCAAGTTTCAGTCTGCAGCCCAATTCGTGAAGCCTATGTAACGACCCGGACGTTCAAAAAATGGAAATTTGGAAAATTTGAAAGAAATGACGATTTTGCCCTTAAGTAATGGGTGAACGGTTGACTTTTTTCTCGGACGGTCAACTAGACTTTTACCGATGACTGTGACGTAGTTCGGGACGTCACGAGTTTATAGACAGGTGGCACGCCCGATTCCGACATTCGAGGAGGAAGTTATGACGTTCGGAAGTTCAAGGGAATTTTCGTAATTACGACGAAAAGGGGGAAAATGTTGACTTTTTGATTGACCACTAATTTTCACACAATTCGAGGACCGTTAGGTAGGTCTCGATGCCCTGAGTCCGTAGACAGGCGGCGCGCTGAAAACGGACATCGGACGGTTGAGATACAAGTTTAGAACGAGAAGGGCATTTTGGTAATTTTGTGCAGCAGAGCAAAATGGTAATTTCCTAGGAGATAATAGAGACTGCCGTGAATGGGTTATGAGGGAATTCTTCAGAAACAGAGCACGGGTATGCATTTTTTTATGAAACAAATTGGTTGGGCTGAGTGACTAAATTCTTTATGCTTTGAGTGGGAGACATGGGCGTGCTGAAGGCAGAGCATGGGTGGATTTTCTCTAAAGCTTGGTGCGGTTGGGAATGGAAACAGAGCACTAAACTGGTTTTTTTTTACAGGTGAGCAGAGCACGGGTGACTTAATTGTGGGTTTGAAGTATTGAAATCGTTGCTGGGAAGGACTGAGTGAGAGAACAGAGACAGAGAGAGAACACATCAATTCTGTTCAGTGTGAGAGTCCTGTGAGATCAAATGGTGATGAATCTTGCTTGTGACTGTTGTGAGAAAAACTGAGGAACATGGGGATCGGGAAACCCCAATCCTCTCAAACTTGATCAAATAGTGGTAGAGAGTGAATGAGAAAGGGAGCATGGACTGTACAGAGCGTGACGGTGCTGATACGATGCGCCGACGTGGACGGTGGCCTAAGGAGTGAGGAAAACAGAGAGGTACGAGCACCCTGTTTCATTCAAATGGTGCTTGGACGTTGTGCGCTAAGATAAGGGCAGTGATGAACATGAGGTTGCTCAGGGAGGTCAGGGAAGACAAATGAGGTTGCTCAGGGAGGTCAGGGAAGACAAATGAAGCTGAGCTCGAGGTTGGCCGTGGGCGGCAGCCCTCGAACCCGAGGACAGGGTAAGTGTCTTCAGAAATGGTAACTAGGATTTGATTGTTTTTAATCGAAAGTGATAACTGGGAGTTGTTTCTGGCACTGCTAGGAATGTTTTGGGAGCAGAATGGACCGAGGAGGTGACCAGGATTGCTACAACTCGAGGACAGACCATGGCTTGTTTAATTGACGATTTGGGAGGTAAGCTAGGTCTCTGATTCTTAGCTTTTGACGTCTGAAAAAAATTAGGAATGAAGGGAAGAAGCCTTTGGGTTTTAAAGGAACGAAATTGGACTAGAATTAAGCAGAAAACTGCCCACGCCGGTTCAAAATCGGACTGGATTTGCAGACCGGTCGACCTGAGAAAGACGATGACACTGTTCACGCGCGTGGATTTCACGAGCAGAAAGTTCCAGACGCGCGTGGGGGCGCGTGAAGGGTAGTTTGGGGAATATTTCAACATGACTTTTAAAGTATTTGATGTAACAAACATTTTAGCACTGATTTCGAGTCAATCGGACATCGTCTCGGTAGTTTTCGGGATGTCCAAAGGTTTTAGGACTCGGTTAAAAATAGTTAAAAATTCGGGAAAATTACGGGGCTTTAGTATGAACTTTGTGAAGTAGTTTGTGACCTTGTCATGGGATTTGAACAGGTTCATGGAAGCCGGTGATAGTGGATTGGCCGGGAACGGCGTAGGTGCACGCGTGTCGAGGCAACAGCGAAATGTGTGTGAGTGGACTTTGGTTTTATAAATATTATGCATGCATAACTGTTTCATATGGATTATGATTGTGATTATATGATGTTGATTTGAATATTGGTGAATTATATGGTTTCACGCATTTCGAGACGATTTACTTGCTTGCACGTAAATCGAAGTTTTCCGATTTTACACTGATTTTTCCATACTTATGGTTTTGGATATGATTTCATGAAATGGTTTTGAAATTGGAAAGATAAACTCGGGCATGAAGCCCAATTGTTTTGGAAACCTCGGACTTGGAGTCCAATTGATTTATGTAATCGGGTCGGGGGCCCAATTGCTTTATGAAATCGGGCCAGGGGCCTAGTTATTTACGAAATCGTGCTGAGACTCATTTGAGTTATATAATCGGGCCAGGGGCCCAATTGATTTATGGAATTGGGCCGTGGGCCCAGTTGATTTACGAAATCAGGCCGTAGGCCCAGTTGATTTACGAAATCGGGCATGAGGCCCAGTTGGTTATAAATGTGATTTAGGGGGCGGGGACCCTAAATGGATTTGAATAAATGGTTTTGGATTTGAAAATCAGATGTTTGGACTTGTGATGGTTTTATGGAAATTCTGGGCAGAGCCCTTGAGATGTTTTGAAATGATTGATAAACTGTTTTCCATAAACCATCTTGATACCAGGATATGTGATGGTCTCCTCCATGTGTCTGGGACACTGGGGAAGTCACAGTGCATTGCCTGCGAGGGGTCATTATACGGAGCTACTGGACCGTATGATGACTCAGGAGCAGGAATGCTATGATTGGACGTCTGGGACGTCAGACATCTGGGATGTCAGAGATATTGACCAGGTGAGACCCCGGGTAGCACGCGTTGCTTATACCGTGAGATATGATGTCTGGAACGCTAGGCATCTGGGATGCCCAAGGTGGTTTAAACAGGTTTTTCTTAAATGTTATTTATGGTTGTGGTTTGGGCGATGGCCCACTTGGAATTGGAATTTGGTTTTTAGGTTTTGGGCTTAGTTCCCACATTTGGTTTTGAGTTATGGTTTCTGGGCTAAGGCCCTAATGGCTTGGTTGAGTAAATGTTTTGATTACTGGTTTTCGAATGCATGCATTGGTTTTACGTGGAGGGTAGAAACGCTTTATGTAACTGTTTTATAAACTGAATTATTTTTTTCCACTCACACCTTTTGTGTTTTTATTGATCCTCCAGGTCGTGGCGCATTGATCGAGGCTGATCGAGAGGCGGAGGCATGAGTGAGTACGTGTGTGGCTATCCTTAGTTTGGCATGTACTGAGGTTAATTTGGGAACTTCAGTCGACTTTCCAGACGGGAGTAGGACCGAGCACGATTATCAATGTCCCTTCGGGGGCGGTCCTGTCAATTTGGTATCAGAGCACTAGGTTGCTGATTCTATTGCCACATCATGCCTCCGGAGCGTAAGCCTCGTGCGCGACCTGGTAGTGAGACGGGTAGACGAGGGTGTATGAGACCTCGTGATAGATCTCGAATGAGATTGACCCTGGATTGAGGGTCAGATGTCATGTAAAATACACTGTGAACTACTGTTTGTTAGATGTAGAATTGTGTGGGTAGCAGAGACGAATGAGCCTAGTGGCTAGAAGGGTTGCATAATCGAGCAAGTTGCACTCGTGATGGGATTATTCACAGTGGATTCCTTAAGTGGAATGCGTGTTTAAAGAGTCTAAAATGTAATTGGATACTTCTTAGGCCTTATCGGTCGTATAAGATATGGTTGAGCATCAGTATTTGCTCGGGGACTGAGTATGTCAGTGATGATATGATTGATTGGTTTGAGACTGGACTCGAGAGGAGTCGAGATGTGGATGTGGGATGCAAAATGAGTCCGGATATGGGTTAGAAACGTGAGATGAGTCAGGACAGTGGTTAGAGACTTGAGAGGAGCCATGGTAAGGAATCAAGGCTCGAGAGAAGCCTGAAAGGCTGATTGAGGAACTTTTGGCACTTAGGATGCTAAGGACTGGTATGTGGTCAGGTATTGAGGAGTTAGGAAATTATGACTTGGTTTTGTTTTGGATTTGTGGGACGTGTCAGTGTCCTTAGTGCTTGAGGTTCGGGCGGAGACCTGAGGGATACAAGGATTTGGACTTAGGAGATAGTCCAGTTCAGTGGGACGCAAGTCGGGTCCACTGGGAGGTAAAGTAACAAGGGTAATTATACAGTAATAGTTATGATTGTGAGTTGTCTTGTCACGTCATAAGGAAATGGCGATGTAGATTGATGGATATAAGTGAGATGGGCACTGTTGGGGGTGTGTTAGAGTGGGGATTGGCTCCTGTATTGACTGTTGATATGACAGACAAGGGAAGAGTTAGTGGGGCCCTTGATGGACCATAGGGGTGTGGTCAGTTGGGACCACATGCCCGGGGATTTGCAATTCTTTCGTAGGAAGCCTGAGTAACCCTGGAGTGATGACCTGGATACCTACTACGTGTGGTCATGATCTAAGTTTAACCCGGACGTATGTATTGGGTAGGTCCCGGGTTGTCCACTCTTCCATGTCTTGAGATTGGCTATTGGTCGAGTATGGTGTTATTTGTGATTGGTTATGGTATGGAAGTTGTTGAACCGACTCGAGTTACCGATGTGGTACTTTGATAATAGTTATGCGGTAACCTTGGTAGTTATATGGTAAAATTGGTGAGATTTAAGGGGGGTAGACTTATCGATGTGAAGTTACCCAGGATGACTGGTGTCGTTCGCCTAGTGGCTGACTTAGACTTGGATGAATTGGATGTCATCCTTGGATTGGATTGATTAATGACTCATGAGAACTCTATCGAGTCTGTTGATTAGGAAGTGATGGGTGGAATCTAGGATTCCAGAGGTTATGTTTCAGGGAGACTCGAGGGTGTTACCCTCTAGGATGATTTGGATCCTCACAATCAATAGATGGTTAGTACGAGGCATTCAAGTTTACTGGTCACATGTGTGGCGTCTGTGCTTCGTGTATGAGATGCCTAGTGAGGGTTGAGGATGCTCAAATTTCTTGACATATTCTTGAGGTTTTGCCAGAATGAGAAATTGAGTTACGATGATTTGAGTTTACATGTTGATTTTGGACGATTTAATGAGGTACCGGTATGGAATAAGGATTTCGTATCACGAGTTAAGGAATGGTGGTTTCGTGGGGAGATTGTGGTTAGCGACCTTATTAAGAGAGGCCAACATGGTGGTGATCGTTGATTTTGAGTAAAAGAGAGAAAAGGATAATGGCCGGTTATGGTATGGCTAAGATTAGTTGACGGTGATACCCTTGGACAGCCATTTGGGCTAGTCATAGATGAGAGAGGAGGAGTCGGGTAGTCTGACCACATTTAGACGATGTATGGTACCATGATTGATGATTGGTTAGAATATTTACATGTACCGAGGGGCGTGTAATGTACTGAATAGATGTATTGAGTGCCCTTAGAGAAGGAGATATTTGAATAAGTGTTAGGTCTGATAGACCAGAGTAGGTTTGGGAAACGTGATTTGGTTTGAGATTGTTGGAGACCACAAAGGATTGTAGGGGGTTCTCTACCATGTTTCTCCAGTTATGGTGATTGACCCAGAAGGAGGTCAGAGTTATTGGAACTGAGAACTGAGTGTTGATTGGTTAGTGTCCTCCTATGTACAGAGGAGTGTGTGAGATACTGGACAGATGTAGCGAATGCCTTAGGACGAAACTTATGGTTAAATAAGTGTTAGTTCTGGTAGAACGAATAACGGTAGGGATTAGCGTGAATCCTAGGAAAAACAGACGTATTGGTCAAGGGAGATAAGAACTGAGTTAGGATGGTTACAAGTGGAGAGAAGGTGACTTATGTTCGATCTCTCACTTTGAGTTTGGGGATTCGGTGAGTCGGGTGTTGATGCTAGTTGAACCCTCAGAAGTTGACCTTCCTTGTATGAGTTAAGATCGACCCACGAGGTTGAGAATGCAGAGGTCATATACCATTGGAAAGGAATGTACGAGTACGGCGTCGACCATCAGGATTAGTAAGAATGGATAAAAAGAAAGGCTTAATGCGTGATAAGGTGATGGTCAGAATAAATTGGGATTACGACCGCTTGGGCGAATCAGGTACTATTGGGGAAAGGATTGTAATGTTTGATAACTTGAGGATAGGTGAAATCCTGTTAGTTATGGAACTCCATAGAATTGGAGTAATACATGATTTCTGATAACTTGGCCGGTTGGCATCCAACTACAGAACCATACTTGGTGTATGGTGGAGTCGAGGTTAAGAGAAGGGTGTGATTTGTGATACAGTACGAATAAGATTGTATGGAGCGCTTATTGGCAATAGGAAGGAATCAGGAGAAAGGTTGAAATCATTATACATAGTGACCCTGGGAAAATGGATTTGGTGTAATTGACCTAGTGGGGAGAATGAGTTCCCAAGCTATTGAACCTTATGAGTTTATTGGCCTGGTGGCCTGATGACACATGAGCGGTTTTAGCCATGGGATCATGTCACGAGTGGATGACATGCAAACGAGAAGAGATGACAGATTTTGTGTTTCTTCGATTGTGTGGACTCGAACTTGAGCTAGACTACGTATCTCGAGTAATTATATAGTATGACTGCCCACGGGGCAGGGATTTATACAGAGTTTGAGACTGGTGGGTGGTGTGATTCTATAAGTTGGGTATGGCTTATACCCGTTTGAGAGTGTTTATGTTTGGGAGTATCGTAGATATGTATCCTCGGGAAAATTTTATGGCTCCCACTAATTGGAATTTTGAGGACGAAATTCTTTAAGGGGGGTAGATTGTAACGACCCGGACGTTCAAAAAAGGGAAATTTGGAAAATTTGAAGGAAAAGACAATTTTGCCCTTAGGTAATGGGCGAACGGTTGACTTTTTGCTCAGGCGGTCAACCAAACTTTGACTGATGAATGTGACGTAGTTCGGGACATCACGAGTTCATAGACGGGTGGCACGCCCGATTCCAACATTCGAGGAGGAAGTTATGACGTTCGGAAGTTCAAGGGTATTTTCGTAATTAGGACAAAAAGGGGGAAAATGTTGACTTTTTGATTGACCACTAATTTTCACACAATTCGAGGACCGTTAGATAGGTCTTGATGCCCTGAGTCCGTAGACAGGCGGCACGCTGAAAACGAACATCGGACGATTGAAATACGGGTTTAGAACGAGAAGAGCATTTTGGTAATTTTATGCAAGAGGGCAAAATGGTAATTTCCTAAGAGACAATTGAGACTGTCGTGATTGGGTTCTGAAGGAATTCTTCAGAAACAGAGCACGGGTATGCATTTGTTTATGAAACAAATTGGTTGGGCTGAGTGACTGAATTCTTTTTGCTTTGAGTGGGGGACATGGGCGTGCTGAAGGCAGAGCATGAGTGGATTTTCTCTAAAGCTTGGTGCGGTTGGGAATGGAAACAGAGCCATAAACTAGTTTTTTTTACAGGTGAGCAGAGCACGGGTGACTTAATTGTGGGTTTGAAGTATTGAAATCATTGCTGGGAAGGACTGAGTGAGAGCACAGAGACAGAGAGAGAACACATCAATTCTATTCAGTGTGTGAATCCTGTGAGATCAAATGGTGATGAATCTTGCTTGTGACCGTTGTGAGAAAAACTGAGGAACAGGGGGATCGGGAAACCCCAATCCTCTCAAACTTGATCAAATAGTGGTAGAGTGTGAATGAGAAAGGGAGCATGGACTGTACAGAGCATGACTGTGCTGACACGTTGCGTCGACGTGGACGGTGGCCTGAGGAGTGAGGAAAACAGAGAGGTACTGACAGGACCCGTCCCAACTGGACCTCGATAACCGTGCCTGGTCCTGCTCCCATCTGACAAGCTAACTGAAGTCCCGATAGTACCCTTCAGCACCTGTCAAACCAGGGATAACTATACTGATTTCTGCTCATGCCTCCGCCTCGAGATCAGCCCCGAACGTTGTGCCACGGCCTGGAGGGTCATCAAAAACAAAGGTGTGAGTGGGCAAAATAATATAATTTAAAATACATTTGAAACACATCCGTTACCCTCCAGTTTTACAAATCATGCATGCATAGGATAAAACACATGAATAACAACAAATCCGGCTCTTAAGCCCAACATGTGAAAATATTCGAATCATTTAAATCACTTTATAAAATCAGTTCACCACATAATAAAGCATATAACTCGGGAATTACACATCCGAGGATCCTCTGGGAATTACACATCCAGAGTCGGCATCCAATTGCTGGGAATTACACATCCAGCCTCACCGGGAATTACACATCCGGTCTCACCGGGAATTACACATCCGGTCCCTCTAGGAATTACACATCTGGAGTTCCTCCAGGAATTACACATCTGGAGTCATCAAACGTCAATACACAATCAAAAAGCATTATTTCAAATCAAGTATCAAAACCATGTCAAAACCATTATCACGGGTCCACATGCCCAAATCTCATTTCTCGTCAATCCGTAAAATCATTAAATAATTCAATACACGCAAATCCGTAAAATCATATCCGAAAACATCACAAATCCATTAAATCCAGTTCCCAACTCATAATCCAAGCCAAAACCAATCACAAATCCCTGGCCTTCACCCAAAATAGTCATTTCACATTTTCTCGAAAAACGTGCCCGAAGCACCGATTAAAATAATCATTAAATCTGAAAATAATCACATCAAATCATTTCAATTCAAATCATGCCATAAATCATATAAAACATTTAACTATGCATGCATATCAATTTATAAAACAAACGTCCACTCACACACCGTCCAACTGCTCGTTTCCCGCGCTGCACGCGTTTCCGTAATTTCCGACACTCGCTCGGAATCTTGAATCCTGTTCACAATCATTATTCAAGGTTACTAACAAGTCAATTTACATTATCTAATTTCCCCATAATTTTCCGGGAATTTAATATTAATTAAATACGAAACTTAAATCTTCGGACCCTCAAAACATTATCGAGACGGTATCCGATTGATTTGAAACCAAAACCAAAATGATCGTTACACTGTATAGAATAAAACACATGTTGACCACTTTCCCAGAAAACAGCCCACGCGCCCTCACGCGCCGCCGCAAGCGGCTGCGCGTGAGTTCACGCGCCTTGCTACAGTAACCGTGAACAGTTCCCTTCCTTACCCGTTTCTCTGATAAACGGATCCTGCGACCCGCGATCAGACCCGATTAGGTCTTCACCAATTTGAACTCAATTTTACCGTTTCTTTCACTTATTATCATCTATTCCCTATTTCTAACCGATCTGTGACCTCAATTTAGTGAAATCAGGCCCTGAAACCCACGACTCAACATCGAAACCCGACGGGTCCCAATTCGGGTTCGACCAAAACACGACCTGTAACATTCAATTAATCATACCAGAAGCATCTAATAGTCATTCTAAATATGAAATCGAAGTCAATTTCAAGAATCATCACCTCTAAGTAATCGAACCCAAGCTCTCACTTCAATGGCGTCGCAGAGCCTGTTCTCTGTCGATTCGCCTCCAATTCCTTGCCCAATTGATTTGATTCGCTTCGTTGAGCTCCCAGAAGACTAAATATCTAATCAATTTCATCCGAAACGTTGTACAAAATCAAAATCGACATTTGGTGTTCTTAGGTGATTTTCGGGTTTGTTCTTGGATTTCCAGCACGATTTTCTCTCAATTATTCCTTCAATCTTACTCGTTTTCTCTCTACGTTCCTCTTCCCGTTTCAAACTCTCTCTGTTTCCCCCATTTCATTGATCAATTTGGTCAATTTTAAACAAAGGAAATGGACGGTTGAATTTGTCATATTAGGCATTCAAATAATGCCACTAATTTGCTTAAGCAAGTGACAAATGTCACTTAGGAATTAATCTCAATCCAAATAGGCTGATTCAGCCAAATCAAGACATATTTTATCAATTAAGTTCACCCGTTAAAGACAATTACTGTTTTACCCTTATCGTAACAAATTACCAAAATACCCCTCTTCGTTCTAGACCCATAACTTTCTCGTTCGGACTCCGATTGACGCATGCCGCCTGTCTATGAACTCGTGACGTCCCGAACTACGTCACGGTCATTGGTCAAAGTCCGTTTGACCGCTCAAATCAAAAGTCAACTTTTTGCCTAATTCCAGGGGCAAAATCGTCATTTTCCCCGAAGTTTCCAATTTCTCCCTTTTTGAATGTCCGGGTCGTCACAGGTACGAGCACCCTGTTTCATTCAAATGGTGCTTGGACGTTGTGGGCTAAGACAAGGGCAGTGATGAACATGAGGTTGCTCAGGGAGGTCAGGGAAGACAAATGAGGTTGCTCAGGGAGGTCAGGGAAGACAAATGAAGCTGAGCTCGAGGTTGGCCGTGGGCGGCAGCCTTGGAACCCGAGGCCAGGGTAAGTGTCTTCAGAAATGGTAACTAGGATTTGATTGTTTTTAATCGAAAGTGATAACTGGGAGTTGTTTCTGGCACTGCTAGGAATGTTTTGGGAGCAGAATGGACCGAGGAGGTGACCAGGATTGCTACAACTCGAGGACAGACCAGGATCGGTTTAATTGACGATTTGGGAAGTAAGCTAGGTCTCTGATTCTTAGCTTTTGACGTCTGAAAAAAATTAGGAATGAAGGGACGAAGCCTTTGGGTTTGAAAGGAACGAAATTGGACTAGAATTAAGCAGAAAACTGCCCACGCCGGTTCAAAATCAGACTGGATTTGCAGACCGGTCTACCTGAGAAAGACGATGACACTGTTCACGCGCGTGGATTTCACGAGCAGAAAGTTCCAGACGCGCGTGGGGGCGCGTGAAATGTATTTTGGGGAATATTTCAACATGACTTTTAAAGTATTTGATGTAACAAACATTTTAGCACTGATTTCGAGTCAATCGGACATCGTCTCGGTAGTTTTCGGGATGTCCAAAGGTTTTAGGACTCGGTTAAAAATTCGGGAAAATTACGGGGCTTTAGTATGAACTTTGTGAAGTAGTTTGTGACCTTTTCATGGGATTTGGACAGGTTCATGGAAGCCGGTGATAGTGGATTGGCCGGGAACGGCGTAGGCGCACGCGTGTCGAGGCAACGACGAAATGTGTGTGAGTGGACTTTGGTTTTATAAATCTTATGCATGCATAACTGTTTCATATGAATTATTATTGTGATTATATGATGTTGATTTGGATATTGGTGAATTATATGGTTTCACGCATTTCGAGACGATTTACGTGCTTGCACGTAAATCGAGGTTTTCCGATTTTACACTGATTTTTCCATACTTATGGTTTTGGATATGATTTCATGAAATGGTTTTGAAATTGGAAAGATAAACTCAGGCATGAGGCCCAACTGTTTTGGAAACCTCGGACTTGGAGTCCAATTGAGTTATGTAATCAGGTCGGGGGCCCAATTGCTTTATGAAATCGGGCCAGGGGCCTAGTTATTTACGAAATCGAGCTGAGACTCATTTGAGTTATATAATCGGGCCAGGAGCCCAATTGATTTATGGAATCGGGCCGTGGCCCCAGTTGATTTACGAAATCGGGCCGTAGGCCGAGTTGATTTACGAAATCGAGCATGAGGCCCAGTTGGTTATAAATGTGATTTAGGGCCGGGGACCCTAAATGGATTTGAATAAATGGTTTTGGATTTGAAAATCAGATGTTTGGACTTGTGATTATGGAAATTCTGGGCAGAGCCCTTGAGATGTTTTGAAATGATTGATAAACTGTTTTCCATAAACCATCTTGATACCAGGATATGTGATGGTCTCCTCCAGGTGTCTGGGACACTGGGGAAGTCACGGTGCATTGCCTGTGAGTGGTCATTATACGGAGCTACCGGACCGTATGATGACTCAGGAGCAGGAATGTTATGATTGGACGTCTGGGACGTCAGACATCTGAGATGTCAGAGATATTGACCCGGTGAGACCCCGGGTAGCACGCGTTGCTTATACCGTGAGATATGACGTCTTGGACGCTAGGCATCTGAGATGCCCAGGATGGTTTAAACAGGTTTTTCTTAAATGTTATTTATGGTTGTGGTTTGGGCGATGGCCCACTTGGAATTGGAATTTGGTTTTACGGTTTTGGGCTTAGTTCCCACATTTGGTTTTGAGTTATGGTTTCTGGGCTAAGGCCCTAATGGCTTGGTTGAGTAAATATTTTGATTACTAGTTTTCGAATGCATGCATTGGTTTTACGTGGAGGGTAGAAACGTTTTCTGTAACTGTTTTATAAACTGAATTATTTTTGTCCTGACAGGACCCATCCCAATCCCCCCGGGATTACCGTGGAATGTGCCCTGCTCCCGTCCAACAAGGGGTGTCAGACAAGGGATAACCAACAGTCACTGCCCAAACGGGGCTTCCAGAGTGCGCAAGGATCGATGGAGGAGGCGTGCAATGTCCCATTCTCTGCTGCAGTCGCATCCGGGATCAACCTGAAAGGCATTAAAAACCAAAAGCTGTGAGTGGACGAAAATCATTAAGTTTAGTAAACACAGTTATAAGACATTTATGTCCTCCAATAAAAACGTATGCATGCCACGAAAACCAGTAACCAAAACGTTTGTTCAACCAAGCCATTAGGGCCTTAGCCCAAAAACCGTTAACTTAAAACCAAGTGTGGGAACTCAGCCCAAAACTGTGGAATACCACTACCAGACATATTAAAACCATGTGGCCCACCGCCCAAAGCCATAAATATAAATCCATAAATCCAAAACCATTTAGGGTCCCCGACCCGACATACCATTTCATAACCAATAATCCATTTTTATCACATAAACACAAATCCAACCGAAAAGCCATTTCATACGTTCATTAATCCATATTTACCATTACCATCACCAGTATCCCTGATGCTTAGCGTCCCAGACGCTTGACGTCCCTGACGTCATATCTCACGGTATAATAAGCTACGCGTGCTGCCCGGGGTCTCTCCGGGTCCATATATCTGACATCCCTGATGTCTGACGTCCCTGACGTCAATCATAGCAATCCTGCTCCTGAGTCATCATACGGTCCGGCTGCTCCGTATAATGACCCCTCGCAGGCAATGCACCGTGACTTCCCCAGTGTCCCAGACACCTGGACGAGACCATCATATATCCTTGTATCCAGATGGTATGACAGGACCCATCCCAATCCCCTCGGGATTAGTGCGGGATGACCCTGCTCCCGTCTGACACGAAGTGGTAGACAAGGGATATTTCCGACCTTTGCCCTCCTGGGCTATCAGAGTACGCCAGGATCCGGAGGAGGCATGTGATATCTCGGTCTCTGCTACAGTCCACCTCCGATGTCAACCTGAAGGGCAGTCAAAACATTAAAAGCTGTGAGTGGACAAAACAAAAGTTTATAAAAGCATTTCATAAGACATTTGTACCCTCCACTAAAAAGCATGCATGCATTCGAAAACCATTTATCCAAAACAAACCATATGTGGGACTAGGCCCAAATCAGATATAAACCAAGGTCGAAAGGACCACAATAAAAACGACCATACGGCCACTGCCCAAATCCATAAGGGACTCGGCCCCAAACCATAAAGAAACCAAGTACACGAGCCACTGCTCAAATCCTGTGCACACATGTACACACCACATATCATATATCATATATCCATCACATACATATATATAAGTCACACAACCAATCATGTCACGGTATCCAAAGCTACGCGCGTGCTACCCGGGTCTCAATCCGAGTCATCTCAAAGTCAAGGTCAATGTCCGCAGACCACTGACCCTACCCGAGGTAATAGTAACCATAGCCTTCCTGAGAGTAAGGAACCCAACTGGGGGGTGACTCCACTCAGTCGGTGCTCCGTGACTACTCCGGGGTCCACCCAGGCCAACGACCCTCCCCGGAGGAGATAGTAGAACATGTAAAGGAAGGTAGATGAACATATATATACATAACATAAACATTTATGACCGGTTCCCCTGAACCTTCATGATCCATAATATCCATAATCAGGTAACATGCCGGTTCCCATAAATCGTCATGTACTGTAATAACATAACCGAGGTAACATGCCGGTTCCCATAAACCATCATGTACCGTAATAACCAACAAGGGTTCATGCCGGTTCCCATAAACCGTCATGAACCACGATACCATAACAAGGGTTCATGCCGGTTCCCATAAACCGTCATGAACCTGGGAATCCATTTAAGGTTCCCTGACCTGAAATCAAAACCGTAAAGTGACTTGGGTCTCGTAACCGAACATAGGACATCAGTTGGGCACCGTGCCCGATATCTGAGGTCATATGCCCGAGACAAAACCAAATGGGTCTCATACCCAAGTTTATCCTTTTAAAATCCAAATCCAGTTCATTTAAATCAATAAAGAAATACAGACCCGTATAAGCACCGTATAAGGCCGAAACCTCGAAATACGTGCTTATACGTAACCACATAGAAATGCACCCATGGCATCATCAAACATGTATTAAAACATATAACAAACATTTATGCATGCACCAATTTAGAAAACAAGGTCCACTCACAGACCGTCCGAGCTGCCGCCTCGATTTGCGTGCCATACGGCTCCCCGAGCCGATCACCGTCACCGGAACTCCCAAACCTGTCCAAATCGTAATAGAAGGTTACTAACTACTTAATTAACCTCCTACCAAAGCCCCGTAATTTACCCGTATTTTTAACTATTTTTAAAACCGACCCTAAACCTTCCGATGCCCCGAAACATATTGAGACGGTGTCCGATTGACACGAAACCAATCCCAAAATGTTCGTTACATCGAATAGATGATTTCGTATGTTGGAACCATCCCTAGATTCCCTGTCACGCGCACTCACGCGCCGCCTGAAGTGGCTGCGCGTGGGCTTCACGCGCCGCTACAGTACCTGCTGACGTCATCGCTGACGTCAGCATGACGTCATCTGACAACTGTCAGGTCTGACATGTCAGACTCTGACAGGTGCCACTTGTCATGCTCCCATTGGTCCACATCACTGTGCTGTCAGTGCCACGTGGCAGTCTGACATGTGCCACGTGTCATCACGGAACTGGTCCACGTCAGTGCCACGTGTCAGCCCCTGATTGGGCCACGTCACTGACATGTCAGTGCTGAATGTGCACTGACATGTGACACGTGTCGGTTGATGAGTGGTCCACGTCACCTGACAAACTGACAGGTGCCACGTCATCATGCCACGTCACCACCTTCAACCGCTCAACAGGTCGACCTGAACCCTGCAACCTGGTCGCCGTGACCCGCGATTAACCCGACCGGTTCTCCGCCGTCCGACCACCAAAATGCTTCCCGTTTGTCCCATTTTCATCCTCTAATCCTAACCTACAGTCCTATGACCTTAAAATGGAAGAAAAACATCGAAAACCATACCTTCGAGTTTGGCCATGGCGGCCGTGCATTCCTCCGCCGTTCACGGCCGTTCCAGGCCGTCTAATGCCTCGAAACCAATCCCACTCATCTCCTGGGTGTCCTGGAAACCTTACCCAATTAATGGAATCGAGTAAAACCCATTAAAACCCAATTTCGAATTTTTGAAGTTTTCTTACCTCACGGGTTCTCCTCCACCGTGTCCTCCACCGTGGGCCACCGTCCACCCTTTCCGTCCTCAGCTCTTCACACTCCCCCCACGGTCACTCCCAGCTCATACAAGTGATGAATGGTGAAGTGTGTTTGTGTGTTTTGGTTTTTGAAAGAAAATGAAGAAAATGAAGAAAAATGGGGTTATGGGTTTCGGGTGGAAGGATGAACAAAGAGGAAGGAGGATGGCTGATGAGAGAAGGAAATGGAGGGTGTGGATTTAAAATGAATTTGGAATGGATGGTTAGGATTAATGGTTGTTAGGTTTAATTATAAAATAATTAAAATAATAATATTTAATTATTTAGATCCACATTTTGGGGGATCAAATCAATGGGATGAGTGACACTTGTCACTCATCCATGGGGCCCACCAAAATATCCAGCCAATCAGATTTTGCCAAAACGTCCCCGTCTCGAAGTTCGTGCATAGTGAAATCGAACTTCCGTGACCCATAACTCTCCCGTTCGAAGTCCGATTTCAGTGTGCCGCCTGCCTATGGATTTGTATCGTTCTTATCTACGTAACGGTCTTTGGCCCTCAGCCATCGGACCTCCCGGTCAAAAAGTCAACTTTTGACCTCCTATTCACCCAAATTACCAAAATGCCCCTAAACTTCCGAACGTCATAACTTCTTCCTCGAATGTCGGAATTGAACGTGCCACCTGTCTATGAACTCGTGACGTCACGAACTACATCACGGTCATCGGTCAA
Organism: Prinsepia uniflora; assembly: GCA_032719365.1. Classification (NCBI taxonomy): domain Eukaryota; kingdom Viridiplantae; phylum Streptophyta; class Magnoliopsida; order Rosales; family Rosaceae; genus Prinsepia; species Prinsepia uniflora. The sequence goes on from CM064875.1 coordinate 63,231,551, forward strand.
AGTCCATTTGACCGCCTGATCGAAAAGTCAACGTTTTGCCACCACTAGGGGCAAAACGGTCATTTCGCACCGTTCGTCCGATTCCGCTCTACTAATCACGGATTAGTCTCACTAATCGAGATTAGTCACTAATCTAATCATGGAATTTGGGACGGGTCGTTACAACCTTCCCTCCTTAATTAATTTCGTCCCCGAAATTCCAACCGACTTAAACCCAACCGTTCTTCCCTCCTTAATTTAGTTCCGTTCTCGAAACTCCAACTATCCTGATTCCACATCCACCTCGTGGAAAGTAAAATCGACCTACCTCGCAACACGTGTACGCTAGTACACCCACTAACCAGAACAATACTTACTCGTCTACAGCCCGACGTGCCACTAACGCTCTCGTCGTATCGACTACACTCGACCACGTCGAAGAACAGTAGTCATACGGTCCGAATTGACACTACTTGTCAAATCTACCATCTTGTTGATACAACAACTAGACGGTTCCCTTCTCAATCACTAATCTATCCTGACGTCTGCTCCCACTGGGAGCCACCAGACCTCACTCAACGATCCACGCTGACACTTCCGACAGACCGTCACCACTTGACAGTCGTCAGTCGAAAACTGACACTATACTCACTCGTGGTTACACTAACCACCAACGGACCCAACCAGGAGTAAACACTCACCCACAAAGCATTTCACTCAATCTGTGTGTAACTAGACCCATCAGCAATACCATGACCCAATGCACAGTATCCAACGTCCAGTCCACGACCCCGACTAATCCAATGGTATCGGAACCATGCCGACTACCAACACGCTCTCCAACGTACCACTGGTATAACCTATTTACCGTCACCAGACATCCCAAGTCTGCCCGGTGTCGTACCTCGAACAACGAACAAGGTACGTACATCTACCCATCAATCAGCCTACAACCACCTAGGTTGTAGTCAATCACGTTTCAATTATGGAGTCCATCTGTCCGATCTAGACAAATCGAAACACCAACCCATTATTTATTTCCAAATCCGAATCCGAAGCCGCAATTTCGTAAGAAATCCCAAATCCAAACCCAGAAGTCGTATCCATATCCATGTTCAAATCCGAATCCGAAATCATTATTCCGTAAACTAGTATTAGGAATAACCATTCCGAACCCAAATCCATAAAAGAAAATCTACAGTCAAGCTCTAGAATCAAATCCTGAATCGTCACCCAGAATCCGATTCCAAAACCCAAATACAGAAATCCTCTTTCAAGTTCTAAAATCAAATCCTGAATCGTCATCCAGAAATCTGATTCCAAAACCTGAAATATCGTTCTCGTCTACCGAGACGTATCAATCATGAACCTATCGGTTGTCTGCTCAACCGATTACTCCAATACCATCGATTGACTTCATAGGGAAGCCAATCACAATATTCGCACATCCCTAAGGCTGACCATATCCGACCACGTCGGAAAACTACTCATCGGACAACTACTCAGGCGAGTAATAAGCCATATGGGATTGACCTCGAAAAGAAGTTCAGTCCCAACATGCCCCACTCAAACATCCAAGTATGAGCGATAAACCCTCCACCTATCTGGATCATCAAGATTACGATCCAGATCCATAGCGATCCCCAAAGTCCTAAACCAATTCCCACAACTAAACAGATTAGTCTACGACGAGACACGCCGAGACTGTGGGTACACACTGATTACCTCGTATCGATCCTTGTCATTCCACCGAGGAAAATCAAGAATGATCGAATAATCCATCCTATGTGAATGCAAACAACACTCGCTGCACTCACCACGTCATGTAACCTAACATCGTCTGCCACCAAGTAGAAAATGAGGCATCTCAGTCACCTAACTTCGATATACTCACTCCACCTGATGACCCAAGACAATCACGGGTCCACCAACCGATACACGATCAGTGTACTAGTGGCAACCAACAACATCAATAACATCTACATCATCTACCACCATCAATTATGGTAGAACCTGAGAAGTCACCCAAAATGACTTCGACATACCCAATACCAAAGCGGAAAACCCGCATTCCATTCGTCACCGCAGTCGCACCCTCTCGCGATTTCGAAGTTCCAACAAGATTGGAAACAACATACCCGGACATCAACCACGTGTCCATCACCAATTAAACTCTATCCGTGATCCACTCCTGAACCACAGATACCGAACATATGCCTATTCCGATAGTGTCACTTCCCGATCCATAACTCATCGTCATCACGATCACCGGCACCAGCACCAGCACTAGTACCAGTATCATCACCTGTCAGCATCAGCACAAAGTGTGCAAATCAGACAATCCTGGATCTCCGCTCATACCGAACGACGACCCCGTACCTCTGCTCGAATAGGAGAAACTTTGTCTCCGTCGTACCCAACAACTCCGGGTACAGTCATCCTGACAACTCATACGGGAAAAGCAAACGTCACCTGAACGTCACCGATCCCCAACAACCGTAACTACAACCATACTCGGTAGTAGTGCCTGCCACCTACTCGTGCAGACATAACTACCAGACTTCGTTATATCCAGACTCTGTATCCAACGGAATCAATCGCCCATACCAACTACTCTGTATCCCACTCAGGGATTCCATCGACAAGTACCAACCCTGATAACTTGTCCAAATCAAACTCTACCAGTCGTAACCCGACTAAGCCAATGCCGTCTACCAGGTCACCCGCGACCTTAGTTGTACCAACAGTCCATCACAACTGAAGTAGCACGACAACCAACTCGGTCTAACCGATACGTACAACTCTGACTGCGAAGTGCAGTCCCAACACAAGCTGACATGACTAGACCGACTAACGAATCCAAATTCGAATAGTCGTCCAAGTCAAACCACTCGTCAACTCACATTTCCGAACCATACACATACGGTAGGGTTCCACGATCACCCCTAGAGTTCCGCAGAACCCAACTGCATAAGGCAGTAAAATCCACGATCTAATCGACTCCGCGGTCTTGACATCGTAATGACGTCAATCCAATCCTACCATAAGTCCAGTCAGGATCCTCGAATCCGGCTGCTAACTGCCGACTGCAGTAAATCCATTTAACTAAACATAATCTGACCATCTAATGGTCACAACATCGAATCAGTCGTCGGAACCGATCCTACGACATCGTGAAGACGATCCCAACTAACCGTCTCACGATCACACTCCAGAATACGAACACGTTAATCCTTCCGTAGGGTCCCACACTGCCAACCTTGACAGAACTATGGCAACCCCGACATCGAATGCCGAACCAAGACGTTCCATGATCCAATCCTACTAACTATCGTATCGGCACCCCAACTATCAGGTTGACCACGAACTGTAGCCCATTGAGATATCACATCCTCGACCAGCGTACATACTCCAAGAGCTCCGCGGTTGCTCGAATAGAGTCAACCCCGCTCTGATACCACGTTGACAGGACCCATCCCAATCCACTCGGGATTAGTGCGGGATGACCCTGCTCCCGTCTGACACGAAGTGGCAGACAAGGGATATTTCCGACCTTTGCCCTCCTGGGCTATCAGAGTACGCCAGGATCCGAAGGAGGTATGTGATATCTCGGTCTCTGCTACAGTCCACCTCCGATGTCAACCTGAAGGGCAGTCAAAACATTAAAAGCTGTGAGTGGACAAAACAAAAGTTTATAAAAGCATTTCATAAGACATTTGTACCCTCCACTAAAAAGCATGCATGCATTCGAAAACCATTTATCCAAAACAAACCATATGTGGGACTAGGCCCAAATCAGATATAAACCAAGGTCGAAAGGACCACAATAAAAACGACCATACGGCCACTGCCCAAATCCATAAGGGACTCGGCCCCAAACCATAAAGAAACCAAGTACACGAGCCACTGCTCAAATCCTGTGCACACCTGTACACACCACATATCATATATCATATATCCATCACATACATATATATAAGTCACACAACCAATCATGTCACGGTATCCAAAGCTACGCGCGTGCTACCAGGGTCTCAATCCGAGTCATCTCAAAGTCAAGGTCAACGTCCGCAGACCACTGACCCTACCCGAGGTAATAGTAACCATAGCCTTCCTGAGAGTAAGGAACCCAACTGGGGGGTGCCTCCACTCAGTCGGTGCTCCGTGACTACTCCGGGGTCCACCCAGGCCAACGACCCTCTCCGGAAGAGATAGTAGAACATGTAAAGGAAGGTAGATGAACATATATATACATAACATAAACATTCATGACCGGTTCCCCTGAACCGTCATGATCCATAATATCCATAATCAGGTAACATGCCGGTTCCCATAAACCGTCATGTACCGTAATAACATAACCGAGGTAACATGCCGGTTCCCATAAACCGTCATGTACCGTAATAACCAACAAGGGTTCATGCCGGTTCCCATAAACCGTCATGAACCACGATACCATAACAAGGGTTCATGCCGGTTCCCATAAACCGTCATGAACCTGGGAATCCATTTAAGGTTCCCTGACCTGAAATCAAAACCGTAAAGTGACTTGGGTCTCGTAACCGAACATAGGACATCAGTTGGGCACCGTGCCCGATATCTGAGGTCATATGCCCGAGACAAAACCAAATGGGTCTCATACCCGAGTTTATCCTTTTAAAATCCAAATCCAGTTCATTTAAATCAATAAAGAAATACAGACCCGTATAAGCACCGTATAAGGCCGAAACCTCGAAATACGTGCTTATACGTAACCACATAGAAATGCACCCATGGCATCATCAAACATGTATTATAACATATAACAAACATTTATGCATGCACCAATTTAGAAAACAAGATCCACTCACAGACCGTCCGAGCTGTCGCCTCGATTTGCGTGCCATACGGCTCCCCAAGCCGATCACCGTCACCGGAACTCCCAAACCTGTCCAAATCGTAATAGAAGGTTACTAACTACTTAATTAACCTCCTACCAAAGCCCCGTAATTTACCCGTATTTTTAACTATTTTTAAAACCGACCCTAAACCTTCCGATGCCCCGAAACATATTGAGACGGTGTCCGATTGACACGAAACCAATCCCAAAATGTTCGTTACATCGAATAGATGATTTCGTATGTTGGAACCTTCCCCAGATTCCCTGCCACGCGCCCTCACACGCCGCCTGAAGTGGCTGCGCGTGGACTTCACGCGCAGCTACAGTACCTGCTGACGTCATCGCTGACGTCAGCATGACGTCATCTGACAGCTGTCAGGTCTGACATGTCAGACTCTGACAGGTGCCACATGTCATGCTCCCATTGGTCCACGTCACTGTGCTGTCAGTGCCATGTGGCAGTCTGACATGTGCCACGTGTCATCACGGCACTGGTCCACGTCAGTGCCACGTGTCAGCCCCTGATTGGGCCACGTCACTGACATGTCAGTGCTGAATGTGCACTGACATGTGACACGTGTCGGCTGATGAGTGGTCCACGTCACCTGACAACCTGACAGGTGCCACGTCATCATGCCATGTCACCACCTTCAACCGCTCGACGGGTCGACCCGAACCCTGCAACTGGGTCGCCGTGACCCGCGACTTGACCCGGCCGGTTCTCCGCCGTCCGACCACCAAAATGCTTCCCGTTTGTCCCATTTTTATCCTCTAATCCTAACCTACAGTCCTATGACCTTAAAATGGAAGAAAAACATCGAAAACCATACCTTCGAGTTTGGCCATGGCGGCCGTGCATTCCTCCGCCGTTCACGGCCGTTCCAGGCCGTCTAATGCCTCGAAACCAATCCCACTCATCTCCTGGGTGTCCTAGAAACCTTACCCAATTAATGGAATCGAGTAAAACCCATTAAAACCCAATTTCAAATTTTTGAAGTTTTCTTACCTCACGGGTTCTCCTCCGCCGTGTCCTCCACCGTGGGCCACCGTCCACCCTTTCCGTCCTCAGCTCTTCACACTCCCCCCACGGTCACTCCCAGCTCATACAAGTGATGAATGGTGAAGTGTGTTTGTGTGTTTTGGTTTTTGAAAGAAAATGAAAAAAATGAAGAAAAATGGGGTTATGGGTTTCGGGTGGAAGGATGAACAAAGATGAAGGAGGATGGCTGATGAGAGAAGGAAATGGAGGGTGTGGATTTAAAATGAATTTGGAATGAATGGTTAGGATTAATGGTTGTTAGGTTTAATTATAAAATAATTAAAATAATAATATTTAATTATTTAGATCCACATTTTGGGGGATCAAATCAATGGGATGAGTGACACTTGTCACTCATCCATGGGGCCCACCAAAATATCCACCCAATTAGATTTTGCCAAAACGTCCCCGTCTCGAAGTTCGTGCATAGTAAAATCGAACTTCCGTGACCCATAACTCTCCTGTTCGAAGTCCGATTTCAGTGTGCCGCCTGCCTATGGATTTGTATCGTTCTTATCTACGTAACGGTCTTCGGCCCTCGGCCATCGGACCTCCCGGTCAAAAAGTCAACTTTTGACCTCATATTCACCCAAATTACCAAAATGCCCCTAAACTTCCGAACGTCAAAACTTCTTCCTCGAATGTCGGAATTGAACGTGCCACCTGTCTATGAACTCGTGACGTCACGAACTACATCACGGTCATCGGTCAAAGTCCATTTGACCGCCCGATCGAAAAGTCAACGTTTTGCCACCACTAGGGGCAAAACGGTCATTTCGCACCGTTCGTCCGATTCCGCTCTACTAATCACGGATTAGTCTCACTAATCGAGATTAGTCACTAATTTAATCATGGAATTTGGGACAGGTCGTTACATGGTATATGGAAAACAGTTTTATAAATTCATTTCACAACATCACAATGGGCCCTGCCCGAAATTTCCATAAAACAACATAATTCCATTTAGGGGCCCTGACCCAAAATCACAATTATTAAACATAGGGTCCCTGACCCGAAATCACCATTATAATCTAATTGGGCCTCATGCCCGATTTTATGAACCACTGGGCCCACGGCCCGATTTGTAAACCAACTGGGCCCACGACCCGACTTTATAACTCAACTGGGCCCACGGCCCGAATTCGTAAATCAACTGGGCCCCTGGCCCGATAACATAACTCAAATGGGTCTCAGCCCGATTTCATATCAACTGGGCCCCTGGCCCGATTTTATTAACCAACTGGACCCCCGGCCCGATTCTCAAATGGACTCCAAGTCCGAAATTTCCAAAACAAGTGGGCCTCAAGCCCGAGTTTATATTTCCAATTTCAAAACCATTTCATCATATTATATCCAAGCCATAAATATGGAAAATCCATGTAAAACCAGAAAACCTCGATTTACGTGCAATCACGTAAATCGCCTCGAAATACGTGAAACCGTACAATTTACCAACAACCAAATCAACATCATACAATCACAATCACAATCCATATAAAACAGTTAGGCATGCATAGAATTTATAAAACCAAAGTCCACTCACAGACCGTTTAACGGTATGCCTCGATACGCGTGCCACTGGCCCTCCCGGGCCCCACCACTATCACCGGGACTCCCAATCCTGTCCAAATCACATTAGAGAGTCACTATCCTCATCATTAACATCCTATCAAAGTTCCGTAATTTTCCCTAATTTTTAACTATTTTTAAACTTGATTTAAAACCTTCGGACATCCCGAACAATATCGAGACGGTGACCGATCGACACGAAACCAATCCCAAAATGTTCGTTACATTAAATAGGATAGAAGTCATGTTGACCTCACCTCGAGATTCATGTCCACGCACCGTCACGCGCCGACGTGAGTGCCTGCACGTGAAACCCACGCGCCGTGAACTGTGTCACCATTCAAACCCGTTTCTCTGATAAACGGGTCACCGTGACCCGCGGTCCAACCCGACTGGTTCTCAGCCACTCCTCGATCATTTTCAATTCTGTTTGTTCCTACATATTCGTCTCATTAATTCCAGTTGATCTGAGGTTTATAAACGAATAAACAACCTCGATTCACTACCTGTTCGTGGAGGTGTGCAGACCGGCCACTTGCAACCGTCGTGTCTGCACGATCCCGGCCACCATTCAGCTTGGTATTGCACTCACTAGACTCCTGAGACCGTCAGAAACAACTCCCAATTATCATAATCGAACTACCAGCCTCAAAACTCACACTGCCATTTTTACCCGAAAACAGACTCTCGGTTTCGGGGCTTACCTCGCCGATGTGGTCACCACCGTGGCCACCACCATGCCTAGCTCGACTCCAGGAACTCCCTTCATCCTTCTAAAACGATCAAACACCGGCCTACATCCACTTCCAATTTCTGGAATTTTGGACCTCTCTGTTTTCTTCTCCGCCGTGTCCACTGCCGTCTCCCGTCGTCTCCCACCGTTCCTCGGGTGCCCAAATCTTCCACTGGACTTAGTCTAGTAATGGTGTAGGTTTAGTTGGTGCGGGTTGGAAGGGTAGTGGATTTGGGGTGGTAGTCGTTCACGGTGAAATGAGAAATGAGAGAGGGAGATTGACTGATCAAATTAATTAAGGAAGGGATGAGATGAGATGGACGGTCCAGATGCAATCTGGGAGTGAGATGGAGGGCTGAGATTAAAAGAGGGGATAAATTGTATTTTAACCCATTAATGGAATCATGATCCAGATTTAGAGCCCCAAATCAAGTGATGAGTGAACCTTGTCACTCATCCAAGGGTTCAGATTCAACAATCACTATTCGTTATTTTATTATTATTTTAATCCCGGTTCGTTCGGTAAACCGAGCCCGATTCCTTGACCATAACTTCGTCGTCGGAACTCCGATTTCGGCATGCCGCCTATCATTGGATTCGTATCGACGAGACCTACGTAACGATCCTTGTCCCTCGTCCATCGGACCTCCCGGTCAAAAAGTCAACATTTGGCCCCTAATATGCCAAATTACCAAAATGCCCCTCAACTTCCGAACATCATAACTTTCTCCTCGAATGTCGAAATCGGACGTGCCACCTGTCTATGAACTCGTGACGTCCCGAACTACGTCACGGTCATCGGTCAAAATCCATTTGACCGCCCGATCAAAAGTCAACATTTTGCCCACGACTAGGGGCAAAACGGTCATTTTGCACATTTTGTCCGATTTCGCCATACTAACCACCGATCAACCTCACTAATCAAGATTAGTCACTAATCTGATCCCGGAATTCGGGACAGGTCGTTACATGTCCACTCACACTTTTTGTGTTTTTATTGACCCTCCCGGTCGTGGCGCGTTGATCGAGGCTGATTGAGAGGCGGAGGCATGAGTGAGTACGTGTGTGGCTATCCCTGGTTTGGCAAGTACTGAGGGTAATTTGGGAAATTCAGTCGACTTGTCAGACGGGAGCAGGACCGGGCACGGTTATCAACGTCCCTTCAGGGGCGGTCCTGTCAGCCCATGTCACAGCCCAGCCTGCGTCGTAAACCCATCACGCCAGCACAGTCTTCGCGCGGCACTGACCACCGAAGAACGTTTTCCTCGTTCAGTGCACGCATCCCAAAATCCAGCCCCTCAGCTCAATACACGTGCGCTAACTTACCATGCCCTGTATCCACCTGACCCTATGGCCTACCTGCTGACAGGACCCATCCCAATCCCCCCCCCCCCCCCCCCCCCCCCCCCCCCCGGGATTAGTGCGGGATGACCCTGCTCCCGTCTGACACGAAGTGTCAGACAAGGGATATTTCTGACCTTTGCCCTCCCGGGCTATCAGAGTACGCCAGGATCCAGAGGAGGTATGTGATATCTCGGTCTCTGCTACAGTCCACAATCTGATGTCAACCTGAAGGGCAGTCAAAACATTAAAAGCTGTGAGTGGACAAAACAAAGAGTTTGTAAAAACATTTTAACGAGAAGACATTTGTACCCTTCACTAAAAAGCATGCATGCATTCGAAAACCATTTATCCAGAAAACCATAATGAAATCAAGTACACGGGCCACTGCCCAAATCCATAAGGGACTCAGTCCAAATCATAAGAAACTAACCATACGGGCCACTGCCCAAAACCTATGTAAACGCACATCATACATCATATCATATATTGCATACATCACATATACATATAATTCACACAACCAATCCTGTCACGGTTTCCAAAGCTACGCGCGTGCTACTCAGGTCTCAATCCTAGTCTTCTCAAAGTCAAGATCAATGTTCGCAGACCACTGACCCTTCCCGAGGTAATAGTAATCATAGCCTTCCTGAGAGTAAGGAACCCAACTGGGGGGTGACTCCACTCAGTCGGTGCTCCGTGACTACTCCGGGGTCCACCCAGGCCAACGACCCTCCCCAGAGGAGATAATAGAAGTAAAAGAAGGTATATGAATACATATATATACATAACATAAACATTCATGCCCGGTTCCCTTGAACCGTCATGATCCATAAAATCCATAACAAGGGTTCATGCTGGTTCCCATAAACCGTCATGAACCAGAATGACCTGACAAAGGTTCATGCTGGTTCCCATAAACCGTCATGAACCAGAATGACCTGACAAAGGTTCATGCCGGTTCCCATAAACCTTCATGAACCACAATGACCTTTCCAGAGCTCATGCCGGTTCCCATAAACCGCCATGAACTTGGAAATCCACGTAGGGTTCCTGACCCGAAATCATAAACCGTAAAGTAACTGGGTCTCGTGCCCGAACATATGACTCAACTGGGCACCGTGCCCGATATCTAAGGGTCAGTCACGACTCCGATCATAGTGATGCGTGCAACCATCCATCCAGGACCGCTCTCAATCCTGGTATGTCTTCGTGAACGAATCAACCGACGCGACCACCACAAGATCATGGTGCACTCATCACCGATCGATATCCTGAACTGTCAGCACTCCGAAGTCAAGCCTCCCTAGGCTGCCCGACAACAAATCGTGCATCGTGACCTCTCCGGAAGGAACACATCCCAAACTGGAGCCGAGCGTCCTATCGTCGATCGCCGTGCACATAGCACCCGTCGCGACCACGATTTAGACCCGAAGGTCGTAAATAGCGTCATATGCCCGAGACAAAACTAAATGGGTCTCATACCCGAGTTTATCCTTTTAGAAATCCAAAACCATTTCATTAAAACCAATAAAGAAATACAGACCCGTATAAGCACCGTATAAGGCTGAAACCTTGAAATACGTGCTTATACGTAACCACATAAAAATGCACCCATGGCATCATCAAAAAAGTAATAAAACATATAATAAACATTTATGCATGCACCAATTTAGAAAACAAAGTCCACTCACAAACCGTCCGAAGCCGCGCCTCGATACGCGTGCCATACGGTTCCCCGAGCCGATCACCGTCACCGGGACTTCCAAACCTGTCCAAATTAATTTAGAGGGTTACTAACTACTTATATAACCCCTCACTAAAGCCCCGTAATTTTTCTGTATTTTTAACTATTTTTAATCCCGAACCTAAACCTTCCGATGCCCCGAAACATATCGAGACGGTGTCCGATCGACTCGAAACCAGTCCCAAAATGTTCGTTACTTCGAATAGATGATTTCGTATGTTGGAACCTTCCCCAGATTCCCTGCCACGCGCCCTCACGCGCCTATGGAATGCACTGCGTGTGGGCCTCACGCGCCACCGCACAGTGCCTTCATCAACTTGCCGCGAACCGGCCGGTCCGGTTTTTCCTGCAAATCCGATCCGCCTGGACCGGCATGACCGGTCCAAGGCCCTCCACTCCTCATTTTTTGTCCAATCTTCTTCTTTTCAATCCCAATCTTCCTAATTTAATGTTTTCTATCAATTCCAATTAATAAAACTAACTAAAACACCTTAAATCCTATCCAAGAACAAAGAGGCTCACGGCCTCTGTTTTCACGGCCACCCTCACGGCCTCCTCCGCCGTGAACCAGCCTCCAAAACATCTTAAAGCTATCCTAGCAACCTAATCAACTCATCCTAATCGTCCAAAAGCCACCATAATATCAAAATCAAATTGAAAATGGAAATTGGGCCTTACCGAGCACCCTCTCGGGTTTGTCTCCTCCAAGCCGCCGTACACGGCGGTTCTGGCCGTCCAGGCCGGCCACCAACATCCAACATCCTCCCCTCACTCTCCTGGTTTCTCAGATATCCATGGGTGAAGGTTTGGATTGGATTGGTTTAGGTACAAAGGATGAGATCGGGTGGGTTTGGAAATGGAAAGAAATGATCGATGCATGTATGTGGGAAGGTGGGCAATGGATGGGTGACACTTGTCACTCATCCATTGGCCTGCCAAAATATCTGGGCCCACACTAAAGACAAAACTCAATTCGTCTCGTAAAACGCATCACCGTGAATAGTATTCTAGAACTTCCGTGAACCGTAACTTCGCCGCCGAACGTCCGAATTCGACGTGCCGCCTGTCTACGGATTCGTATCGTCCTTATCTATGTAACGGTCTTTGGCCCTCGGCCATTGGACCTCCTGGTCAAAAAGTCAACATTTTGACCCTTTTAACCAAAATTACCAAAATGCCCCTAAACTTCCGAACGTCATAACTTCCTCCTCGAATGTCGGAATTGAACGTGCCACCTGTCTATGAACTCGTGACGTCACGAACTACGTCACGGTCATCGGTCAAAGTCCATTTGACCGCCCGATTGAAAAGTCAATGTTTTGCCACCACTAGGGGCAAAACGGTCATTCCGCATCGTTCGTCCGATTTAGCCTAACTAATCACCGATTAACCTCACTAATCGTGATTAGTCACTAATCTAATCATGAAATTTGGGACGGGTCGTTACCCCTGCCTTCTGTCAACACTCACCTACCGAATTCTGACTCTTCTTTTCAACTGCTCTCTACTGATCCCATGCCCTGCTCCAACTACCCACTTTTGTGCAAATTTCTAGCACAATTCAGCCCTAAATTCATCATTAATCATCATTGTTCATCGTTTCATTATTTTATTTTATTTTTGGATTTTGTTATTTGAACTTTGGCACTCCTATAAATAGAGAGGCCATTTTCATTGTAAAAGGTCCACTTTTGTCTTCTTCTTTTTTTTCTCTTTTGTAGCTCTTTTTTAAGTTATTTTCTTTCTATGTTGTAGAGTTATTTTTGGACCATTTTAACTTCTTATAATTTTTCTTCTTAATTAGTTTTCCTTTAAACTTTGTCTTTTAATTTATGTTTTTAGATTCATTCCTTAAGTTTTATTTCCTTTTAATTTTAATACTTAGATTTTCTTTGTAAACTTTTCCTTTTAACTTCTTTGACTTCTCTTTTAGATATGAATTTATGCTTTCCTTAATAAAATCCTAGGCCGAGTTTTTCCGAGGCAATTCTAGAATTGAAATCCAAATTTTTATGTTTTATCCTCCATCTTCATAAGGTTCATTCTGTTATTCAGATAATTTTATGAATAACATTCCATTGTTTCCATCAACTTTCGGAATCACAAGCTGTTTTTGGGTTCCGAAAGTGTAACTTTATTCTCTTTACTTAAATTCTTGTTATTGTTTCGGTTTACTTATAATTCAATACATGTGATAGTATTTTCTTTCTAAACTTGTGTAAGTATGAATGTAATCTCCATGTGTTTTACTTTTTCAATTTTTTTTACTTCATATATCTTAGTGCTTAAACTTCAATTTGATGTTATATGTTTTATCTGCTGTTCGGTGCATTTAGACTAGAATTGAAGAGATTAAATATTAATCGTTGTCGGCGCATTTAATTATAAACTTAAGGTGAATCATATTGTAAACGTTTGAAGCATATTGATGTTTGACACACATTAATGGTTGATGCATTTATAATATTGAAAGATATATGCAAGTATTTGAGATGATGAATATAGGATTTCGTGATTGGTTTGTTATGAGTAAAATGTTAGAGTGTTGGTAAAATTTGTATTTGAAGGAAATCTATTTTTAGAAGTAGTTTAAATAATGTGATTGTTAATTTGAAATTACTTACGTAAAAGTGTCGGTTTTGTTTATGAAACTACTCTATGGTTTGTAAGTTCTAATTAGCATGAACATTTGCATTTTAATTTTTAGTTTGATTAAAAATGTAGTTTAGATTACATTTTTCTCAAAACCCCCAACCCCTCATTTTATTCTTTATTCTTTATTCTTTCATTCTTTTATTCTTTTATTCTTTTATTCTTTAGTTCTTTTATTTTTTATTTTTAAATTCTTTAATTCTTTAATTCTTTAATTCATTAATTCTTTTATTCCTTGTTCTTTAATTCTTTATTCTTTAATTCTTTAATTATTTATTCATTATTTTTTCTCACTAACATATTACTAATGTTCCTTAATTTCTCCGGTTAAGAACGATCCATATTTACTAATACTACATCTACACAAAAAGGGTTTAAATTGCATAATATTTAAATTACGTGTTTAATTTAATGCGTAATTTGAGCTTTATCAATTTTTGGCGCCGTTGCCGGGGAATTTGAAAATTATTTTTAATTTGTTAGTGTATGTATATAAATTGTGGATAGTATACTTTTTTATAATTTTTACTTTTGTTAATATTATATTTGTTCATAATTTTCTTACTATACTTGTTTATATTCTTTATACTTGTTTTTTTTTATATTTTTTCTTATTATATTTGTTTATTTTTATTTTTATATATGTACATATTACACTTCTTCATAATATTTATCTTTATACATGTTCAAATTGTACTTGTATAATATTTTTATCTTTTTTATATACTTGTTCATCTATATTTGTCCCTAACTTTTACTTTTATGTTTGTTCATAATTTTGATTCTTACAATGGTTCTTATTATATTTATTTATAATATTCATACTTTACTTGTTCATAATTTCTAATTTATACTTGTTCATAAATGTTCATATTTTTTTATATACTTGTTCATATTATAATTGTTTATGTAAATTTAAATTCTTATCATAGTTTTCTATCACATTATAAATCGCCGAGATAATATGTTGCATATATGCATGCATGTAACTTTGAAGGGAGTGGCATATATATATATATATACACACTCACTACTTCTAGTCAAACCCATAAACCCTAGTAGTTGAACTGCCCTTAATTTGTTGGTGAACAGTATGAAAAATTTACCCTAAAAATAGAGCTTTGGTACGGTAGATATTTTACCAGTTTAATTACCATCATCTTATTATTGTTTATTGTGTTACTTAAATTAGCCAATGACTTGGTGTGTAATTAAAGATTTAATTAGTCCGGTGTTTTATTTTGCATGGTGGCTTTTTCTACTGGCTGAATCCAAGTAGACCAATATAAAAGAGGTTGCTGGTGTGCTTGTGGCTTGAGCTAACCCCTATATACTATTATATAAATACTCGATTTATGCACATATGCGTGTGTATGTTAAATGTTTTTACTTTAAATTTATTATTTATAAGTTTTTAAGAAATAAATAGAAATATTGAAAATAAATTTTAAAAAAAAGTGTTGGAATAACTACCTTCTCCTAACGCGGATGATTTTAGTCTTGATTTGTTGACAATTGGTCTTAAATTTAAACACCAACGGCAAATTAATGTGTGGTAGTTAAATTTCCTATTTCATGTAAATAACAGTCATTGGACTTTTTTTTTTTTTTAATTTTAAAAAAACTACCTTCTCCTCCATTAAGATAATATGTTTATTTTTTAACTTTTTTAAATTAAAAACATTTGATTTTACTATATGTATTAAATAAAAAGATTATTAACCGAGGGGTATTTTTGTCAGAAAATTTGATAAAACCTTTTAATCTTATTGACTTTATAATAATAATAGAGATAATATACTAATTATACTAATCACTAATTTAGGAAATATATTAATTAATCAATTAGAGATGAAAATGCCCATCCACTGACATGTCACATTTTCATGTGGCATATGAGGGAATAGAAGGTGATCATCTCTTAGATTAATAAGAGTACATCATTATTATACCCTTGATAACTTTTATTTTTATTTAAAACCTTCAATGCTTTGTATATTAAACAAAATAACATTGTCTTTTTTTTTTGTCTTCTTTGCCCCATGTGTCCCTTAGTATTTGATCTTTATGACCTCTTGGACCCTTTATTATATTATGCATTTAATAAATATTATTTATGTATACTATATATATAGTTACAATTGAATTTTTCTAAAAAATAAAAAATAAAGTCCATATTGTCTTGGGTTCAACAGTATGGTATATAAATTTTTTGGGATGTGGTGAGATGGTAGTGGAAAATCGGACGACGTAGGGTTTAATTCTTGAATTTTGGCACAAAATTCAAGAATTAAACCCTAAACTATACGAAATTAACCAAATTATTTAATATCGGAAAATAAAGAATTTTTAAATTTAAAATTTAAAAGTCTTTTTGAAGAATTATTATTTTTAATTATCTTACTTTAAGTTAGACTAGATACTCATATTACTTTTAAAATGAACAAGCGCAAAAATATATTATAAATGGGAGTAATGGTTTCATAATCCTCAATATAATCTTATAATAAAAAAATAAAACAATAAAAAGTAATGTTGAAATCATGATAGATTTTAGTAAGTGTTTTTTAGATTGTTGCTGGACTAGTTTGCAATTGGATGTCATTAGTTGTAATTTATAAAAACTATAGTTTATTTTAAATTGTACAGCCTTTTGACTAAGTAAAGGACCTATGAGTTTAATTTTTCTATATGTAAGATTTTATATAAACTTATATATTGATAAGGACCTATGAGTTAATTACCCGATTAATAATGGAGCAGAAATGACATTTTTGGATCTAGGGTTATATGCCAAAAAAAAAATGCTCATACGCACGTAGTTCTATCAGTTAATTAACGTCGTAATGATATTAATGATTTTTTTGGATTCATTAATTTTGTGAAGTAATATTATAATTTAATGGTTATTCACATATAATTTATAATTTCTCGATTGATCAAATATTATCTTACAAAATGCACTTAAATTAAAAATTATTTAGCGATTAGTGGGTTATATATTGTTAGCAACATTAATTATACTCTATATCCAATGTCGTATTGTGTTTCTGTATATTTATTTTTTCTCTAGTGTTAAATAAATAAACGACTATCAATTTGAATGAATTTTTACAAGAATGATCTTCGAACGACTAATTATAAAATAAAAAGTTAAATTTTGGTATAAATGCATTAATTAAACGAGACCAATACAATAAAAAGGCATATTTATTTAGCCAATATAACTATATATATGTCTTGGTTCATAAACTTATTTTCTTTTTAGATTGACTATAATTTTGAGTTATTTGTTTTGAAACTTGGTCACCATGCATGGTTGAAGCAATGATAATCATTTTTAAAACGTTAATTAAATATTAAGATAAGGAACTTGTGTTTGTCATTTTGTCTATGGTGGTTTGAACTTTGAAGATAAAAGGGTTGGTTTCTATAAACTGAATAAGGGCATGAGGATGTGTGAAAGCAACTCGGTATTTTAAATTCCAAAAATTTTGCTGAATTTGTAGACTCTTTGAGATCCTTAATTTGGATTTAACAAATACTTCCCATATCCACTTCAAGAACCACACCAACTTAATAAAAACCCTTAATAATCTCATTCACTCCATCACTCATCAAGTTCCCTTGGTAGCTGTTCTTGCAAGCACTTGGAAACCTCATCAGCTTCTCCTCAGCCCTATTGAAACCGCCGCGATTTTCGTGCAACCGCCCTGAAAAGGAGGCCGAAGCTTCGGATTCAGACCCCTTCTCAGGTGGCACGCACGTATGTTCATAGCTCTCTAGAACTTCTTCAAATAGTTTAGCAGGCTGTTTATTAGTTTCCTCCAAGCAGTTTCAAAACTTCCAAAATTTTTAATATGGAGGAGAAGAGTAATGATATGGAGAAGATTGATGACGTGATGTTGCCCGGTTTTCGGTTTCATCCCACCGATGAAGAGCTAGTAGGGTTTTACCTCAAGAGGAAAATTCAGCAGCGGCTTCTCCCCATTGAGCTCATTAAGCAAGTTGACATTTATAAATATGACCCCTGGGATCTTCCAAGTAAGATTTCATTAAAACACACAATTCCTTCCTTTTCTTTATGTTTATATATGATTTCATAGTTCTCTTCAATACCTTGTTGTTTTGTGCTTTTTAGATCTGCGTATTTAATTAGCAACTATTGCTTGTATATGTTAGTGAATTTAAGGGTCCGTCTGATGATCATTTCGTTTTTTTTTATTATCTAGTTTTACTTTTTGTGAACAATTCATGCAGAAAGTATAAGAGAGGTAGACTTGATGAATAATAGTGGTGGATGGAAGAAGGAAAAATTGAAATGAAAAAAAAAAAACAATCGAAAAGTGCTGAAATCCCAAAAATAAATTTCAATATGTTTTCATTTTCTGTCAACTATTTCTTGTGCAGTACGTTGTTCTCCATTTCCTCCACCATATATTTTATCTCTTTCATCATATCTCAGCCATAAAAAGTAAAGACGGAAAATTAAAGACCGAATGGTTATAATCAAACCGAACCCTAAATTTTGTGTTCAACTATGTTGGTTTTGTGCTTTTTATTTCTTGAGTACGTACGTACCTTTCTTCTTATAACTAGTGTCTTTCTTAGCCATTGCTAAATTTTGTCTTCGAACATTTTGCAAACAGAGTTGGCGAGTACTGGGGAGAAAGAGTGGTACTTCTACTGCCCAAGGGACAGGAAATACCGGAACAGTGCTAGGCCGAACCGGGTCACCGGAGCTGGATTCTGGAAAGCAACGGGAACCGACCGTCCAATTTACTCGTCGGAAGGCTCTAAGTGTATAGGCTTAAAGAAGTCACTTGTGTT
This sequence comes from Prinsepia uniflora, assembly GCA_032719365.1. Classification (NCBI taxonomy): domain Eukaryota; kingdom Viridiplantae; phylum Streptophyta; class Magnoliopsida; order Rosales; family Rosaceae; genus Prinsepia; species Prinsepia uniflora. The sequence goes on from CM064875.1 coordinate 63,250,320, forward strand.
CTACAGAGGGAGAGCTGCCAAGGGAATCAAAACTGACTGGATGATGCATGAGTTTCGGTTGCCTACTCTCACTGACTCACCACCACCAAAAAAAATGTTGGACAAAAGCCTCCCTGCAAATGTAAGTATTGGTTAAACTTAAAAAAAATGGTTTTTTTCTTTATTGAATAAAAAAAAAATGGTTGTGCATCGAGATGTTGCATAAACGGCTACGTTGTTTCAATTTGCACTTGGAAATTAAATTTGTCTCATTTCATTTTTTTTAAACCTTAAAATTTCTCATTTGTGTCTCGGTTTGCACTTTTTTTAATAACTTTATTAGGAATTTTAATAAGTTTAACTTATTAGTTTGCATGGTAAAATTGTACTTGAGTTTCACTTTGCCCCTTAAAACTGAATCTGTCTTACTTAACCTCTTGAACCTCAAAATTTCTCATTTTGTGTATCAATTTGCACACTTTCGTTACCTTTGTTAGAAATTCTGTTAAGTCTAACTCATTTTGCATGCTGAGATTGTACTTGAGTTTCACTTGACTCTTAAACTTAATTTTCTCAGTGTAACAGATCACACAACCCACCACTGTGCAATTTGCATGATTCAATTGACAAAAATGAGTTAGATTTAACGATACAAAGTTTCTAACAAGATGAGCATAAAGAAAATTCCAGTTTTATGAAGAAATAAGTGAGACAAATTCAATCTCAGAAAATTAAGACTATGATAGTTTCGAAAAAGCCTTTAAATTTCCTATCTTTGACTTTGTTTTTAAACCCATAAGTTTTGGACTTAAACTCAATATGTTATGTTTGTTTTCAGGACTCATGGGCAATTTGTAGGATTTTCAAGAAAACAAACTCCATGGCACAGAGAGCTCTGTCACACTCTTGGACCTCTCAATCACAGCAAGACCCTACAGCTTCTGGTTTATTATTCACTCATGGTGGAAACTGCACTCAGTTCACTTCAGAAAACATGTCTTGCACTACTGACATAAACCCAGCCATCCAATTTTGGACCAACAATGACTTGCAACAACAACAAAATTCTAACAACACTTCCAATTTCTCTGCCTTTGACAACCTCATCCCTTACAAACCCATCAACAACCCTACAATTTCATCGAAACCGGCTGTTTTCGAGGGAGATCAGACCTTCCCCAATGGCTTTATGTTTTCTCCCGCAGAAATGCCAGGACCAATGAGCCCTTCATTGCTGGGAACCATGGAGTTTGATGGCTCACAACAGCAGCCGTTCTCCGGGGGCTTTTCGGTCAATCTGCAGCAGGCTCATGATCAAATGCATGGCAACACGGACACTGAAAATGAAGGGGGACAAATTAGGAAGGTTGGGCAGTGGGGAAACATGAGATCAATTGGGTTTCCATTTAGTTTGGGTTCAGATGATGAGGCTTGGAAGCCAAGTCTGGCATCTGATAATTCACCAAATTATCCTAGTGACATGCCAACTAGCTGTTCCACAAACAAATGCCACACTTGATTGAATTATTCATTTTTTAATTATTATTAGCCTTGTAAAAATATAGTGTCAAAATCATCCTTATCTGGTCCTTTAGGGGTATATGTCTCATACAGCTTCCTAGATTCCAATTTATACAAGTCATTAGGTAAAAAACTTATTGCTTCTTCGTTTCTTTATGTGGTATACTTGGGTGGATGCTTGAGCTTCATTGGAGCTACAAGCCTATAATAGCTCTAATTAGGGCTGAAATTCTGATCAGATATTTTATTTCATCATATTTATGGCTCTCATTATAATATTATATACGATCAAGTTTACTAAATGAAATTTTACTTTTTTCTTCGAATAAAGGAAAGAAGCTGAGCTCATATTTTATCCCATCATATTTATGCTTTCATTATAATATTATATACGATCAAGTTTACTAAATGAAATTTTACTTTTTTCTTCAAATAAAAGAAAGAAGCTAAGCTATAATTTGCACTAGTCCAATAGACCGTTGATGCTATCTGTAATTTATTGATAGCATTGTCATCAATAGAACGCATCGATGTGTTAGATACATTTTTAACCGGCCATATCAATATCATACAAGTTAATGTCACTAGTATTTCAAGTTAATAGTGTTCTTTTAAATTTTATAATGTGTGATCTCGAATTCAACTCCGGTAAAATCAAACTCGATATGTAACATATGTAATTCCTCACTTCCATTATCATTGTATAAAGTAGTACCCTAAACCAAAATTATTAGAAGGAATTAGGGAATTAATATTTTTGTTTTTTTGGGTTAATGGTTTTGGGAAGAATATGAATGCAAGCCCATTGAAAAGAGATATGGGCTAAGTTTGACCTCAAATATGCCTACCACAATAGACCCAGTTTTGAAATCCCAGTTTGTAAGAAGAGACTAGGAAAATGAGCCTCTAGAGTCGAAACCCAAACCAGCTTCTGGGGTTTTGCTGGGGAAAACCCTCACCACCACTTTCCCCCAATATGCGTTTCTCGCTCTCAAGCCAGTCACTTGGTATTCTCGCAGGTCTGCTTTCTATAATCCGTTCAATTTAATTCCTCTCATTTGCTTGAAATTGTTCGCAAATTTCTGAGCTTCTCTAATATTCATTGGTTTATCATTTCTATGAGCTCTTAAATTCTGTTTTTGAGAGTTAACAATGGCTAGAGGCCCTGCAAGCTCTCTGTTTCGAATTTATGCTTCTAAGAAAAACATATCTAGGTTTAGGGTTTTGGTTTGGAATCAATATCTTGGTTCCTCTGGATCATATGACCGCTCTGTATTGCCAAATTTCCCATTTTGTCCCGCCGTCGTTGTTCAAAATCATTCATTTTCGAGTAGCGTCAGGGACCTAGTTCCTCTTACACTGCGCCCACAAAACCCAAAATTTGTGGGCTGTGGGACCCTTGATGCGAAACCATCTTCAACGACTCTGGAAGATGGGGACGAAGATGTGGATGATAATAGTGTTAGTAGTACAACAATGGTTGAGTCTGAATGTGATTTTGATGCGGATGCTGGGAAAAATATTGGTTTTGGGCTGTCAAATGAGGATATTGCTTGCAGTTTGTCGAATTTTGAAGACATGGATGGCGATGAGGATGGTCTGATTTGTGATTCAATGATGGTTGAGTCGGAACATGTTGATGGCAACGTAAGTTCAGTGAAAGAAAGGAGCTTTGCTGATGTTGCATCACGCAATCCTGTTGAATTGTATCGTGAGCTTCGGGATGCTGAAAAGGGTGCAAAGCAAACACGGTCTGATTGGGACTCTCTTCAGGAAGTATTCCGTCACTTTGGGAATTCGGGTTGGGCATGTGATCAGGCTCTGGCTATATACATTGGGAGGTCATTTTTTCCTACTGCTGTGCACAAGTTTCGGAACTTTTTCTTCAAAAAGTCTTCGGCTGATGTTGGAAAGTATGTGGCATCCCTTGGTCCTCCTAATGTTGCAGTTAAGTTTTTGTTTCCTGTATTTGTTGAATATTGTTTGGAAGAGTTTCCTGAGGAGATCAAGCGGTTTCGTAGTATGATTGCTTCTGCGGATCTCACTAAGCCACATACTTGGTTTCCATTTGCGCGGGCTATGAAGCGTAAGATAGTTTATCACTGTGGTCCAACTAATAGTGGTAAAACTTACAATGCTTTGCAACGGTTTATGGAAGCAAAGAAGGGTATCTACTGCAGTCCTCTGCGATTGTTGGCTATGGAAGTCTTTGACAAAATGAATGGGCTTGGGGTGTATTGTAGTCTTCAAACAGGACAAGAAAAGAAGTTTGTTCCTTTCTCAAACCATGTTGCTTGTACAGTGGAAATGGTGTCAACCGATGAAATGTATGATGTTGCTGTTATTGATGAAATTCAGATGATGGCAGACCCATATAGAGGTTTTGCATGGACACGAGCTTTGCTAGGGTTGAAGGCTGATGAGATACATTTGTGTGGAGATCCAAGTGTTCTGAATATTGTTCGAAACATCTGTTCAGAAACTGGTGATGAGTTGGTGGAGCACCATTATGCGAGGTTTAAGCCCTTGGTGGTTGAAGCCAAAACACTGTTGGGAGATCTTAAAAATGTTCGGTCTGGAGATTGCGTGGTTGCTTTTTCGAGGAGAGAGGTATTTGAGGTTAAAATTGCAATTGAAAAACACACTAACCATCGTTGTTGTGTTATTTATGGTGCCTTGCCACCAGAGACTCGTAAACAGCAAGCAAATTTGTTTAATGATCAAGATAATGAATATGATGTCCTTGTTGCCACTGATGCGGTGGGAATGGGTCTGAATCTTAATATCCGGAGGGTTGTATTCCATTCCCTGGCAAAGTATAATGGTGACAAAAATATCGCTGTTCCAGCTTCTCAGGTGAAGCAGATTGCTGGAAGAGCGGGTCGAAGAGGAAGCATCTATCCAGATGGACTCACTACAACATTGAATTTGGACGATCTGGATTACTTGATTGAATGTCTAAAGCAACCTTTTGATGAAGTTGAGAAAGTGGGCCTCTTTCCTTTCTTTGAACAGGTTGAGCTATTTGCAGGACAAATTTCTAATGTTACATTTTCCAAGCTACTTGAAAAATTTAGTGAAAATTGTCGACTGGATGGGTCGTACTTCTTGTGCCGACACGATCATATAAAGAAGGTGGCAAATATGTTACAGAAGGTCCAGGAATTATCTCTGGAGGATCGTTTTAACTTCTGTTTTGCCCCAGTTAATATCAGGGACCCAAAAGCTATGTACCATCTTCTAAGGTTTGCTTCATCATATAGTCAAAAACTCCCTGCCAATATTGCTATGGGCGTACCTAAGGGGTCTGCCCGTAGTAATAAGGAGCTCTTGGATCTCGAGACCAAGCATCAAGTGTTGTCTATGTATTTGTGGTTGTCACAACACTTCAAGAAGGAAACATTTCCGTATTATCAGAGGGCCGAGGCAATGGCAACGGATATTGCTGAGTTGCTGGGTAAGTCTCTAGCGAATGCTAATTGGAAACCAGAATCAAGGCAGGTAGCGAATCAAAAGCAGCAGGAAAATAGTTATGATCGGCCAAGGTCACTCATCAAACTATACGAGAAGTAAGTTCCTCAAAATAAAGGTTCTTCTATGACCTCTGTATTTTTCTTCTATGACCTCTGTATTTATCATTTATTTGTGAGACGCGACCTGCTTTGATTTTTTTATTTTAACTGTTTTCCCTAAACATTATTGATTTCGAAGGCATCTGTGAAATTTGATAAATTAGGATAACATTAAAGATTCGGTGTGTTATTTCCAATTTTTTTGTTTCTCTCTGGATTGCATCGTTTGTATGCCTGTCTAGCTGCTCTATTGTTTTCCTTAATATTTACATTGCTAACAACTACTTTCTGAATTGCAGGAAAAGGCATGACCGGCCTGTGCAACGTGAGCTCTCAGAGAAGTTAAGTGCTTAGTGTTCTTTCAGGTAATTTTACCAGTAGCTACATTTCATAGCTGCGACAATTGTGCTTCAGAAAATCCCTTAATCCGGAATTATTGGGTTGTTCATGGTTAGACAGTATGTTTTATGATCATTCAACTTGGTACGCAGAGTATTGTGTTGGTTATTTTTTCTTTGTACGTCGATAGAAGCTTTTCTGTATCGTCCCAAGTGTGGTTAAATTTGATAATACAACACTCATGAGCAGGCAGTGTTCGGAGATATGATGGGAAACACCTTGTGAACAGTCTTCTAACACTTATAGCAGACAACCCAGGTACACAGAGGCGAGAAACGACTTACTGTAGAATTTTAAGTACTGTTCCATCTTCTGGGATTGCCATGCGAACACAAAGAAACAGGAGGGCTTGTTGCTTTCATGAGCTATTGATATTTTTGCGTAGAACTAAATCCCTCTTCGAGTATGGCGGTGATTCGGTTTTCGATAGGTTGTAGTTGAATTCATGTAAAATGCAATTAGAAAGTAGGAAAACATGTACAATTGTACACGAATAGAAAATTAAGGTCTCTATTGATATTAGTTCGTAAATAACATCAATATTTATTCAAAAGTCCTCTAGTTATATTTTTTGAAACTTTCCAATCTGGAATCGAGATTATAATTACTCAAAATTCGTTTTAAATTTTTTAAATTTTTAATTTTGATTTAGTAGTTTTTTTAATGAAAATATACTTATTTATTAAAAAAATTCTTTTTCATTTGTTCATTTTAGGTGCCTTTGAATGGAAAATTTCAAGGTTCTATAAAATTTATCCTATATTATTAAGATATACATTATAAAATAAAAAAATATGACGATTTTAAGTAGGTGGCTATCTAGTTAAGTACTAAAGAGCAAAAATATGTGCATTGTACGCATAACAAACTACTAAACAATGAGCTTTCTAAAATAACACATATCGGTGTAATTTACAACCTTGATTTATATATCTTGTATTGTATTATTTGCAAATTTTGTGACACCTTTAAGTTCCTCATTTTTTAACTAATTTTACCCAAATACAAAGGATCTTTGAGGTTCCTCATCCAAGCACCCTTTAAGAAGTAATGTAAGAACAATCCAGCTTATATAAAATAATTATGAGTAAGAATTCTTCAAAAATACTTTTAAACTTCAAATTTGAAAAATCTTTATTATCCAATGTTAAAAGATTAAATTAATCATTTATAATTTAAGATTTAGTTCTTAGATTTTGTACCTCAAATCCAATGATTAAACTCTAAATTCTAAGTCATAAGCTCCTGTACCACTCGGTTTATTTAAACACCCCCTTCCTTCTAAACCTTTTTATATCCTACCGTTAAACTTCAAATAACACAGATTTCATTTTTTGTTTAAAAAATAAAAAGTCAATTATAATATATAAGTTTAATTATAAAAGTGTTTTAAAATTTAATTATAAAATAGGGATTAGAATTCTAGTCATATATTGTTCAAGAAAAACATGCATAACTAAAACATAATACAAAGATTTTAGAGTAAATAATTGTCATATTCTACTTTTAAATAAAGTACAATCTTACCAATAATTAATTATTATTTTATCCTCCGATTTGCATTTGGTCCACCAAACATTCAAGTGTGTGTGTGTGTTCCAGCAAAAAACAAAAAAACAGTACGTGTCTGCGAGGTAAAGAGAAATAAGTTTGTGAGGACATGGTATTTTCATTCTATATATTTAGATTCAAATCCCTTCTATCAACAAAACAAGATACATCAGCAAAAAATCACTTGAGAGTTTAGGATGATCTTGCATGAGTTCCAAAAGAGCTTTTAGATACTTGTTTCCTTTTTCCGTTTGTTTGGGGTGATTCGCCATTTCATCCCCTAATTTCCCAAAAACTAAAAAAACAAAGATAACCTGAGAGTTTGTTTGGCTAGATGGTACTTACAATCTTTTTGTCCCTGAACTGTCATTGTATCTAGGACTGAACCCGAATCCAAAAGTAGTTATAGTGAGAAGGAAGGGAGAAGCTGTCACTGCCCAACCCGACCCGTTGCCTTTCCTTTTTTAACCGTTACCGGGGTGCAGCATATCTACAGTTTACCCACACCCCCATACTCTCTGTCTCTAGCAATTTTCTACCTTCACTTGCAGATTTTCTCCCCTCCCTGAATCAAAACCTCAGCTGCGAACGACTTCTTCAGTATCCACTTAATGGAGATGTCTTCTTCATGGATGGACTAGAACTACAACAAAAAGGAAGGCAGAAAAACAACATTAAGAAACAAACAAAGTAGAATGATGGTCAATCAGCTTGAATTTGAATTTGATCTTACATTTGTAAGTACGAAGGATCAATGGGTGGGAACTCATCATGAGGCTTGAGAACCAGAATCATTTTGGGGACTTGCGCATCGCAAACCACGCATTTGTGTGCAGAATCACCAGCAGCAAGTATGGCCTGTGCTTTACAGGCGCTGCACCACACCAAGTGTTGGCAGGGAAAGTTTGCCCATACAATCTGGTTCTTGTTGCATCCAAAACACTTCCCCGCCATGATGCATTCCTTATAATCCTGTGTTCATCAGAAAAATAGACCTACCTTTTTATCTATATATCACTATATGCCGTCATGAACATGATGATATTATAATATGCACCGCACATATGAACTCTCTCACCTTGTAAAAATTGAAATCACGAAGGAAGAAGCTGGATGATTTGTTTCTTTTTCTGGAAACGGCTTCCAAAACCAGATGCTGGTTGGAATCATTGGCACTTCCATTTTTGTCATGCACATTGTTTCGTCCCTGGAACACAGGATCTGGCTGCAAGAATTGCAGGAACCTTGGTTGCACTTGCACACCAGGAAATGAAGTATCCTTAGCTGAGTTTGAGTTCACTTCAGGGTGAACATAGGAGGGTTTCTCTTTTCGATAACCAGGAGGATTCTTTAAGCCAGAGTTTCCACCACCAGAACTAATTGGAAGGGCCTGAAGACACTTCGAATCACTGCCACTATCAATGGAGATGTCCTGAACACGTTTTGAATCGCCACAATTGTCAATTAAAATGTCCTTAACGCACTCTGAGTCACCACCATTATCATTAACTGAAATGTCCTTAACACACTCTGAATCACCATGATCATCAATCGTAATGTCTTGAAGGCACTTCGAAATACCCAGATGATTATCAGAGCAAGGAGCCCTGACTGCATGACTGAGTTGGTGATGAGGCCTGAATTGTGGTACGAGGACTGTGTGATTGGCATTTCCCTGGGGACCCGAAGTGACAACCTTAATGGCACATATTTTTGAGAAATGTTTTATGAACTCGCTCAGCTTGGGGATGCCAAGAGATGCATGATCCAGTTCCAGGCCAAATTTAGCCTTAAAATCAGCTTTCAGAGAAGAAAGAGCATATCCTCCATTCCTTGGGTGCTTTGACAGATCATATAAGAAGCCAGGAAACCACTTCTTGAAGGTCTTTAGCCATATAGGTAAGCTATTATCGGAACTTTTGGTCATATGTGCCTGAGGTTTTCCAGGGCTTGTCTTTGGTTGGCCATGGAGTAATTTACAAACCCAAGGACCTTGTTCAGGTTTGTTATTTGTTTCAACAATCATCTCCCTTGGCGAAATCTGTGCTGGAAGTTGAAACTGGAAATTCTTCTCCTGCTCTTGCTGTTGAGGTGACAATTTCTCCCCCTCAGTTGCCATTCTTGGTACTATACTTTTTATTTCAACCGGCTTGCCTAACATGTTGACAAAGTGTGCTTCAACAGCTTCTGAAACAGATTTCTCCTCTTTAAATGTCACAAATCCAAAGCCTCGAGACTGTATCTTGTTCTCTATCTGAGCTAAAATGACTACAGAATCATCCACTGGCCCAAATTGTGCTTCAAAGAACTTACCTAGAGAACCTGCTTCACACAGTAACAAAGAAATAAGTTAAATATGTCTGTTACTTAAAATGTTGATCAATGCATAAGATTCCATATGTGGATAATATTAACCAGAGTTCACTGAAGGAGGAAGTCCTCCTACAAAGATGCGCTTGTGTGCTTTAGTATCATCCAGAGAATGTTTATGGACTGCTCCCTGCAGCTTCACTGTCTGATGCTCCTCCTTACCATGTGAATAAAAGCACTTAGCTCCTCTGGCGCATCCACGAGGAGAGTCGAAGTATTTACAAATCTCTAGCTTGCAGCTGGATTGAATTTTTCTGGCATGCATAAGTGTTATACAAACTTGAGAACACAGGAATAGACTAAAGGCAAAGATATGCACAATTACTTGCATGCATACATACCTACACAGAAGCACATATCACACAAGTTTTTTGTACATACCTATCAGGCATGGTTCCTTCATCTATCATGGTCAGGAGATCTCGGTTGCCCGAAAATTCTTCGTCACCTTGTGAACAAGCCATATTGTGTTGACTGGGGAGAATGATGTTGCCTGCAAAGCCAAAAATCAGGAATGTGAAATAAAATTGATTGGTAAATTTGGTTCAAGATTTTTGGATGTTCTAAATTCAGCTTACTTGGTCTAACACTAGGTGGGTTCAGCAACATGAAGCGCACATCTTGGGAGGATGTCAGGTCAATAGGCCTTTGTCTACTGGTAATGTGAACAGTTTTGCAGAAGTGTGAAGATACTAAAAAAACTTCATAAAAGAAAACTACAAGAAAGATACTAAGAAGTGATAACATTGAAGTGGATGAGTAGGGTTGGTTTTGTTTCTTACCGCAGATTTAGAATTTCACTATTAGCACCCCAGCTCAAAAGAAGCTCCGTACACTTCATACTCTCATTCCTCACAGCAAAGAAGAGAGGGGTTTCTTTAATTTCCGTCTTGTATTGGATACCATCTGGATCTTCCAATAGGAGGATCTTCCAAACAGATCAAAGTCAATACTAATGACTTCCATTCCATATACAACTTGCCAACAGGACTTTGATGCTATGAAAATTGAAGAAAACATCTATGCATACCTGAAGTGCCTCTGAATTACCATTACCAGCAGCAATATGGAAGGCAGTTAATCCTAACTTATTCCTTTGGCTCACCCGTGCACCGTGCTTAATGAGAAGCCATAAAATTCTGAAACAAGAACGAAAACTTGTCAGTTCAATGTGTGCACCGGTGTGTCTGAGGGGGAGAGACTTTACTTTATCTGCTGTAAACATGACGATTTTGGCAATTTAAGAGTCCAATGAAGAGCAGAGCTTCCTTCGGCATCAGCATCGTTTACGTCTAGATTTGTCTTCAGAAGCAACTGAATGATGGCTTCATCTCCTACCTATTCAAATGTCATGAAGTTTCTGATCACAAATGATGATATGATAAAGTTCCACCATTATGCAGGTATATAATGGTACTTGCTGAATCCATAATTGAAGTTTGAAAAAGAGGTACTTGAAGCCTTTTCAAGTAGCAATTTTGTCTCTCTTTTATGCAGTCTTGAGTCTTGGCATATTTTCATCTGGTTTATTCTAAATGACAACCATTTAATAATGAATATGCACTATGCAGGCAGAAAGCAAATTAGGTGAATCATGGTGAGCTTTTGTATGAGATCGTTCAAAATTAACCATGTCACCATTATGCAATGCGCATGAATGAATTTATCAACAAAGTCTGAAGATTGTTTAACTCTTCCTGAATCCAAAGATATTATATATATATATATATACATATAGTATATATCAAATTACATTCTTTTTTATTCTTCCGAAAATTAGGACATATTTTCTCAAAAATATTAACTTATAACATATCATATCTCAATAAATTAGCGTAATTTTAACGTAATAATCAAATAAAATTGTAACGAGTTCTATTTTTTTTTCCTGCATATACCCTCCCAACTATTTGGGAATCAAATTGGTTCCCTTCAAACTTCAGAAACTCTGTAACACTTCAAATAAGACGCGAATTTCAATACTTTCTTATGAGACAATGAATGAAACCAATTCGCACAAAAACAAAGAAAAAGAAACAACAAGCCCATCACCACACCAGGCCACAAAAGAAGCCCGAGGCATGCAGACCTAATGCTAAACACAACAGAGACCATAGGCGAGGCGAAGGCCCAGAACCCAAATCCACTTAACAACCAGCTCAGAGTAAGTATTGAATAGAATGTTTAGTGGGATCGCCAAATCATAATCCATTCCAAATTCCAAATTCCAAAATGCATGCTGTCTACAGATCATTAAAACCGAGGCTTAACTTTCTCATTTTCTGTTCTTATAAAGAAACAGATACTTTTTATCTGTCTTGATCAGTTGGAACAGTGTTTTCATTAAAAAAATTGAAAGGAACAGAACAGCAAGCTGGGACTGGGCTTTTAGGGTTTTACCTGGGTTGCTCGGATGAGTGGTGACGTCACCTTCTTATCTGTACAACCGCTTTGAGCAACAGCTCCGAATAGCTGAAGCAATTCTATCTCCATAAGTAATAGCCTCCGTTTCTCGGAGTTGTAGCTCTCGGTGGCCATTGAGGCGCGTTTGGCCGCGGTCGACGGCGTCGTCGGGTGGCCCAGGGACAAAGCTTCCCGTATAACACATTCGTACAATGTCAATATCTCTTTGGAACCCGAATCGTTGTCACGCCACTCCAACAAAGATTCGTTAACCGTCTCTGCTGCTACAATAAGCAGAGCCGCTAGAGTAACTATACTCCCTTCAACGGCGCTTGCATAAGCCACCTCACCTATTTCCTTTGTTTTCTCACTCAGAAGTTTCACGGTAGTCAAATCCTGTTATGGAGAAAATTTTAAATCATTAAATTGCGAACAGGTTTTTGTTACGACTTATCCAATAGATTTTAAACGAGCATCTTGGTAGATAATAAAAATTAAAAGCAGGGAGTTTTTAGGGTTGTCAACTTTTTCATCGGTTAATTTCACCACAAGCTTTCTACAAAGTAAAAAATCAAACAGATTAATTAAAAAGGGAGTTGAATAGAAAACCTTATTCAATTCAATAAACATTAAATAAAAAAACCTTTTCACCGAGAACGACGATCAAGTCCTCAACGCTGTAATCATCTGGCGTCCAAATAACATCCATCCTGAAACCACAAGGCGAATTAATTAGTTTTTCCAGCAGCCGAGGATGAATTAAAATTGAAATTTGTAAAGGAAAATAAATTAGCTACAATTAATGTAGAGGTAGAATAGTCAAAAGCGAACTGAAAAGGTAAAAGCAAATTTTCTATAAGAGGCAATTTTTGCAGTGGTGTTTATGGAGAACGGGTCACCTTTTTCCGTTTAAGGTATCAAACGCGAAAACGATGTGTTTTAAAGGCGTTTTGATTAGTTGTTACCTGGTGCTACACAGAGCCAAGTCCAGGGCTAGCTGCGCGTGTCCGTCCCTGGTTCTCAGGCCCGTACGAGCGTGTTTTTTGAGCAAAACCTCTACGCACTTAGCCGCGTGAGCGAGAGCGGCCGTGTGCAGCGCTGATCTTCCCGACTCGTTCAGCTCGTTCACCAACGGCGTCGGTCCGAGCTCTCCGCTGAGCAATGCGGAGGCGCATTCCGGCGAGTCAAAGTTACAGCAGAGGTGCAGAAGCTTCGACACAGTACTTCGCTCCACCGGCTTTGAGGAAGCCTCGGCGAATCGTCTTGCTTGCGCTACGAGCTGAGCCTTATTGTCTTGCCCAATCGAGTTGATTACGAGTGATTCAGCTTCAGCGAAGTCGAAGTTTTCACTCTTCACGTTTTGGACATCGTCGTCGTCCCCATTTGCAACGAGTTTCTCGTCGCCATACGAGAGATAGGTACATTTCGGAAGAGAGTAGATCATCAAGAACTCAGACTCTCCGGATCTCTGTATTTCCTGCGATTAATTGCGATTTTCAGTACTTCCTCACATGAAAATGACGATTAATTCAAAGGTGATCAAGTTCAAGAAGCAAAGCTCGTCTCGCACCAGATCCATTTGATGAAATCCCTAATTTGAGCTCCGATCAACCTCGAAACTTCTCGAACAATGTAGCGCACATCATCAAAGAAACTAAACCGCGCTTCGAGCACAAGCTTTGAGCTTTGAACGAAACCCTAAATTTACGATTTCAGCGAAAGGTTTGTGTTTCAGGGTCTGGTGACTCTGGTCTTTCACTTTCTCTGGGAAGACGGAGAAACAAAATGGGAGGGAAGCGCCAGACTGTACAATTTATATTGAGGCGGACTTGAGACGGTTAATTCATTATTAAAAAACAAATTTAATAATTGATTTTCTTTTCTCATTTCTATTTTTATCATTTTTCTGTTACATGGAGACAAAGGCGGAAAAAGACAAAGGAAACTCTGAAGGAACAAGGCTTTGGATAAAAACCTGATTTGTGCATCAAAGCTAGTGGAGGCCAAATTCTAATTTTGCGTGTGAGATTTTCGTGCATTTAATATAATTGGACGATAAAGTTAATAATAAATTTAAAATAATTAAGGAACAATCGAGTAATTTATTGCCAACTGTTGTATCGACTTAGTTAGGAGAGGATTTTCTAAATAATTAAGATTCTCATTTCCTCATCGGCATCTATAATGCCTCAATATCCATGCATTGCCTCTCCCTCTTTCTTATCCCCTCTTTTGATGGAGGACAAAATAGAGGACGATTAAAATAGAGAAAAATAAAAACAAATGAAGTGACTGAGAATTAAAGAGAAATCACGAAATAAAATAAATTCTCAGTCAAGTTTCAAATATATTGTAAGAAAATATAATAAGTCGTATTAGTGTGATTTTTGGATTGCTAAGAGAATTCTGAGAATTGGTAGTTTTAGAAAAGCTTAGGATTTGGGGTAAAATTTTATATTCATTAGTAGTACATTTAGCTGCTCTTGCTAAAAACATTACGAGCATCTCCAAAAGAGTCCCTAAAACACACTTTTTTACTCAATTTGTGACAGGGCCGTTTCTAAAACTACTTTAATAATTATACATGATCATACTCCCGTCTGACAAGCATATGAGATTAACGAATTTACCCTCGACACTTATCATACAAGGGATATTTGTATTCATCCCATTTCATGCCTCCACATCTCGATCAGCCTCGAATTCCTTGGAACGGCCCTAGAAAGTTAATAAAAAACACAAAACCGTGTTAATGGACATAATTTTTTTTTTAAAACATAGTTAAAAATATAAGCAATTTGCCCTCCGTTTTGTAAAATCATACATGCATAAGATAAATCATTAAATTTCGATAAAACAGGTGATAAACAATAAATCTCGAAAATACGTGCAGATATTAGGAAATCCAACAATGTCAGAAAGTAAGTCAATATTCAACTATATCAAAACATTGTAACCATATCCACACATAATTAACCCATCGTCGCTGCTCAATATCAAATCATCACATCATCTTTGCACTACCAGTAGGCCAACCACTCGGGAAACAAAGTCAAACTCGATGTTCGAGTGTGGACCAACTTAAGAAATAGGGTCCAACTTGACGTCTAAGTCACATCCCAATCATAAATACTAGTTTTAGGAAACAGAGCTCAGCTCGACGTCTAAGTCACAACTCAATCATAAATATCAGTCTCAGGATGTCAGGACCCACCCCGGTTTCACCCCGAAAACCGAGGTAAATCCTGCTCCCGTCTGACACCCCGACACGCACAAAAATAAACTCACTCTAAACACCAAAGTACACAGTCAGATGCAGGAGAAACTACATGAAACACCCCGAAGTCAAAAGTTTACAGAGCATAGTACTAAATACAAAAGAAAGAAAACCGATAAACTAGATACACGCACAACGGAAAAGTTTAAGCACTCCGGGGTCACTCTCGAATACGCTATGCCTCAGACGTTGCCTCGACACCGAAACCCCGCGCTAGCTCCACGACCTGGAGGGCAGTTTAAAAACAGAAGGTTTGAGTGGACCATAAATAATAAAAGAATTTCCGAAAACCATTTCATAATAAAACCAGGGTTTTAGCCCTCCGTTTTGAAAACACACATGCATAACCCATTAGATGAAAACAGTTATAAATCACGTAATCATCACCATTAAAACAGTTACAGAATCATTGTAAAACAGTTATGGAAATCATATCACAAGCATCCGATCAAACCTGCTGGACCTATCCGAGTCTTTAAACTCCCGAGTCTTTAAACTCAATCTAGGCCTCAATAATATCTGAGTCTTTAAACTCCCGAGTCTTTAAACTCAACAGGCCTACGGGGGAAATATCAATATCCGAGTCTTTAAACTCCCGAGTCTTTAAACTCAATCCGGGCCCGTCCCCCGTCAAATATAATCCGGGTCTTTAAACCCAATAACCAGATCCAGAAAATCCAATCCAAAACTATTTGAAAACCATTTTTAAATCCATATCCAAACTTGAATTCGAAATCACTGGTCTGACGTCATTCCGGCATCCAAAACCGTCATTCCGAACTCAAATCCAGAAATCCACTTTTCAGCTTTAAAACCAAATTCCGCTTTCCGAAATCCGATTCTAAAATCGAAAATCCCGATCATCAAACCACATTCCAAAATCCCTTTATAATCATTGAAAATCATTTATCATTTGAAATCCTGAAACTATAACATCAAAATCCAGAATCAAAGCTTTTCTCGTAAAATGTGTCATAAACCGTATTTCCTCGAAAAACGTGCAATTAGGTAAAACCAACTTAGCATATTTAATCATCATGAAATCACATATAAAACCATAAAACAATAATAGAAAAACAGTTATGCATGCTCAAGTTAAGTGAAAGGGTCCACTCACAGTACCAAGCCCTCAATCGCGTCCCGAATGTCCCATACGTTCCTCAGTTTCCTCGGGAAGTCCCGATCCTGTCACAAGTCACCAAAGTACGTCACTAACACGTCTACCAAGACTCTCCTAATTCCCACAAAAACCCTCGGGTCCTAAACGTATCGAACCGGAACCCTAAACCTTCAACCTCGCGGGACTAACTTCAAACGACGTCCGAACAACCCGAAATAAATTCCAATATACTTGTCACAATACCTAGACCAAAAACCATGTTGACCGTTTTCCCAACCGCCGCCGCACGCGCCCCCATGTGCCTCCCAAAGTGGCTGCGCGTGGGCCTCACGCGCCAGCACCACTGTTCATCGTCTTCAACCTCTCGACCCGTCACTATTCCGGACCGGCGTGGCCGGTTCTCCGCCGTCCCGCCACCATTTCCCTTCATTTTTCCTCCCCTAGCTTCATCCTCTACCCAGTAATTCAGTCCACCACTCCAATCACTTCAACACGACCTCTCAACCATCGTCTCAAGCTCGAAACCAAAACCACCTGTACCCCTGTTTTTCAATCCGGTCACCCGTACACTTCCCTTTCACGGCTTCAACACCAAAAGGTTCCTAAGGACCTAAGGAATCATTTAGCACCTACCAGACCCCTCGACTCGTACTCAAAACTCACGACTTTGAGTTTGAACCTAAACTGAAAAACAGAGAACACCGGGTACTTACCGTCGTTCTGGACTCCGCCGTGTAACCCCTCGTCACGGTTGCACAACCAGCAGCTTCCTAGGACCCTACTGAGTCCCCTAGACCTCACTAGACACCTCGACTCAACCCCAAAAGCCACAACTTTACGTTTGGACCTAGGCGGTAAAACAGAGCACACAGAGGAAAGTAGAGAAATTATCTGCGTCCTGCTCTCCACCGTGAGCTCCGCCGTGTCCACTGGGTTCCTAAGGCTCCACTCCCGTCTCTGAACACCACCAGCAGTAAGGATTGATCCAAGTATGGCAGCTCTACCTCCAAACACCCTCGACACCTCTATGTTTCCCTGCGAACTCACACCTCACACACACCAATTCCTTCACAATTCCTCACTCACCTTCACTCAGCAGCCCTCACTTACTCTCTCACACACACTCAGAAAGTCACACAAACACTCCACACCGCCTTCACCTGCTCGATTCCCTCTCAGCCTCACTCTGTCTCTGTTTCTCCCCAAAGGCACGGTTACACCGCCCAAATTATTGGACCCGTGAGAGATCCTAGAACCCTCTAGCCCTCTTACACGTGTCACAATCCCAAAACCCTCTCACAAGTGTCTCAATCTCAGCCGTCCACTTGTCTCAATCTGTTGCACAAATCCCCAGACAACCAAAAGACCAAAATGCCCTTTTTTAAATCCAAAATTACGATAATACCCCTACCTTTCTAGACCCGTAACTCACACATCCTAACTACGATGAATGCGTGCCGCCTGTCATTGAACTCAGAACGACGAGATCTACCTAACGGTCCTAGGTCAACGTGTCAAAACCCTATCGTATGAAAAGTCAACTCTTTCCCCCTAATTTAACCCAATTACGGCAATGCCCTCAACCTTCCGAACATCATAACTTCCTCCTCGGATATCGGAATCGGGCGTGCCACCTGTCTACGGACTCATGACGTCCCGAACTACGTCACAGTTATCGGTCAATGTCCAATTGGCCGCCCGAACTCAAAGTCAACAATTTGCCCGAACTAGGGGCAAAATCGTCATTCCATGCTAACGGACCTATCGTCACCAACTAACCACTGATTAAGCTCACTAATCCCCTCTTAAGCATTGTCTTAAACCTAAGTTCTGGGATGGGTCGTTACAACCTACCCTCCTAAAAATAATTTCGTCCCTGAAATTCCACAACTAGTTCCCAACACTAGGGGTCTCCTACCCGGTGATCCGCACTAGGTCTACAACAACTTCTCCGGGGTTTCCTGTCTATCATCTCCACCTTGGGTATTTCACTCCATCCCCAACTACCAGTGTACCACTAAAACTTCATGGTGTACACAAGGGAAACTCTATGAACAGAAAACAAAGGTATTTTAAAATACCTCATATAGAGTACCTGTCAGTACCCGTCCCAACTATCACCTCGATACCCGGGACGAACCCTGCTCCCGTCTGACAATCACACTTATAGTACCAAAAACAACCTTACTACAACTATAAGCATAACTATCAGACGAAGGAGTAAAATATATACAACAGTCAGTCAGAGCATAGTTCTACAAAATGGGCACAAAAATCCTACAATACTAGTCTCGCAACGGAAGAACGTCAAAAGCTCTATGCCTCGATATCTGCCTCAACGTTCACCCCAGCGCTATCACCACGACCTGGAGGGAAAATTGAAAACCAAAAGATGTGAGTGGACTAAAAGAAAATGAAAGTTTGAAAACCGTTTATTCTCAAATCAACGCTAAGAAACTAGAACACTTTGTTCCCTCCGTTTTGAAAATCACATGCCTAACTCAGTGAGTAAAATAATTATAAAACCAAGAAACATCATAAGAAACAGAAACACTATAACATACCATAAGAAACAGATACACTGTAAAATGGATATAGAAATCATAGCATGAGCATCAAACCATCATTTCCGATCAAACCTGCTGGACCTATCCGAGTCTTTAAACTCAACCAGGCCTTAACTGAAATCTGAGTCTTTAAACTCCCGAGTCTTTAAACTCAATAGGCCTATGGGGGTAACATCATAAATATCCGAGTCTTTAAACTCCCGAGTCTTTAAACTCAATCTGGGCCCGTCCCCCGTCAATATCAATCCGGGTCTTTAAACCCAATATCCAGATCCAGCAAATCCAATCCATATCCAGTGTAAAACCAATTCAAAATCCATCGCCAAACTCGAATTCGAAATCCCCGGTTCGAAACCCTTCCGGCGTTCAGAACCGACATTCCGAACCCAAATCCGGAAATCCGGTCTTATACCCAGAAATCACGCATAAGCATAAATCATATTTCATAACCCATTGATCATCATCAGGAAACATTTATAGGTCAAATCGCAAATATGGCATCAAGATCCGAAAACCAGCTTTTTCTCGAAAAACGTGCAAAATCTCGGAAATGTCTCGAAAAATGTGCAAACACATCAACCACTTATAATCATCATTTAAAAGCATAAAAACACTCGTAATATCATAAAACATAGAGAAAACAGTTAGGCATGCTCGAAAGAAAGAAAGAGTCCAATCACAATTCAGAACGAGTCACTCGCGCTCCGTGCGCTCCTCGACTGTCTCGGGTACCTCTCGTCCTGTCAATATGCACCAAAAAGGGTCATAAACACATCAAGGATACTAACCCTAATTTCCCCAATTTTTCGGGAATTTATTAATATTTTAAGCCTAAACCCTAAACAGTCCGGATTCCCGAACAACTCCGTAACATCGTCCGATTCACCCGAAAACCACACCAATAAACTCCTTAGGACAATTAGAACCAAACCCATATTGGAAGCTTGGCCGGATTCCTCCCCACGCGCCGCCCAAAGTGGCTGCACGTGGGCCTCACGCGCCTGCTACAGTGCATCCCCAACCTCGATCGAACCCGGTTCGCACCAGGGCTGCAACCCAGACCGGCGAGAGCCATTCTCCGCCGTCCGGCCACCATTTCACTTCCTTCCTTCACCTAAAACTTCGTCCAGTCACAACGAACTCATCCCCCTCACTCTCTTGGTTCGACTCGACCTACAGCTTCACGACTGAAGCTCGAAAGAAAACTCAGACCACCCCTGTTTTCCTTTCCGGCCGCCCAGTTCTTCCCCCTTCACGGTGGCGATCCCAACCTCTTCCTAAGACCTCACTAAGTCACCCCAAACTCACAGAAACCTTTGATTCATCCCTGAAGTCCACGACTTTCCGTTTGAGCTCACGGCCAAAACAGAGTACAGAGTACTCGCCGTCGTCTGAACTCCGCCGTGTACTCCCCCGTCACGGCGACCGTCCTAAACTATTCCTA
Source organism: Prinsepia uniflora (assembly GCA_032719365.1). Classification (NCBI taxonomy): domain Eukaryota; kingdom Viridiplantae; phylum Streptophyta; class Magnoliopsida; order Rosales; family Rosaceae; genus Prinsepia; species Prinsepia uniflora. The sequence goes on from CM064875.1 coordinate 63,270,523, forward strand.
GGGTCTCCCTAAACATCATTGCACTCGTCAATCCCCTCGATTCTCATCCTACCTTCACGACTTTCAAAATGAAACTCACGGGAAAAACAGAGGAAAAAGGGCTTACCTTTCGATTCAGGCTCTGCCGTGCGCACCGCCGCGTGCCACGGTGCTCGTTGGACTCCCTTCAGTCACCTGAACCTCCTACCGCCTTGGTTTGGTCCACCACACGGCACAACAGCCGCCCCTGTCTCACAATCTCCCTGTTTTCCTCAGAACTCCGCCGCACCACCACCGTGTCGTCGTGCACGATTCCTCCACCAAAACACGATCACCAGTACAACCACTCCTCTCTGTCACTCTCACAAAACACTCTTCACTCCCCCTTGCACTGAGTCGATCAATCTCTCCCAAAATCTCACCCTCTGTTTCTCTGCGTCTAAACCCAAAGCACGGTTTGAATATGGACGTTTTGTGGTCGTGCACACAATCGATCGTCCTAGAACCATCCAGCCACCCACACGTGTCCAACATCCACTGGATTAAACCAAAATATCCCAATCCCTTACTGCCACTTGTGCTGATCTAATTGGGCTGAGGGAAATGACCAAAATACCCCCCCCCCATGCACAAATTACCATTTTACCCTCACACTTTCCAGACCCGTAAATATTTCATCCGACGTCCGATGACAGCGTGCCGCCTGTCGTTGTACTCAGGACGTCGAGACCTATCAACGGTCCTCGGTCTACGTGAAAATTATAAGTCCATTAAAAAGTCAACATTTTCCTCGTTTAATCAAAATTACGGTAACGCCCTCAATCTTCCGAACGTCATAACTTTTTCTCCGATTGTCCGAATCGAACCTGCCACCTGTCTACGAACTCGTGACGTCCTACACTACGTCACGGTCAAGGGTCAACAGTCATCCAATCAGTAATTCAAACAGTCAACTTTTAGCCTACTATTCTCAAGGGCAAAACCGTCCTTTATATACAAAACTTTTACAAAATTACATGTTTACCCTTCCCGAAGGTACGGGTTGTTACAATCTACCCCCTTAAAAAGAATTTCGTCCCTGAAATTCAGTGAAACAAGTAAGGGTACTGCTCGCGCATTAAGGCCTCGGGTTCCCATGTAGCTTCTTCCACCTGATGATTCCTCCATAATACTTTAACTAAGGGAACCGTCTTCCGCCGTAAGACCTTATCCTTCCGGTCCAAAATCGCTACTGGTTGCTCTTCAAAACTCAAATCTTCCCTCAGTTCAACTGGTTGTGCTTCCAGAACATGTGAATCATCTCGAATGTACTTCCGAAGCATAGATACATGGAAAACAATATGTACCTTGTCTAAATCTGCTGGTAAAGCCAATCGATATGCAACAGGACCAATCCGTTCCAAGATCTCATAAGGTCCAATGTAACAAGGACTCAACTTCCCTCGTTTGCCAAACCGTACAATTCCTTTCCAAGGAGATAATTTCAAAAAAACCCAATCGCCTACAGCAAACTCCAAATCTCTGATCCTACGGTCGGTATAACTCTTCTGTCGGTCCTGCGCTGCCTTCAATCGATCCCTGACCAACGCCACTTTTTCCTGTGTAAGGTCCACCAGTTCAGAAGTAGTCAATCGCCTCTCACCAACCTCAGTCCAACACAATGGAGTCCGACACTGTCGTCCGTATAACGCCTCATAAGGAGCCATCCCAATGCTCTCCTGATAACTGTTATTATAGGCGAACTCCATCAAAGGTAAATGAGACTCCCAAGTACCCTGAAACTGTAAGACACAAGCTCGCATCATGTCCTCGAGAATCTGAATAGTCCGCTCAGACTGTCCATCGGTTTGAGGATGAAAAGCAGTACTGAAATGTAACTTTGTCCCAAACGCTTCCTGTAGGCTCTGCCAAAACCTGGAAGTAAACCTCAGATCTCTATCAGATACTATCGACTCTGGAGTCCCATGCAGCCGAATAATCTCATCTATGAACAACTGTGCAAACTGCGCTAACCTGAAGTTCTCCCGTACTAGCAAGAAATGAGCAGACTTCGTAAGTCTATCCACAATAACCCACACACCATCGTGTCCTTTTGGTGTTTTGGGAAGCTTGAATACAAAATCCATAGTCAGGTGATCCCATTTCCACTCGGGAATCGGCAAAGGTTGCATTGCTCCATAAGGTCTCTGTCGCTCGGCTTTCACTTGCTGACAGATCAAGCATTTACTGACATATTTTGCAATCCCGCGTTTCATCCCTGACCACCAATAATGTTCCCGTAGTGTACGATACATCTTGGTCCCACCAGGATGCATCGCATAGGCTGAACAGTGAGCCTCATCCAGTATCACCTTCTTCAAGGCTTCACCCTCAGGTACGCACAACCGTCCATCTTTAACCACGGCCCCATCCTCAGGAATCTCAAAGTCCTGTCTCTCTCCAGCCTCGACCTCAATCCGAATGATGCCCAAAATAGGGTCCTCAAACTGAGCATCAATCACTTGATCAATCAAAACAGGTCGCACATGGAAGCTCGCTAGGAGTGCTTCCTGATCATCCACAGTCAACTCGACTCCCAACATACGGAGCTCAACCAACAATGGTAATCGTACAGTCCTCAGATGCGACAAAGAACTAGCTGACTTCCTGCTCAAAGCATCGGCTACCACATTAGCCTTCCCGGGATGATACTCAGTCGTGCAGTCATAGTCCTTAAGCAACTCCAACCATCGGCGTTGTCTCAGATTCAATTCCTTCTGAGTGAACAAATACTTCAAGCTCTTGTGGTCCGTGAAGATCCTGCACCTCTCGCCGTACAAGTAATGCCGCCAAATCTTCAGTGCATGAACCACCACTGCCAGTTCCAAATCATGTGTAGGGTAGTTCATCTCATGGGGTTTCAATTGCCGGGAAGCATAAGCAATCACTTTCCCATGCTGCATCAATACACAGCCCAAACCCCGCAAAGAACCGTCACTGTACACCTCGAACTCCCCACTATCGTCTGGAAGGGCTAACACAGGAGCAGATGTCAACCGCCTTTTAAGCTCCTGGAAACTCTGTTCACATTTGTCATCCCACTCAAATCGAACTCCTTTCCTAGTCAGCCGTGTCAATGGAGCTGCAAGAATAGAAAAGCCCTCAATAAAGCACCGATAATAACCTGCCAAACCCAGAAAACTCCTGATCTCTGTCACCGTCTTGGGCTGTTCCCATTTTGCTACCGCCTCAACCTTCTGAGGATCCACTCTGATGCCCTCGGCCGAAATCACATGGCCAAGAAATCCAACACTGGTTAACCAAAACTGACACTTACTTAGTTTCGCATACAACTGATGCTCCCTCAAAGTCTTAAGCACGATTCTCAGATGTTTCTCATGCGCCTTCGCACTCTTCGAATACACCAAAATGTCATCAATGAAGACGATCACAAAACGATCCAAATATGACCGGAATACTCGGTTCATAAGGTCCATAAAAGCTGCTGGGGCATTAGTCAAACCAAAAGGCATCACAACAAACTCATAATGACCGTACCTGGTCCGGAAGGCTGTCTTCGGTACATCCTCCTCTTTAACCCTCAATTGATGATAACCGGAGCGAAGATCAATCTTCGAAAAGTACTGTGCTCCCTTCAATTGGTCAAACAAATCATCAATCCAGGGTAGGGGATACTTATTCCGAATAGTTACCTTATTCAGTTGTCTGTAATCCACACACAATCTCAATCCTCCGTCCTTTTTCTTGACAAACAATACAGGTGCTCCCCAAGTTGACATACTCGGTCGAATGAATCCTATATCGACCAACTCTTGCAACTGGGCATTAAGTTCCTTCAATTCTGCAGGTGCCATACGATAAGGAGTTTGTGAGATAGGCTGTGTACCTGGTAGAAGATCAATCGTAAACTCGATATCTCGGTGTGGAGGTAGTCCTGGCAACTCCTCGGGAAAAACATCGGGAAACTCCCGCACCACTGGTATGTCCTCCGCCCTCACTGGCGTAGTACGCGTATCCACCACATGAGCTATGTAACTCTGACACCCCTTACGTAACAACTTTCTAGCCTCAAGTGCCGATATAACTCCAATAGGAACTGCACGATGATCCCCCTGAAACGTAGTCTCTGGTAATCCGGGACTCCGGAAAGTCACTATCCTATCGAAACATTCGATAGAAGCATGATGTCTCGTCAACCAGTCCATACCCAAAATAACATCAAAGTCCCGTAGATCCAATAGTAACAAATCTGCCATTAACTCAACCTCACCTACCATCACCGGACACTCTCTCAACACCTGAGTCACCACCAACACCTCCCCAGTAGGTGTACTCACCCCTAAAGCACAATCCAAAGTAGACACCTCCCTCTCCGTAACCAAACTACAACTCCGAGCTATAAATGAATGGGTAGCCCCGTGATCTATCAAAGCAAGAACAGTGTGACCAAGTATGGTGAGTGTACCTGTCACCACTCCCGGTGCTGATCTGGCCTCCTGCTGAGTCATAGAAAAAACTCGCGCCTGAGGTCCCGATGACCTACCGCGCCCTCTGGAACTGCTCGTGGCACCTCCGCCACCCCTAGGGCCTGCTGCCCCTGACACTGAAGCAGTACTCCGCCCGGGTTCCGCTGCACCTCGGCCTGCTCCACCCTCCGGAGCTAACAATGGGCACTCCCTCCGGAAGTGTCCTCGCTCTCCGCAATAGTAGCAAGCATCCCTACTGGGTCCACCGGTATGCCTCCCAGTAGAAGCAACTGAAGTCGCACTCGCCTGAGGGGTCGGCTGTACCCTGGCTTCCCGAAATCCTGAGCCCTAAAAACTCCCTGGTCGGCCATACCGGGCTCCACCAGCCGATGACGCTCCACCAAAATTACCCCGCTTCGGGGGCCTCTGACTCGATGCTCCTGGAAATGAATGCTCTCGGCGTCGAACACTGCCCGAGTACTGTGGTCTAGCAGGCAAACTGGCCTCAACCCTGACAGCAGCATCAAATAACTCCCGAAATGTAGCAAATGAACCGGCTGTCACTATGGCCCTGATCTCTCCCCGAAGGCCCAACTCAAACCGGCGGCACTTCTCCGCCTCGGTAGCCACAAAGACAGGAGCAAATCGGGATAGCATCTGAAATCTCTGCTCATACTCAACTACCGTCATATTCCCTTGCTTTAACTGAAGAAATTCTGCCTCCTTCGCATCCCGGAAAGAGCGGGGATAATACTGATCGAGAAACCGCTCCCGGAACGTCTCCCATGTCACCGTATGTGCATCCCAGCCGGACAACTCCAGCGTGTACCATCACTCATAGGCGGCTCCATCTAGCAGAAAAGTAGCCAACAAGACCCGATCCTCTGGAGGACAGTGCATCACCCCGAAAATACGCTCGAGTCGGGTGATCCATCGGTGAGCTTCCTCGGGATCTGCCCCACCGCTGAAAGTAGTAGCCCCAAGTCGCTGGGCTCGCTCAATCGACGCGCTCTCAGTCCCTCTCGCCGCTTCGTCTTCAGGTCGTGGAGGGGGGTTCACGTCGCGGAGGCATGATCGATTGTACTCTGAAAGAGGCATAGAGTTAGTAAAACAACCTAGACCCAACATAAACCGACAAACCTATGCTCTGATACCAATTGTCAGGACCCGTCCCAACTATCACCTCGATACCCGGGACGAACCCTGCTCCCGTCTGACAATCACACTTACAGTACCAAAAATAACCTTACTACAACAGTCAGTCAGAGCATAGTTCTACAAAATGGGCACAAAAATCCTACAATGCTAGTCTCGCAACGGAAGAACGTCAAAAGCTCTATGCCTCGATATCTGCCTTAACGTTCACCCCAGCGCTATCACCACGACCTGGAGGGAAAATTGAAAACCAAAAGATGTGAGTGGACTAAAAGAAAATGAAAGTTTGAAAACCGTTTATTCTCAAATCAACGCTAAGAAACTAGAACACTTTGTTCCCTCCGTTTTGAAAATCACATGCCTAACTTAGTGAGTAAAATAATTATAAAACCAAGAAACATCATAAGAAACAGAAACACTATAACATACCATAAGAAACAGATACACTGTAAAATGGATATAGAAATCATAGCATGAGCATCAAACCATCATTTCCGATCAAACCTGCTGGACCTATCCGAGTCTTTAAACTCAACCAGGCCTTAACTGAAATCCGAGTCTTTAAACTCCCGAGTCTTTAAACTCAATAGGCCTATGGGGGTAACATCATAAATATCCGAGTCTTTAAACTCCCGAGTCTTTAAACTCAATCCGGGCCTGTCCCCCGTCAATATCAATCTGGGTCTTTAAACCCAATATCCAGATCCAGTAAATCCAATCCATATCCAGTGTAAAACCAATTCAAAATCCATCGCCAAACTCGAATTCGAAATCCCCGGTTCGAAACCCTTCCAGCGTTCAGAACCGACATTCCGAACCCAAATCCAGAAATCCAGTCTTATACCCAGAAATCACACATAAGCATAAATCATATTACATAACCCATTGATCATCATCAGGAAACATTTATAGGTCAAATCGCAAATATGGCATCAAGATCCGAAAACCAACTTTTTCTCGAAAAACGTGCAAAATCTCGGAAATGTCTCGAAAAATGTGCAAACACATCAACCACTTATAATCATCATTTAAAAGCATAAAAACACTCGTAATATCATAAAACATAGAGAAAACAGTTAGGCATGCTCGAAAGAAAGAAAGAGTCCAATCACAATTCAGAACGAGTCACTCGCGCTCCGTGCGCTCCTCGACTGTCTCGGGTACCTCTCGTCCTGTCAATATGCACCAAAAAGGGTCATAAACACATCAAGGATACTAACCCTAATTTCCCCAATTTTTCGGGAATTTATTAATATTTTAAGCCTAAACCCTAAACAGTCCGGATTCCCGAACAACTCCGTAACATCGTCCGATTCACCCGAAAACCACACCAATAAACTCCTTAGGACAATTAGAACCAAACCCATGTTGGAAGCTTGGCTGGATTCCTCCCCACGCGCCTCCACGCGCCGCCCAAAGTGGCTGCGCGTGGGCCTCACGCGCCTGCTACAGTGCATCCCCAACCTCGATCGAACCCGGTTCGCACCAGGGCTGCAACCCGGACCGGCGAGAGCCATTCTCCACCGTCCGGCCACCATTTCACTTCCTTCCTTCACCTAAAGCTTCGTCCAGTAACAACGAACTCATCCCCCTCACTCTCTTGGTTCGACTCGACCTACAGCTTCACGACTGAAGCTCGAAAGAAAACACAAACCACCCCTGTTTTCCTTTCCGGCCGCCCAGTTCTTCCCCCTTCACGGTGGCGATCCCAGCCTCTTCCTAAGACCTCACTAAGTCACCCCCAACTCACAGAAATCTTCGATTCATCCCTGAAGTCCACGACTTTCCGTTTGAGCTCACGGCCAAAACAGAGTACAGAGTACTCGCCGTCGTCTGAACTCCGCCGTGTACTCCCTCGTCACGGCGACCGTCCTAAACTACTCCTAGGGTCTCCCTAAACATCACTGCACTCGCCAATCCCCTCGATTCTCATCCTACCTTCACGACTTTCAAAATGAAACTCACGGGAAAAACAGAGGAAAAAGGGCTTACCTTTCGATTCAGGCTCCGCCGTGCGCACCGCCTCGTGCCACGGTGCTCGTTGGACTCCCTTCAGTCACCTGAACCTCCTACCGCCTTGGTTTGGTCCACCACACGGCACAACAGCCGCCCCTGTCTCACAATCTCCCTGTTTTCCTCAGAACTCCGCCGCACCACCACCGTACCGTCGTGCACGATTCCTCTACCAAAACACGATCACCAGTACAACCACTCCTCTCTGTCACTCTCACAAAACACTCTTCACTCCCCCTTGCACTGAGTCGATCAATCTCTCCCAAAATCTCACCCTCTATTTCTCTGCGTCTAAACCCAAAGCACGGTTTGAATATGGATGTTTTGTGGCCGTGCACACAATCGATCGTCCTAGAACCATCCAGCCACCCACACGTGTCCAACATCCACTGGATTAAACCAAAATATCCCAATCCCTTACTGCCACTTGTGCTGATCTAATTGGTCTGAAGGAAATGACTAAAATACCCCCCATGCACAAATTACCATTTTACCCTCACACTTTCCACACCCGTAAATATTTCATCCGACGTCCGATGACAGCGTGCCGCCTGTCGTTGTACTCAGGACGTCGAGACCTATCTAACGGTCCTCGGTCTACGTGAAAATTATAAGTCCATTAAAAAGTCAACATTTTCCTTGTTTAATCAAAATTACGGTAACGCCCTCAATCTTCCAAACGTCATAACTTTTTCTCCGATTGTCCGAATCGAACCTGCCACCTGTCTACGAACTCGTGACGTCCTACACTACGTCACGGTCAAGGGTCAACAGTCATCCAATCAGTAATTCAAACAGTCAACTTTTAGCCTACTATTCTCAAGGGCAAAACCGTCCTTTATATACAAAACTTTTACAAAATTACATGTTTACCCTTCCCGAAGGTACGGGTTGTTACAGTACCCAACAGAATTCATAGAGTACATCCTCTCGTACTACCACCTCACTTCCCGGAAACCCAACCCGATTCCTAACCCAGAACAATCTAATCCAAACAGGAACTCCTATCGACCGGCTCACTCCTTCGCTAACACGTCCCTCGGCTGCTATTTCGACCACTTGTCGGAATAAATCTACAAAGTCCTAAAGGCAAACTCTAGATTGTGGGTTCTCTTCCTTCGATAACCTCATATCGATCAGTTATAGTCACTCCTTTCCCGTTTCTTCCGTCATCCTTCAACGAAACTCACCGTAACGCTCCAGGTCACCTAGGGACAATCCTAGACTCTACCCCGGATTCCAACAACAAATGAGGTACAATACAACAAAGAATAGTAAAAGTACCTGTCCCCGCACCTCGTGCCGACTGAACCTCCTGATGAGTCATCGTAAACACTCGGGCCTGAGATCCTAAAGATCTACCACGTCCCCGCGAACTACTAGTGGCACCACCACCTCCTCTAGTGCCTGCTGTCCCTGACGTTGTACTCTGTCCGGGCTCCGCTACGCCTCGGCCTACACTACCTTCCTGTGGTAACAGTGGACAATCACGTCGGAAATGAGATCGCTCTCCGCAGTAGAAACAAACATCCCGACCAGAAGGACTCGATCTCCCTGTCGACGCAACAGACGTAGCACTAGCTTGCGGAGTCGGCTGTTCTCGGTAACCACGGAATGACAGGACCCATCCCAATCCCCCCCGGAATTAGTACGGGATGACCCTGCTCCCGTCTGACACGAAGTGTCAGACAAGGGATATTTCCGACCTTTGCCCTCTCGGGCAATCAGAGTTCGCCAGGATCCGAATGAGGCATGTGATGTCTCGATCTCTGCTACAGTCCACATCCGATGTCAACCTGAAGAGTATTAAAAACAGAAAGACTGTGAGTGGACAAAAAGTAATAAGTTTATCAAAACATTTCCATAAAAAACCTATATACCCTTCACTAAAAAGCATGCATGCATTGTAAAACCATTTATCCAATCATATATGTTAAAACATCGATAATTAGGGTCTCATCCCCAAATTCTGTAAATACAAGTCACCCGGGCTCCTGCCCAAAACCATAGTATAGTAAACATACGTGGGATCTCAACCCAAATCCATTTATCATTATAAACACAATTTCCCAAACCATTTGAAATCATGTTTATCCATTATATTCATATCCAGAACCTGTCACGGTGAAATAGAGCTACACGTGTGTTAACCGGGGTCTCAAACCCAAGTCTCTCCAGGGTCCACCCAGGTCAATGTCCGTAGATTAATGACCCTCCCTGGAGGTAACGAACCATGCCTATCCTGAGAGTAAGGAACCCAACTGGGGGGCGACTCCACTCAGTCAGTGCTCCGTGACTACTCTGGGGTCCACCCAGGCCAACGACCCTCCCCGGAGGAGACAATCACATATAAAGGATGGAATATGAAAAACTTTTTGAAATCATTCTTTAAACCTTTCCAGGATTCATGCCCAGCCCTTCATAAGCCGTCATGAACCATAAAACCTTTTATGGGTTCATGCCGGTTCCCATAAACCGTCATGACCCGTAAAAACCATTTCAAGGGTTCATTCCGGTTCCCATAAACCGTCATGACCCGTAAAAACCATTTGTAACACATAACTGGGCGCTAGGCCCGAATCCACATAGAAACTAGACCTTCGGTCCGAATTGTAAACCAACTGGGCCTCCGGCCCGAATCCGTAAATCAAATGGGTCTCGAACCCGAGTTTACCTTTTCAAATCTAAAATCATTTCATGAAATCATATCCAAAACCATAAGTATGGAAAATCAGTGTAAAACTGGAAAATCTCGATTTACGTGCAAGCATGTAAATCGCCTCGTAAAGCGTGAAATCATATCAATCACAAGCATCCAAATCAACATCATAAAATCATATTCATAATCCATATAAAACATTTATGCATGCATCACAGTTTAGAAATCAAAGTCCACTCACAGACCGTCTGAAGCCGCGCCCCGATACGCGTGCCATAATCGTCTACTGGGTCAATCGTCACCTCCGGGATTCCCGAACCTGTCCAAATTAATTTAGAGGGTTACTAACTACTTATATAACCCCTCACTAAAGCCCCGTAATTTTCCGGAATTTCTAACTATTTTAAAAATCGATCCTAAACCTTCCGATGCCCCGAAACATATCAAGACGGTGTCCGATCGACTCGAAACCAGTCCCAAAATGTTCATTACATCGAATAGATGATTTCGTATGTTGGACACATCCACAAAAACCCTAGCACTCGCCCACATGCGCCCCTGGAAGTTGCCTACGCGTGCGCCTCACGCGCCGCTACAGTACCGTCTTCTTCCTCGCGCAGCCGGTCTGAACCGGCCGGTCCGGTTTTTCCTGCAAATCCGGTCCTCCTGGACCAGCGTGACCGGTCCAAGCGTTTTCCCGTCTCAATTTGGTCCGATTCAACCCCAATTCAATCCTATAATTCCAAGTTTAATCCTAGAAACCTAAATTCATTACTTAAAACATCAAAAACCATCAAAATCTCATGGTTTAATTTTGAACCTCACGGTTCATTTTTCCCGATTAGCCTACACGGCTGCTCAGCCCAAACCGCCACCCAAAACCTTCCTATTAATTTCCTAACAACCTAAAAACCAATTCCTAATCACTCAAAACGACCCATAATGCAAGAAATTGAAAATAGGAGAAAAAATGGGTTTATCGGGCTTACCGTGCCTTGCCCCTCCGCCGTCCACGGCGGCGCCGTTCCTGGCCGGTCACCAACCACCTCAGTCCCCCTCTCGCTCCCTGGTCCTCACAGGCTTGATAAAATGGGGTTTGGATTGGATTGGTTTGAATGATGAGATCGGGTGGAATGGTTTGAAATGGAAAGAAATGATCGATGATGTAAATGCATGAATGTAGGCTAGTGGCCAGTGGATGAGTGACACTTGTCACTCATCCATTGGTTGCTGAAAAGTAACTGGGCCCACTAAAGACAAACGGTCATCGTAAAACGTGTCGTCATGAATAGTAACTTGGAACTTCCGTGAACCGTACCTTCGTCTTCGAACGTCCAAATTCGACGTGCCGCCTGTCTATGGATTCGTATCGTCCTTATCTACGTAATAGTCCTCGGCCCTCGGCCATCGGACATCCCGGTCAAAAGTCAACTATTTGGGCCTTTTAACCAAAATTACTAAAATGCCCCTAAACTTCCGAACGTCATAACTTCCTCCTTGGATGTCGGAATTGAACGTGTGACTTGTCTATGAACTCGTGACGTCACGAACTGCGTCACGGTCATCGGTCAAAGTCCATTTGACTGCTAGAATGAAAAGTCAACATTTTGCCACGATCAGGGGCAAAACGGTCATTTCGCATCGTTCGTCCGATTTCGCCTAACTAATCACCGATTAACCTCACTAATCGTGATTAGTCACTAATCTAATCTAGGAATTTGGGACGGGTCGTTACAACCTTCCCTCCTTAATTAATTTCGTCCTCGAAATTCCAACCGACCTAATCTAATCGTTCTTCCCTCCTTAATTAGTTTCGTTCTCGAAACTTCAACTATCTCGATTCCACAACCTCCACCTCGTGGAAATAATTCGATCTCACGACACGTGTACACCCGTACACCTACGAAACAGAATAATACTCGTTCGTACCCAGACGTACCACTAACACTCACGCCACATCGACTACACTCGACCACATCGAATGACCGTAGCCATACGTTACGAATTGACACCACTTGTCAAATCTACCAAGTCGCTGACCCAACCAACTAGACGCATCCTTCCTCAATCACCAATCTAACCTGATGTCTGCTCCCACTGGGAGTCATCAGACCTCACTAATCGATTCACGTCGACACCTCCGACAAACCGTCACCACTTGACAGTCGTCAGTCGAAAACTGACACTATACTCACTCGTGGTTACACTAACCGCCAACTCACTCAACCTGAGTATACGTATACCAACCAAGCCTTTGACTCGACCTGTGTGTAACTAAACCCATTAGAAAACCATGACCCAGTGCACAGTATCCAATGTCCAGTTCACGACCTCGACAAATCCAATGGTATCGGAACCAATACGACTACCAACACGCTCTCTAGCATAACACTGGTATAACCAGAATACCGCTACCAGACACCACAAGTCTGCCCAGTATCGTACCTCGAACAATGTACAAGGTACATACACCTAACCATCAATCAGCTTACCACAACAACAATGACGACACGACCACCTAGGTCGTTGCCAAACACGTTTCTATTATGGAGTTCACTTGTCCAATCCAGCATTAGACAAATCGGAACTCCAACCCAACATCCATTTCCAAATCCGAATCCGAATCCGCAATTTCGTAAGAAATCCCGAATTCAAACCCAGAAATCATATCCATAACTATGTCCAAATTCGAATCCGAAATCATCATTCCGTAACTCGGCATTTGGAATAACCATTCCGAACCCAAATCCATAAAAGAAAATCCACAGTCAAGCTCCAGAATCAAATCCTGAATCGTCACCCAGAATCAGATTCCAAAACCCAAATCCAGAAATCCACTTTTAAGTTCCAAAATCAAATCCTGAATCGTCATCCAGAAATCTGATTCCAAAACCCGAAATATCGTTCACGTCTACTGAGACGTACCAAAACTGAACCTATCGGTTACCTGTTCAAACAATTACCACAATACGTTCGATTGACTTCATAGGGAAGCCAATCCCAACATCAACTCATCCAAGGCTGAAAAAATCCGACCTCGTCAGACATTTACTCACCTGAGTAATATACCATACAGGATTCACCTCGAAAAGAAGTTTAGTCCCAACATCCTCAACTCAAACATCCAAGTAAGTGCGATATACTCTCTACCCATCTAGATCATCAAAATCACGATCCAGATCCTATCATTACATCACCCGACCATGAACTTCACGATCGAGAATCGTCACAATGCCCAAAGTCCTCAACCATTTCCCACATCTAAATTGATTAGTCAACGACGAGACACGTCGAGACTGTGGGTTCTCATTGATTACCTCGTATCGATCCTTGTCATTCCACCGAGGAAAAACCAAAGATGATCTAAAACAATGACATCAAATCCATCATACGTGAATGCAAACAACACTCGCTGCACTCACCACGTCATGTAATCCAATATCGTCTGCCACCAAGCAGAAAATGAGAAATCTCAGTCACCTAACTTCAATATACTCACTCTACCTGATGACCCAAGACAATCACGGGTCCACTAACCAATACACGATCGGCGTACTAGTGGCAACCAACAACATCTACATCATCAACATCATCTACCATCATCAATCATGGTAGAACCTGAGAAGTCGCCCAAAACGACTCGAAACACTCATTACCAATGCGGAAAAACCCGTATTCCACTCGTCACCTCGATCGCAACCTCTCTCGATTCCGTAGTTCCAACCATGTCGGAACCAACACACTCGGACATCGACCACGTGTCCCCGTTAGACTGGTTATGAACACATGCCCATTTACGATAGTTTATGTACACCCAAAAGGATGTCAAGTCATCATATCCTGATGTATCACTCGACTGGAGAGTCACGACAGACTCCTGCTGTGATCTACAGTCAAATCTCTGTATACCACCATACCTGACCAACTCTAGCCAACACCGACCAACTGGTCGCTAAACCCGGTGACAATACTCGTTCCTCAAGTCTTATTTGCCGCTGGATCCAATCTGGTCCATCACTATTCGTGATCCACTCCCGAACCACAAATACCGAATACATGCTCATCTTGACGGAGTCACATCCCGATTCGCGACTCACCGTCATCACAAACACCGGCACTAGCACTAGCTCTAGTACCAGCACCAACGCACTATCTCCAACACACAAGCATCAGCATCAACACAAGGTGTGCGAATCAGAAAACCCTGGATCTCCGCTCATACCGAACGAAGATCCCGTACCTCTACTCAAATTGGAGAAACTCTGCCTCCATCGTACCCAACAACTCTGGGTACCTTCACCCTGACAACTCATACGAGAAAAGGAAACGTCCCTTGAACGTCCCCGTCTCATTCTGCGATCGCACTCAGCCGTAACCAAGTCGAATCCAGAATCACTGCTCATACATATGTGTTACTCACACACCTCGTATCATCTTCACGACTGACAAACCCATCGTCACAATCGTCACGGCAACCTGAGTCTACTCGACCTGATAAGACTCGACTACATCCATCGATAGTAGTTTCTGCCACAACCTCGTGCAGGCCTAACTACCAGACATCTCGATATCCAGACTCTGCATCCAACGGAATCAACCGCCCGTATTAACCACTCTGTATCCCACTCAGGGATTTCATCGACAAGTACCAACCCTGATAACTTGTCCAACCAACTCGATCCAGTCGCAACTCGACTCAATCAATGTCGTCTACCAGGTCATCCACGACCTTAGTTGCACCAAACCACAACTGAGTAACACGACAACCAACTAGGTCTAACCAATAAATACAACCTCGACTGCGAATTGCAGTTCCATCAAAAGCTGATATGAATAGAACGACTAACGAACCCAAATCCGAATAGTCGTCAAAGTCACACCATTCGCTAACTTACCTTTCCGAACCATACATCCTACCATAGGATTCCACGATCACACCTAGAGTTCCACCGAACCCAACTGCGAAAAGCAATAAAATCAACAATCTAACCGACTCCGCGGTCTTGGCATCGTAAAGACGTCAATCCATCCCTACCGTAAGTCCAACTAGGATTCCTCGAATCCGGCTGCTAACCGCCAACTGCAATGTAATCCATAACCTGACTGCTCCTAGCAGTAAATCCATCTAACTCCACCAAATCCGATCATCGGATAGTCACAACTCCAACCCAGTCGTCGGAACCGATCCTACGACATCGTGGGGGACGATCCCAACTAACCGTCTCACGATCAAAATGCTAACGTACTATGACGTGCATCCCTTCGGAGGGTCCTACACTGTCATCCATGACAGAACTATGGCAACCCCGACATCCAGTGCCAAACCAAGACGTTCCACGATTCAATCCTACTAACTATCGTACCGGCACCCGAACATCAGGTTGATAACGAACTGTAGCCCATTGAGATATCACATCCTCGACCTGCGTACAGAGTATCACGCAAAATACGCTCCGGAATTCAGAGTAACATGAGCAACCCTGCTCTGATACCACGCTGACAGGACCCATCCCAATCCCCCCGGGATTAGTGCGAGATGACCCTGCTCCTGTCTGACACGAAGTTTCAGACAGGGGATATTTCCGACCTTTGCCCTCCCGGGCTATCAGAGTACGCCAGGATCCGGAGAAGGCATGTGATGTCTCGATCTCTGCTACAGTCCACATCCGATGTCAACCTGAAGGGTATTAAAAACAGAAAGACTGTGAGTGGTAAAAAGTAATAAGTTTATCAAAACATTTCCATAAAAGACCTTTATACCCTTCACTAAAAAGCATGCATGCATCGTAAAACCATTTATCCAATCATATATGTTAAAACATCCATAATTTGGGTCTCAGCCCCAAATTCTGTAAATACAAGTCACCCGGGCTCCTGCCCAAAACCATTTACAGAAAACCATAGTATAGTAAACATACGGGGGATCTCAGCCCAAATCCATTTATCATTATAAACACAATTTCCCAAACCAATTGAAATCATGTTTATCCATTATATTCATATCCAGAACCTGTCACGGTGAAATAGAGCTACACGTGTGCTAACCGGGGTCTCAAAACCAAGTCTCTCCAGTGTCCACCCAGGTCAATGTCCGTAGATTAATGACCCTCCCTAGAGGTAACGAACCATACCCATCCTGAGAGTAAGGAACCCAACTGGGGGGCGACTCCACTCAGTCAGTGCTCCGTGACTACTCCGGGGTCCACCCAGGCCAACGACCCTCCCCGGAGGAGACAATCACATATAAAGGATGGAATATGAAAAACTTTTTGAAATCATTCTTTAAACCTTTCCAGGATTCATGCCCGGCCCCTCATAAGCCGTCATGAACCATAAAACTTTTCATGGGTTCATGCCGGTTCCCATAAACCGTCATTACCCGTAAAAACCATTTCAATGGTTCATGCCGGTTCTCATAAACCGTCATGACCCGTAAAAACCATTTGTAACACATAACTGGGCGCTAGGCCCGAATCCACATAGAAACTGGACCTCCGGTCCGAATCGTAAACCAACTGGGCCTCCGGCCCGAATCCTTAAATCAAATGGGTCTCGAACCCAAGCTTACCTTTTCAAATCCAAAATAATTTCATGAAATCATATCCAAAACCATAAGTACGGAAAATCAGTGTAAAACCGGAAAACCTCGATTTACGTGCAAGCACGTAAATCGCCTCGTAAAGCGTGAAATCATATCAATCACAAGCATCCAAATCAACATCATAAAATCATATTCATAATCCATATAAAACATTTATGCATGCATCACAGTTTAGAAATCAAAGTCCACTCACAGACCGTCCGAAGCCGCGCCTCGATACGCGTGCCATAATCGTCTCCTGGGTCAATTGTCACCTCCGGGATTCCCGAACCTGTCCAAATTAATTTAGAGGGTTACTAACTACTTATATAACCCCTCACTAAAGCCCCGTAATTTTCCGGAATTTCTAACTATTTTTAAAATCGATCCTAAACCTTCTGATGCCCCGAAACATATCGAGACGGTGTCCGATCGACTCGAAACCAATCCCAAAATGTTCGTTACATCGAATAGATGATTTTGTACGTTGGACACATCCCCAAAAACCCTAGCACTCGCCCACACGCACCCCTGGAAGTTTCCTGCACGTGGGCCTCACGCGCCACTACAATACCGTCTTTTTCCTCGCGCAGCCGGTCTGAACTGGCCGGTCCGATTTTTCCTGCAAATCCGGTCCTCCTGGACCGGCGTGACCGGTCCAAGCGTTTTCCCGTCTCAATTTGGTCCGATTCAACCCCAATTCAATCCTATAATTCCTAGTTTAATCCTAGAAACCTAAATCCATTACTTAAAACATCAAAAACCATCAAAATCTCATGGTTTAATTTTGAACCTCACGGTTCATTTTTCCCGATCAGCCTACACGGCTGCTCAGCCCAAACCGCCACCCAAAACCTTCCTATTACTTTCCTAACAACCTAAAAACCAATTCCTAGTCACTCAAAACGGCCTATAATGCAAGAAATTGAAAATAGGAGAAAAATGGGTTTATCGGGCTCACCGTGCCTTGCCCCTCCGCCGTTCACGGTGGCGCCATTCCTGGCAGGTCACCAACCACCTCAGTCCCCCTCTCACTCCCTGGTCCTCACAGGCTTGATAAAATGGGGTTTGGATTGGATTGGTTTGAATGATGAGATCGGGTGGAATGGTTTGAAATGGAAAGAAATGATCGATAATGTAAATGCATGAATGTAGGTTAGTGGCCAGTGGATGAGTGACACTTGTCACTCATCCATTGGTTGCTGAAATGTAACTGGGCCCACTAAAGACAAACGGTCCTCGTAAAACGTGTCGTCATGAATAGTAACTTGGAACTTCCGTGAACCGTAACTTCGCCGTCGAACGTCCAAATTCGACGTACCGCCTGTCTATGGATTCGTATCGTCCTTATCTACGTAATAGTCCTCGACCCTTGTCCATCGGACATCCTGGTCAAAATTCAACTATTTGGGCCTTTTAACCAAAATTACTAAGATGCCCCTAAACTTCCGAACGTCATAATTTCCTCCTTGGATGTCGGAATTGAATGTGCCACTTGTCTATGAACTCGTGACGCCACGAACTACGTCACGGTCATCGGTCAAAGTCCATTTGACTGCTAGAATGAAAAGTCAACATTTTGCCACGATTAGGGGCAAAACGGTCATTTAGCATCGTTCGTCCGATTTCGCCTAACTAATCACTGATTAACCTCACTAATCGTGATTAGTCACTAATCTAATCTAGGAATTTGGGATGGGTCGTTACACGGAATCTCGAACTCTGGAAACTACCAGGTCTACCGAAACGATCATCGCCCGACGACGATGCTCCACTGAAGTTACCTCTCTTCGGTGTCCTCAAACTCGAAGCTCCCGAAAAAGATGGCTCCCGGCGTCGTACAGGAAAACTAGCCTCAACCCTCACCGCAGCGTCCGATAACTCTCGGAGGGTAGTAAACGATCAAGCCATCACTATGGCTCGAATCTCACATCGTAGGCCCAACTCAAACCTACGGCACTTCTCGGCTTCAGTAGCCACAAACGCAGGAGCAAACCGAGACAACATCTGAAACTTCTGTTCGTACTCAGCCACACTTATACTCCCCTGTTGAAGCTGCAGAAACTCAGCCTCATTGGCATCTCGGAAAGAACGAGGGTAATACTGATCTAAGAACCTCTCCCGAAACGTCTCCCAAGTCACAGTGTGGGCGTCCCAGCCAGACAACTCGAGGGTATACCACCACTCGTACGCCGCACCGTCCAGTAAAAAGGTAGCTAGTAACACTCGATCCTCCGGTGGGCAATGCATCACTGCAAAGATCCGCTCAAGTCTCGTGATCCACCTCTGGGCTTCCTTAGGATCAGCCCCCGCCACTAAAAATCGTAGCCCCGAGCCGCTGTGTAACGACCCGTCCCGGAACTTAAGGGTTCAGACGGTGATTAGTGAGGGATTAGTGAGCTTAATCGGGGGTTAGTTGATTCTGATAAGGTCGTTAACCTATAATGACGATTTTGCCCCTAGTTCGGGTAAAAAGTTGACTTTTAGTTCGGGTGGTCAAATGGACTTTGACCGGTGACCAGTACGTAGTTCGGGACGTCACGAACCCGTAGGCAGGTGGTACGCCCGATTCCGACATCCGAGGAGGAAGTTATGAGGTTCGGAAGGTTGAGGGCATAACCGTAATTTGGTTAAAATAGGGAGAAAAAAGTTGACTTTTCGTACGAACGGGTTTTGGTATGTTGCCCTATGATACTTAGATAGATCTCGTCGTCCTGAATTCGATGACAGGCGGCACGTATTCATCGGACGTACGAGGTGTGAGTTATGGGTCTAAAATGGTAAGGGTAAAATCGTAATTTTGACTTAAATGAGGGGTATTTTGGTCTTTTGGTTGTCTGGGGATTTGTGCACAGAGAGGGAAATTGGATGGCTGAGATTGGGCCATTTGTGAGAGGAAGGGAGGATGGTGACACGTGGGGCTTGACTAGAGGCTTCCAGGATTGTGTGCACGGGTCCGATAATTTGGGGTTAAATCGTGCCCGTGTGTGTTCGTTCTTCGAACCAGACAGAAACAGAGGGAAAGAGTTGAGAGAAATTGAGAGAAATTGAGAGACGATGGTGGGTGTTGGTGTGTTTTGGTAAGTGATGAGTGATCAGAGGGTGGAAGAGTGAACTGGTGAGTGTTTGGGGAAGAGAGATCGTGCAAGAACACGGTGGTCGGGGCAGTCGGTTTTCAAAGAAAAACAGGGAGGAAATGAGTGTTTGTGGTGGTGATGCGGTCGTGGGTTGGTACAATTGGACTCGTGGAGGTGTCCAGAGGCTGGAGGTGGACGGGAGGAGCCGTGTCCTCACTGCTGTGCTCACGACGGCGACAAGAGGCAGGTAATTCCTCATCCCCGTTTCTTTGCTCTGTTTTGCCGTCTAGTTTCAGGAGCTAAGTCTTAGCTTGAGGGGTAGAATCAAGGGATCCAGTGAAGTCTAGGGGATTCAGTAGGGTCTTGGGTAACTGCTGGTTGTGCAGCCGTGACGGGAAGTGCACGGTGGAGGTTGGCACGACGGAGCATACAGAAGTACTCTGTTTTTCCGTTTTGCTCAGGTTGAAATTCGTGGACTTAGGGAGTGATTCGACGGTTTTGGTGAGTTGGGTGAGGTTTAGGATGGCCCTAGGAAGGGTTTAAGCTAGCCACCGTGATGGGGGGTGACCTGGGTGGCCGGAGAAGGAAACAGGGAAGTGTTCGGGTTTTGTTTCGAGTTTGAGTCGATGAGTATTAGGCCGTGTCGAGGTGATTGGATTACGGGAATGGGTAGCCTAGGTTTGGACGATGCTGTTGGTGAAGAAAGGAGTTGATTTGGTGGACGGAAGGCGGTGAACCGCTGACGCAGGTTCAAGTTGCAGATACTGTGCTGAACCAGGTCTGCTTGAGGTAGACGGTGACACTGTAGCAGGCGCGTGAGGGCCACGCGCAGCCACTTGTCAACATGGTTTTTGGTCTAGGTGTTGTGACGAGTCTTTTAGCGTTGGTTTCGGGTTAATCGGACGTCAAGTCGAAGTAGTTTCGCGAGGGTGAAGGCTTAGGGTTCCGATTCGTTACGCTTAGGAACCGGGTATTTTGGAGGGAATTTAGGTGGATCCTCGTAGATGTGGTAGTAACGTACTTTGATGGTTGTTGACAGGTTCGGGAGTTCCCGAGGAAGCTGAGGAACGTACGAGACGTTTGGGACGCGATTGAGGGCTCGGTACTGTGAGTGGACCCTTTCTCTTAACTGAGCATGCATAACTGCTTTTAATTACTTGTTTTATGGTTTTATATGTGATTTCATGATTATTGAATATGCTATGTTGGTTGTACATAATTGCACGTTTTTCGAGAAAGTTCGATTTTCAGTACGTTTTACGATAAAAGGTTGATTTCTGATTATAATGTTATAGTTTCGGGATTTCAAATGATAAATGATTTCTAATGGTTATAAGGGATTTTGGAACATGATTTTGATGATTAAAGGTTTTCGGTTTTAAAATCGGATTTCGGGAAACGAGATTTGGTTTTAAAGTTGAAAGTGGAATTTCGGATTTGGGTTCGGAATGACGGTTCTGAACGCCGGAAGGGCTTCGGACCGATGATTTCGGATTCGGGTTTGGATATGGATTGAGACTTGGTTTTCAATTGGGTTTTGGATTGGATTTGCTGGGTCTGGTTATTGGTTTTAAAGACCCAGATTCTGATTGACGGGGGACGGGCCCGGATTGGATTTAAAGACCCGGATTGAGTTTAAAGACTCGGATATATTGATATTTCCCCCGTAGGCCTATTGAGTTTAAAGACTCGGGAGTTTAAAGACTCGGATATTATTGAGGCCTGGATTGAGTTTAAAGACTCGGGAGTTTAAAGACTCAGATAGGTCCAGCAGGTTTGATCGGGAAATTATGATTTGATATTCACGATTTATGATACGGTTTTATGATGCTTATGATATGATGTTTATAACTGTTTTATAGTGTTTCTGTTTCTTATGCTATTTTATGATAGATGATTTATAACCGTTTTGATAACTGGGTTATGCATGTGGTTTCAAAACGGAGGGCTAAACCCGGTTTGCTTATAAAATGGTTTTGGAAACTTTTATTTTATTCTGGTCCACTCACACCTTCTGTTTTAACTGCCCTCCAGGTTGTGGAGCTAGCGCGGGGTTCCGGCGTCGAGGCAGCGTCTGATGCATAGAAGTTACGAGAGGGATCCCAGAGTATTTTGTTTTAAATTTCCGTGTGCGTGTATGTAGTTTAATAGTTTCCTTTCTTGACGTCAGGATATGTTGTATAATTTCTCCTGCGTCTGACTGTATTTGTGTCAGGGTGTCAGACGGGAGCAGGATTTACCTCGGTTTTCGGGGTGAAACCGGGGTGGGTCCTGACACGCTGGGCTCGCTCAATCGTAGCACTCTCGGTTCCTCTCGCCGCTTATTCTTCAGGTCGGGGAGAGGGTCTACGTCTCGGAGGCATCGTCAATCGCACGCTGAAAGAGGCATAGAAACAGTCAAACAACCTCACAAACCAACAAACCCGACAAACTCGACAAACCTATGCTCTGATACCATTATGTCAGGACCCAACCCTCCCCTGTCAAGTCCCGACTCATCTAGCACGATATTGTCCGCTTTGGGCCTCCTTGCCCTTGTCTTCACGGTTTTGTTTTCGGGAGCTCACGGTGCAACTTCCCAGGGGGTCACCCATCATGGAATTGCACTAGCCTCAACTCGCTTAACTTTGGGGTTCCAATCCCCCCCAAAGCCACTCAGCTCTCAAAAGGCCTCGTGCTAGATAGGTGTGTGCCTTAAACAAAACCGTGAGGGCAAGGTCAAGGAGGCCTAAAGCGGACAATATCGTGCTAGATGAGTTGGGACCTGACAGAGGAGGGTTGGGTCCTGACACAGGAAATAGAGCTCTGCTCGACGTCTGAAACTAATCAAACAACCTGCAAACCGAGAAGGGTTCTCCATAGCACAATAGTCCACAAACATATATCGAGAAACACACACATGTATAACATGTAACCATTTCCAAAAACCATGTTTCGAAATTCGGGTCTAAGCTCAAAACACAAATCATGCAAAACCACGTAAAACATGCATTTTCAATAATTTCCCTCAAATCACATAAAAATCATAACCAACCCAACATCACAAAAATCACACAATAGAGCATTTAAAATACTTAAAAATGCATGCATAATATTTATGTGTTAATTTACCAACTCAACTGCCACCTTGTCTTTATTTTAATTCTAAAAGTTGATGTGTTTAAATAGACCAACTTAGTCCTCAATTTAATATTTCCGGACAAAAAATATGTTAATTGGAACCAAAATGAGAGTTTGGAGTGAATTCTGACACAAAAGTAAATTCAACGTGCATTTTGAGGCAAAATTGATGATCCATGGTGCATCATGATTAAAAGTCTTATCATAACATGTGCGTTTAAATGTGGTATATGACATCTAGGGTCTAGCAGAATGTCTATGATTCATACCAATAGCGGGAGTCATAACATCTATATATAATACTATTCATATAATATAATATAAAATAAACATTTATGTTTATTTGTAAATGTATTAAAATTAAAGAAAAGAATCATAACAATTTCGAAATACAAATCACAGAAATATTTTATTATCTTGTAATTAGAATTTAGATATTTAAATATAAATAATTTGTAACAATTTCATTTGATAAGTCATAAAATCGTTGTAATAAAACACATCCAAAAACTATAGTGAGAATGTGAAAAGACAGCAAAGCCCACGCACGCACCTCGCGGCCTCACTCTCATATAAATACGTCGAGTTTGCCAGCACCCAAAAGCACGCCTTCGCCTTTGTAACGCCGAAGGCGACCTCCGCCGACATATATAATACTTAGTCATTACAAAACCCTCGGCAGCAGCTGATTTTCCCTCGCATTCCGGACGCAAATTAGGGTTTTCATTTTTCACAATGGTGGCGGACACGGGGAAGAAGGCGAAGGTCGCTGAGAGAGCTCCGGAGGACGAACCTGATCTGATTGATAGCGAGCTCGTGCTTTCCATCGAGAAGTTGCAGGAGATTCAAGATGAACTCGACCAGGTTTTGTGACCTGGCCTCGCTTTGTGCCATATAAATATCTGTATTGATAATGTACGTGCACAAACGTGTAAGATTCATAACTCATATGGCTTTCAAATCTTAATCTCTGAAAAAAAAGTGGTTTGGTTGCGTTTTTGGGGTTTTTTAGTTTTTAAAATTGGAATGGGTAATTAAGATCTTTGAACTTCGGTTTTTCTAAGATGCGGAATTAAGAACAAGGCAATTTTTGTTCATGTGATATTATGTTTAGGCTATTTGAGCTACCTGTAACTTGTGAAAACTCGTCTTTCTTTTCAACTTTGTAAAGGAAAAAAGAACATGCATAAGACTGGGTAATTTTTTTTTTTTTGTCTTTTTTTTGGTCGAATCTACTTGTGAATTTGGATATTATTGACTAGTGGTATGTGCAATGTGCAGAGAAATGTAGCTTGCAACATTATTAAGTCAGGGAAGGACAACATGATAACTGAAATTTAAGCTTTCATTCATTCCTTTTTCTTGGTTTGTGATATAAAGGTTACTAAAGAAAATGTAAAGGAAGAAATCAAGTATCATAAAAAGGGTACTACTCATTATGCATATTTTCTATTTTTGTTTTAGAATGTCTTTGTTCATTAAATACTGCCTAAGATTTCTGATTTGGTTTATATGCTGAGGTAGCATGTAATTTCTTGGCACCCCACAGGTTAATGAAGAACTTTTGGAAACATTGCTGGCAGTTCAGCAAAAGTATGATGAGATGTGCAGGCCTTTCTTTGTGAAACGGAATGAGATAATAAAAACCATACCTGACTTCTGGCTAACTTCTGTTAGTGATCCCACTATATTCACAATCATCTTTTTTGAAATGTTTGATGATTTGTATAGATTCTTGTGCACGTTTATAACTTGTATGTTATTGTTCACACAGTTCATGAGCCATCCTGTACTTGGTGATATGTTGAGCACAGAAGACCAGAAGGTGTGAGAACTAGTTTTCTAATAACCCAGAATTTATTACATTAGAGTAAATTTCTGTCTTATTTCTTTCAGCTGACTGGAATTGCTTGGTTATGTGAATTGAATATTACTTCTCGTCTTTACATAGATCTTAAAGTATTTAAATTCTATTGATGTGGTGGACTCTACTGATGGTGATACATCAGCTTACTCTATCACCTTCGTAAGCTTTTTCTCCTCTTCCCATACTATGTTCCTTTGTTCATTTTTTTTGTATAGTTCCTTTGTTCATTTTTTTGTATATTGTTTCGAATATTTGAATTACTCTTAATTAATATACTTCTTTCAGAATTTTGACAAGAACACTTATTTTCAAGATACAAAGCTGACTAAAACCGTCACATCTTTTGATGATGATACAATGAAAGTTACTGGCACTACCATCAAATGGAAGGAGGGAATGGTATTCACCTAACTCTTGCAGCTTTGGCCTTCGTCGTCTTCTTTTATCTCTCTTTTTTTTTTCTCCCTTCATAAAAGGTACTGAGTTGTAAGTTGTGAAGTATATTGCAAATGGAGTTACCGAGGAGAAGAAAGGAAACAAACGACCACATGTCGAGGAGAGGTTGTCTTCTTTTCATCCTATGTGCTCATTAATAGCTAATTTTCTTGAATTAGGCTGTGGGTTGAAGGGTTTATAAACTATTAGGACTTAGTTAATTGGAATAAAGGTTCCACAGTTTTTGTACTACCGAACCAATAAAGTAAAAGATTTTGTTAGATTTTGTTCACATCTTTCCTACATAAGACCCGAATCCATATATTGCTTACAAATCCTGTATGCTAGTCCTATATAGTTTGTTTCTCGCAAAAGTTTTTGTAATATTTTGTTTATTAATTCCCTGGGAAATAAAATTAGCAAATCCATCTAGGAAGGTCAATAACAACATGATTTATGTTACACATTTTTTTTTTTTTACGTACTCTTCTTTTTGGTTTATCATGCATAACAGACATGAGTGTTTTGTAATCTACATATCTAACGTTATTATGGCTGATTGGAACTGGTATCTGTGTCTTTCTTTCCCTTCTTGGTACTCTATCGTATTGCCATGTATCTCATCCTAAATGCTATTTTATAGTTAAAAATATTTTAACTTTAATCAGAGTTAATGCTACAGATATGTTATGACGTAGTTCTTTCCTGTTCCCATTAAATTTTGTAGTCCATTCTCTAACTCACTAATCACTAATTTTATAGTTGCAGCTTCTTCAGTTGGTTTAATGAATCTGAACAGAACTATATAGATCCATTTTATGCAGAGGTAACTTATTTTTCTTTTTCTGTTTTTGAATCTATAATATTCACTGAGTTGTGGTTGCATGCATAAATGCATGCAATTTGGACACCTAAAATGCTTTTTTAGAAAGGAAATAGATTTATGATCTTAAAAGTGAACATCAAATTTACTCCATGGAAATTGTTCTGCCACATGTGGTTATTTGTTATAATTTGATCCTTTTAACATAGTAACTGTAGTCAGTTCTACTGGTTTTAAATTGAATTTATATAAACCCCTTCTCTTTTTTCTTCTTCTTTATTTATTGACTGTTTTCTGTGAAATTGCAGGTGGTAGAGATAATCAAGGATGACCTTTGGCCGAATCCTCTGAAGTATTTCAATAGTGTAATCTTTTCTTCTCATTGTGAACTTGTGTTTTTAACTACTCATCAACGTATCTTTTCTTTTAACCATTTAAAACTGGAATTAAGAGAGATTTATCTTTCTTTAAGGCCTTTGTGCCACACAGGATGACATCTCGTCTCCTCGTCATAGGATGAGGAGGTTTCAGGAGATGATGAAATGGTAACGAATATAAACTTCTAATACCGATACATTTATTTCATTCACTATTCTTCTTTTTTAACACATAAAAAAAGAAAATATTTCAACATAAAAAAAGAAAATATTTCATTTCTAATAGAGTATGTTGTGGTGAGATCCGTGTCTGCTGCAATGCTGTTGTTAAGAGTTTGATGCTCGCACTTGTGTTATGAATGTGGTTTTCGGTTATACTAGATCCATACTGTAGTTTATATGTCAATAAATTCTGTGTATTTCTTCGCTCCCCCTCCTTTAATTATCGTAAATGGTTGCACTTTGAAGATAATGAGTTCTGTTATGAATGTGGTTTTTGACGGCGCTGATCCCATTTGCGCGAGCTCTGAGAGGCCGGTCTGTTGGCCCTCTTATATCCCACAAAACAGAATCAACTCTTTTATGCAAATATATTCATGCTAAGCAGAGCTAGTGATCATGAATAATTTTGATCACCATCCTGACAACTTGTGAATATGAATGTGCAGGAGAATGACAATGGAGCAGGCGATCAGGGAGAGAACTAAATTCTTTCGGTGCCGACTTTTTGTTTTTGATGGATTAGACCGTTGGAGCAATAGAAGCACTATGTCCATTGAGATTACATGGAAAGACCAACTAACACCTAGCTTTTGATGTTTTAGCTTATCACCATACCTAGCTTACTTCTTGCTTTTGAAAATAGTCTCAGTTTATCTCTTAGGTTTTTGGTTTGCACCTTCTTTATATGTAATTTACCTGCTGAGAATTTACAGTGAATTTTAGCTCTAGTCAATGAGCATGAAACCAACTTTGAA
Source organism: Prinsepia uniflora (assembly GCA_032719365.1). Lineage (NCBI taxonomy): Eukaryota > Viridiplantae > Streptophyta > Magnoliopsida > Rosales > Rosaceae > Prinsepia > Prinsepia uniflora. Next base: position 63,298,051 of record CM064875.1, read on the forward strand.
CAATTTTGCTCCGCATTGTTGTTTGTTTGGTTTCTTTTGTTATTATCACTCCAAACCAGTTATGCACTCTCGTCTGTCGGTATTTTTTTTCATTATGACGGAGTGCTTCAAGATTTTTTTGGGGTGTAAATAACAATTCATTTTTTTTTTCTTCTCGAAAAGATTTTTCTATTTTATTTTATTTGTCTCTTTAAAACTTAAAACTTAATCTTACCCAAACTCCATTGCCTCATTTTTCACAAAAAAATCCTAAATTAACTAGCGATTTTGTGAAAACTGTCTAATTCTATATAAAAATTGTGAGCTGTAAGCCTACACGCCTCGTCAATTTTTCAAGTCTTTACGAAACCATGAAAAAACTTGTTTTAGTATTTTCTCGCGAGTGTAATATTTTCTGTTTCAAAAAGATGACTTATTGGAATCAATAAATACCAAGACATATCCCTCAATGCCTAATTCGACAGGTCCAAGAGGAAGAAAGACTTGATCCTCCATGCATTAGCTGGGTGGAGAAAAAAATGGTTCTTGTTTTGCCATCTACTTAAGATCATACGCTCACGAACTTTAGTGCCATCAAGTTCTATGATAGATCCTGAGTACCTGCTCCTGCAGAAATGTAAGTAGAGAAACAAGGGTTGAGCAATCAGAACTCTAGATATAATATGCAACAGTTATGTGAAATTCTCCAAAACTTCCCATGAATCATGGCTGTATGACACAAATATTACCTCTTCAACTAAGAAGAAAATGGGGATTGAATCCATCCCACATCGCAACCTCTCCCAATTTCGGGATCAACGACCCATAATCACCGGTTGAACCGATAGCATCCTCGTGCGATTTAACCACTAACAAATACAGGTTGGAAATCAAAGGGTTCCTTAGAAATGGACCAATAGCTCCAGCCAGTTCAATCACATCAGACAGTAGATGCAAATTATCACTGGCTTCCCCGTTAAATAAGCAATTCGAGAGGGTGTGGAAGGCAAGCAGATTGGCATAAACAGGTAGAAATGCATCCTTATGGTTTCCAGCTCCACCAACCCAATCTGCTCCGCCTAGTTTCCCAATCCGGTCCTTGGCAAATGACATCAACTGGCTGGAAAATCTGAGTCTCCAATCCTGTAAATAGTCCCTAAACTGTTGCTTGCTCAGGAAGTCACCCACCGAAGACTTCGAAACCAGAAGTTTCTCCAGTTGAGAGCAACAAATTTGACAGATGAACAGCTTCTCCTCGTGATGATTATCAATTTCCTTGTCAAATACTTGTCTAACAAGGTCTCCTTCAGACACCTGATAATTTGACGTGTTCAACATCCAGCGTAGGAGACAATCAAAATGCCCAATCCAGTGACCAAAGACAGAAGATAGGTGCTCCAAACAAGCCCCTATCACTTTCTCCACTTGAGTAGGAACCACTCCGTTATCAGAGCTTCTGGATCTTTTGCAAGTAAAACACCCCTGAATACCCATGGCAAGACTTTGCCGGATCTCATCATCCTCATCCTCTAGCAGCTGGATACATGTGAACCATATACCTAGTATCTGATGACCGTAGACATTAACAGCTTCTTTTGGTTCAAAATTAAAGCCTGGGTTTTCAGAAGGGATTTGGCTGTTGAACACAGTAGAACCAATAAGCTCAGCTTGCTCTAGCAACCCAGAAGCTATTATAGACTCTGCTGCTGCCTTGCGCATGTTTACTGGCTCAGATGGAGCGCTATGTTCCTTAATTACGTCGGTGAAGAAGGAAATTATGGTATAAAGACGGGTCCACTTTTCAGACTGATCAGAATCGGTATTATCAGAAAGAAGAGAAGTTGTAAATAAACCTGAAAACCTCTTTATGCAGATTCCCATGCAGCAGATGAGTGTTTTTCGAGCTTTTGCATGCCTTGTGAGCTTGTACAAGGAAATCAATTTATCCCAGAGCAGAAACACAGAAGCGCATTCCATGCTACCAATGTAAATTGTTTCAGTGCGTTCTTCATCCCTAAGCTTCTGAAACTGCAGTGCATTCCAAGTGAATAGAACCCGGAGAATGTAATATGAACATCTATGGTGCTTCTCCACATCTAAGAGTTTAACCAATGTCATTTGGAGATTAGTTCTGATCCAGAGCTGAATAACCCTAGTCTCGCTGCTATTATCACTGGACTCGCTACCAGATTCTATTGAAGTTATGAATTTCCACAGCCACTTCAATGTTGCAAGTCGAACTTCATAATCTGGATCTGACAGACAGCGGACCAGCCTTTCCTGAAGTCCTGGAAAAGCGTTTTCCATTTCTGGTGTCTTTAAAAACCTTGAATTGAGCTGAGACCTCCGAGGCATCTGAAAACCCTCTTCAGACTTTTTCTCAGATACTTGATACACGCAACTGTAATAGGATAGTGCTGCTTGTTGACGAAGTTCTGCCATTGTTGGATCATAATATGAATGCCTGCCAGCAGCTTCTACATCTAAGCATTCGGTAGATAACTCCAGAAGTAGGTTGCGGAGAACACAGAAATTTTTGCTCACATGACACGTCCTTGCAATACTTAGCATGTGATCCAGCAGCTTTAAGAAAGAGGCATTGAGGGTTGGACAAGGGCACCATCTGGGCTTTGCGATCCATGAGTGTACTAAAAGAGCATGAAATAATTCACCAAGAATCTGATCTTTCTTTGAGAAATCAGCCAGATTTCTACAGTTTGTATCCAGGAGAGAACCTAACTGCAATAAAATCCCATGAATCCAATTATATGAACTCTGGTGTCTTCTCTTGGTTTTTTCAGATAATAGAGATGCATCGGGAGCCAATGTATCTTGATTATCTATTCTAGGCAACTCGGATACTATATTGAGGAGAACAACAGGCAATTTCTCATTAGATACAAGCCCTGTTAGAGCTCTAGATGCAAGAATGCGGACTCTTAGATTGCTTTGAGTTGAGCACCTTCTGACGAATGGCATGAGCAGAAAAGGATCCAGGTCATCTCCAGTCTCACTTGCAATTGTTGAGGGCTTCAACCTCGATAATAGAATCAAGACAGGGCACAAGCTTGGGTGCACAGCATTTTCCAAGTTGGGTTCAGATTGCCTAGATGCCCCCTCATGAAGAAACTCAGTGGCAACTTTCAGTTCTTTGAATAGAAATGGATGCAATAAGGGATACCTTCATGGAAAAAAGACATTTATTAAAATTACACAGGAAAACCAAATAATTTCAGTGCATCCAGCAAGAGCCCATGATAGTAAAAGAAAAACAAGGTTAAAAACAGAAATATGAAATCCAAATGATTGTCCATCGTATGTAACTACAGAATTTTCACATAAATTTCATCACTGGGCGTACATCACATAGCAAGATAGAAATGTATAATAAGGCATGTTAATAAAAGTGAACCAATGAATTGTACATAAATCATAATGGTCCTTTTGAGTAAGGATCCCATACCGGTGAAAAAATTCGACCCCAGTAAGTGCACGCCTGGATGACTCTCGTTTCTGGATATTTAGGAATCCAACCATTCGACGTACCAAAGCAGTGTATGCCAGACAAGCACTGTTTCGAACCTCCCAGTAGGGAGAAGAAAAGGAGCGAATTGAAACAACCATAGCCTCAGCAGAAAATCCTGATGTATCAGCAGCCAGGTTGGTATCATTGAAAGCAGCTCTGAGGACATTGAACGCATGTACAGTAGGAATGACACCCTCATCGCGGATCTTTGAAATCTTGTCACTATTATGTATATCTGAAGTCAGTGCTGACTCAAAGTTTTTGTCTGACTTTATTGAAGATAATATACCCAAATCACCACTAGAGCTGTGGGTTTCAACTGGATCATGTAATGATGCATTTGCAACATCTATGAGCCACCTTAAAGCCCGCGGGAGAAGTTTCTTAGGTGCACCTTCTGGTTCCGAGAGAAACAAAGCTATAAATGCAGCCGGAATACCTGCACTTCTCCTTAACAAGTCATCCACTACTTGACCCTTAGCCACAGTTCTGTCCATAAGTTGCTCCATCCAGGATTCTGTTAACTTGCAGAGTCTGAATATGGAAAACCATCTTAGAAAATTGACTCATCACGTGCTTACGTATTTTAACAAGTAACAATCTCCATGATGCAGTTGAAAGAGTTAACATCAGTCATATAAAACAGTAAATTTCTTATAGACAGGATGACATTAATAGCACCTACATAGTCATATAAGAATTCAAGAATGCATTCTATCAATTAAATCCAAATTATAAATGAAAGCTGTCTTCATACTTATGCATATGTATCAGAACCACCCATAATATAGCAATTGCTGAAGCATTACGATTTCTAATGGGAAATTATTTTGTTTTTCGCCTTGTATCTTTTGGAACAAGTAATGTTCTGAATGGTGTTGACATAAGAATGTTTTATACTAAAGTTGTTGCCTTGAAGTTATTAATAATACAGTATATAATATTGGAATGTACCAAGTGGAAAATATTTAAAATGAATGGAAACATACCTGGAATCATTTGAACAAAGTAGACGGTTGCAAAGAGCTGTAAATCCAGCCCTCGTTTTATCAATTGCACCGTTATGCTTCATTTTCAGAAGGACTTCCAAGAAGTGATTCCCAATCGTTTCAAGTTGTTTTAAATCAAGCATTGCATCAGAACCCATCATAACTGAAACATCAGAAGCACAAGAAGAGGTGCTTTCTGAATCTAATGATTCTGAGCCAGGAATACTTGGTAAAGGAATCTTTCTTACAATGGTTCCCAAAAGAAGACTCACCTGAAAATTAAGACGTGACCAAACATTAAAAACATGTTCCACTTGATGTAAAACTTACCAAACCCTGGTCTTGACGGTTCATACTACACACTACAATATCATATATCCTAGGCACATGATTGTACATTTTCAACTACAAATGCAATCAAATTATCACAACAATGACATATTAGCTGCATACCGATGCAAAATACAAGTTAAAAATAATTCAAGTACCTCTTTCATTGCAAGCCAGCAGCCAACCATTACACTCTGTTCTGATTGCCTGTTATTCTGCACAACTTTGGAGCTCCTGTCTTCATATTCCAACGGATCTTTTCTCACCTCCACCTCATCTGAAACCCCCGGTAAGAAAGAATCATCAACATCAACCATTCCATCCATGTCCTCGGGGAGATACCAAGCATCTGCCGAAACCACCCAAAGTGCCAAAGAAGTTATTCGCATCACAAGTTCCAAGAGCTTCTCTAATGAATGTCTCATCTCTGAGATACTAGATGCTGTTACATCACAGTTGAGGTCCAATTCCTCAAAAGCATATCGTAGTGTGAGTAATACCCCATGAACAAAGCTGTTCTGACATGCTTCAGAAAGATCCTTCTCCCCTTCCACTATAGCAACATCCAACCAATCAATCAGTGATCTTATATATTCCATCACCGGGTATCTAGAATTACGAGTTTGATGATCTCTGTTTTCCAAGCCAGCCTGTGAACAGAGACAAGCTACATTAGCTGAAGCTCGGACTGTCCATCCTAGTTGTAAGACATACTTCCTGAAAATTAGCCTCAACGCAAGAGCTCCGGCATCAGTTTCTCTCACTCGTGGACTGCAAACTAACTTCTTAGCCCATATAATCACGTTCTGGACCATATCTTCATCTGAAATTCCAGGAAGTGGGGTTGGAAAATGTAACAATATGCGAAAAGAATTCTCCCTCAGCCTGTCCCAACTATCAATTATGGATCCAACTAACAACAAAGTTGAATCAGGGGAGGTGATTCCTTTATTATAAGGATATAGACAGTCTTCCAAAGAAAGAGAACCGTTTTTTTCTTGAGAAGCAGGAACAATAGACCAAACATTAAGCATTATTAGAATGAGCTCCATGGACATTATTTTTCTCTTATAAGGGGCAGAAGGATAGCATGAGTAAAATAGAAACGAACTTAACCACCTCATGAAATGAAAAAGATCACTTGCTCTGTCAGCTTCAGTATGCTCACTTCCATTAGAAAGATGCATTTCATTGCTGTTGTTGTGCTGAAGAGGATCCCAGCTACCCTGCTTGAATTTTCTCTCCAGAGCTGTTCGAACCCGAGAAAATAACTTTCTAAACAAGCTACTCCACTTCATCTGGAAAGCTGTTGAGCAACACCTCATGTTCAATGGCACTGCTTCCTTCAATAACATGAGTTCTAAATGAGAAGGCAAACTAGCTGTCTTGGGATTCAAAAAAAGCGTCTCCGCAGCATCTACACGTAATGAATCATCAAGATGGGTTAACGCCAACACTAGCCACTCGACACCAACTTCAAACTTTACTCCCTTGATAGAAATAAGAGCATATTGATCAGGGAAATCTGTTTCCTGTCCACCAAATTTCTTATGTACAGAAAAATCATTGCACCAATCAATGTCCCCTTCAAGCAATGCAAGTAAACGAGACACCTTGAGCAAGGAAACTAAAATGGCCACTTTCTGTTCAACTCTCAGTTCCATGTTTCCGTAACAGAGCTCAGGATATAACAGTTGATTTTCACCCTTGCTTGGAAAAACTGAAATAAAAGCAAGCATAGCAAATATACTGTCCTCATCTACTTCAAGTAAAATTGGCACAGCATAAGTGTTCAAATTGGAGCGGAGCTTTGAAACCCCAGAAGCAAGTCCATACAAAATTGGAGGAAGACAATGCCCCCTGTACTTTGCATAACCACCTTCAACACCATCACTGCTCCAACATTCATTACGCAAATCCTCAAGTAAACACTTCAAAAAGGAAGTGACGGCACAGCAGACATCATCATCAATGTATGCATGTACAGTCTCAAATAGCAAATCAGGACTCATATCCAACATAGTTTTTGCGCCTAATCTCTTGGTTAGTGAAGCTAAAGGAACATATCTCCCCTTACAGCGAGGACCAAGACGAAGAAGATCTGAAGCAATACTTTGCAAAAATGACCTTATCCTCTCACTACCTTCTGACCAACTAAGAGTGGATCGAATGTCTAGGAAGAGATCAAATATGAGATGAACTTGTTTGACTGTTTGACTTAAAGGATCTTCCAGATTATTCCACACAATTCTCAATATACGGGTTCCCATTTCCACTGGGATTGGATCATAATGCTCAGATATGATGGTAACATTTGCTAGCATTGATGTTTTTACTTGCTGCAAACAAATCTGCAACACAGTTAATGCATGAAAGTTAAAATGGCTATCGCTAGGGTTCTCGCAGTAGTTACATAACTCAGGCAAAATTCCATCATACAGTATAGTCTTAACACAGCTGCCACCATTTATATGACCCTCATAGCAATTCGAATTACAAATTGACATATCAAAATGAGTATTAAGAACTGTTCTTGAAACCGCTGTAAGAATTCCTCTTATCAAGCAAAGTCTACTTAAATCAGATAAACTACTTATTTCATTGTATATATCTCCTTTATAAGGAACTTTGCCAATCCTATTCTTTTTTCCACCCTCAGAATTAGCATCCGAACTATTACAAACAGTTGGGTAAAATATACCTTCAATTATAAACAAGCCAAGCTCTTCAGGACTGAGACACACTTGCAGAGCTGCACAAAAGCTTACCCCAGCAGCCACATAACAGTCCCTCGAAAACGCCAACGACTTCAAAACGCTCAAAACGACAGACAAACTCATCTCGAAAACATTCAAACGACCATCACCAAAATCACTCCCAGAAGCATTAAATTCCTCGAATTTAGAAGGGAACCGTTGAAGCAAATAGTACAAACAAGACAGAGCCTCTTGGCATTGCTCCATAACAATCGGCGAAGGCCGAGCAGACGCTTTGGTCTCCGAGATCAGACCATTCAAGCTAGAAACTGTATCGAAAGCAATCAAAACGGCGCATTCTTCAACAATTTCAACTAAAAATCCCAACTTGGGCATACCCATTACTGATAAAGCCGAGCGGGACACGCAGAACCGCTTTCCTTTGCCGCCACCATATTCTTCGCAGAGCTTACGATAGCACCGGCCGATCAGAGATTGAAAAGTACGAGCCTTTGCCAAAACAGAGACGATGGTTTTATGCAAAGGCAGTGAGTTTTCCAGAAACAGAAGTTCCAAGTAAAACGGCGCCGCCTGGGAGACCAAATTTTCATCCCCATTGGCGAGCAAAACGCCGAAAGCCGAAGCGAGGGCCTTAGTGTTGTTGAGTTGTGCATATGTGGAGTTGAGAGAGACGACTTGTTTAAGTTCGGAGAAGAATTTTAAGGTGGATATTTGTGGTGGGAGTGAGTTTAGTGACTCAGTGTAGGAAGAGGGGAAGACGACGGTGTTGTAGGTGAAACGATGGCGGTGCTGAATTGCCCGCCATTTCGATGACATGTTGAGAGTTCCTGAGCTTGGATTTCGCAGGTGGTGGCGGGTTAGTAGTTAGGGCAACGTCATATTGTGGCCAAAAAGGAAGAATAGAAAAAAAAAATTCGATTTCCTTGTACCGAATTTGTTCTCCAATTTTCCGCCATGGCACCTCAACTTTTAATTAAGTAGGATGACTCCTCACCGATATTGTACTCTATTTGCGGTGACCTCCCACCGCATTTTCTTTTTCTTTTTCCTTTTGTTTCATGGTGTGAGGAATGATATGGTAGCCGCAAACCAAGTTATGTACTGATGTGGTCGTTTCTACTTTTTGCTGGGAATGCGATTAGGCTCAAACAAATAAAAATTTAATTACTATCACCCCACGTATTAGTAACATAAATTTGTCATGATATTGAAGTACAGTGGTGGTGGCAAACTCCATGGTGATTGAAGATACCAAATGGTTAAATGATTATTAACCACAGCTTTTTTTTTTGGTCATAATTATTTAAAATTATAATCGCGATTTTATAGTGGTTAGTTATTTAATTAAATCGTTATTAATCATTATCATAATCATTAATATATGATTGACCGCGGTTAATTGCAATACACCGTAAAAATAATGTTAATTTTAACTCTCATTACTTGTTTTTTTTAAATATTAACATAACTGAAATTAATATTTAAAATTAATAATGAATAGATAAAAGTAAAATTGAAAGAAATAATCAACCATCTCGTATATTAACAAATGTAATATCATCGCGTATAACTCAACGAGTAGAATAATTTTAATACTTAGATTGATGGTTAAAAGTGGCCAAAAAAGTGGTTGGAAAATATGAAAAACACTTCAACTAGGAAACTTTTCAAGTTACATTCACAAAAATAAACAGTGGCCGCCGGAGGTGGCAAAAAAAGTTGGATCGATCTTCCAATATAGCGAGTTGTCCATGTGGGTCTGGAATTAGTTTTTATTTTATTTTAAAGTAAATGACTTTAATTAAGACTAAATAAGTGGTGAAATAAATATGGCAAAAAAAAATATAGTTATGTAATAAATAGTTAAATGCTGAAATGGTTATGTTATAAATGGTTAAATGGTTATCTTATAAATAGTTATATAATTTATTCATTAACTAAATAGTTAAAAAGCATACCCATGTCATTTAAAAAAAGGATTGAAATTGTTATAACTATAATCATACTATTTAATAAATGGTTATACAATAACCATACCATTTAATATAAACGGTAATGGAAATCACAATTTACCATAACTCTTATTTTTTTTGCCCATTCTTATTCACCGTGCACCGTCTTGCTGGAAACTATTTTTTCCTTTTACTCCTTAATGTGTTGATCTTTAAAACTGTTTACGCCTGAAAAAATCCCTTATGAGCCCAAGTTGATAGCTCACGAAAATTAAAGGTCCAAGACCGACAGAAGCCCATCCCAAGCAGCTTTGAACGTGGAGAGGAAGAAAGTATGGACGGTGTTGACAGAGCGCGAAGAAAATTGAGGCATGATGGAGTATCCCAACGGCAAAAACAGCAAAGTGGGACTCGCGCGAGACCCAACTCGACAAGTTGAGAGCTTCTTCACCGCCTATAAATAGAGAGCAACCCAGCTTCTCAAAGGACCGACAATCAACCAATCAAACTCATCAAATTGATCTCTATCAACTTTTGTACCTATGAACATTTTTAACCAACGTTTCATGGTTTAAAACACCTGGCCCTTGTGGAAAAAATTGTCTTTTTCGACCTAGGAAATCAAGATGTAACTTTTTTTCTTACCCCTTCGAGGCACTTATGCAACCGTCTAATTGTCTTTCTGACCGCTCCAACAACAATGTCATAATGGTTGACTTTATTTCCCTGTACAAAACTTCTTTCTAACTGGTCGACTGTTATAAGGGTTTCCCTCTTCCCAACTGATCAGTTCATAGACTTTCGACTGAGGTTTGCGGAATATTAACCCTCTTTCTGACCACTTAGTGTCATAAGGGTTGATATTATCTGTCAGGACCCACCCCGATTATCACCCCGATAACCGAAGTGAACCCTGCTCCCGTCTGACAACCCAACACAAAAGACCGAAACAACCTCACGAAATCCACAAATTACATTGCCAGACGCAGGAGAATCTAAAACATCCCAGAGTCAGCAGTTATATAGAGCATAGTACCAAAACCAAAGTAAAACAAAAACCGATACACAAGAGTACACACACAACGGAAAATTGAAAACACTCCGGGAAAACTCTCGAGTATTCTATGCCTCCGACGCTGCCTCAACGTCAACCCCCGCGCTAACTCCACAACCTGGAGGGCAAAGAAAACCAGAAAAGTGTGAGTGGACCATAAAGAATAAAAGTTTCAAAAACCATTTTATAACAAACCAGGGTTTGGCCCTCCGTTTTGAAAACATGCATGCATAACCCATTAAGTAAACAGTGATATAAATCACATAGTAATCATCATAAAAACATTTATAATTCACAAAATAGGCATCATGAACACAGTACGATAAAACATAAAGCCAAGTCATCATTATCCGATCAAACCTGCTAGACCTATCCAAGTCTTTAAACTCCCAAGTCTTTAAACTCAATCCAGACCTCAATAATCCGAGTCTTTAAACTCAACAGGCCTACGGGGGAAATAGCAATATATCCGAGTCTTTAAACTCCCGAGTCTTTAAACTCAATCTGGGCCCGCCCCCGTCATATATAATCCGGGTCTTTAAACCCAATAACCAGATCCAGCAAATCCAATCAAAACCATTTGAAAACCATTTCTAAATCCATATCCAAACCCGAATCCGAAATCACTGGCCTGAAGCCTTTCCGGCATCCAGAACCGTCATTCCGAACCCAAATCCGGAAATCCACTTTTCAACTTTAAAACCAAATTTCGCTTTCCGGAATCCAATTCTAAAACCGAAAACCTCGCTTATCAAATCATGTCTTTAATCCATTTATAACTATTGAAATCCCTTATCATTTGAAATCCCAAAAATCATGGCATCGAAGTCAGAATTCAACTTTCTCGTAAAACGTGCTGAAAACCGTACTTTCTCGAAAATCGTGCAATTATGTAAAACAGTTATAGCATATTCAACAATCATGAAATCACATATAAAACCATAAAACAATTATAGAAAAACAGTTATGCATGCTCGATTATAGAGAAGGGGTCCACTCACAGTTACCGGGCACGTCACTCGCGTCCCGAACGTCCTGCACGTTCCTCGACCTCCTCGGGGATTCTCGATCCTGTCAACAATCACCGAAACACGTCACTAACACGTCCATCAAAGTTTTCCTAATTTTCCCCAATTTTCCCGAACTTCAAACGTACGTAAAACGAAACCCTAGAACTTCGATCCCGCGGAACTAACTCGAATCGACGTCTGATTAACCCGAAACGTATCCCAAAAGATCCGTTACAACGTCTAGACCAAAACCCTAGTTGAACACCTCCCCGGAAAATGCCGCAGGCTCCCCCACGCGCCGCCCAAAGTGGCTGTATGTGGGCCTCACGCGCCTACACACAGTCACTGTTCATCGTCTTCCTTGAGACGTGCACTGTTCCGGACCGGCGTGGCCGGTTCTCCGCTGTCCGTCCACCATTTTTGTCCTTCTTTCCACCATTCTCTTCGTCCTCTACCTAGTAATCCATTCCCCTCAACCAAACACGACAACACGACCTACACCTCACCTTCCAAACTCGAAATAGAAACCCGTCCAAACCCCTGTTCTTTAATCCGGCCACCCGTGTCACCCCCCATCACGACTTCGATACTAACAGGTTCCTAAGGACCTAAGGAGTCGATTAGGACCTACCAGACACCTCGACTCGTTCTCAAAAGCCACAACTAACCTTTTGAAATTAAAGGAAAAACAGAGCATCGAAAAGGATTGGGGAAATTACCTGCGCTCAGGCCGCCACCGTGAGCTCCACCGTGCCAACACAACTCCTCTAGTCCTCCTCCAACCTCTGGACACCACCACCAGCCTCGATTGATCAAGCACGGCAGCTCCACCACCAAACACCCTCTCTGTTTTCCTGAGAACTCACCCCTCACACTCTCAAGTTTTCCTCACACGAGCTATCCTCCCAACTCACTCACCACTTCTCACTCAACTCTAGTCACTCACTCAGTCACCAGAACACACAAGCACACACGGCCACTCGACCAATTTTCTCTCAATCTCAGTCTCTGTTTCTCCCTTCTTCGAACAAACACGATGCACACACAAATACTTGCACCGTGCACAAGCCTAGAACCCACTACACACACACGTGTCCAAAATCCCCTAGCCTAACTCAAAATATCCTAATCAGCCCTGTACACTTGGCCTTATCCTATTTGCACAAATCCCAAATGTGCAAAAAGACCAAATTGCCCCTATGCATCAAAATTACCATTTTGCCCTTCGTCGTTCTAGACCCGTATCTCGCCCGTCCAATGTCCGATGAAGGCATACCGCCTGGCGTGGATGACAGGACCCGTCCCCGAAGGACATAGATAACCGTGCCCGGTCCTACTCCCGTCTGACAAGTCAACTGAAAACTCGAAACTACCCTTCAGCACCTGCCAGACAAGGGATATTTGCGCCTGTGCCCACACATACCTCCACCTCTCGAATAGCCTCGATCATCGCGCCACGACCTGAAGGGTCAATAAAACAGAAAAGGTGTGAGTGGACAAAATAAAGTTTGATACCAAAACACATTTCTTACCCTCCAGTTTTCACAAACATGCATGCATATCATAAAACACGAGTAATAATAAGAAATCAATTAAATATATTCAGTGGATCAATCAAAACAATTTCCACAAAACCACGGGACTTATTTCCATATCTTGTTGCTTAGAGTCACGTTTTATCCCTGCAACGCGTGCATATCAATAGGCTCAAGGACCGCTCAAAATCCGAGCGTCCGCCGCTATGAACACATCACCAGCCGGCAATCTAGATCTAGTGAACACATCACTTACCGATCTATGTATATCCAGCACATCTGATCTGAGTCAAGCCTCCCTCGGCTGCTCGACAAAGACCGTGCTACGTGACCTCTTCGGGGTAAACACTTCCATCCCGAAGGCGAGCGTTATCTCCATGGTGCACTCCGGGGAAAAACATATTTTCTCCCGAAAGCCCTAAATATCCGCAACATATTATCATCACAAAAACCAGTGAAAAACAGTTGCATAAAAATCTAATCACATATCGACACAGGGTCTCAGCCCCAAATTAACCAAAGTCCCGATTTACTTTATAAATCCGAAATCATCAATATCATCATATAATCACATGGAAATACAAATCCAATCAGAAACACAATTCCATTGGGTCCCAACCCCAAAATATCAATTTCACGTAAATCCGTGCAACCGTAAACCCGAGTTGCCACGATCACGTAAATCCATAAAATCAATCATTGACTCATAATCCGAGTCCAAATATCATTTTCAATCCGAGCCTAGCCCAAAACATCATTTGCACGTTCCTCGTAAAACGTGCCCGAAAGACTGATTAAAATAATCACAAAATCACGAGAATACCAAAAATCATCAAATTCATCAAATTCACATGTAACTCCAAATCCGAGTCAAAATCATTATTTACTTGGATTCTCACGCCCACAATTTCATTTTTAACCAATTTCATGATTTCTCGAAAATCGTGCCAGAATATAATAATATAATAATCATAAAACCGCGAAAATCGAGAAATCACCGAATCAAAGCATCAATCATGTCAAATCATAGAAAATCATATAAATAAGCATTTTAAACCATATATGCATGCATCACAGTTAGAAAACCAAAAGTCCACTCACACACACCGTTCAGAACGGTTCGTTTTCGGGCCGCATGTTTTTCCGTAAATTCTGAAAATCACATCTCCTGCCCAAAATCATTATAGAGGGTTACTAACATCTCAAAATACTTCATATAATTTTCCCAAATTTTTCCGGGATTTAAATACGTACTTTTAACGGAATACAAAACTTCGGATACGCGGAACATTACCGAAACGATATCCGATTTCCTCGAAACCAGCGTCAAAATGTTCGTTACATTGAGAGGATCAAAAGTCATGTTGATCGCCCCTCGAGATTCCCGCTCACGCGCCCCTACGCGCCGCCGCAAGCGGCTGCGCGTGGAAGCCACGCGCTGGCTACAGTACTGCTACAGTGCTCCCTCTTCACCCGTTTGTCTGTAAAACGGGTTGAAAAACCCGCGAACAGACCCGGTTCAAACTCACCCAATTCGACACCAATTTAATCCGTTCTTTCAACTGATCCCTTCTAATCCAACTCTAATTGAGTTCTGCAAGTTCAATTACTCGAATCATGGTCTAAATCCTCACGACTCTCGATCGATCCTCGACGGGTTTCCAATTCGGGTTCACCGATTCCGTCCCTGATTTTCAAATTAATTCATATAGTAAGCATCGTGAGAGTGTATTGAACGTTTCTACAAGATCAATTCAATGAATTCATACCTCTAACCCGTCGAACCCAAGCTCGATTTTGAGCTGCCATGGAAGCTCAGTTCTTCCTCAATTCGACACTGTTTCACTTCGGTTTTGTTGCAGAAAGGTTCGTATGGATCCCAGAAGTCGAATTGAATCATCAATTTCGATCCTCACCGTTCATAATTACCATTTCGAATTTCCCTCTAATTTTTCTGATTTTCGAACTGAATTCCCCCAGTGGCCTCTCTGCCTCACGAATTTCTCTCTCAATTCGGCTCCCTCAATCTCCCAATTACACTAATTACACAAATGAAGCCGAACAATCCACTTAACAGATTGCAATTTGGACAATGATGAGGAAATCCATAATTTAGGGGTTAATGTCTAAAGGTGTATGATTATGTTTCCTTTGATTCCCGTTTCTATGTTAGCAGGGGCATGGAAGGTGACAAAGTGACAGATGTCACAATCTGTTAGCAAAAATCAAGGTCAAAAGACCATTTTACCCTCCGTTAGACAAATTACCATTTTGCCCCTAGCTAATTCCATCCTTAATTCTCTCAATTTTCTCTCATGATCAGTTGTGGAAAGGAAATGATGATGGGAAGAAAACTCTCCCCATATTTGTGTTTGTTCACGGCTCAAATTAGAGAACAAAGAATAAAATATTTGAGTGATGGCTAATGATGATGATTGAGCATAATTAAAGATGATTGAATGATTAAAGGATAATAAAACAATATGATGGTGTTTTCCCCAAAACATGGAGCTGATTTATGGCCTTAAATCAAGGGATGGGTGACACTTGTCACTCATCCGGATGTGTTCAATCATAGGGCACTGTTCATATTAAAATAATATTTTAATCCCGGTTCGTTCGGTTAATCGAGTTCGTTTCCGTGACCCTAACTTCGTCGTCGAATCTCCGATTTCGGCATGCCGCCTGTCGTTAGATTCGTATCGACGAGACCTACGTAACGGTCCTTGGCCCTCGTCCATCGGACCTCTCGGTCAAAAAGTCAACATTTGACCCCAATTAACCAAAATTACCAAAATGCCCCTCAACATCCGAACATCATAACTTCCTCCTCGAATGTCGGAATCGAACGTGCCACCTGACTATGAACTCGTGACGTCCCGAACTACGTCAAGTCATCGGTCAAAGTCCGTTTAACCGCCCGAACTAAAAGTCAACATTTTGCCCACGCTAGGGGCAAAACGGTCATTTTTCACAATTCGTCCGATTTCACTCAACTAATCCCAGATTAGTCACTCCAAACCATAATTAATTATTATTTAGTCCCAACACTCGGGACGGGTCATTACAACTTTTCCCCCTTAAAGAATTTCGTCCCCGAAATTCCAACTATCCGTATTCCACAACTACCTCGTGGAAAACAAATGGTCTCACAACACGTGTACACCTGTACACCCACTAGCCAACGCAGAACTCGTCTGCACACAGACGTCACATCACAGATGCACGTCGTACTACCCACACTCGACCACCTCGAGTGAAATTGGTCACCGAAATTGGCAATGTCACCATTAAGCTGACTCTTTCAGCTTGACGGCTCCCCGTAATCACTAATGTGCCCTGACCTTCGCTCTCATAGAGAGTCACCAAAACTCACTTGTCAGTCCAAGCTGACACTACTAGCCAAACTGCCACCACTAAGCTTTACCGCCCTTGTAAAGTTCCCAGCATCAACAAATCAGTGACAACACAACGTAAAACAACGTCCGGCAATATAGCACAAGATCAACAACATGATCTCGCCACACAGGGCAACCCCATTCCTGTAACAAATACCACTCCTCAGTATCCACAACTGTCACCCCCTCAGCGATCCTAGATGCTGGTAAGGTCACGACACGGTAACATCTCGCCGCAAAGCAACTTGCGGTCACACTAACCACCAACTCATTCATCCTGAGTATAAGCATACCGTCATCACACTCAAGCAGACGGTGTAACTGGAACACGTTGAACACAAGCCTAGCAGTGATCACACAACTCAACACTAAAGTTATACTAGCCAACCTTGGCTAAGAGCACCTGCTCAAACAATCACTGAATGCATCAAAATCACCCTGCCCAATGCATCGTGTTCAATGTCCAGTTCACGTTTACAACCAAAACCAATGGTATTGGAACTAAGCCATGCACCAACACGTTTATCGACACGTCACTGGTACATCCCATGTACCGTCACTAGGTATCAAGTACCCTCGTCCATACGATACAACAAATCGTACACCAAGTATGATCCTACAGCTGGACCCCAGTACTCGACCCATAGACCTATATGGTCGATCCCAAACCAAGTAACGGAAAAGTAAAAATCCTGAGGGTTTAGCTAGCATCGACAATCCTTGTCCTATGCTACCCAAAAACACCTCTCCAAATGACAACACTCAGAATGACACATCAACGTGTCCACAGGGAAGAACGCCTAGTTCTCCCGGGATTTACATCAACCCCGGCCACCACGAGTCTGCAAAGTATCGTACCCCAAACCATGTACAAGGTACATACATCTATCCCTTGACCAGACTACAACCACCTAGGTCATAGTTAAACACGTTCCAATAATGGAGTCTATTTTCCCAAACCAGCAAGAGACAAATCGAAACTCCACCCATTAGCTAGTTCCAATTTCAAATCCGAATTCGCAATTTCGTAAGAAATCCCGAATCCAAACCTAGACATCATATTTTTAATCCATGTCCAAATCCGAATCCGAAATCATTATTCCGTAAGCTAGCATTTGGAATAATCATTCCGCACCCAAATCCAGTATTCCACTTTCAAGTTCTAAAATCGAATCCTGAATCGTCACCCAGAAAGTCGATTCCAAAACCCGAAATCTCATTCACATCCTCTTGGACACACCAAAACCGAACCTATCGGTTATCAGTTCACAATACTCGGTTGACTTCATAGGGAAGCCAATCCAACAACCACACGTCTAAGGTTGACAAAATCCGACTACTTCGGAAACCTACTCACTCGAGTAATATACCATAAGGGGCTCCACTTCGAAAAGAAGTTCAGTCCCGTCATTTACGACCCACATACCAAAGTAAGAGTGATAAACTCTCACCCAATCTGGATCATCGAAATCACGACCCAGATCCATCACGACGTCAGCCAACCATGAACATCACGATCCTAGATCATCACAATGCCCAAAGTCCACGACATCACAAACCCGATCCACCTAGGATCCACACAGTTAACTACTAGAAACCATAGGGTCTTACACCCTCATCTAATTTGCGTACTGTCACAACATTTGACTACTAACGCCCACAATTAAACAGTTCAGTCAACGACGAGACACGCCGCGACTGCGGGTTCTCACTGATCACCTTGTATCTATCCTTGCCATCCCACCTAATGAAAACCAAGGATGATCCAAAACAATGACACCAATACTCATCCTACGTGGATGCAAATACAACTCACTGCACTCCCCACGCCATGTAACCCAACAACGTCTGCCACCAAGCAGAAAATAAGAAGTCACCACAGATGACTTCAGAATACCTAATCCCAATGCGGAAAACCCGCAATTCTCCTATCACCTCAAACACAACCTTTCACGATTCCGTAGGTCCAACCATGTTGAAACCAATGTACTCGGACACCAACCACGTGCCCCATTTGGACTGGTTACTGACACATACCCATCTCGACGAAGTCACAACTCGACTCGTAACTCATCGTCAGCACAAACACCGGCACCAATACCAGCACTAGTACCAGCACCAACACTAGCACACAAACAACAGTATCAGTATGGGCACACCGTGTGCAAAACTGACAACTCTGGATCTCCGCTCATAACAAGCGACGACCCCGTACCTCTGTTCGAATAGGAGAAACTCTGCCTCCTTCGTACCTAACAACTCTGGGTACAATCACTCGGACAACTCATGTGAGAAAAAGAAACGTCCCCTGAACGTCCCCCAATTCTCAACAACCACTCTCGGTATTAGTGCGTGCCACAAACTTGTGCAGACCTAACCACCAGACACCGCTATCGAGACTCCGCATCCAATGGAATCAAGTACCCGTACAACTACTCTGTATTCCCACTCTGGGATTCCATCGACAAGTACCAAACCCGTCTATGGATTGCAGTTCCACCACAAAAGCTGACATAACTAGACCTGACACAACCGTCAGTCGGTCTCAACTTCGAAAAGTCATTAAGAGTCAAACCACTCGCCAGCACATATTTCCGAACTAAACATCCCACCTTAGGGTTCCTTAAAACCCGACTGTTCCTGAGACTTAAGATATTACCATGACTCATCTCGAGTCCTAACCGAAATCTTGACTCAATCATCCATGCCATCCCTGGAATACTCGGTCACCTAGCAAATTACCGCCGGTAAACCACATCATATATCACTTACAAAGCCTAGGAATACCCCAACACATACTATACGTTGGGAACTCACATTCCACTCAAGGAATTTACTGAGAATAATCTCATCTTGGGTCCAACCTACCCGAATGTGCTACCCTCCAAGCCTCTGGGTTCAATAAATCCTGGGACCCACAAGAATACCGATTCGAAAATTAGCAAGCCGCAGTTACACTAATTAATATCTGACCCTCAAACCAAGGTTAATTACATTCCGAGATTAATCACAAGGTCTCAATTACCCTAATTTACCCATCTCACTACCAGGTCGCGTACGAGGCTCACGTTTCGGAGGTATGGTGTGGCAACAACATTAGCAACCTAGTGCTCTGATACTAATTTGACAGGACCCGTCCCCGAAGGACATAGATAACCGTGCCCAGTCCTGCTCCCGTCTGACAAGTCAACTGAAAACTCGAAACTACCCTTCAGCACCTGCCAGACAAGGGATATTTGCGCTTGTGCCCACACATACCTCCACCTCTCGAATAGCCTCGATCATCGCGCCACGACCTGAAAGGTCAATAAAACAGAAAAGGTGTGAGTGGACAAAATAAAGTTTGATAAATACATTTACCAAAACACATTTCTTACCCTCCAGTTTTCACAAACATGCATGCATATCATAAAACACGAGTAATAATAAGAAATCAATTAAATATATTCAGTGGATCAATCAAAACAATTTCCACAAAACCACGGGACTTATTTCCATATCTTGTTGCTTAGAGTCACGTTTTATCCCTGCAACGCGTGCATATCAATAGGCTCAAGGACCGCTCAAAATCCGAGCGTCCGCCGCTGTGAACACATCACCAGCCGGCAATCCAGATCTAGTGAACACATCACTTACCGATCTATGTATATCCAACACATCTGATCTGAGTCAAGCCTCCCTCGGCTGCTCGACAAAGACCGTGCTACGTGACCTCTTCGGGGTAAACACTTCCATCCCGAAGGCGAGCGTTATCTCCATGGTGCACTCCGGGGAAAAACATATTTTCTCCCGAAAGCCCTAAATATCCGCAACATATTATCATCACAAAAACCAGTGAAAAACAGTTGCATAAAAATCTAATCACATATCGACACAGGGTCTCAGCCCCAAATTAACCAAAGTCCCGATTTACTTTATAAATCCGAAATCATCAATATCATCATATAATCACATGGAAATACAAATCCAATCAGAAACACAATTCCATTGGGTCCCAACCCCAAAATATCAATTTCACGTAAATCCGTGCAACCGTAAACCCGAGTTGCCACGATCACGTAAATCCATAAAATCAATCATTGACTCATAATCCGAGTCCAAATATCATTTTCAATCCGAGCCTAGTCCAAAACATCATTTGCACGTTCCTCGTAAAACGTGCCCGAAAGACTGATTAAAATAATCACAAAATCACGAGAATACCAAAAATCATCAAATTCATCAAATTCACATGTAACTCCAAATCCGAGTCAAAATCATTATTTACTTGGGTTATCACGCCCACAATATCATTTTTAACCAATTTCATGATTTCTCGAAAATCGTGCCAGAATATAATAATATAATAATCATAAAACTGCGAAAATCGAGAAATCATCGAATCAAAGCATCAATCATGTCAAATCATAGAAAATCATATAAATAAGCATTTTAAACCATATATGCATGCATCACAGTTAGAAAACCAAAAGTCCACTCACACACACCGTTCAGAACGGTTCGTTTTCGGGCTGCATGTTTTTCCGTAAATTCAGAAAATCACATCTCCTGCCCAAAATCATTATAGAGGGTTACTAACATCTCAAAATACTTCATATAATTTTCCCCAATTTTTCCGGGATTTAAATACGTACTTTTAACGGAATACAAAACTTCGGATACACGGAACATTACCGAAACGATATCCGATTTCCTCGAAACCAGCGTCAAAATGTTCGTTACATTGAGAGGATCAAAAGTCATGTTGATCGCCCCTCGAGATTCCCGCTCACGCGCCCCTACGCGCCGCCGCAAGTGGCTGCGCGTGGAAGCCACGCGCTGGCTACAGTACTGCTACAGTGCTCCCTCTTCACTCGTTTGTCTGTAAAACGGGTTGAAAAACCCGCGAACAGACCCGGTTCAAACTCACCCAATTCGACACCAATTTAATCCGTTCTTTCAACTGATCCCTTCTAATCCAACTCTAATTGAGTTCTGCAAGTTCAATTACTCGAATCATGGTCTAAATCCTCACGACTCTCGATCGATCCTCGACGGGTTTCCAATTCGGGTTCACCGATTCCGTCCCTGATTTTCAAATTAATTCATATAGTAAGCATCGTGAGAGTGTATTGAACGTTTCTACAAGATCAATTCGATGAATTCATACCTCTAACCCGTCGAACCCAAGCTCGATTTTGAGCTGCCATGAAAGCTCAGTTCTTCCTCAATTCGACACTGTTTCACTTCGGTTTTGTTGCAGAAAGGTTCGTATGGATCCCAGAAGTCGAATTGAATCATCAATTTCGATCCTCACCGTTCATAATTACCATTTCGAATTTCCCTCTAATTTTTCTGATTTTCGAACTGAATTCCCCCAGTGGCCTCTCTGCCTCACGAATTTCTCTCTCAATTCGGCTCCCTCAATCTCCCAATTACACTAATTACACAAATGAAGCCGAACAATCCACTTAACAGATTGCAATTTGGACAATGATGAGGAAATCCATAATTTAGGGGTTAATGTCTAAAGGTGTATGATTATGTTTCCTTTGATTCCCGTTTCTATGTTAGCAGGGGCATGGAAGGTGACAAAGTGACAGATGTCACAATCTGTTAGCAAGAATCAAGGTCAAAAGACCATTTTACCCTCCGTTAGACAAATTACCATTTTGCCCCTAGCTAATTCCATCCTTAATTCTCTCAATTTTCTCTCATGATCAGTT
The DNA here is from genome assembly GCA_032719365.1 of Prinsepia uniflora. Classification (NCBI taxonomy): domain Eukaryota; kingdom Viridiplantae; phylum Streptophyta; class Magnoliopsida; order Rosales; family Rosaceae; genus Prinsepia; species Prinsepia uniflora. Next base: position 63,320,246 of record CM064875.1, read on the forward strand.
GTGGAAAGGAAATGATGATGGGAAGAAAACTCTCCCCATATTTGTGTTTGTTCACTGCTCAAATTAGAGAACAAAGAATAAAATATTTGAGTGATGGCTAATGATGATGATTGAGCATAATTAAAGATGATTGAATGATTAAAGGATAATAAAACAATATGATGGTGTTTTCCCCAAAACATGGAGCTGATTTATGGCCTTAAATCAAGGGATGGGTGACACTTGTCACTCATCCGGATGTGTTCAATCATCGGGCACTGTTCATATTAAAATAATATTTTAATCCCGGTTCGTTCGGTTAATCGAGTTCGTTTCCGTGACCCTAACTTCGTCGTCGAATCTCCGATTTCGGCATGCCGCCTGTCGTTAGATTCGTATCGACGAGACCTACGTAACGGTCCTTGGCCCTCGTCCATCGGACCTCCCGGTCAAAAAGTCAACATTTGACCCCAATTAACCAAAATTGCCAAAATGCCCCTCAACATCCGAACATCATAACTTCCTCCTCGAATGTCGGAATCGAACGTGCCACTTGACTATGAACTCGTGACGTCCCGAACTACGTCACAGTCATCGGTCAAAGTCTTTTTGACCGCCCGAACTAAAAGTCAACATTTTGCCCACGCTAGGGGCAAAACGGTCATTTTGCACAATTCATCCGATTTCACTCAACTAATCCCAGATTAGTCACTCCAAACCATAATTAATTATTATTTAGTCCCAACACTCGGGACGGGTCATTACAGTTGAACTCAAGACGACGAGATCTACCTAACAGTCCTCGGTCTACGTGTCGAAACCTTGTCACAAGAAAAGTCAACTTTTCCCCCTTCGTTTACCCAAATTACGGTAATGCCCTCAACCTTCCGAACATCATAACTTCCTCCTCGGATGTCGGAATCGGGCGTGCCGCCTGTCTACGGACTCGTGACGACTCGTACTACGTCACGATCATCGGTCAATGCTCAATTGACCTCCCAAACTCAAAGTCAACAATTTGCCCAAACCAGGGGCAAAATCGTCCTTCTACGCCCAAAGTTCAAAAGTAACCCACTAACACCGATTACTCTCACTAATCCGTCACTAATTACTTTACTAATCCCGACTCCCGGGACGGGTCGTTACATTATCGACTACCAATTCACATAAAGTCATCCTGACTAGCGGTTCACGGACAATTTTCGGCCACCGTTTCACGGAAAACCATCCCGACAACCGGTTGCACGGAAAGTTATTCCGACTGCTAACTCATGGATGGTCACTAAGGGACTCAAACCTCATTTTCGGCATCTTGCCCTCACATTTGAATACTCTACCACCTCATGGCATGATTTTCAACTGATATTCAATTCAGTTGATGATTTTTAAAATTTCTTGCTTGATATGGGCTTGAAATAAGAAGGAAATAATTTAATTTTTTGTACTTGTAATTTCGGTTGTTATTCAATTCCAGTACTTTTACATTTTTGTATTCGTACTTCCATGTCCATTTCAATACAAACTATATTTTCTTAAGTAGTAATTGGTAAATCGGGATATACCATCCAAACCTGGTTGACGACTTACTAAGTTGGGATACCATCTTTGTGCATTGGTTTGAATACCTTGATTATGACTTGAAAGAACCTGGAACCATTGTCCATTTAATTATTGAAATAACAATTCCGCCAATTTGAATATCATCGAGAAATAAACTTCTGACTTGGGCATCGCTGGAAATAGAATATTTTACGTCCTTGAAAAGGAATAGAAAAAAACAGTGTAGGAGAATTCTTATCCGTTTACCTCACAATCGCATTGATCATAAGAAAGATTTTGGGGCCGAAAATGGAATCCATTTAAACTGTTTAGTAGCAATCTTTTACTAGTGGCACGTCTGCATCTAAGTAGGAAGACCTATTTGCTAAGGCCCGTCACACTCAACTTAATCTAGCATCTCTACACCATTTACCGCAAAAGAGATCTCCACGAGTGGTCCACCTCCCTCGCTCCGCAGACTAGGTTCCCTGCATAGGTCCATCAATGGGTGCCCCGGGACATTTGACTTCTAAAACGAGAAAAATATTTTGGACATGAACATAATCTGGCACGCCTAGTAGGACTGTTCACAATGCATGCCCAAGCCTAGGTCTACTCAGCGATGCCGAGATTCTAGGGGAATAATTTTAAGGAATTCTCCTCAATAAACGGTTCTTGAGATACCTATCACGCAACCTGACATGGAGCCCCAACATGATGGAATCCTGGAGGAAGTCATTGGCCCATATATGGGTAAGGAAGAGCTCGTGTAGCTCTTCAAGGACATCCTAGCTCCCATCAGTTTGCATATCGAAGCTTTGAATCGTTAGGTTCATGAGCTTTCTAGTTGTGAAACGGCTTCATCAAAGAGCACTAATGTTCCAGCATCCGAGGTCTCGAGATCTGATAAAAGTAAAAACCATTTGGATTCAGGAGCATCAGTCCTGGAGCCGCTGTTTCAAATGCCAAGTTTCCAAGGGAAAACGAGTTTCAAGATCATGGGGACAAACAGAGCTCAACAAGAGTTTCTGATCTTTGACTTGGGCTTGTTTTCCAGGAACCAGCCATTTAATGGCCGGGGTGAAAACAAACCTACGATCCCGCAAAAGAACAAAAACATAATAAACAAATGGAGGAAAACTGATCCCGACGAGGCAGGGTCAGATGAATAGTTTCTCCATGATGGCAGACTACCTCAAGCCACAAAGCATTAAGCCTTTATGAGCGAAAGGAATGAGTTAAGGCGTACGATAATAGGTCAACCAGCACCACCTCGAAGAATCAATGTCCTAACCTATAGAAAGCCTTATTCAACCTATATAGACCAGGACAACCCTTTTTCCCAGGAATTTCAAGTTGCTAGCATTTACACTCTTTAATGGAAATGGCAGCACTTTGTCCTTAGAACACATTGGGAGGTTCTCGTCCCAGTGTGTGGTTGTTGAAGACAATCCCTACCATAACTTACGGCTATTCAGTAGCTCTTTGTCTGGAGATGATTTTTCTTGGTACACTTTACTGCTAGAGGCTTGCATTCACTCCATGAGAAATTCTATAGGGTTGAACTCGAGGTCACTATTAGTGATTTGACGGTCCTCAAGCAGGGTGAGCATGAAACAACAGATGACAAGACCCGTCCCAACTGGACGTTGATAACCATGTCCGGTCCTGCTCCCGTCTGACAAGTCAACTGCAGTTTCGAAACTACCCTTCAGCACCTGTCAGACAAGGGATAACCGCATTGATTTTCGCTCATGCCTCCGCCTCTCGATTAGCCCCGAACGTCGTACCACGGCTTGGAGGGTCATCAAAACAGAAAAGGTGTGAGTGGACAAAAATAATATCATTTGAAACACATTTCAAAATACATCATTTACCCTCTAGTTTATCAAACCATGCATGCATAGGGTAAAACATATGAATAACAATCACCGGCTTTCCAGCCAAATCACATGAACAAGTATCAAATCTCGGCTCTCAAGCCAAACATATGAAAACATACTCACCTGGCCACACATACCAAAAACTCGTACTCAATACCAGTACTTAATCACAATTAACATCAAACAACACTATTCATAAGTTCACAATAAATCAATCAATCAATCCGCACTGTTCATAAGTGCACCAACAATCACACTGTCACATCCGCACTACACATAGGCCAACCTCGGGAACTGCACTCAGGCGCCATCCCAGTCATATCAGTCATGTCTGGGAACTGTACACGCACCATCTAGACGTACCACATACTCGGGGACTGCACTCACGCATCATCCGAGTCACGTCTAGGAACTGCACTCACACCATCCAGAACATGATCCAGTATGTCAGGACCCACCCCGGTTTCACCCCGAAAACCGAGGTAAATCCTGCTCCCGTCTGACACCCCGACACAACCCAGTCAGACGCAGGAGGAATTATACCAATATCCCGAAGTCAAGTTTTACAGAGCATAGTACAAAATACATAAAAAAGAAAAACCGATAACCTAAATACACGCACGCGGAAAAATTGAAAACACTCCGGGATCCCTCACGTGACTTCTATGCCTCAGACGCTGCCTCGACGCCGGAACCCCACGCTAGCTCCACAACCTGGAGGGCAGTAAAAAAACAGAAGGTGTGAGTGGACCATAATTAAAAGAAAAATTCTAAAACCATTTTAATAAAAACCGAGTTTCACCCTCCGTTTTGAAACCACATGCATAACCCATTTATAAAAACAGTTATCAATCAATCATCATAAAACATCATAAGAAACAGATACACTATAAAACGATTATAGAAATCATATCATAAGCATCATAAAACGTGAATAGCAAATCATCATTTTCCGATCAAACCTGCTGGACCTATCCGAGTCTTTAAACTCAATCCAGGCCTCAATAATATCCGAGTCTTTAAACTCCCGAGTCTTTAAACTCAACAGGCCTACGGGGGAAATATCAATATATCCGAGTCTTTAAACTCCCGAGTCTTTAAACTCAATCCGGGTCTTTAAACCCAATCCGGGCCCGTCCCCCGTCAAATCAATATCCGGGTCTTTAAACCCAATAACCAGATCCAGCAAATCCAATCCAAAACCAGTTGAAAATCATTTCTAAATCCACATCCAAACCCGAATCCGAAATCACCGGTCCGATGTGACAGGACCCATCCCAACTGGACGTCAAAACCCGTGCCCGGTCCTGCTCCCGTCTGACAAGTCAACTAAAGGTCCGAAACTCCCCTTCAGTGCTTGCCAGACAAGGGATGTTTGCGCGGATTTCTGCTGCTGTCACTGCCTCACGATCAGTCCCGAACGTCTTACCACGGCCTGGAGGGTCATAAAACAGAAAAGGTGTGAGTGGACAAAAATGACCTCTGATAAAAACATATTTCAAAATACAATCTTACCCTCCAGTTTTCACAAACTTGCATGCATATCGTAAAACATGAGTGACCGATAAAATCAAAACATATTTTCCCATGGTCCATAAAACTCATGATCACCAATTCAGTTCATGTTATAAAACATCAAATCCCGGCTCTCAGGCCAAAACATGTGAAAACATAATCACCTGGCCACAAGGACCAAAAACCCGTACTCAATACCAGTACATCATCACAATCAATACCAATCAGCATTACTTACCAGTGCACAATAAATATATCAATCCAATCAATCCGCACTACTCACGAGTGCATAAAATATCACCAATCACATCTGCACTACTCACAAGTGCACAATCAATCAAACTGCACTACTCACAAGTGCTGCACTACGCGTAGGCCAATATCCAGTCACTCTCTCGGGAATAAACACCTCTGGGCTCAACCCCCTCGGGCTCAGTCACCTCTGGGCGAACACATCCCCAGGATCAGACACCTCCGAGTGGTACATCCAGGCTCAGTATCATCCGAGAAGCTGACTACCATAGGATCAACTCCCGATCCTACAATCACATCCCCCAAGCTCCGGTCGTCTGGGTAATCCCCCCAAGCACCGACCGTCTGGGAATATCACAATCACAATGAACACCATCCCGGGAATTACATCCCAAAACATTTCAATCAAATCTTGACTTCATACCAAGTCAAGGTCATTCTCAACTGGGTCTCAAGCCCAAAATACCTTTTACACATAAACCGTTAAAATCACATTTAAATCAATAGAATAATCCGGAAATCATCATTGACTCACCAACCAAGTCAAAACATCATTTTAGAAATCATTTAGACTCCGGGCCTAGCCCAAAACATCATTTGCACGTACCTCGTAAAACGTGCCCGAAAGACTGATTAAAATAATCATAAAATCACAAAAATCATTAATTTCATGAAATTCACAAGTGACTCCAAAACCGAGTCAAAATCACTATTCACTTGGGTTATCATGCCCAAAATAACATTATCACGCAAATCCATGCGTTGCAACCTCCGTTGCCATTTTCACGTAAATCCACGAAATTGACCCTCGACTCATTCCCGAGTCACCACATCATTTTTCAATCCATGACTCAATAATCCGAGTCCAAACATCATTTTCAATCAATTTCAATCCCGGACTCATAAGCCAAGTCCAAACATCATTTTTACCAAATTTCGTAATTTCTCGAAAATCGCCCAAAAACAATAATATAATATTCATAAAACCGAGAAATTACCGGATTGAAACACAAATCATGCCCAAGCATATAAAATCATATAATAAGGCATTTAAATCATATATGCATGCATCACGGTTAGAAAACAAAGTCCACTCACACACACCGTCCAAAACGGTCCGTTTCCGAGCTGCACGTTTTTCCGTAAAATCTGGAAATCACAACTCCTGTCCAAAATCATTATAGAGGGTTACTAACATCTCAAAATACATCATATAATTTTCCCCAATTTTTCCAGGATTTAAATACGTATTTTTAACGTAATACAAAACTTCGGATACGCGGAACATTAACGAAACAATATCCGATTTCATCGAAATCAACGTCAAAATGTTCGTTACACTGAGGGGATCAAAAGTCATGTTAACCTCACCTTGAGACTAGGCCGGACGCGCCCCCACGCGCCGCCGTGAGTGGCTGCGCGTGAAACCCACGCGCCAGCTACAGTGCTGTCTCCCTCACCCGTTTGTCTGTAAAACGGGCCATTTAACCCGCGAGGTGACCCGGTTCGTTTTCTCTCAATTCGACATTGATTCCACCAATTGATCATTCAGTCAGTTTCGATTCAAGTCTAATTAGAGTTCTGTGGACTTAATTACAAGAAACATTACCTCTAACCTCACGATCACAGATGATCAATCGAAGGACATTCGGCCACTGTTCATCCTTTGAAAACCATCAAAGCTTCTTGATTTCGTTCAATTGATTCACCAGTAAGCTTCAATGGACTCAGGTAAGTATTTTCCCCAACTCAATTGCATCAATTCATGGCTCAAACGCCACGACTCAAACTCGATTCTTCGTCACTGTGCAACCATGGAGTTCAGTCAATCTCCAGCGTTTTCCTTCAATTGATGAACCCAGAAGCATCGTGGGATCCTCAGGAACACAATCCCCACATCAATTTCGTCAATCAAAGCCTCAATTCCCTCGACTCAACCTCGAGATTTCTGAAAGTTTCCTTCCTCAGTTCTACCTCAATTCGACCTCAATTCCACTTAGTTCCTTCTACAAAATAGATCGTAGTAATCCCAGAAGACAGAAACTGAACCCAATTTCGATCAACAAGGCTCAATTCATCCAATTTGATTTTTCCTCCCAAAAACCCAATTTTGAATTCCTAGTTTTTAGCCACTCTCAACCTCCCGTGTTTACCCAGTTGAGTTAGTCTCAACAAACACTCGATTTTTCCCTCAAAACCAGTTAGAAATGGCAGCAAACACTCTCCAATTCTGCTGCTCAATGCTCACGGGTAAGAAGAACAAAGAAGGAGAAAATTAAGGAGAAAATGGAGGAAATGATGAAGGATAAATGATGATGTTGTAATGATGGTGTTGGGAGAGAAACATGGACCAGATTTCAGGGGATGGGTGACACTTGTCACTCATCCGAATGTGCACAGTCACCGGGTACTGTTCATATTAAAATATTATTTTAATCCCGGTTCGTTCGGTTAATCGAGCCCGATTCCGTGACCATAACTTCGTCGTCGAATCTCCGATTTCGGCATGCCGCCTGTCGTTGGATTCGTATCGACGAGACCTACGTAACGGTCCTTGGCCCTCGTCCATCGGACCTCCCGATCAAAAAGTCAACATTTGGCCCCTACTATGCCAAATTACCAAAATACCCCTCATCTTCCGATCATCATAACTTTCACTACGAATGTCGGAATCGAACGTGCCACCTGTCTATGAACTCGTGACGTCCCGAACTACGTCATAGTCATCGGTCAAAGTCCATTTGACCGCCCGAACTAAAAGTCAACATTTTGCCCACACCAGGGGCAAAACGGTCATTTTGCACGTTTCATCCGATTTCACTCAACTAATCCCCGATTAGTCATTCTAAATCATGATTAATTAATATTCAATCCCGATATTCGGGACGGGTCATTACACGATGCCCTTCCGGCATCCCGAACCGCCATTCCGAACCCAAATCCGGAATCACTTTTCAACTTTAAAACCAATTCTCAATTCTCGAAATCCGATTTCCAAAACCGAAAATCCTTAATCATCTAATCACGTTCCAAAATCCTTTTATAATCATTGAAAATCATTTAACATTTGAAACCCTAAAACCATAGCTTTTTATGCAGGATTCACACTTTCTCGTAAAACGTGTCAAATACGTTATTTCTCGAAAAACTGTGCAATCATATAAAACCACATTATAAACCCAACATTCATGAGATCACGTATGTAAAACAAGTATAGAAAACAGTTATGCATGTTCGAGTTTAAGGAAAGGGTCCACTCACAGTACCGAGCCCTCAATCGCGTCCCGAACGTCCAGCACGTTCCTCAGCTTTCTCGGGAAATCCCGGTCCTGTCAATAACCACCAAATTATGTCACTAACCCACTTACGAAGGTCCACCTAAATTCCCTCAAAAATCCCCGAATCCTAAACGTAATAAACCGGGACCCTAAGCTTTCACCCTCGCGAAACTAAACTCAAACGACGTCCGAACAACCCGAAATCACTTTCATTAGACTCGTCATAACATCTAGACTAAAAACCATGTTGACACCTTCACCGGAAACTGCCGCACGCGCCCCCACGCGCCGCCCAAAGTGGCTGCGCGTGGCCCTCACGCGCCAGCTACAGTGCACCCCCTTCCTCGAGCAAACCCGGTTCGCACCAGTGCTGCAACTCGGACTGGCGAGAACTGTTCTCCGTCGTCCGGCCACCATTTCACCTCCTTTCTTCACCCACAGCTTCGTCCAGACCTACCCTATCTTTTCCCCAACTTCTCAGACCTCGACACAGCCCCTACATCGTCGACTCAAGCTCGAAAGAAAACCCGTACTCTGCCCCTGTTTTCCTTCCCGGCCACCCAGGTCACTTCCCATCACGGTGGCTATCCCAAACTCTTCCTAGGACCCTTCTGAACCTAACCCAACTCTCCTAAACCGTCGACTCAGTCCCTAGGTTCACGACTCCTCGTCTGAACTCACGGCCAAAACAGAGCACACAGAGTCTCCTCCGTCGTGCTAACCCCTACCGTTCATTCCCCATCACGGCAGCACAACCAGAGGACTCCCAGACCTCACCTGAGTCCCCTAGACCTCCCTATGAACTTCGATTCCACCTCTCAAGCCACGACTTCCGATTTGAACTCAGTCTACAAAACAGAGCAAAGAAACAAGGATAAGGAATTACCTGCCTCCCGTCGCCGTCGTGAGCTCCGCTGGGGCTGGTGGACTCCTCGCACCCCTCACGATACCACCACGATCTCAGTTGCACCGTACACGGCCGCCACCGCCACGATCTTTCACAACCACCCTGAGTTCCTCCCTGTTTCTTTCTGATTTTCCCCTTGGTTCTCAACACCCACACATACGACTTCCTCACCTCCCAACCGTCTCACTATCTCCCTCTCACTCTCTGATCACCCTCACACTCTCACAACTCATCAGCACACACGAGCACCCTTCAATTTTCCTCACCGCCTCACTCTGTTTCACTCTGGTTTGAAGAACATACACGAACACACACGGGCTCACCCAATTAATTGGAACCGTGCACACACTGGAACTCACCAGAAGCCACTCCACCTTTAGCACGTGTCACCATCCCAAAGCCCCTCTCACAATTGTCTTAATCTCAGCCTTTCATCTGCTTCTCTCTGCTGCACAATTTCCAGAGCACAAAGACCAAAATACCCCTCCTTTTAACTCAAAATTACAATTATGCCACTAACTTCCTTGACCCGTAACTCACACTTCGTAAGTCCGATGAATAAGTGCCGCCTGTCATCGAACTCAGGACAACGAGATCTACGTAATCATCCTCGGTCAACGTACCAAAACCTGATCGTCCAAAAAGTCAACTTTTCCCCCTATTTTAACCAAATTACGGTTATGCCCTCAACCTTTCGAACATCATAACTTCCTCCTCGGATGTCGGAATCAGGCGTGCCACCTGCCTACGGATTCATGACGTCTTAAACTATGTCCTGGTCATCGGTCAACCCTCAATTGATCATCTGAACTAAACGTCAACATTTTGCCCAAACCAAGGGCAAAATCGTCATTCTACCCTAACGACCCCAACGAGACCAACTAACCACCGATTAAGCTCACTAATCCCACCTTAATCACACTACTAATCCCGGCTCTCGGGACGGGTTGTTACACAGTATCCAGTATCCACAATCACAAACACAATCCATACCACAACACATATCAATCATATTCATGACTTCAAACCAAGTCATAAGCATTTCTGATAGTCTCAAGCCCAAAATGCCAATTATACGTAAATTCGTAAAATCACATTTGAAAATATTAAAATCATCCAGAAATCGTCCTTAACTCACCAACTAAGCCAAAATATCCTTTTTAAAACCTTTTTTACTCCGGGCCTAGCCCAAAACATCATTTGCACATTCATCGTAAAATGTGCCCGAAAGATCAATTAAAATAATCATTAAATCACGAATAATCATGCCACATCATCAGGACATCATTGCAACTCAAATAAAGCAATCAATCATGTAAAACATTTAACTATGCATGCATAATGGTTTATAAAACAAACGTCCACTCACACACCGTCCAAATCGCTCGCTTTTCGAGCTGCACGCGTTTCCGTAATTTCCGGTACCTTCTAGGAATTCCAAGTCCTGCCCAAAATCATCATGAAAGGTCACTAATGACTCAATGAATATCATATTAATTTCCCACAATTTTTCGGGAATTAAATATTAATTTAAACATAACATAAACCTTCGGACTGTCGAAACATTATCGAGACGGTGTCCGATTGACTCGAAACCAACTTTAAAATGTTCGTTACATTAAATGGAATAAAAGTCATGTTGACCTCTTTCCCAGAAACCCATCCACGCTCACTCACGCACTGCCACAAGCGGCTGCGCGTGAAAGCCACGCGCGTGAACAGTGGTGCTACAGTGTCATCCCTGCAACCCGATTTTCTGTTAAACGGGTCGTGAACCCGCGATCAGACCAGGTACAATTTTCCTCAATTCGACCTCAATTGTTTCCATTCCTTCATCCTACTTCATTTAATCCATCCTAATTACAGTTCTGTATCCTTAAATTCATACAACATAGACTAAAACTATCAATTTCAATTTCGATACCCGTTAAACTCAAAATCCCAATTCGACCAATTCGACTTAAATTGTACATTCTAATGAATCAGAAAGTTACAGAGGAATCATATGAACACAATTTTGACATCAATTTCGTCATTTCTTATCTTGAATCAATCCAACCAAACCTCAAGTTTTCAGAGATGTCGAACGGTTCATTCTCAATCAAATTGTCAGGACCCACCCCGGTTTCACCCCGAAACCCGAGGTAAATCCCGCTCCCGTCTGACTCCCCGACACAACACCCAAGTAAAACTCACGCAAACCCAGTCAGACGCAGGAGTAATTAAACAAAATATTCCGGCGTTATCGTTTACAGAGCCAAGTACAAAGAAAATAAAAACTCGATAAAGTACACGCACACAGAAGCCTTTAATCTAAGCTGGATCCCTCACGTCACTTCTACGCCTCAGACACTGCCTCGACGTCAAGACCCCGCGCTATTCTCGCCTCGTAAGTCCGATGAGTATGTGCCGCCTGTCATCGAACTCAGGACGACAAGAACTATCTAACCATCCTAGGTCAACCTACCAAAACTCGATTATTCAAAAAGTCAACTATTCCCCCTAATTTACTCAAATTACGGTCATGCCCTCAACCTTCCGAACATCACAATTCCCTCCTCGGATGTCGGAATCAGGCGTGCCACCTGCCTATGGATTCGTGACGTCCTAAACTACGTCCTGGTCACTGGTCAACCCCCATTTGACCACCCGAACTAAAAGTCAACTATTTTGCCCAAACTAGGGGCAACATCGTCATTCTAAACTTACGGACCTATCGGGACCAACTAACCACGGATTAACCTCACCAATCACACCTTAATCACTATCTTAATCCCGGCTCTCGGGACGGGTTGTTACACAAATCTCCATCAATTCCCTTTCCATTTGATTTGGTTTGATTCGTTTAGCTCCCAGAAGACTAAATTTCAACTCAATTTCACTTGGCCAATACTAGAAAATCGAGGTTCAAGTATACAAAGTCCAGTTTCGGGTTTCCTCTCGAGTTTCTGAGTTTTTCCTTCGATATTCTCTCATTTTTCTTCTCGTTTTCCCACTCTACAATTCCCCTTTTTTTCTCCCTGTTCAGTCTCTCAACGTTTGGGATTGAATTGATCAATTATGATCAACAATGGACATCATGGATAGATATAGGTTCTTTTTTTTTTTGTGTTTTGTATTGTCGATGTTTAGCGGCAACCAGTGCCACTAAGCCTTTTAATTTCAGTGACAGGTGTCTCTTATTAGACAGAATGAGTCACCCATTTGGCTGATTCATCAGATATCCCAGCCAAATTACCTTTTTGCCCTTACTAACAAAATGACCAAAATGCCCCTCGCCGTTCGAGACCCATCACTTTTCCATTCGGACTCTGATTGACGCATGTCGCCTGTCTACGGATTCAGCGTCCCGAGACCTATCCAACGGTACTTCCGGAGAGTCCAAACAAGGTCCTGATCAAAAAGTCAACTTTCGGCCCTTATAACCAGGGGCAAAATCGTCATTTCCTTTAAATTTTCCTAATTTTCCTTTTTTCGAATTTTCGGGTCGTTACAACAGAGGACTTTATTTCCAAGTTCAAAAAGATGAAGATGAAATGCAGATTCCCTATAAAAAATGTCCAGATGCTAGCTATTGCACAACGTGCTATGAGGTTTTCCCTCAGAAAGAAGTTTAATGATTCTACCTTTTCCGATCTCCAGGAAATAGTAGTATCAGCAACCAAATTTGAAAGGTCATTGGAAGAAGTACAACAGCAGTGGAACAATTCCAAAGCTCCACAAGTTTACAAGAACAAGATACATGTGCACCAATTGGAGCATCATGAGCTCATAGAAGAATGAAAAGCTTCAGAGTAATAGCAGGAGCTGAAAATAGCCATAGTCGAAATCCAAACTCCAGGAAATGGAACAGTGATCCTAAAGTCATTAGTGAAACCTATGCATGAGCAAAAGCCACACATGCTAAGTGATAGCCTATTCGCAAACAAGGCACCGGTGTTTGGATCTTACTCCTTCGACCTTAACAAAGCTGGAGAGATCTATGATGAGCTGGTAAGAGCAAAGGTAATCAATCTAGACCCCCAACAAAGAATGGCCCAAGCAGGAAGAACTCAAAGGCAAGCAATTCTACAAATGACATGTGTCATTACACCATGGCATAACCAACTGCGTTAAGTTCAGGGATATCATCCAGAGATTGATCAATTAAGGACACATCATGTTGGCGCTTATACCTAAGTCCCCGCTAGGAGTGGATACCAATTCATTCCCAACATCATCGGTCAACATGGTTAATCTCCATTGGTCTCAGAAGGGGACCAAATCAGCAAAAGGAGAACATCTACACGATAACCAAGCCAAGTCGATGCCCATCACCAACGAAGACGAGAGAAAATTATGCACCAGATGCAGGACATAATATGTCCTGACAACCTCAACCCCGGGTGTTAAGATGAAGTCAGAGTGCAAGGGGAAAAGTCAGGACGATGAACCTCTAGACATACCTGAGCGAAAACATGGTCTAAATGTCCCCAAAATCAAGGCTCCTCAAAGCTCCAAGACTCAGATATAAGGAGATACAAGGAAAGAGCAAGAACAGAAGGCTAGTCAATGGACTGAGGGGCAAGGTGACCAGAAAAACAAACAACCAGTTCCTCCCAGCAAGGCCACCAAAATGGTGAAACCTTTCAAGGCTACAATCTGGGAGGGAAAGTGGTACATGACAAGTAAGAATAGAAAGCCAACAAAGGAGTTAGGAAGAACTGTTAAAAGAAGGATTCAGAGATAGTACGTGGAGCTAACTAGTCCTCCCAAAATGAACAAGGAGGAAAAGAATGAGTGAAAGAAAGATACTCACCCTAGCATTAGCTCAGAAATTTTTTCCACGGTTAGGAGAAAACTCGTATTCGGGAACTTCCCCCAAGGAGACTTGGAGAGTAAGCAACCAAAGATGGTGAAAGATCTGATCGAGAAGCCACCTAAGGATGATAACCACCAGAGCCACGGTCAGGATGTAACGCCCCGTACTTTTAATTAAATGTAAATACGAAAATTTAATTTAAAATGACTATTTTACCTATGGTCAGAGAAAAATGTTGAATTTTGACCCTGGAAACTATTTGGACTTTAACCGAGACTCTTTACGTAGATCGAGATGTCACGAGTCCGTAGATAGGCGACACGTCGAAATCGAACGTCTGACAGGAAAGTTAAGGGTCACAGAAGAATCGGGCACTATTCACGCATTACGAAGGCGTGTACTGTTGGATGAAATTAATTAGTTCAAAATATCTGAGTGATAAATGACAAGTGCCACTCATCCCATTGACCCAGCCCCCCAAATATTTGGGTTCATTGTATCATCTTCATCTTCTTTGTTTTTCATTATACCCGAAACCCACAAACAACCCAACCCAACCATCAATCCTTCATTCTCTGTGTTATTTGAGAGAATGAGAGTGAAAGAGAGGCTGAAAGACAACGTAAAGGAGGCTGAGCACGGCAGAGCCACATGGGAAGCCAAGAACTAGGTAAAACCCGAAACCCGATTTGGGTCCAAAAATTCGAATTCAATTTTGAGGGATCGTTGGGTGATTCTAATGATCAAAAGTGATTCCGGTGTTAGGACCCGTCCCAAATCCCCCGGGATTAACGTGGGATGCACCTGATCCCGTCTGACACGAAGTGTCAGACTAGGGAAAATTTTGAAACTAGCCCTCACTAGGGCTTCCAGAGTACGCCAAGATCGTAGGAGGAGGAGTGTGATGTCTCGTCTCTACTACAGCCCGCATTCGCGATCAACCTGATGGGCATTAAAACATCAAAAGTCGTGAGTGGACAAAAATAATATTTTAATAAAATATTTTTATACAAAGACCTTTATGCCCTTCACAAAAAAAGCATATGCATGCATTCAAAAACCGTTTACCAAAACGTTCATAAAACCATTTGTAAACATATTCTCAAAACCTTTCAAGGGTTTATGCCCGGTCCCCATAAACCGTCATGAACCATAAATCCATTTGGGTCCCCGACCCGAAATCACAATCGTAAAACCATAAATCATTACATGTGGGAACTCAGCCCAAAACCATATCGTCCATGAAATACCAAAACATATATTATGGGGTCTCTGCCCTAAACCACTTTCCAAAACAACGAATACGGTGCCTCCGCCCCAAATCACTTTCCAAAACATAAAATACGGGGTCTCCGCCCCCAAATCACTTTCTGTAAGAACCACATACGTACTCATACGTATAACCCATCCGCGACACTTCCGAGAAGATGCCAACTCGGGGCACACAGCCCCTAGAGAACACATCCCCGATATATGTCACGATTCATCTCTATACTAGCGTGCACACTTCTCGGGGTCTCACTCCGAGTCTTTTCCCAGGAATTCTCCATCTGGGAGGCTCAATCTCTGGATCTAGTCCAAACTCTATCTCCGGATCTAGTCCACACATCTCTCCGGAATCTGGTCCGGGACCACATCATAAATCATAACTCCCACTCCTCGAACGGGATCCCTATGGGGATACCCACTATAGTCTGTGGATCGTGACTCTCCAGGTTGACGTCTGGAGGAGACCATATAATCATATGGAGGGTTCATATACATTTCAAATACTTTCTTTCTTTCTCAAAACATTTCTCAACTGGGTCTCATACCCGATTTATCTCAACATGATTCTTCGAATCCGATTCAAATCCATTTCACAGGCCTCAACCTAAATCCACAGTTCAATAGGGTCTCATGCCCGAATTCTTATTTCATAAACCGAACTGGGACTCAAGCCCAATTTCACAATCAACAAGGCCTCAAGCTCGATACCACAACTAATTGGGCCCTAAGCCTGAAACCATAACTCAACGGAGCCTCAAGCTCGATTTCACAACCAACAGGGCCTCAAGCCCGATACTACAATCAAATGGGCCTCAAGCCCGAGATTACAACCAACTGGGCCTCAAGCCCGAATTCGTAAACCAACAAGACCCTCGGCCCGATCGTATAACTCAAAAGGACCCTTGGTCCAATTCCTCGTCAAAACAAATGGACTTCAAGTCCGAGAGTTGCAAATCAAATGGGTCTCGTGCCCAATTTCATACTTCCAAATCCAAAATCCATTCATTAAACCCTCATTGAAAACCTAGCACGTACAAGTATCGTATAAAACTGGAAATCTCGAAATACGTGCAAATACGTAAATCCTAGGCTACCACAAACAAATGTACTCATGGTATCCCAAAACATGTATTAAAACAATTATAAAACATTTATGCATGCATCGAATTCATAAAACAAGTCCACTCACAGACCGTCTGAAGCCGCGCCTCGATACGCGTGTCATAAGCGTCTCCCGGGCCAATCGTCGCCTCCGGGATTCCCGAATCTGTCCAAATTAATTTAGAGGGTTACTAACTACTTAAATAACCCATCACTAAAGTCTCGTAATTTTTTGGAATTTCTAACTATTTTTAAACGCTAACCTAAACCTTCGGACGTCCCGAACTATATCGAAACGATGTCCGATTGACACGAAACTAGTCCTAAAATATTCGTTACATCGAATAGATGATTTGACATGTTGGACACTTCCTCAAATTCCCTGCCACACACCGTCATGCACCCAAGGAAGGTCCTGCGCGTGGGCCTCACGCGCCAGGACTGTTAAGCTTCTTCTTCCTACGATCGAACCGGTCCGACCGGTTCACCCTGTATAGCCAGTCTAACTGGACCGGCGTGACCGGTCCAGGGCCCCCTACTCCTCATTTTTCGTCCAATATTCTCCTTTTCGATCCAAATCTTCCTATTTTCATGTTTTCTATCATTTCCAATCATCAAAGCTAAGCAAAACCATGTAAATCCTATCCATGTCCAAAGGACCTCACGGTTCAACCTTTTCATTTTCCTCCCACGGCTTCCTCAACCTCCAACCTTCCTAAAAATCATTCTAATACCTTCCTAGTAACCCTATAAGCTCAATACAATCAATTAAAACATCCATAACGTTTGAACCCAAAGAAAATGGAATTTGGACAAAATCGATACCTTTGGGTCGAGTTGTCCTCCGCCGTCCACGGCGGCGCTACCTTGGCCGGCCACCACATCCATCTGGTCCTCACTTCATCCTCTTGGGTCTCACAAATGATCAAAGGGTTGAAGGGTTTGGATTGGGGTTGGGTGTTCGATCGGGTTTGTTTGGAAATGGGGAAAAATGATCGATGAGAAAAGGATGTGAGATACATGAATTTTTTGGGCTGGGCAACGGATGGGTGACACTTGTCACTCATCCATTGGGCCTACCCCAAAATATCTGGGCCCCACTTGTTGCCAAATAGTCACCATCTCGTAAAACGTGCAATAGTATCACGGAACTTCCGTGAACCGTAACTTCTCCGTCGAACATTCGAATTCGACGTGCCGCCTGTCTACCGATTCGTATCGTCCTGATCTACGTAATGGTCCTCGACCCTTGGATATCGGAACATCCGGGTCAAAAGTCAACTATTTGTCTCTTTTTAACCAAATTACCAAAATGTCCTCGAACTTCCGAAAATCATAATTTCTTCCTCGAACGTCGGAATCGAGCGTGCCACCTGTCTATGAACTCATGAAGTCCCGAACTACCTCAAAGTCATCGGCCAAATTCCATTTGACCTCCTGAACGAAAAGTCAACGATTCACCCATTCTAAGAGCAAAATCGTCATTTCGCCCGAACATCCGCTAATCCTCGTCTAATCTCCGATTAGTCTCTCTAATCTGTCATTAGTTCTTAATTAATCCCGCTAATTCGGGACAGGTCGTCACACCCAGGGACTGTACGAACTCACAAAAACTATTTTTGTGGACAGAGGCTGCTGGAATCGACTTGGGGAAAGGCTGGAAGTTTGCCCGAAAATCATCAAACTCCACAAGTGATTTCTAGACCGTTTTAAGCGATTTTGAGTCCATAGATCTATTTATGGGATCATTGCGAGTAGATAGGAAGAGAAATGGTAAAAAATGGTTGAGGAATGAGTGAGATCGAGTTGGGTCGGGTTCGTGGGTCGATTAACCCGTTATAAAGAAATGGGTCGACCGGACTGGAGGTTGACAATGACGACGTGGCAGTCCACGTCATCATCATGTCATAGCTGTTAGTCCACGTGGTGAATCAGATGATGCCAATAGGACCATGGTGAGCACCCCCTTCCACACATTAATCAATAAATCATTATTGTAATTGTACAATGGATTTGAATCTGATTAATTTAATTGTTAGTTGATTCATATTTTGCGGAATGGCTACAATATTCCTACCGCATTAAGTATATTGTGTTTTTCTAATATGATATAATAAAAAAAATAATAGAAATAAAAAATATCCTTTATTTTTTTAGTTGTTAGATTTTGATTTAAGAAAATTTAACGGTTTGCATCCCACACCGCACTTAGTGCGATAGAGTGTTGTAGAATTTCCGCATATTTTGCTCGCCAAAAGTTATATATATATATATATATATATATATACATATATTCATGCTAACACTAGCTAAAATCAATCTCATACTAGTTTGAACATATATGGTATCAATACCATACCGATCATTCATTTGTTTTTTCTTTTCAATTTGGTATGATACAAGACGTAATAATTTTAGTATTTCAGGACAATATACTCAGAACTACATGAAAGTATCCTGAAAATAATGATTGGGGTGTCCTAAACTCAACCAAAATTAAATACAAGAAAAGGGTCATTACACATCATACATATTATATACCAAAAGCAACCAGAAACTTCTTTCAGTTTGGCCCAATGATTGAAATATCGACATCGACGGAAATATCACTAGTCAATTTTATAGATATCTCGACGGATATATCGATATCGTTTACGATCAACAAAAATGGCGGAAATTTAGTCTAAAAGTTGGAAATTTTTAATGAAATTTTGAGAAAAACTTAAGTACCTAATAATGACTTTGATATAATAATTATATGATGAATAATATGATATAATATGATTCTGACGATGACTAATAATATAAAATCTTAAATATAAACATAAATTAAAGTAAATTACTATAATTGAATGTTAATATAGTTAAAAACATAACAATAAGCATAAAAAAAATCAATGGAAGAAAAATGATAAAAGTAAGTCCAAATATATTTACAATTAGAAAAAAGAAAAAGAAAAAATAGGGTCAAACTGTGTTCAAAAAATGGCAGGAATAGATAATTGGGAAAAAAAATGAAAAAATAGGGACAAATTTTGCTTTAAATTGGAAGAAATGGATAAAAAAATAGAATTCAAGACCCCTGGTGAAGAATTAACCACAAAGCCAACTCGGTTGAGGCAGCCTTGTTGCAAGTTTAAGTAACGTATAATATATAACTATAAACACTGACAATCATCTTCTTTCTCCAGCCGAGTTTGCAACTCAGTTTTCCCGACCTAGCGACATGATCTGACTCAAACTCGTTCATTTTACGTTCAATTTTCACAAATTAACATCCTATCTCGATCATTTTAATACATAAAGAGATTTGTGGGCTCAGAACAAGAAATTTTGGCGAAATATCGGTCAATTTCCTTCGCCCTTTTAAGGTGTCCCCCCAAATCCCGATATATATCAATAGTTTTTTAATTAGACTGTCTTCTGGTACTGATTTTATGTATTTGTTTGTTACGTCATTCAGTGGTCCTCGTGAAGATGCCTTTTATATCGGCTATTGGGTCTACTGGAGTTGTCAGGCGTCATGCCGTTAATATCTCACCTTTGAAGCGTGTGAATCAGGCCATCTATCTGCTCACAACCGGTGCCCGTGAGTCTGCGTTCAGGAGCATCAAAACTACTATTGCTGAATGCTTTGCTGATGAATTGA
Organism: Prinsepia uniflora; assembly: GCA_032719365.1. NCBI lineage: Eukaryota > Viridiplantae > Streptophyta > Magnoliopsida > Rosales > Rosaceae > Prinsepia > Prinsepia uniflora. The sequence goes on from CM064875.1 coordinate 63,340,419, forward strand.
TTAATGCTGCAAATGGTTCCTCTAACACGTATTCTCATGGGTTGCTATGTTCATTTCGGTTTTGGCAATCTGCTGATTCATTTCTTATATGTTCCTCCCTTTGTATGTAGTTATGCTATCAAGAAGAAGGACGAGATTGAAAGAGTTTCCAAGGCTAATCGTTAGGAGAGGCTGCAAGAAATGATGATTTTTCATTTGAGGAGACTGACATTGTTGTCTTTCTTTATACGCCGCAATCTATAATGAGGTATTACCTTCATTCTTTTCTCTTTGGCATGATTTTAGCTTGATTCTCGGTTCCCTGTGTTTGAGTCTTGCGTTTGAACAAGTGATTAGCTGCTGGCATGTTATGTATTTCTGTTTTGGGGTTCTTCTGTTAATGCTGAGACCCTCTGGTGGTTAAAGGTTAATCATTCCAACTACCAAGCATGGCATATATTGAATCGTAATCTGGTCTGGTAGAGACAGTGGCAGTGGCAGTCGTAGAGACAAATGCAGTAGTAAACTGGATTATCATCACCAAAGGCAATAGTAGAGACAAACGCAGTAGTAAACTAATCGAATTCTAATCAAGTCTTGATTTCCCACCTTTTGGGTGTAACAATTAGAGGAGGTGGTGAATCGTGTTCTTTGCATGCGAAGTTTTGCTGATACTAACGTTTATGTGATGCTGTTTACCTTAATCAAGTCTATTTTCCACCTGCATGGATCACTTAACTTGTTTACTGTCTTTACTAACTTGTTTAAAAGTTTTTGTTAAAATTTTATCTTCTTTTTTTAAAAAAATTATTTTTTATTTTTATCATGTACTTTTTTAGTGCTTCACATTTAAATAAGGCAGCTTTTTAAGGGAAAAAAAATAATACCAAACGGAGCCTAAGTTAATTGCTGATGTTCACGTTTACAAAATCCACAAAATAATCCATATAATGAAGTATATTATTTCCTTCATACTCTCAAACGGTCAAACCTACCATCATTAATAATTTAATATCATATTTTCCTTTAAAACCTGCATACGTCCATAAAAGAAACTTATTTTATGAATGAATAAATCATAAGTTAATAATCAGTAAATAAAACCACCATTTTTGAATGAGTAAATAACAAAAGCATTCAACCTCTTCATGTAAATTTGAGCATTCTTGTAGTTGCTCAACACAATCAACATTCATATATATGCCTAATGTGACTATCATATATGATCTAGTTATCATATTATCATATTGTAATTGGAAAAAAATAACGCCTTATATGTTTGGTAATAAAAGAAATTTGTAACAATTTAAATGCATAAAACTGGACAAGTTCAAAAAAAAAATGTAAACCAAAAGTATGGGTTTCTGCTGTAAAAGTCAAGCCATGATCATAGGTTTGTAGGAGTAGTTGATAATACCTTTGAGGTTTGAATAAAATTTCAACTTAACAAGGACCTATAAATAAATACCGCTTATTTATTTACTTGACATAGAGCTAACTTGGTAATAGTATTAAAAAATTTATCCTCGTGAAAGACCCGTAAGTAATCAACTCTTAACCCTGGTGGAATGGTAACTCTCTTCTGGTTACTATTAGGAAACTTGGCGTTGCTGCTTCAACTCTTCTTGTTACTATTAGGGAACTTGGCGTTGCTGCTTCAATGTATTATATTGGGATGGAGTGTAATAGTAGGCTGTTCACTAATGTTCACACGGCGCCTCATGTGATTGTGCATCGGATTTTTTATATGATTCGTGGTAGATTGTGCTTCTTGAGTTTTAAGCCCTTTGTTTCTAACATTTGGGCTGCTTCAGCTTGGAATTGCTGCGACTTTGTTGAGTCTCTGGGCGTGTCGTAGGCTGTGACTTTGATGATCTCCGGGGGTGTCGTGAATTCTCCTTGTCCGATGTCTTGTGCCCCTTTAATATATATATTGGAGTTATTAGTTAACCCAGAAAACAAAAAAATAAAGCTTGTGCCCCTTTTATATATATTGGAGTTATTGGTTGAACAAAAAAAAAAAAAATTCACCTCTGTTCTAAAATCATATTCATGTAAGGAAATATATATTATTTTGCCGCAAATTAAACTGTTATTTTTTGTCACAATAATACCAAAAGATCAGAAGATTGTAAATGAACCAGTTTCAGTTTAATTGTAAATATAATACTTCTTTATAGGTAGACCCTAGTTTATTTTAGTTTTCTATAATTAGTACATTATTTCAAAGAAAACTATTTCAAAAATATAAAAAAAAAAACATGCTTTATTTTCAGTGAGAATGAAGTAGGAAGGGTTGCATGTCTACTTTTGTTTGAATTGTGGTGAACAAATATTATTTTCATGGGTAATTTAAGGTCTGAAATCACTGTTATAAACTGTTCGTCAAACTGTGAAAAGCATAAATGAAAGATTTTGTTAGTTTTGTACTTTGTTTTCTTGGTCAAATTATTGGTTTTTGAAGCTGAACTGTCAGTAGCACACAAATCCTGCTCCCAGGACACCAAAATGCAGTTTTCTCCAACTCCCTCATTGATATCTCTGATTATGCCTATAAATACAGGGTTGCTCTACAGTCTTCAAACCACCTCCCACAAAGCACATTGCACTGAAAAATGAAAGAGGTTGTACATGAGAGTTGAAGGAACCTGAACCCCTCCGGTAGCCTACAACATCTCATCTCCCCCCTTCTCTCGAATCCATCCAACATTTTGTTCCTCGTTTAGAAGCCGTATGTGAGAATTGCAGGAAATTAAACAAATAAACTTCTTCGTCAGAAATTTTTAATTTGTTTAGTTTCCTCCAATATCTCATCTTCGGCGTTCAAATCAAAGTTTTTGATTGAAAGTTACTACAACATTTAAAAGCCGTAGGTAAGAATTGGAGGGAAATAAACAAATTGGCCTCTCTATAAGAGAATTTTAATTTGTTTAATTTCCTCCAATATCTTATCTCCGGCATTTAAACTGAACATTCCTGGTGATCACTCCATTTGAAAGTCGTATGTGAGAGTTGGAAGACACCAAACAAATTAACTGTCATTAGCAACCAACAGAAAAAGTTTGTTTGGTTTCCTCCAACATCTCATCTCCGACTTGTAGAGATTTTGAATCGTATCTTCACCTCCGTTGTTTGTCTCTCTGGTGTTCAACTGTTGTCTCAGGCTTCTAATGTTTTTTTCAGTTTGTTCAGTTTTTTTTCTCCCGAAATAACTCTTAGCTGAATCAGTTTCTTTGTCATGAAAATTACAAGGACTCCGGAAAAATATTCACTCTGATGGAGAACAGAAACTGCATCAGTTAAGAAATAATTGCAAAAACCGAACAAATTGAAGAAACAGCGAAAGCCTCGGACTACAGCTGAACCCCAGGGAAAGATGAACAAGTGAACAACTCTGGATCAGAGCAGGTTATATACAATTATCGATATTCAAAAATCGATAAGGAACGAAAAATTGATAGAGCAAGCAAAGAAAGCCATGCATCAATATTACCAGTGACAGTAAAATCCTGTACAATACAAAATTTCTTACCTTGTCCATTAATTGAAGAAGATTTAGGCTCCCCCACAGCTTCGCGTGAAAAGGGGACTCTCCATGGAAGAGTATATAAACCATTTCACAAGAAATTAATGAACATGAAAAGAACATAATACAAGTAAAGGTGCTCAAAATCAGGTATAGGAGGCAGAATATGGTTCTTCCAACACATTTCCACCCATCCCACCCAAAAAATTTGAATAAGCATGACGGAAAGATTAAGCAACAAAGAGGCAATAATTGAACTTCATTTGAATCCACCCAAAGCCCGTAATGATCCAAGAACAATATTCCAACAAACCAAACGCAGGATAAATCATACAGGCTTGTGCCAAAAGCCACATAATGGAAAACCAACTTTCTTCAAGCAAGGTACCTGTACAATTTTCTATCTGTTTTATCCCTTTCCAAGAACTCCCGCTCAATGAGGGATTCGATTCGTTTCTTTATTACAACAGGGTTGGGCAAGAATCTAGCCTGCAGCTGTTTCGTGACCTCAGCAACAATGTTATTGTGATCCAGTACCCGCCTTGATTTCATTATCCTCACAATAGCTGCCTCAATCTGAGGCTTCCTGTCTTCCTCTACTCTCTGCCGGGTTTCTTGATTCTCTGGTTCAGACTCCCTTTGCGCAACCACAGTACCTATCTTTACCTTGAAGAACTTGCTTGTGAACTTGTCGTTGAAGAAGAAGGTGTCATCCTCAGCAATGTCTTTGCTCATTGGCTCTTTCCGAAGAACATTTTTCCCCTTAACACAGGCCAGAGATTGAAGGCACCTCTTCAGGTCGACGGCTGGTATCTCTGTAGCCTGCTCAATTTCCTTATAGGTCAACCGATCAGCGTTGTTGAATAGCATGAGCACACACATCTGGTATGTGGAAACATTCAGCTCATGCTTCTGGCCCTTTCCAAAAGTCGTTTTCAAATCAGCCGTACCCATATTTGTTTGCCAGGATAATCTCCGCCCAGTATGAGTCCCAAGATAATAATTCTTGAACTGCTGACACACCCCCAAAATTTCTGCAGGAAGGTTGCATGTGGCACTTGGCTGAGTAGGCCACGAACCTGTGGTGAGGACCTGAACAGCTAGCGTTGGGCTGTCACCTAACAGAGGTCCAACAGTTGAGTAGAAACCTTGCATTGTATCCTGAGAAGTCTTCATATCAGTGAACATGCCCTCCAATTTCGAAGTAAATTGATATCCACACTCTGTTTTCAGCTTAACAATAAGACTTCTTTCAGCATCATCAGAAACAGTTTTCCCAGAAAGAAGCCTCTTCGCCAAATGTTGCTTGTAATACTTTTCAAACACATCTTTCTCTTGAAGGTAACGGAAAAGCATCATGACTTTATCCAGTACGACCTCTACATCCTCCTCACTAACCCCTCTTAGTCCCTTCCTAAGCTTGTCATCCACATACAGAGAAATGAATTCAGGGGACCGGGCATTCAAATTAATGAAGTATTCAAAAGAAGAATTTAGGGCATTCTGGAATGTTTTGTCATTGTTAAATGCCAGACTGATAACTTTGTCATATTTATCCTTCAAATCCAGGAGACGCTGCACAAAATCTACAGGATCCCTCAACCTTTCTGGATCAGTAACTAGCTGTTTGCCAGTATCTCGGATGTAAGAAGTCATGACATCTCTAACTATTACAAGTCCATTCTGCACCCTGCGAAACAAACTATACATTCTTCCCAAGTCCTCACATTTGTCATCCACAAGCATATTAACTAAACCTGACCTCTCCATATGAACTAGTCTGTTCATGTGACTTTCGATCATCTCTTTTTCCACCACACTAGTTATCTTAGCTTCACTTCTCGCATCCAAGTAATGGGACACCCTCTCCATTTCTTCCATTAGGCGCCTCTCAGCCTTCTTTAAATAGTTCCCACAATCACATGACTCTATGAACTCTTGAGACTCACAGCGGTAGAAATCAGCTGAGACCTCAAGAAAGTGCTTCTCAAAGTCATCTTGGTAAACAGAAGAACCTAAATCCATTAACATTTTTATAATATTCCTCATCAAGCCTCTGTTAATTACTTCACCACTCCTTTCTCTATGGACAAGCTCAAGAAGTATATCCAAAAGCCTAGCCTGGGTTTTGCTAGAGTGAATAACAACATCCCTCCACAAGTTCAACCCAAGCTCGTGAACAGGGGTTTTGTGGGCACTTGGGATGAAAGTCCTGTCCATGTACATCAAAATATCCCGAATCATCTGCAATGCCTTGTTATGATCTGCCCATTTCCTGTTCAGCTCTTCCAAAAACAACTCTCCCTGAGCAGCTTCAATTGATTTGGATATTTCCTTGAGATGATAAGTCATGGTTGTTACCAGACCAGAGTAGAGTTTCTCTCCAAATTTGTGCAGCACCATATTGTAAGCATTCCTGAATGCATGACATATTTTGGAAACATCATAAGCATAAAATTTCAAGATGTGAAAGAAACAGTAGTTATAAAGCAAGATTCAACTGCACATGCAAGTTATCTTCCACCAATGAGACATGGAATTTGAAATGCTAGTTATAAAGCAAGATTCAACTGCACATGCAAGAAATAGAAAATATATATCTATGTGTCAGCGTCAAGTTATCTTCCACCAATGAGACATGGAATTTGAAATGCTAGTTATAAAGCAAGATTCAATTGTCTCTGTGTGTGTGTGTGTGTGTGTGACTACATTCTTGCTCAGTATTACTTTTGAAATACCCAAAGCAAGTTGAGATACAAAATAACATGCCTAGCAAATGTGGAAGAAAATAAGGTCCAAATTTGACTTAACAGATGCACGGGTCAGGATCATTGCAAAGTCATGAAGAAAAAGACCCTTAGAAAAAAAAAAAAAGTAAACAAAATAAAGATTAAACAGAAAAATGACCCAAGCCAAGAAAAAACACAAAATTAAATTGAACAAAGTTAAATGTGTAGATAGTAACATGTTCAAGCATGAATAAGCACAACTCGAGAGTAAAGCAGATAGACAGCGTCGACGGGATGCAAGCCAAGGGATACTACATAGAAATCATAGAACCCTCATGATCAACTGCCAAAACATCCTACAATAACCCTTGTGAGTCCCTGACACATAATTTCACTTGGAAACCATATATGCCTACACTCTTTAAGATATTCAAACTCTTTAGATAACCTAGAATCAAAAAATGTCCTAGGCTACTGTATCCACCCAATCTAACCTCTTGCCCTGCCAATGGGCACTATGAAAGAAATACAAAAAAAAAATTAAGCACAAGAAGACCATACCATCAGTTAGGCCAAACTCAAGGTATAAATTATAGCCCAAAAGATGGGTCAACAAAAATAACAAAGTTTAACAAGTAATCACACATGCAAAATAGCCCAACAAGAAGAAATGATCCCCAAAAAGTAACTTAACAGTTTGAGGATGGAACTGAAAGCTCCATCCTAAGAAATTAATTGAAGCTAAGGAAACGAGGTATCAAACCGTTTCCAACGGGGAATAGGAAAAAGTGAGCAATCATTTAGTACCAAGACTTCAAGAATCAAAAATAGATCATTCATACATATGTTACGTGTAAGCAAAAGCCACAAACCTGTAAAGCTCTTCGAAGCTTAGCCCGCTAGCATTGTGATTATAGATTTCGTGAATCGCATGCTCCAGGATCTTCCAAGTCTTCTCTGCGTATTTCGGATCAACAACGACCCGATGCTTAAAGGCCTCAATTTGGAAGTTTCTCTTCTTCTGAGCACTCATCTTCTCGAATTCAACTTAGAGCGAGTCTAAATCCCCTCAAAAATCCGATCCTCAGCTTGAACCGCACTACCCCGATTGCGGGACCCTAAAACCCGATTGAGATTGGATGGTTTGGGTTCGGTGAGAAAACCCTAGCTGTTGACCCGAACTCAAAAGATGAAGTAATTGGAGTGGTTTTCGCGTTTAAGGGGTTTGATACGAGGAATTGAATCAATTAGGGTTTCCGATTGAAAAAAGGGTAAGAATCAGCGGCAAGAAAGGAGAAATTGGGGATGGTGATAACGAAGACGAGATAGCAAGAGAAAAAATGCTGAAGGCTGTATTTTATTTATGGGTTTTTCTTTCAATTTTCTTTAAGACAGCAATCAACAAGTCATTTTTTTTTTGTTTCCAAAAAGTCAAAAAAAAAATCCTTTCTTTTGTTTAGTTCACTGTTGATTTTGCAAGCTCAGGCGGCGAGAGATAGAATGACCACTCAACCCCGCACCTTGCATCGGTCTAATCCCCCAAAGGGCCCAAACAGATGGGCTATTTGGAGAATCCAACTAGAGTGACGTCCATCTGGGGGTAAAGTCGTTACTGCTCACTACTTGACTTGAGCGAAAAAGTCTCTCCCTAAAGTCTAAACAAGTGCATAGGTGGTTTAAATTTTAGGAAAAATATTCCAATTATATAATTGATTTTAAAAAAGTAACCGAGCTATAAAATATATTTTTCATATCTGAATTATACTGTCAATTTCAAAATAATTCATCTATCATAAATTTCGTCCAAATTTTAGTTAAGTGTCTACGTGACAAAAAAAAAATTACTCAGCATGTAATGTTGCAAAATTTAAAGGGGCAATTTGAGAATAATTATAATTCATAATCTTCTTCCCTTGTTTCTCTTCCCCAATTCATCATCTTCATCAATCATTATCTCAATTCAAATTATCTTTTCTCCAATCCATCATTTGCACCCACCATATCATCATCACCACATCATCTAAATTTGTGTTTTTATGAATTGGAGACAAATAATCACTTGAATTAAAAAACAAAAAACAAAACAAAATAAAATTCAACCCAAAACCCAGTTCAATGAATTCCTTGGCTTGCCAATGCCTTATGGGCTCATCTTCTTCTTCCTTATCTCCAAACCCGACACCCAATATTCTTAATGAAAACTCTCCAAAACCCCTTGAATTTCAAAACCCTTATCGCTAACCCTTATCGTCCAAAACCCTTATCGCTAACCACAAAAGGCAAAACTGTAACGCCCCGGACGTTCTGGAAATGTAATATTATAAAATATTGAATAAAATGACGTTTTTGCCCTGTGATTTGTGTGGTCAATTTGTTGACTTTTTGATTGGGGGGTCGAACGGACGTTGAGCGATGACCGTGACGTAGTTCGGGACGTCACGAGTTCATAGACAGGTGGCACGTTCGATTCGGACGAACAGGGTGAAAGTTATGATGTTCGGAAGTTCAGGGGCATTATCGTAATTGGACGTTATTAAGGGGGAAAAGTTGAATTTTTGTTTGACAATTGATATTCATTTGACTCGAAGACCGTTATGTTCGTCTCGACGCCCCGAGTACAACGACAGGCGGCACGCTTGAAACGGACGTCGGATGACCGAGTTATGGGTCACAGAAGTTGGAGGGCATTTTGGTAATTATTGCACAGAGGGGCATTTTGGTCATTTCACGGTGGTTACTGTTCACCATCGTGAAAAACAGAGTGCACGGTTGTGGGTCTTGTGCGTGCAATTGTTTATGGCTAGTGGAATGGCTCAGACAATTTGTTTATGTGGATTTAGGTAGTGGAAGCATGACTGAGTGGCCTTGGTGCACGGTTTGGGCAGAATTCAGGGCACGGGAGTGCAGGGAATGGCCATGGTTTCTGTGTGCGTGGGAGACATTTTCAGAGACCCCAGTTGGTCTCCCACGGGCTGCTGGCCACACCGATCGACTAACCGTGTATGGGAATGGAGTGAGGTTTGAATTGGGGTCATTTGTGCATCAGTGAGAGGGTTGAGTTTGAGAGAAACAGTGAGAAATCAGTTTCGGGTTTTTGGGGGGAAATCTCAGAATTCAGTTTCTACTGGCTTAGGGATCACACTAGACACACTGAGAGTTTTCTGGGAGCAGCAGCAGCATAACCGTGCACGAAATCAAGCAAATTGAGCAAGGATTGCTCAGGAACTCAGGTACCTGTTCAGAGATGAACCAGTTGGAGGGAAAAATTTGAATTCGATTTCTGAGGCTTGTTGATCGAAACCAAGGGCCATTCTAGTCTTCTGGGAGCAAGAGGGAACCAACCACGTCGAATTCGAAGGACGACACCTACGAATTGGCCAAGAACTGAGCTCCCTGGTTCTGAGAATTTTCGAGCTTGAGGACGACGACTTCCAAGTAACGGCGAGCTAAATTGTTAGTGCCATTGTGTTCGTATGGGTCCCTTTATGCTACTGGTGAAGTTAATTTGGGAATGGAACCGTGTAGGGTGAGTTCCAGAAGTCGACTTGTTCGACTGTTCGAGCTTGAGTTGGGTCGATTTGGTGTCAGTCGAGGTTAGCCATCAACACAGACCTGAAATTAATGAGTTAGAGAAGATAATAGGATCAAAAACGAGAGGAATTGATTGAGAATTGAGCTTAAACTGGTCGGGTTGAGTCGCGGGTAACAGACCCGTTTATCAGACTATCCGGGTAAGAACGATGACACTGTAGCTTGGCGCGTGGCCTTCACGCGCAGCCACTTTGGGCGGCGCGTGATGGCGCGTGCAATGTCATCTCCGATCGCGGTCAACATGGGAATTGTCCCTTTCAGTCTAATTAACATTTTCCCTTTAGGATTCGAGTTGTTCGGGAGTCGTTCGGGATAATCTCGGGAGCCCGGAAGTTTAGGTCCTTAAGGTTTATTTTGCCGAAAAATCCGAGAAATTAGGGAAAAATCTTACGAGCTAATTGGGGATGTTTGTAACCTTTCTTGTACATTTTTACAGGCCCGGACACTTCCGAAGCTACGGAGGAGCACGCGGGACGCGATTGACGCGTCCTAAAATCGTGAGTGGACCCTTTTGATTTCTAAATTGGGCATGCATGACTATTTTGCTTATTTATCTCATGGTTTTTACCTATGATTTTATGATGGTGATATGATATATCGGTTTTACATGTTTCCACGTTTTTCGAGATATTCATCGTATTTCACGCATTTCGAGATTACGGCTTTTGCCTATGCATGCGTGATGATTTTGATGAAGTACCTGGATATGAATATGCATGCTTCGGATTTATGATGTTTGATCACATTGTGAAGTAATTTTTGGAAATTGCATGTGTTGGAATTTGCATGTGAGTTCGGACATAAGTCCTGTCATGATGAGAAATGTTTTCGGAATAATGTTGGAAAAAGGTTTGTGATGAATCCTGGTTTATTGAGTTTGAAAACGGTTTTGGGTTTAAATACCCGGTTAATGGTTGGATCTGGTTTTGGGTTTAAAGACCCGGTATGTTGATGACGGGGGCGGGCCCGAAAATTGGGTTTAAAGACCTGAATTGAGTTTAAAGACTCGTGAGTTTAAAGACTCGTGAGTTTAAAGACTCGATTATTATGATACCCCCGAGGCCTGTTAATCATGTTTTGAGTTTAAAGACTCGTTGATATCCCGGGAAGGCCTTAAATTGAGTTTAAAGACTCGGATGGATCCAACGACATAATTGTGGTTATTGATTCACGTTTTACTTGATTTGTGCAATTAACGTTCAAATTGACGGTTTCTGAAACCTGTAATTATTAAATGGTTTTTACATGAATTATGGCGATCCTTTGTAACGTTTTTCACGTGTTTCGGAAAAAGAGTTTTCAAAAGTTAATATGCAAAATTTGGATATTTGGTTATGCATGCGTGTTACAAAACTGGAGGGCAAGCGCCGAGGCAGAGGCGGAGGCATAAAGTTTTCCGTTGCGGAGTAGTTAGTTCACAGAGTAAGACTTGTTTCTTTAACTTGTTTTGTAATATTGTTCTGTGAAACTGTGGACTTGACGTCCAGTCGGATGTATTTGTTTAATCTCCCTGGTCTGACAATGGGTGTGTTGTAATATTAATTAGTTTTCCGGTCTTTTGGGTTCGATTGTCAGACGGGAGCAGGATGCTTCCCGATTATCGAGGCGATAATCGGGGTGGGTCCTGTCAATTGGTATCAGTGCCTAGGTTTACGATTTGTGTCCGGCACTCGGGTGTGCCTTGATTATTGTACTAACTTATGCCTCTTTCAGAGAAGGACGACCGGCCATGCCTCCGTGACGCGAACCCCCTCTACGACCTGATGGCGATGCCGAGAGCGCTTCGATCGAGCGAGCCCAGCGTCTTGGGGCTACGGTGTTTAGTGGTGGAGCGGATCCCGAGGATGCTCACCGTTGGATTTCTCGGATTGAGCGGATTTTTACTGTGATGCACTGTCCTCCTGAGGAGCGTGTGGTGTTGGCCACATTTCTACTTGATGGATCTGCTTATGAGTGGTGGTATACTCTGGAGTTGTCGGGCTGGGATGCCCGTACAATGACTTGGGAGACCTTTCGTGAACGATTTCTGGACCAGCATTATCCCCGTTCATTCCGTGATGCTAGGGAGACCGAGTTTCTGCAGCTCTAGCAGGGGAGCATGTCCGTAGCTGAGTATGAACAGAAATTTCAGATGCTAGCTCATTTTGCTCCTACCTTTGTATCTACTGAGGCTGAGAAATGCCGTAGGTTCGAGCTTGGCATACGGGGTGAGATACGGGCCATTGTGACGGCCGGAGCTTTTGCTACTCTCAGGGAGTTGTCTGATGCCGCGGTGCGAGTTGAGGCTAGTCTCCCGACACGTCCACAGTATTCTGGTGGTGGACAACGTCGCGAGCGTTCATATCCTGGATCGTATGGTCAGAGAGCCCCGAAGAAGGGACGTTATAATGGAGCCTCATCCGCAGGCAATGATCGTCATGGCAGGCCTGGTAACTATCAGGGTTCCGGATTCCGAGCGCCTAGGGCGCAGACTGCTCCGCAAGCGAGCGCGACTTCTGTTGCTTCCACGGGACGGTAGGGTGGTGGTTTTGTTCGAGATGCTTCCAGTGTTATCTGTTTCTTCTGTGGCGAGCGGGGCCACTATCGGAGGGACTTTCCATCTTTGCCACAAAGCGGTGGCGCAGGTCGGGGTGGAGCAGAGCAGGGACGGAGCACAGCTGCAGTTTCTGGGACTGGGAGCACTCGAGGAGGTGGTACTGGAGCGGCTAATGGACAGAGGGGCCGTGGGCGAGCAGCTGGACCACAGGCCCGAGTTTTTGCTGTTACGCAGCAGGAGGCCAGGGCAGCGCCTGGTGTTGTGACAGGTACACTCACGATCTTTGGGCATAATGTTTGTGCTTTAATTGATCCCGGAGCTACTCATTCATTTATATCACGGGAATGTGAGTTGTTGGCGGGTAGAGAGGTGTCCGCCTTGGACTGTGACTTGGGTGTGAGTACACCCACGGGAGATGTTTTTGTGGTAAATCAAGTGTTGCGGGAGTGTCCCGTAATGGTAGGTGATGTTGGTCTGATGGCAGACTTGATACTCTTGGACTTGCACGACTTTGATGTCATTTTGGGAATGGACTGGTTGACGCTCCATCATGCTTCTATCGAATGTGCCGATAAGAAGGTTACCTTTCGGAGCCCTGGATTACCGAAAACCACCTTTCAGGGAATTCAGCGAGCCACTCCTGTCGGAGTGATTTCAGCCCTGAAGGCAAGTAGGCTGTTGAGGAAGGGGTGCCAGGGATACTTAGCCCAAGTGTTGGACTCACGAGCTGCACCATTGAGGGTGGAGGATATACCGATTGTACGGGAGTTCCCGGATGTCTTTCCGGAGGATCTACCGGGATTGCCACCGCATCGAGATGTTGAGTTCACTATTGATCTGGTTCCAGGTACGCAACCTATCTCTCAGACTCCGTATCGTATGGCGCCAGCTGAGTTGAAAGAACTGAAGGCGCAGTTACAAGAATTACTTGAGATGGGATTTATTCGACCGAGTGTATCCCCCTGGGGAGCCCCGGTGTTGTTTGTGAAGAAAAAGGATGGGAGTTTGAGACTCTGCATCGATTACAGGCAACTGAATAAAGTAACAGTCAGGAACAAATACCCGTTGCCTCGGATCGATGATTTGTTCGATCAGCTGCGAGGAGCGCAGTACTTCTCCAAAATTGATCTACGTTCTGGGTATCATCAATTGCGGGTTAAGGATGAGGATGTACCCAAGACAGCCTTTAGGACCCGTTATGGTCATTATGAGTTCCTTGTGATGCCGTTTGGTTTGACCAACGCACCCGCAGCGTTTATGGATTTGATGAACCGAGTGTTGCAGCCTTACTTGGATCACTTTGTCATCGTGTTCATCGACGATATCCTGGTCTACTCGAGGAGTGCGGAAGCGCACGAGGAGCACTTAAGGATGGTGCTAGGTACCTTGAGGGAAAACCAGTTGTATGCGAAGCTCAACAAATGTCAGTTTTGGTTGACGAGCGTGAGTTTCTTGGGGCATGTGATCTCAACGGACGGGATCAGTGTGGATTCTCAGAAAATTGTGGCAGTGGCGAAGTGGGAACAACCGAGGACCGTCACTGAAGTCCGAAGTTTCTTGGGTTTGGCTGGTTAAAGGTTTGTAGAGGGTTTCTCTACCATTGTTGCCCCGTTGACGCGACTGACGCGGAAGGGAGTCAAGTTTGAGTGGGATGACGATTGTGAGCGTAGTTTTCGGGAGCTAAAGGAAAGGTTGACATCTGCTCCTATACTGACCCTTCCAGACGACAGTGGGGAATTTGAGGTGTACAGTGATGCATCCTTACAAGGTTTGGGATGTGTACTAATGCAGCATGGGAAAGTGATCGCCTATGCTTCGCGCCAGTTGAAACCGCACGAGCGCAATTATCCGACGCATGACTTGGAGTTAGCTGCTGTCGTGCATGCGTTAAAAATTTGGAGACATCACCTGTATGGTGCGACTTGCAGAATTTTCACGGATCACAAAAGCCTGAAGTACTTGTTCACTCAGAAGGAGTTAAATGTGAGGCAGCGACGGTGGCTAGAGCTAATTAAGGACTATGATTGCACGATTGAGTACCACCCGGGAAAAGCCAATGTGGTGGCTGATGCTCTAAGCCGGAAGTCAACGCATTCTGTAGCACATCTACGGACGGTTCATTTACCACTTTTGGTTGAACTCCGTAAGACTAGCATCGATCTGGGCTTGGATGGCCAAGGTGTTTTACTGTCTAGCTTTCATGTGAGACCACTTCTGATCGATCGGATCGTTGAGGCTCAATCTCAAGATCCTGTCTCATGTGTACTTCGGATTGAAGTGGAAGCCGGCGAGCGGCTAGATTTCACAGTCAGGGAGGATGGAGCTTTGCTAAAAGAAGGGCGGTTGTGCGTGCCCGACATTGAGGCACTGAAGAAGGAGATCTTGGACGAAGCTCATAGTTCGGCCTACGCGATGCATCCTGGTGGGACCAAGATGTATCGTACCTTGCGAGAGCACTACTGGTGGCCGGGGATGAAACGGGAGATTGCCGAGTTTGTCAGCAGGTGTCTGATTTGCCAGCAAGTGAAGGCTGAGAGACAACGACCTTATGGAGCTTTGCAACCACTACCTATCCCGGAATGGAAATGGGATCACTTGACGATGGATTTCGTGTTTGGACTTCCTAGGACACCCAGGGGTCACGATGGAGTTTGGGTGATTGTGGACAGGCTTACGAAATCAGCTCATTTCTTGCCAGTGCGAGAGAACTTCAGGATGACACAGTTAGCCCAGTTGTTTATTGACGAGATCATCCGTTTGCACGGTACTCCGGAATCAATAGTTTCTGACCGAGACCCGAGGTTTACTTCTCGATTTTGGCAGAGTCTGCAGGAAGCATTTGGGACGAAACTTCGTTTCAGTACTGCATTTCATCCTCAGACTGACGGCCAGTCTGAGCGGACCATCCAGACTTTGGAGGATATGATGCGAGCTTGCGTTTTGCAATTTCAGGACACTTGGGAGTCACATCTAGCCTTGATGGAATTTTCCTACAACAACATCTATCAGGCGAGCATTGGGATGGCTCCGTACGAAGCCTTGTACGGACGGCAGTGCAGAACTCCGTTGTGTTGGACGGACGTGGGTGAAAGGAAGCTGACTAAATCCGAATTGGTGGAACTGACGACCGAGAAGGTCAAACTCATCAGGGATCGGCTCAAGGCAGCCCAGGACAGACAAAAGAGCTATGTGGACCATCGGGTTCGAGATCTTGAGTTTGCGGTCGGAGATCGGGTATTTCTGAAATTGTCCCCTTGGAAGGGTGTGGTGAGATTCGGCAGGCGAGGGAAGTTGAGCCCTCGTTATATTGGACCATATGAGATTACCGAGAGGATTGGCCCGGTGGCCTACCGGTTGGCACTACCGCCAGAGCTGTCGAAGGTCCACGATGTTTTTCATGTGTCGATGTTGCGGAAATATGTGTTTGACGCATCTCATGTACTGGAGGAACAGCCCATTGAACTTCGAGATGATTTGAGCTTCGAGGAACAGCCGGTACAGATTTTGGATCGAAAGGATAAAGTACTACGTCGGAAGACCGTTCCTCTGGTAAAGGTTCTCTGGAGGAACCAGAATGTGGAGGAAGCCACATGGGAACCCGAGGCGCAGATGCGAGAACAGTTCCCCTACTTGTTTCCTTGAAATTTCGGGACGAAATTTCTTAAGGGGGGGAGATTGTAATGCCCCGGACGTTCTGGAAATGTAATATTATAAAATATTGAATAAAATGACGTTTTTGCCCTATGATTTGTGTGGTCAATTTGTTGACTTTTTGATTGGGGGGTCGAACGGACGTTGAGCGATGACCGTGACGTAGTTCGGGACGTCACGAGTTCATAGACAGGTGGCACGTTCGATTCGGATGAACAGGGTGAAAGTTATGATGTTCGGAAGTTCAGGGGCATTATCGTAATTGGACGTTATTAAGGGGGAAAAGTTGACTTTTTGTTTGACAATTGATATTCATTTGACTCGAAGACCGTTATGTTCGTCTCGACGCCCCGAGTACAACAACAGGCGGCACGCTTGAAACGGACGTCGGATGATCGAGTTATGGGTCACGGAAGTTGGAGGGCATTTTGGTAATTATTGCACAGAGGGGCATTTTGGTCATTTCACGGTGGTTACTGTTCACCACCGTGAAAAACAGAGTGCACGGCCGTGGGTCTTGTGCGTGCAATTGTTTATGGCTAGTGGAATGGCTCAGACAATTTGTTTATGTGGATTTAGGTAATGGAAGCATGACTGAGTGGCCTTGGTGCACGGTTTGGGCAGAATTCAGGGCACGGGAGTGCAGGGAATGGCCATGGTTTCTGTGTGCATGGGAGACATTTTCAGAGACCCCAGTTGGTCTCCCACGGGAAGCTGGCCACACCGATCGACTAACCGTGTATGGGAATGGAGTGAGGATTGAATTGGGGTCATTTGTGCATCAGTGAGAGGGTTGAGTTTGAGAGAAACAGTGAGAAATCAGTTTCGGGTTTTTGGGGGGAAATCTCAGAATTCAGTTCCTACTGGCTTAGGGATCACACTAGACACACTGAGAGTTTTCTGGGAGCAGCAGCAGCATAACCGTGCACGAAATCAAGCAAATTGAGCAAGGATTGCTCAGGAACTCAGGTACCTGTTCAGAGATGAACCAGTTGGAGGGAAAAATTTGAATTCGATTTCTGAGGCTTGTTGATCGAAACCAAGGGCCATTCTAGTCTTCTGGGAGCAAGAGGGAACCAACCACGTCGAATTCGAAGGACGACACCCACGAATTGGCCAAGAACTGAGCTCCCTCGTTCTGAGAATTTTCAAGCTTGAGGACGATGACTTCCAGGTAACGGCGAGCTAAATTGTTAGTGCCATTGCGTTCATATGGGTCCCTTTATGCTACTGGTGAAGTTAATTTGGGAATGGAACCGTGTAGGGTGAGTTCCAGAAGTCGACTTGTTCGGCTGTTCGAGCTTGAGTTGGGTCGATTTGGTGTCAGTCGAGGTTAGCCATCAACACAGACCTGAAATTAATGAGTTAGAGAAGATAATAGGATCAAAAACGAGAGGAATTGATTGAGAATTGAGCTTAAACTGGTCGGGTTGAGTCGCGGGTAACAGACCCGTTTATCAGACTATCCGGGTAAGAACGATGACACTGTAGCTTGGCGCGTGGCCTTCACGCGCAGCCACTTTGGGCGGCGCGTGACGGCGCGTGCAATGTCATCTCCGATCGCGGTCAACATGGGAATTGTCCCTTTCAGTCTAATTAACATTTTCCCTTTAGGATTCGAGTTGTTCGGGAGTCGTTCGGGATAATCTCGGGAGCCCGGAAGTTTAGGTCCTTAAGGTTTATTTTGCCGAAAAATCCGGGAAATTAGGGAAAAATCTTACGAGCTAATTGGGGATGTTTGTAACCTTTCTTGTACATTTTTACAGGCCCGGACACTTCCGAAGCTACGGAGGAGCACGCGGGACGCGATTGACGCGTCCTAAAACCGTGAGTGGACCCTTTTGATTTCTAAATTGGGCATGCATGACTATTTTGCTTATTTATCTCATGGTTTTTACCTATGATTTTATGATGGTGATATGATATATCGGTTTTACATGTTTCCACGTTTTTCGAGATATTCATCGTATTTTACGCATTTCGAGATTACGGTTTTTGCCTATGCATGCGTGATGATTTTGATGAAGTACCTGGATATGAATATGCATGCTTCGGATTTATGATGTTTGATCACATTGTGAAGTAATTTTTGGAAATTGCATGTGTTGGAATTTGCATGTGAGTTCGGACATAAGTCCTGTCATGATGAGAAATGTTTTCAGAATAATGTTGGAAAAAGGTTTGTGATGAATCCTGGTTTATTGAGTTTGAAAACGGTTTTGGGTTTAAAGACCCGGTTAATGGTTGGATCTGGTTTTGGGTTTAAAGACCCGGTATGTTGATGACGGGGGCGGGCCCGAAAATTGGGTTTAAAGACCCGAATTGAGTTTAAAGACTCGTGAGTTTAAAGACTCGATTATTATGATACCCCCGAGGCCTGTTAATCATGTTTTGAGTTTAAAGATTCGTTGATATCCCGGGAAGGCCTAAAATTGAGTTTAAAGACTCGGATGGATCCAACGGCATAATTGTGGTTATTGATCCACGTTTTACTTGATTTGTGCAATTAACGTTCAAATTGACGGTTTCTGAAACCTGGAATTATTAAATGGTTTTTACATGAATTATGGCGATCCTTTGTAACGTTTTTCACGTGTTTCGGAAAAAGAGTTTTCAAAAGTTAATATGCAAAATTTGGATATTTGGTTATGCATGCGTGTTACAAAACTGGAGGGCAAGCGCCGAGGCAGAGGCGAAGGCATAAAGTTTTCCGTTGCGGAGTAGTTAGTTCACAGAGTAGGACTTGTTTCTTTAACTTGTTTTGTAATATTGTTTTGTGAAACTGTGGACTTGACGTCCAGTCGGATGTATTTGTTTAATCTCCCTGGTCTGACAATGGGTGTGTTGTAATATTAATTAGTTTTCCGGTCTTTTGGGTTCGATTGTCAGACGGGAGCAGGATGCTTCCCGATTATCGAGGCGATAATCGGGGTGGGTCCTGTCAAAAACGGTGCGTAGAACTCGAGTGTTGAGATGGTTCGCTTGGCCGAGTTGGGATGACAGGTTGGGATCTGTCAGGATAAGTTGGATTGATAGGTGCTGGACACCGAGTAGGAGACCCAAGTGTGAGATCAGTTGGATTCCCCTAGTTAGTTACGGATGTACGATATGCGGAATTTCGGGTACGAGATGCGGAATTTCGGGGACGAAATTCTTTAAGGAAGGTAGATTGTAACGATCCGTCCTGGAAATTGGGATTAGATTGGTGGTTAATGACGGATTAATGAAGTAAATCGGTGATTAGTTGGATGTTTTCGGACGGACGGTGCGAAATGACGGTTTTGCCCCTAAAATTGGGCAAACAGTTGACTTTTAGTTCAGTCGGTCAAATTGTAACGACCCGTCCCAAATTCCATGATTAGATTAGTGACTAATCACGATTAGTGAGGTTAATCGGTGATTAGTTAGGCTAAATCGGACGAACGATGCGAAATGACCGTTTTGCCCCTAGTGGTGGCAAAACGTTGACTTTTCAATCGGGCGGTCAAATGGACTTTGACCGATGACCGTGACGTAGTTCGTGACGTCACGAGTTCATAGACAGGTGGTACGTTCAATTCCGACGTTCGTGGAGGAAGTTATGACGTTCGAAAGTTTAGGGGCATTTTGGTAATTTTGGTTAAATGGGGTCAAAAGTTGACTTTTTGACCAGGATGTCCAATGGCCGAGGGCCGAGGACCGTTACGTAGATAAGGACGATACGAATCCATAGACAGGCGGCACGTCGAATTCGGACGTTCGACGGCAAAGTTACGGTTCACGGAAGTTCAAGTGCACTATTGCACGAATTACGAAACGAGTTAACTTTTGGACTTAGTGGGGGCCCAGATATTTAATACCTGCCCTATGGATGAGTGACAAGTGTCACCCATCCACATGCCCTCTCTTTTCCTTCATGCACCGTGCATTCCATTCTTCCTCATTTCAAACACACACACACAAAACTACCCGATCTCACATCCACCATCCTTCCATCTGTGCAACCCAAAACCCATCCATCCTTCATTCAAGCAACCAGGGATGGAAGAGGGGACTGAGGAGGTGGCTGGGCGGCCAGAACCGCCATCCACGGCGGCGAGAGGGACAAGAACTCGTGAGGTTCACGGTGAGGCCCTTTTGAGACATGTTAGGAAGGTTTTAGGAAGCTAGGGACTGCTGTGAAGCCATGGCTGCATTTTGAGAATTTTGAACTATTTGGTTCAAAATCAAACCTTAGGATTTAGGTGTTTTTAGGTAGTTTTAGGGATTGAAATGGATGGAAAACATCAAAATAGGAAGAAAGGAATCGAAAAGGAAGAACTAGGATGACAAATGGGGTGTCTAGGGCTGTGAACCGGTCACGCCAGTCCAGTTGGACCGGCCAAACCAGGTGAACCGGCCATGAACAGTAAAACCGGTCTGCTGGAGGTTGGAGCCGATGAACAGTATTTTTGACCTTCTTGGGGCGCGTGAACAGTAATTTGGGAAAGTGTCCAACACGGGAAATCTTCTATCCGATGTAACGAAGATTTTGGGACTGGTCTCACGTCAATCGGACATCGTTTCGATAGTTTTCGGGGTGTCGGAAGGTTTAGGGTCGGCTTAAAAATAGTTAAAAGTTCGGGAAAATTACGGGGCTTTGATGGGAGGTTAATTAAGTAGTTATTAACCTTCTATTAAAATTTGGACAGGTTTGGGAGTCCCGATAATGGTGATCAGCTCGGGGAGCCGAATGGCACGCAAATTGAGGCGGCAGCTCGGACGGTCTGTGAGTGGACCTTGTTTTCTAAATTGGTGCATGCATAAATGTTTATTATATGTTTTATTACTTGTTTGATGATGCCATGGGTGCATTTGTATGTGGTTACGTATAAGCACGTATTTCGAGGTTTCGGCCTTATACGGTGCTTATACGGGTCTGTATTTCTTTATTGATTTAAATGAACTGAATTTGGATTTCAAAATGATAAACTCGGGTATGAGACCCATTTGGTTTTGTCTCGGGCATATGACCTCAGATTCCGGGCACGGTGCCCAGTTGGTGTCCTATGTTCGGGTACGAGACCCAGTCACTTTACGGTTTTGATTTCAGGTCAGGGAACCTTAAATGGATTTCCCGGTTCATGACGGTTTATGGGAATCGGCATGAACTCTTAATATGGTATCATGGTTCATGACGGTTTATGGGAACCGGCATGAACCCTTGTTGGTTATTACGGTACATGACGGTTTATGGGAACCGGCATGTTACCTGGTTATGTTATTACAGTACATGACGGTTTACGGGAACCGGCATGTTACCTAATTATGGATATTATGGATCATGGCGGTTCAGGGGAACCGGTCATGAATGTTTATGTTATGTATATATATGTTCGTCTACCTTCCTTTACTTCTATTATCTCCTCCGGGGAGGGTCGTTGGCCTGGGTGGACCCCGGAGTAGTCACGGAGCACCGACTGAGTGGAGTCACCCCCCAGTTGGGTTCCTTACTCTCAGGAAGGCTATGATTACTATTACCTCGGGTAGGGTCAGTGGTCTACGGACATTGACCTTGACTTTGGGATGACTCGGATTAAGACCCGGGTAGCGCGCGCGTAGCTTTGGATACCGTGACAGGATTGGTTGTGCGACTTATATATATGTATGTGATGGATATATGATATATGATATGTGGTGTGTACAGGTGTGCACAGGATTTGGGCAGTGGCCCGTATGGTCGTTTTCATTGTGGTCCTTTCGACCTTGGTTTATATCTGCTTTGGGCTTAGTCCCACATATGGTTTGTTTTGGATAAATGGTTTTCGAATGCATGCATGCTTTTTAGTGGAGGGTACAAAGGTCTTCTCGTTAAAATGTTTTTATAAACTTTTGTTTTGTCCATTCACAGTTTTTAATGTTTTGACTGCCCTGCAGGGTCATCCCGTACTAATCCCTGGGGGATTGGGATGGGTCCTGTCACAAATGGACTTTGACCGAGGACTGTGACGTAGTTCGGGACATCACGAGTTCATAGACAAATGACACGTCCGATTCCGACATTCGAGGAAAAAGTTATGACGTTCGGAAGTTCGGAAGTTCGAGGGTAATTTGGTCATTTTGTTTAAAAGGGGTAATTTGTTGACTTTTCATACGACATGAAATTTTCACGTATTTCGAGGACCGTTTGTAACGACCCGTTCCGAGAGACAAGATTAAGGAAGTGATTAGTAACGGATTAGGGAGTTTAATTGGTGACTAGTTGGTTACTTTTGGACCTTGGGCGTAGAATGACGATTTTGCCCCTAGTTTGGGTAAAAAGTTGACTTTTAGTTCGGGCGGTCAAGTGGGCCTTTACCGATGACCGTGACGTAGTTTGGGACGTCACGAGCCCGTAGACAGGTGGCACGTCCGATTCGGACAATCGGAGAAAAAGTTATGGTGTTCGGAAGGTTAAGGGCATAACCGTAATTTGGTTAAATAGAGGGAAAATGTTGACTTTTTACTGGACTCTTAGTTTTCACGTAGACCAAGAACCGTTAGGAAGGTCTCGATGCCCTGAGTACAACGACAGGCGGCACATCGTCATTGGACTTCGGACGAATTAGTTACGGGTCTAGACATACAAAGGGCAAAATGGTAAATTATGCGTTAAAGGGTTAATTGGTCTAATATAAGCAGATTAGGACATGTGGCAGTCTTGGGAGTTCTGCCCACAAGATTGTGGACATCTGGCGTGTCCTGGATGGTGGTAGAACATTCCCACCGTCTTTAACCCATTTAAATCCGCATGAAGGGTGTGTGCACGGGGAGGAACAAAAACAGGACAGAGTGAGTAAAACCAGTGAGACTTTACCGTGCAATCACCTTCAAACCAAGTTCTTTGGCTGTTTGTGGAACTTACAATGACAGGACCCGCCCCGATCCCACAGGGATCACAAGGGGACGTGCCCTGCTCCCGTCTGACACCCAATAATTCATACCAATTTTAACCTCAAAACATCAATTGCATAAATAGCCAAATTAAGGTCATACATCAAATCCGAATTAAACAGATGTCAGACAAGGGATGAAATCCAAAATTACAAGTTGCGAGCACGAATCTAAAATAAAACCTGCGGGCAACCCACCCAACAGGGGTTCAGGTACGCAGAAGTAGATCTATGCCTCAGCCTCAGTTTCCTCCTCAACCTCAGTATCACAACCTGGAGGGGTTACCAAAAACAATAAGGGTGAGTGGACCGAAACTCAAGTTTATAAAATCATTTGATAAGTAAAACATATAATTTACCCCTCCGTTTTCCAAACATGCATGCATCCGTAATTAAAACCATCAACCATATAATATGAACCATAAGGCATATAACAAAACCATAAGTATAATTTTAGTTGCTGCACTATACACTCCAATCCCGACATCACCTGATGTTTGACGTTCTTGACGCCTAATAAGGTCACAATAATAAGGCTACGCGTGCCACTCGGGTCTCAATTTCCGAGTTAAATCCCCGAATCCCGTTCGGGTACAGCATCACCTGATGCATCATCACCCGATGCAGCATCACCCGATGCTTAGCGTCATAGACGCTTGACGTACTAGACGTCCGTGACCTCTCTGGGGTTCCTCGCCGGAGGAGACAATATAATATGAAAGGATCTATACAGTGCAGTACCAAATACATTTTATTGATATCCACATGCAAAGCATATATATACATAGATAAAATCCGAATCAATCATTAAGTTTCATCAGACGGGTCTCAAGCCCAAATACCGTGAAACGTGTCATAACCATATTTTCCATATCATCAAAACCATTATTGTTTTAGCATGTGAATAAATATAATAAACCAGAAAACATTTATGCACGCAAGGGTTTAAGAAAATGGCCCACTCACTGTACGATCCCGCGGTGAACCTGCGCGTACGAACTTGAACTGGGAGTATCGTACAATTCCTGTCAGTCCAAATCACATGTAAGGGTCACTACAAGTCTAAAATGTTTAACCACAAAGTCTGAAATAGAACCCGGCTCGGGAAATCCGTCGACACGTTCCCCGAGGCAACCGGCCCTAACTGACCCATCAAAAACTATCTCAGATCAACATGGTTACTTCACCAAAAATGTTCAGAATGATGAGAGGGATAAAAGTCATGTTGATCGTGATCGGAGATAAGCCCCAACGCGCCCTCACGCGCCGCCCAAAGTGGCTGCGCGTGAAAGTCACGCGCCTGACACTGTAGCTACAGTGTCAGCACCTTCACCCGTTTGTCTGTAATTCGGGCCTGCCACCCGCGGCTTGACCCGGTTAATTACCCATCAATTCCTACTCGATTTTAATCCAATTTGATCCTAACATGTTAATTAAACATTCAATTTAAGTTCTGGGTGATTAATTTGCCAAATCGAATCCTCAAACGGCCCTTCGACCCGTGATCATCCAAACGGGTTGATCACCCCAACTCACTGGTTTCTAAACCGAAATCAAATTAACCTTACATGAAGCATCATAGTATCACAACGAACTGGAAAACACACTCAATTGAATCAACACTCACCTGGAAGTAGCCGTCCAAACCTCTGAAATTCCTCTGAACACGGCAGTCACCGTCCCAGCTCACCCGTGGCTGGTTGCCTTCGATTTTGATATGGTTGTGTTCCAAATGCTCCCAGAAAGCTTACTCTACGATTAGATTGGCTCAACACACCGTAGAAATCAAAAACCCGATTTCCCTCCAAAAATTCCCGAAATGGTTTCTCTCTGGTTCCACCCTTATTTTCAGTCCTTTCAATACCAGAGTGAAGCTCACACACTATATAATCAGTTTTAATTAATTTCAAGCCGTCCCAGAAGCTCGTGGGTGTCCAATTGTCCACTGAAAAATGTCCCCCGAAAAGCATCGAACTTGAATTAATAATAGGGTCGTGCACGGTGGATGCAACAGACCACGGTCTAAAGCACCAGACACTCCCAACTTTCCAGCACACAATTGCACAACCAATTGCACGATTGAACCACCGCACATGGTGGTGCCGCCCATGTCCCCCGCGGCCTGCTACAGTAACCAGGGCAAAAAGACCAAAATGCCCCTGGTTCAATAATTACCAAAATACCCCTCACTTCCTAGACCCGTAACTCAGCCATACGAAGTCCGATTTTGGCGTGCCGCCTGTCTACGGACTCAGGACGTCGAGACCTACCCATCGGTCCTTGAGTCACGTGAAAATTAATTGTCAACGAAAAGTCAACATTTTCGCCCGTGAAGTCCAACTTACGGTAATGCCCCTGAACTTCCGATAGTCATAACTTTTTCCCTGATCGTCCGAAATGGACGTGCCACCTGTCTATGAACTCGTGACGTCCCGAACTACGTCACGGTCATAGGTCAAAGTCCATTTAATTCACCAATCAAAAGTCAATAATTTGGCCATACCAATCACAAGGGTAAAAGCGTCAATTCACCCATTAAATTGAAATATTAAAATCCTCGAATGTCCGGGGTGTTACAACCTTCCCCCCTTAAGAAATTTCGTCCCGAAATTTCAAAGAAACAAATGAGGAAATTTATCTCGCATCTGAGCCTCAGGCTCCCATGTGGCTTCTTCCACATTCTGGTTTCTCCAGAGAGTCTTCACGAGAGGGATCGTCTTCGTAGTACCTTGTCCTTCCGATCCAAGATCTGTACTGGTTGTTCCTCAAAGCTCAAATCCCCCCGTAGTTCGACAGGTTGTTCCCCAAGTACATGAGAAGCATCACGTACGTACTTCCGTAGCATCGATATGTGGAAAACATTGTGAACTCTAGATAGTTCTGGAGGTAGCGCCAATCTGTAAGCAACTCTGCCAATTCTCTCCACGATCTCATAAGGTCCGATAAAACGCGAACTCAGTTTCCCCCGTCGACCAAATCGGATAATCCCTTTCCACGGAGATAACTTCAGGAAGACAAAATCTCCCACTTCAAATTCCAAGTCTCGAATCCGTCGATCGGTATAACTCTTCTGGCGATCCTGTGCCGCCTTCAGTCTCTCCTTGATAATACGAACAGTTTCCATGGTTAAGTCCATCAATTCCGGCCCTACAG
Organism: Prinsepia uniflora; assembly: GCA_032719365.1. NCBI lineage: Eukaryota > Viridiplantae > Streptophyta > Magnoliopsida > Rosales > Rosaceae > Prinsepia > Prinsepia uniflora. The sequence continues at coordinate 63,366,474 of CM064875.1, forward strand.
CCGCTCGCTCTCCTATCTCCGTCCAGCAGATAGGTGTCCTGCACTGTCAACCATACAGTGCCTCATAAGGTGCCATCCTGATGCTTGCCTGATAGCTGTTGTTGTAAGCGAATTCCATCAATGGCAAATGAGTATCCCAAGAGTCCTAAAACTGTAGTACACATGACCTCATCATGTCCTCCAGGGTCTGAATGGTTCTTTCAGACTGTCCATCGGTTTGTGGATGGAAAGCAGTACTGAAACGTAGGGTTGTTCCCAGAGTAGCTTGCAAACTCCGCCAGAACCTGGAAGTGAAACGCGGATCGCGATCGGACACGATCGATTTCGGCGTACCATGCAATCGTATGATTTCTTTCACGAACAATTGAGCCAGTCGGTTAGGTTTATAGGTCTCCTGAACTGGCAGAAAATGGGCTGATTTGGTTAACCGATCCACGATCACCCATACTCCGTCAACTCCACTCTGAGTCCTTGGTAACTTAAAGACAAAGTCCATGGTGATGTGATCCCACTTCCACTCGGGAATCAGAAGTGGCTGCATAGCCCCATACGGTCTCTGCCGTTCCGTCTTAACCTGCTGACAGGTTAAGCATTTGCTCACGAATTCAGCAATATCCTTCTTCATTCCTGGCCACCAATAATGGTTCCGGAGGGTACGGTACATCTTTGTACCTCCCGGATGCATAGCATAGGCCGAACTATGGGCCTCTTCAAGAATCTCGGCTCGTAACTCTGCCACTGCAGGTACGCACAAACGGCCCAATTTCACAAATGCCCCATCGTCCCGGATGGTAAAATCCTGTCTCCCATCCGCTTCGACCTCAATTCTGTAAATACAGAGTATCGGATCCTGAAGTTGTGCTTCGATGATCCGATCAATCAGCACTGGTCGTACATGGAAGCTGGCCAACAAAGCTCCATGCTCATCAGTACCCAACATAACTCCCGCCTTCCGGAGTTCCACCAGTAAGGGAAGATACACCATCCCCAGGTGTGCAACTGATCCCGCTGATTTCCTGCTGAGTGCATCCGCCACCACATTGGCCTTACCCGGATGGTACTCGATCGTACAGTCATAGTCCTTCAGCAGTTCCAACCATCTCCGTTGTCTCATATTAAGCTTCTTCTGAGTGAATAGGTATTTAAGACTCTAGTGGTCGGTGTATATCCGACACGTTGCGCCAAATAGATAATGCCTCCAGATTTTGAGAGCATGAACCACCGCCGCCAACTCCAAATCATGGGTAGGGTAGTTCATCTCGTGGGTCTTCAGCTGCCGGGATGCATAGGCGATAACCTTGCCAGTTTGCATCAACACGCAGCCCAGACCTTGCAGCGATGCATCACTGAAGACCACAAACTCTCCACTGTCATCCGGCAATGCAAGGGCAGGTGCAATGGTCAATCGATCCTTCAACTCTTGAAAGCTCCGATCGCACTGCTCGTCCCAGATAAACTTCACTCCCTTCCGAGTCAAACGAGTCAATGGTGCAGCAATTTTGGAGAAACCCTCCACGAATCTCCGGTAGTAACCTGCTAATCCGACGAAACTCCGCACCTCGGTCACCTTTGTCGGTCTAGCCCAGTTGGTTACCGCTTCTGTTTTCTGAGGATCCACGCAAATCCCATCCGTTGATATCACGTGTCCCAGAAAACCAATACTGCTCAGCCAAAACTGACACTTGCTCAGTTTGGCGTACAATTGCTCTTGTCTCAGGCCTCTCCAAGACCAACCGTAGATGTTCCTCATGTGCACGGGCGCTCCGCGAGTACACCAAAATATCATCGATGAACACAATCACGAACTTATCCAGGTAGGGTCGGAAGACCCGGTTCATCAGATCCATGAATGCTGCTGGAGCATTCGTCAAGCCAAAAGGCATAACCAGGAACTCGTAGTGTCCATAACGGGTTCGAAAAGCAGTTTTCGGAATATCCTCCTCCGAAATCCTCAGTTGGTGATACCCAGACCGCAAATCAATTTTCGAGAAGCACTGGGCTCCCCGCAACTGGTCAAAAAGGTCATCGATCCTGGGTAGAGGATACTGGTTCCTCAGTGTCACCTTGTTGAGTTGTCGATAGTCAATACACAAATGGAGACTTCCCTCCTTCTTCTTTACGAACAACACCGGTGCTCCCCACGGTGAAGTACTCGGTCGGACATATCCCAAATCCACTAACTCCTACAATTGAGTCTTGAGTTCTCGTAACTCGGCCGGCGCCATCCGGTATGGTGCCTGGGATATAGGTCGGGTACCCGGGAGTAGTTCAATAGTAAACTCGATCTCCCGCGATGGTGGCAATCCAGGTAAGTCTTCCGGGAACACATCCGGAAACTCACGCACCACCGGTATCTCGTCGATACCCGGAGTATCAACCCGATCCGACACGACATGCGCCAGAAAACCCTGGCATCCCTTCCGTAGAAGTTTGGTAGCAGTAAGTGACGAAATCACTTCAGGAGGCGAACCATCTCGTTCCCCCTGAAAGATAACCTCCGGCAAACCCGGGCTCCGCAGAATCACTTGCTTGCTACCGCAGTCGATGAGCGATCCGTGCTCCGACAGCCAATCCATCCCTAGGATTATATCGAAGTCGTGGATATCCAGAATAATTAAGTCTGCTGGTAAATCCACATCCTCAATTCTTACCGGGCACCTCCGAATCACCTAATTCACAAGGTACACGATGCCCATCGGGGTGCCAACACCCATTTCACAATCTAAAGCCGATACCACACAATCAAGCATACCAGCACAACTCTTCGAAATAAAAGAATGTGTAGCCCCCGCATCCATCAATACACGTACAAGAAGGTTTAAGATATGTAGTGTACCTGTGACCACGCCTGGGGCAGTCCTCGCCTGCTGCTGGGTCATTGCAAACACTTAGGCCCTCGGCCCTCCGTTCCGTCCGCTCCCGCGCGCGCCATGCCCCGCACCACGGTCACCTCCCTGACCGCGACCTCCATTAGTGTGGGAAACCGTGCTCTGCACCACACTAGAGCCCCCAGCGTCGTTGTTCTTGGACAACTGCGGGCAATCACTGGCATAGTGGCCCTCCTCTCCGCAAGCAAAACAAGTTACTGGCCTTGGCCTGTCCGAATGCCCACCAGAAGCACCGCTCCAAGATGAGCGTTGCCCAGAGTTGTATTCAGATCCTCTGCCCTGAGAGCCTCCACGTCGACCTGACCAGCCATGACCCTTGAAGGATGAGGGTGCTCCCCTGTAGCCCCCTCCCTTATTGTTCTTATGGACCGAAGGTCCACGATGTGGGCGATCCTGACGTCGCCCCTCGCCCGAAGGTTGACGTGTCTGGTGTGCCGTCAGACTGGCATCGACACGCACCGCAGCGTCGACCATATCTCTCAGAGAAGCATGAGTAGTAGCAGTCACACTTGCCCGGATCTCCCCTCGGAGTCCAAGCTCGAACCTTTGGCATTTGTCCTCCTCCGTGCTCACGAATGATGCAACGAACCGGGAAAGTTTCCCGAAAGTTTGCTCGTAGTCCGCAACGGACATATCACCCTGCTCCAGTCGCAGGAACTCGGCCTCCCGTGCCGCGCGGAACGATCGCGGGTAGTACTGGTCCAGAAATCTGGAACGGAAAGCTTCCCAAGTAGTGGTATGGACAGACCACCCAGACATTTCGAGTCCGTGCCACCACTGGTAGGCTCCTCCTTCCAGTAAGAAGGCCGCCAAGGTCACTCGTTCGCCCGGAGGGCAGTGCATCACCAAGAAGATCCTCTCCCACTTTGTGATCCAATCATGAGCATCCTCGGGGTTTGATCCCCCGCAGAAAGGAATGGCTCCCAAACGTTGAGCCCTTTCAATGCTCGCGCATTCCTTCTCCCTTTCTAGATCCTCGTTTGTTCGAATATGAGGAATTCTCCTAGGAGGCATAACCAACTGTCAAGAGGCATAGATCAGAAAACAATATTCTTAAAAGTCGAAAAGTAACTAGTACTAATCGCTAGTCTAGCATGCTGACCATACCCTAGTACTGACCACAACCTAGTGCTCTGATACCAAGCTGACAGGACCCGCCCCGATCCCACAGGGATCACAAGGGGACGTGCCCTGCTCCCGTCTTACACCCAATAATTCATACCAATTTTAACCTCAAAACATCAATTGCATAAATAGCCAAATTAAGGTCATACATCAAATCCGAATTAAACAGGTGTCAGACAAGGGATGAAATCCAAAATTACAAGTTGCGAGCACGACTCTAAAATAAAACCTGCAGGCAACCCACCCAACAGGGGTTCAGGTACGTAGAAGTAGATCTATGCCTCAGCCTCAGTTTCCTCCTCTACCTCAGTATCACGACCTGGAGGGGTTACCAAAAACAATAAGGGTGAGTGGACCGAAACTCAAGTTTATAAAATCATTTGATAAGTAAAACATATAATTTACCCCTCCGTTTTCCAAACATGCATGCATCCGTAATTAAAACCATCAACCATATAATATGAACCATAAGGCATATAACAAAACCATAAGTATAATTTTAGTTGCTGCACTATACACTCCAATCCCGTCATCACCTGATGTTTGACGTTCTTGACGCCTAATAAGGTCACAATAATAAGGCTACGCGTGCCACTCGGGTCTCAATTTCTGAGTTAAATCCCCAAATCCCGTTCGGGTACAGCATCACCTGATGCAGCATCACCTGATGCTTAGCGTCATAGACGATGGACATACTAGACGTCCGTGACCTCTCCGGGGTACCTCGCTGGAGGAGACAATATAATATGAAAGGATCTATACAGTGCAGTACCAAATACATTTTATTGATATCCACATGCAAAGCATATATATACATAGATAAAATCCGAACCAATCATTAAGTTTCATCAGACGGGTCTCAAGCCCAAATACCGTGAAACGTGCCATAACCATATTTTCCATATCATCAAAACCATTATTGTTTTAGCATGTGAATAAATATAATAAACCAGAAAACATTTATGCACGCAAGGGTTTAAGAAAATGGCCCACTCACTGTACGATCCCGCGGTGAACCTGCGCGTACGAACTTGAACTGGGAGTATCGTACAATTCCTGTCAGTCCAAATCACATGTAAGGGTCACTACAAGTCTAAAATGTTTAACCACAAAGTCTGAAATAGAACCCGGCTCGGGAAATCCGTCGACACGTTCCCCGAGGCAACCGGCCCTAACTGACCCATCAAAAACTATCTCAGATCAACATGGTTACTTCACCAAAAATGTTCAGAATGATGAGAGGGATAAAAGTCATGTTGATCGTGATCGGAGATAAGCCCCAACGCGCCCTCACGCGCCGCCCAAAGTGGCTGCGCGTGAAAGTCACGCGCCTGACACTGTAGCTACAGTGTCAGCACCTTCACCCGTTTGTCTGTAATTCGGGCCTGCCACCCGCGGCTTGACCCGGTTAATTACCCATCAATTCCTACTCGATTTTAATCCAATTTGATCCTAACATGTTAATTAAACATTCAATTTAAGTTCTGGGTGATTAATTTGCCAAATCGAATCCTCAAACGGCCCTTCGACCCGTGATCATCCAAACGGGTTGATCTCCCCAACTCACTGGTTTCTAAACCGAAATCAAATTAACCTTACATGAAGCATCATAGTATCACAACGAACTGGAAAACACACTCAATTGAATCAACACTCACCTGGAAGTAGCCGTCCAAACCTCTGAAATTCCTCTGAACACGGCAGTCACCGTCCCAGCTCACCCGTGGCTGGTTGCCTTCGATTTTGATATGGTTGTGTTCCAAATGCTCCCAGAAAGCTTACTCTACGATTAGATTGGCTCAACACACCGTAGAAATCAAAAACCCGATTTCCCTCCAAAAATTCCCGAAATGGTTTCTCTCTGGTTCCACCCTTATTTTCAGTCCTTTCAATACCAGAGTGAAGCTCACACACTATATAATCAGTTTTTATTAATTTCAAGCCGTCCCAGAAGCTCGTGGGTGTCCAATTGTCCACTGGAAAATGTCCCCCGAAAAGCTTCGAACTTGAATTAATAATAGGGTCGTGCACGGTGGATGCAACAGACCACGGTCTAAAGCACCAGACACTCCCAACTTTCCAGCACACAATTGCACAACCAATTGCACGATTGAACCACCGCACATGGTGGTGCCGCCCATGTCCCCCGCGGCCTGCTACAGTAACCAGGGCAAAAAGACCAAAATGCCCCTGGTTCAATAATTACCAAAATACCTCTCACTTCCTAGACCCGTAACTCAGCCATACGAAGTCCGATTTTGGCGTGCCGCCTGTCTACGGACTCAGGACGTCGAGACCTACCCATCGGTCCTTGAGTCGCGTGAAAATTAATTGTCAAATGAAAAGTCAACATTTTCGCCCGTGAAGTCCAACTTACGGTAATGCCTCTGAACTTCCGATAGTCATAACTTTTTCCCTGATCGTCCGAAATGGACGTGCCACCTGTCTATGAACTCGTGACGTCCCGAACTATGTCACGGTCATAAGTCAAAGTCCATTTAATTCACCAATCAAAAGTTAATAATTTGGTCATACCAATCACAAGGGTAAAAGCGTCAATTCATCCATTAAATTGAAATATTAAAATCCTCGAATGTCCGGGGTGTTACATACAAGGGGAGGAAGATACTGAGACGAGGTGGTGGGGATTTGTAACGACCCGTCCCGAATTCCAGGATTAGATTAGTGACTAATCACGATTAGTGAGGCTAATCCGTGATTAGTTGAGCGAAATCGGACGAACGATGCGAAACGACCGTTTTGCCCCTAGACATGGCAAAAAGTTGACTTTTCATTCTGGCGGTCAAATGGACTTTGACCAATGACCGTGATGTAGTTCGCGATGTCACGAGTTCATAGACAGGTGGCACGTTCAATTCCGACGTCCGAGGAGGAAGTTATGACGTTTGGAAGTTTAGGGGCATTTTGGTAATTTTGGTTAAAGAGGGGTCAAATGTTGACTTTTTGACCGGGAGGTCCGATGGCCAAGGGCCAAAGACCGTTACGTAGATAAAGACGATACGAATCCATAAACAGGCGGCACGTCGAATTCGGACGTTCGACGACGAAGTTACGGTTCACGGAAGTTCGAGTGCACTATTGCACGAATTACGAGGTGGATTCACTTTTGGACTCTAGTGGGCCCAGATATTTGTCCTGATGCCCAATGGATGAGTGAAAAGTGTCACCAATCCAATGGACACCATATTTCCTTCATGCACCGTGCAAACCATTCCATTTTCTCCATTTCAAACACACACCCAAAACCCACCCGATCTCACCATTTCTCTCCATCTCTGTGCAACCCAAAACCCATCCATTTCGACCAGGAGTGAGACCAGAGAGTGGGGAGGCTGTTGGATGCGGTGGCCAGCCCAGGAAGGCGCCGCCGTGGGCGGTGGAGCCACGAACCCGTGCGGGTGCACTGTAAGGCCGAATCTTTCCTATTTTTCAATTTCTACATTATGCTTGTTTTTGGGTGCCTAGGAAGTGATTATTAGGTTGCTAGGGACTCAATATGAAGCTTTTTAAGGGGTTTAACGGCTGAGAAGCCATGGGAGGGAAAATGGAAAACTTTGGCCGTGAGTTCCATTTTGGAACCATGGGTTTATACGGGTTTTATGTAGTTTTGTTGATTGGTTTAGATAGGAAATGAAGAAATAGGAATTTAGGGATTAAAATGGGACCAAACAGACCGAAAACGAAAGAGGAGGGGCACTGAACCGGTCACGCCGGTTCAGCACAGTAACTAGCCGGTTCAGACCGGTTTTCCTGAGGTTGATGATGATAAATAGTGATTTGGCCCTTCTAGGAGCGCGTGGGCCATAATTTGGGAAAGTGTTCAACACGAGAAATCATCTATTCGATGTAACGAACATTTTGGGACTAGTTTCGAGTCGATCGGACATCATTTCGATAGTTTTCGAGGTGTCGGAAGGTTTAGGGTCGGTTTAAAAATAGTTAAAAGTTCGAGAAAATTACGGGGCTTTGATGGGAGGTTAATTAAGTAGTTAGTAACCTTATATTAAATTTTGGACAGGTTTGGGAGTCCCGGTGACAGTGATCGGCTCGGGAGAGCCTATGGCATGCAAATCGAGGGAGCAGCTCGGACGGTCGGTGAGTGGACCTTGTTTTCTAAATTGGTGCATGCATAAATGTTTATTATATGTTTTATTACATGTTTGATGATGCCATGAGTGCATTTGGATGTGTGGTTACGTATAGTCACGTATTTCGAGGTTTCAGCCCTATACGGTGTCTATACGGGTCTGTATTTCTTTATTGGTCTAAATGAAATGTTTTGGATTTCAAATGGATAAACTCGGGTATGAGACCCATTTGATTTTGTCTTGGGCATATGACGCTATTTACGAACTTCGGGTCTAAATCGTGGTCGCGACGGGTGCTATGTGCACGGCGATCGACGATACGACGCTCGCCTCTGGATTAGGATGTGTTCCTTCCGGAGAGGTCACGATGCACGATTCGTGGTCGGGCAGCCTGGGGAGGCTCGACTTCGGAGTGCTGACAGTTCAGGATAGCGATCGGTGATGAGTGCACCATGATCTTGTGGTGGTCGCGTCGGTTGATTCGTTCACGGCGACATACCAGGATTGAGGGCGGTCCTGGATGGATGATTGCACACATCACTATGATCGGAGTCGTGACTGACCCTTAGATATCGGGCACGGTGCCCACTTGATGTCATATGTTCGGGCACGAGACCCAGTTGTTTTACACTGATGATTTCGGGTCAGGGACCCTAGATGGATTTCCAAGTTCATGACGGTTTATGGGAACCAACATGAACTCTGGAAAGGTCATTGTGGTTCATGACGGTTTATGGGAACCGGCACGAACCTTTGTCAGGTCATTCTGGTTCATGATGGTTTATGGGAACCGGCATGAACCTTGGTTAATAGATGTTATGGATCATGACGGTTCAGGGGAACCGGGCATGAATGTTTATGTTATGTATATATATGTTCATATACCTTCCTTTACTTGTTCTTCTATCTCCTTCTGGGAGGGTCGTTGGCCTGGGTGGACCCCGGAGTAGTCACGGAGCACCGACTGAGTGGAGTCACCCCCCAGTTGGGTTCCTTACTCTCAGGAAGGCTATGATTACTATTACCTCGGGTAGGGTCAGTGGTCTGCGGACATTGATCTTAACTTTGAGAAGACTCAGATTGAGACCTGGGCAGCACGCGCGTAGCTTTGGAAACCGTGACAGGATTGGTTGTGTGAATTATATGTATATATGATGTATGTTTTACGAGATATATATATGATATATGATGTGTGTTTACACAGGTTTTGGGTAGTGGCCCGTATGGTTGGTTTCTTATGATTTGGGCTGAGTCCCTTATGGATTTGGGCAGTGGCTCGTATGGTCGTTTTCATTATGGTTCTTTCAATTTTGGTTTTGGGCTTAGTTCCCACATATGGTTTCTTTCGAATAAATGGTTTTCGAATGCATGCATGCTTTTTAGTGAAGGGTACAAATGTCTTCTTATGAAATGTTTTATAAACTCTTGTTTTGTCCACTCACAGCTTTTAATGTTTTGACTACCCTTCAGGTTGGCATCGGATGTGAACTGTAGCAGAGACCGAGATATCACATACCTCCTCCGAATCCTGGCGTACTCTGATAGCCCGGGAAGGCAAAGGTCAGAAATATCCCTTGTCTGACACTTCGTGTCAGACAGAAGCAGGGTCATCCCGCACTAATCCCGGGGGGATTGGGATGAGTCCTATCAGGATTAGAGGGAAGGACCGCCGTGGGTGGCGGTTCTGAAGTCTGACACTTCGTGTCAGACGGGAGCAGGGTCATCCCGCACTAATCCCGGGGGGATTGGGATGGGTCCTGTCAGGATTAGCGGGAAGGACCGCCGTGGGTGGCGGCTCTAAACTAGTGGACCCTTTTGCAAAACCATGAACAACAGTGGACTTAAGCACCCTCAAACCTCAATTCTTGACTAGGGCAAGTGAAGAAGGGTTGGACAGAGGATTCAACCACACGTGGTGGTGCTCACGACAGTGGACGGCGACGGGTAAGTCCCCTGTTTAGTTGAACGGTTTATTTGGACTTCAGTTCAATCAAATATAATTTAAAGCTTGATGATACGTTCTCCTAATCGAAAATTGTCTCTGGAGGTTCTAGAAACGATTTGGGGTCAAAATCAAGACGGGAGGTGGCCGAAAGTAGACGAGCACGACAGGGGAAAACATGGCCGGTTCACTTTTTGGATTGGAGAGGTAAACTTTAATGTTTAAACTCAGGAGTTTGGGTCATAAATTCCTTAGAAAAATTGAGACAAGCATCAAGGATGAAAAGGATTCGAATCGGACTGAAATTGGATAAGAAATGGCGTCGAACCGCCCATGCTGGTTCAGTTGAACCGACTGGCCTGCTGAACCGGTTTGAACCGGTTGATCACAGGTGAAGATGCACAGTGACTGGGCGCGTGGCTCCCACGCGCAGCCCCTTTGGGCGGCACGTGAGGGCGCGTAGGGCTTCTTTTGGGGAAGTTTCCAACAAGACTTTTAAAGTATTCGATGTAACAAACATTTTAGCGCTGGTTTCGGGACAATCGGACACCGGATCGGGTTAGTTCTAAGTGGTCGAAGGTTTAGGTGATAGGACCCGTCCCCACTGGACGTAAAAAACCGTACCCGGTCCTGCTCCCGTCTGACAAGTCAACTGAAAGTCCGAAACTACCCTTCAGCACCTGCCAGACAAGGGATATTTGCGCATGTGCCCGCTCATACCTCCACCTCGGGAATAGCCTCGATCAACGCGCCACGACCTGAAGGGTTAATAAAACAGAAAAGGTGTGAGTGGACAAAAATGACCTCTTATAAAAACATTCGCCAAAATATATTCTTACCCTCCAGTTTTCACAAACTTGCATGCATATCGTAAAACATGAGTAATAGTATGAAATCATTCAAGTATGAACAGTGGACTGATAAAATCAAAATACGTTGTCCCATGGTCCACAAAAACTCATGTTCATCAAAACAGTTCATGTTATAAAACATCAAATCCCGGCTCTCAGGCCAAAACATGTGAAAACATAATCACTGGCCACAAAGACCAAAAACCCGTACTCAATACTAGTACGTCATCACAATCAATACCAATCAGCACTAATCACCAGTGCACAAGAAATATATCAATCCAATCAATCCACACTACTCACAAGTGCATAAAATATCACAAATCACATCTGCACTACTCACAAGTGCACAATCAATCAAACTACACTACTCACAAGTGCTGCACTACGCGTAGGCCAATATCCAGTCACTCTCTCGGGAACAGACACCTCTGGGCTCAACCCCCTCAGGCTCAGTCACCTCTGGGCGAACACATCCCCCGGCTCAGACCCATCCGAGTGGTACATCCAGGCTCAGTCTCATCCGAGAAGCTGACTACCATAGGATCAACTCCGGATCCTACAATCACATCCCCCAAGCTCCGGTCGTCTAGGTAATCCCCCCAAGCTCCGACCGTCTGGGAATATCATAATCACAATGAAAACCATCTCGGGAATTACATCCCAAAACATTTCAATCAAATCTTATCTTCATACAAAGTCAAGATCGTCCCTGACTGGGTCTCAAGCCCAAAAGACCATTTTCATATACTTCTTTAAAATCACATTTTAAAACAATAAAATAATCCAGAAATCATCGTTGACTTACCAACTAAGTCAAAATATCATTTTAGAAATCATTTAGACTCCGGGCCTAGCCCAAAACATCATTTGCACGTTCCTCGTAAAACATGCCCGAAAGACTGATTGAAATAATCATAAAATCATAATAAACCATTAATTTCACAAATTCACAAGTGACTCCAAATCCGAGTCAAAATCACTATTCACTTGGGTTCTCAAGCCCAAAATAACATTATCACGCAATTCCATGCGTTGCAACCTCCGTTGCCATTTTCACTTAAATCCACGAAATTGACCATTGACTCATTCCCGAGTCACCACATCGTTTTCAATCCATGACTCATAATCCGAGTCCAAACATTATTTTCAATCAATTTCAATCCCGGACTCATAAACCAAGTCCAAACATCATTTTTACCAAATTTCGTAATTTCTCGAAAATCGCCCAAAAATAATAATATAATAATCATAAAACCGAGAAATTACCAGATTGAAACATAAATCATGCCCAAGCATATAAAATCATATAATAAGGCATTTAAATCATATATGCATGCATCACGGTTAGAAAACAAAGTCCACTCCACACACACCGTTCAAAACGGTCCGTTTCCGAGCTGCACGTTTTTCCGTAAAATCTGGAAATCACAACTCCTGCCCAAAATCATTATAGAGGGTTACTAACATCTCAAAATACATCATATAATTTTCCCCAATTTTTCCGGAATTTAAATACGTATTTTAAACGTAAAACAAAACTTCGGATACACGGAACATTATCGAAACAATATCCGATTTCCTCGAAATCAACGTCAAAATGTTCGTTACACTGAAAGGATCAAAAGTCATGTTGACCTCACCTTGAGACTAGGCCGGACGCGCCCTCACGCGCCGCCGTGAGTGGCTGCGCGTGAAACCCACGCGCCTGCTACAGTGTCACCAGCCTAACCCGTATGTCTGGTAAACAGGTCCAATTTGTCCGCGAGATGACCCGGTTCAATGTTCATCAATTCGACCCTAATTACTTCAATTGAGCATTCAGTTAGCTTCGTTCTTAGTTCAATTACAGGTCTGTAACATAAATTACACGATCACTTACCTAAAATCCATCGATTCCACGATGAACACGAAGAACCCCCAGGTGATGTTCATTCATGGAATTCCTTCAATGGCTGCAGGTTTCTTCCAATTGATGCATCCAGAAGCATCACTGGACCATCAGAGACAGTTCCCCTTCATCAATTTCGTCGTTTGATCACTCAATGATCACGACACAAGCTCGATAGCCGTACACTGTGAAACCATGGAGCTTCATCAATCTCCAACGTTTTCCTTCAATTGATCCTTCCAGAAGCATCGTGGCATCCTCAGGAACATAATCCCCAGCTCAATTTCATCCATCGAAGCCTCCAATTCCTCGACTCAACCTCGAATTTCCTCCTCTGTCACCAAGTGTGATCAGAGCCAATACGTTGCCAATTTCCTTCGTTCTTTCGATGATTCTGATCGTTGTGATCCCAGGAAGCTGAATGTGAGCTCCAATTTGATCCTCACGGCATTAGGATTTGATTTCGAATTTTCCCTCTCAAACTCCCAAAATTTCGATTGTTGATTTCTAGTTCCCCATTTATCCCCGTGATTCCCTTATTCAATCTGTCCCTCAAAGCTCTCGATTTCCCCCTCACAGCTGATTGTGAAAGGGAGCTCAATTCTCCCAATTTTGATGCCCAAAGTTCACGGTTTAGAAAAACAAAGAAGAGGAAATGAAGGAGAAAATAGAGGAAATGATGAAGGATAAATGATGATGTTGTAATGATGGTGTTGGGAGGGAAACATGGATCAGATTTCAGGGGATGAGTGACACTTGTCACTCATCCGGATGTGCACAGTCACCGGGTACTGTTCATATTAAAATATTATTTTAATCCCGGTTCGTTCGGTTAATCGAGCCCATTCCGTGACCATAACTTCGTCGTCGAATCTCCGATTTTGGCATGCCGCCTGTCGTTGGATTCGTATCGACGAGACCTACGTAACAGTCTTTGGCCCTCGTCCATCGGACCTCCCGATCAAAAAGTCAACATTTGGCCCCTAATATGCCAAATTACCAAAATACCCCTCAACTTCCGAACATCATAACTTTCTCTACGAATGTCGAAATCGAACGTGCCACCTGTCTATGAACTCGTGACGTCCCGAACTACGTCACAGTCATCGGTCAAAGTCCATTTGACCGCCTGAACTATTGCCCACGCCAAGGGCAAAACGGTCATTTTGCATGTTTCGTCCGATTTCACTCAACTAATCCCCGATTAGTCATTCTAATTCATAATTAATTAATATTCAATCCCGATATTCGGGACGGGTCATTACATTAGGGTTCCGTTTAGTTACGTTTTAAGTCCGAGGAAAATTGGGGAAAATTAGGAGAAACTTGGTGGACGTGTTAGTGACTCGTTTTGGTGACTCTGGACAGGTTCGGGAAAGCCGAGGATAGTGGAATAGCCGGGGACGGCGTAAGTGCGCGAGTATCGAGGCGACGCCGAAATGTTCTGTGAGTGGAATTTGCTTTCTAACTCTTGATGCATGCATATATGTTTTTATATGTTTTCTATACTTGATTCTATGATTTGATTTATGATTCTGATGGTTTATGGTTTTGCACGTTTTTCTAGGAAATTACGGTATTTCATGTTTTACGAGATTTTGATGGATATTGTGATTTGAACCTGGTTTAATGATTTGATTTCGGGATTTGAAATACGATTTGAATTCAAAGAAAGTAAAAGTGGTTTTGAGAAATGTGATTTCGGGTTTTTGAATCGGACTTCCGGATGACGATTCGGGATTCGGTTTGGAACTTGAAATGGATTTTCGGGTTTGGGTTCGGAATGGTTAGTCTGGATGCTAGCTTAAGGAATGATGGTTGCGGACTCGGATCTGGAAAGGAGATGGTTATGAGTTCAGGGTTTGGATTCGGGATCCTGATGAGATCGCGGATTCGGATTCGGAAATGGAAAAAGGTTTTCAAATGGTTTTGGATTGGATTTGCTGGATCTGGTTATGGGTTTAAAGACTCGGATTATGATTGACGGGGGACGGGCCCGGATTGGGTTTAAAGACCCGGATTGAGTTTAAAGACTCGGGAGTTTAAAGACTCATATATTGATATTTTCCCCCGTAGGCCTGTTGAGTTTAAAGACTCGGATAGATCCAGCAGGTTCGATGGATGGAAATGTGGTTCAATATGTTTTGGTTTTCTCTGTGATTGATGATGATGGTTTTCAAGGATGGTTTTCGTTGGTTATAATGGTTTTCGGTGGTTTTGGGCTGAGGCCCGGGATTTGAAAAAAGGAACTTGTGTTCGGTTTTTCTTATATGGTTTGTTTAACCGGAATATTGAATGGTTTTATGACATGAATTGGATATGCATGCATTGGTTTTTGAAACGGAGGGTATAAATGCTATTGTTTTATGAAATGTTTTTAAACTTATACTTTATTTTTGTCCACTCACAGTCTTTTCGTGTTTTCGATACCCTCCAGGTTGTTGCGGCACAGGCTGTTGATCAAGAGAGACGGAGACATCACACGCACGATCCACAGTAGACTCGGCACACTCTGGGAAGTCCGGAAGTTTCGGTACGGTTGGTTCGAGAATCCCTTGTCCGACTTACGTGTCACATGGAGGTTGGACGTCAGTTTACCCTTCGTGTCATGCGTAAGTTAGACGGGATCAGGATTTAGCCCTTAATCCCGGGGGATTAGGGGTAGGTCCTGACACCGTTAGGTAGGTATCGATCTTCTGAATATAACGACAGGAGGCACGTGTCAATTGGAGTTTGGATGACAACGTTATGAGTCTATGAACATAAGGGGCACAATGGTAATTTTGGAAGGCAGGGGTAAAATGTCTTTTACTGTCTAGGGATCTGTGCCCAGCAGGATGAAGACATCTGTCCCTACTGTAGTGGATATTTTGCACCAGATGTTGGGAGGTGAGGACACGTGGGCTGCTTCTGGTTAGTTCCACTTTGTTCTCTCATTTAATCGATCAAGTGCGTCGGTGATCGATTAAAAACAGAGGAAGGCTGCTTGTATCCATGCTCTGTGTCCAGAAGTGAGAAGTTTAGAGTGTGTTTATGAGTAAGGTGAAAAACAGGTGAGTCATGTGTGTGGTCTGAGCTAGAGTGAGTCGAGTGATGGTGTGGAAGTAAGAAAACAGAGACCGTGGAGGAACCGTGACTATCAAACAGTAAACCTTCAAACTTTGGGAATCAGTTATTGGTACTGAGCAATAGGCTAAAGGGAGACCAGGACGTCGAGAGGACGACGGTGGCCACGCAGGAGGACTGAAGGCAGGTAAGCCGTCTCGAAGGCCCTGTTTCTCTATTTTATTCAAAATGGAAAATATGAGTTTTGGTGAGACAATGAATGTCTGTGATGTTCATTTCAGTCTTTAAAGGTTGCTACGAAGCTTGAAACATGAACCCGTGGCTGGAAGACATCGTGGTGGCCGAAAACAAAGAAGGACGAATTCTGGTTCTTCCTTCTTCGATGTGGAAGGTAGTTTACCGTGCTCAAATTAAGGTTTTAATCAGGTAGGTTAATAGAAAAACAAGGGACGAATCTAAGGGAAGGAATAGGATTGAAATTGGACTAAAAATGGACGAAAAACCGTGAACGTCGGTTCAGTTGAACCGGTCGACTAAAGCTTGAAGACGATGAACAATGGAGGCACGTGAGGCCTACGCACAACCCCTTTGGGCGGTACGTGAGGGCGTGTGACACTGTTTATGGGGAAGTTGTCCACACAACTTTTTATCGTATCGATGTAACGAACATTTTGGCACTGGTTTCGAGTCAATCAGATATCGTATCGATAGGTTTTGGGATGTCCGAAGGTTTTAAGGCACGGTTAAAAATAGTTAAAAATTCGAGAAAATTACGGGGTTTTAATAGAAGCTTAATGAAGTAGTTAGTAACCTTATTATGGGATTTGGGCAGGTTCGGGAAAGCCGATGATGGTGGATTAGCCAAAAAAACGTATTTGCACGCGTATCGAGGCGACAACATTAATGGTTTGTGAGTGGACTTTGTTTTCTAACTACTGATGCATGCATATATGTTTTTCTATGTTTTCTGTACGTGATTTCTATGTTTATGATTATGATCTTGATGCTTTACGGTTTTGCACGTTTTACGAGTTTCTGATTTATGTTGAGATTTGACTATGGTTTTAATGATTTGATATTGGGATTTGATATATGATTTGATTTCAAAGATTTCTAATGGATTTTGGAAAACGATTTTGGGCTTGAAGCCCAGTTCATAAAAGTGGTTTTGATGAACATGATTGCGGGTTTTAGAAACGGATTTCAAGATGACGATTCTGGATTCGGTTTTGGAACTTGAAAGTGGATTTCCGGATTTGGGTTCAGAATGATTGTTCTGGATGCTAGCTTACGGAATGATGGTTTCGGATTCAGATTTGAAAATGGATGATGGATATGATTCTGAATTTGGATTCGAGATGCTGATTTCGGATTTGGTTTGGAATCTGAAATGGTAATTTCGAATTCGGATTTGGACATGGATTTGGAAATGGTTTTAAACTGGTTTTTGGATTGGATTTGCTGGATCTGGTTATTGGGTTTAAAGACTCGGATATGATTATGATGGGGGCAGGCCCGGATTGGGTTTAAAGACCCGGATTGAGTTTAAAGACTCGGGAGTTCAAAGACTCGGATATTGTGATTTCCCCCGTAAGCCTATTGAGTTTAAAGACTCGGATTATATTAAGGTCTGCATTGAGTTTAAAGACTCAGGAGTTTAAAAACTCGGATAGATCCAGCAGGTTCAATGAATGGAAATGTGTTTTCAATGTGTTTTGGGTTTTTGATGCGAACTTGATGGTTTCCAATAATGATGGTTTTTAAATAATGGTTTTCCGATGTTTGGGTTATACCCCGGATAATATGGATCTCGATGGTTTTGAGCTGAGGCCCGGGATTTGAGAAAGGAAATAAGTTCGGTTTTCGTAATTAAATATGAAATGAGTTGATTATGCATGCATTGGTTTTAAACGGAGGGTATAATTGTCTTTTCTTGTAAACAGTTTTCTATACTTATTCTTTATTTTTGTTCACTCACAGTCTTTTATGTTTTCGATACCCTCCAGGTTGATATGGTGCGGGCTGTTGGTCGAGAGAGACGGAGACATCACTCCTGTGATCCACAATCGACTTCATTTTTTCATAATGCAAGGCCTTATCCCACTAAGGTTCCTAGAATCGCTGCTCATGTGGGAGCTGACTTTTAAAATTCCATTCAGACTGCATCTTTAAACTCTGCTATGCCTAGAGTCCATTTCCAATCCAATTGTCATAAAATGGAATCTCCCAGCTCCAAATAAAGTCAAGCTCAACTTTGATGATTCTTTAAGTTAACCTTCCTCTATGGGCTTTGTGGGTTTATCATTTGTGATGAAAATGGAAATCCTCTTTTAGCCGGTGCTTCTCATGTTGGTCATTCTAGTGTTGCCATTGATGAAGGTTTATTTGCTCGGGAGGGTTTGGTTCAAGAGACTTGAGTAAGCTACATAGAAGTTGTTATGATGGGGATCTTAAGTTAATCATTGATTGCATTTTGAATAAATGTGCTACTCTATGAAAGCTCATACCATACCAATCTGATTAGATATTGGAAATCTTATTTCTTAATTTTCCTCCATTCACTTCAAGTATGTTTATTATGAAACAAAAGTCGTGACTGATACTTTGACAGTTTTGGGACACACAGAATTCGGCACATATTTGGATCTATACTATTCTTTCGCCCATTTTATAAGGCTCTTCAGTTTGACCATATGATTATTGGTTGCCCAAAGGAATTTCAGCTTTAGGTTTTATTTTATTTTGCATCTAAAAATAAGAACTACCACCATCAACACATATAGCGGCGTTCTTGTTATACTTTCCATATATGCCCTTGACGAATTTATAGATCTTTTTGGCTTATTTTTGGGAATACTTTACCTTCAACATCCCAATTGAGCATAAACGTAAATATAGCTTATATGTATATGACCATAGTTCATATTCTATCTATGTGAGAAAAAATGAGGGGAGATATCGCCGCAAGGTTCTCCAAAACTAAGGTGGGATCGAATTTAGAGAAAAATAAGAAAAATAGGTGGTTGATTTAAGTGGAGGAATTAGATTGAAAAGATAGAAACGTAAGAATAATAGAAAACCCACATTTGAACATAGTTTGGACCAAACAATCACCACAAGAAGTAGTCGAGGGGTTGTCTTCCCTCTCCCCTTTTAATCCTTTCTCGTTTTGAAGTAGAGAAAACCTAAGAGACTATTTTCTCCTCTTATTGATACAATCTTCTTGATGAATTTTTATTACTAGTTTTGATAATTAATACTACGGTCTAGTAATTATCATTTTTATACGTTGTAGGGTAAGTACCGTATTCAAATTTCATAAAAATGTGGTCAATAACTAATATGCATAATGTAATCTCACTCAAGTCATTGTATCAAACAAAATGTATCACTACTTTGTAACTTATTAAAGTTTATCACATATAATTTAATATAAAATAAAACTAGTGATATTATTTGAATATTATTTACGAACAATTTTGCTAAGGACAATATCCTTATAAATTGGGAATAAAATGTATAAAAATGATGGAATAGAAAATAACGAAAATTATTTTCGAACTCGCGAAGTTTGTTGTTTATGTGTCACAAAAGTAAAAGAAAATTTGAACATATGAATTGTTTTACATATATAATTGGTAATTAGAAATATGACAGTTTGAAAATGATTTTTTTTTTTTTTATATATGGAATTTAAGTTTGCAATTTGTGACATCCAAATTTCAAATTTTATTTTCTTAAAATTTTAAATTTATATATTTATGTATCTAAATAAGAAAATTAATATATAGAAATTCTAACTTTTTAACAAATCTCATAATTTTTTTCCTCATCGAGTTCCAGACATGCCCTTAAAGGCTTTTTAGAAGAAGCATTTGGATTTTAAATAAATTTTTATTATTGTTCCCATTAACAAAAAAAAGGATTTGGAATATGGATATTGCTTGATCCGGCTGGACCTAATGCAGAAGGCCCAAAACTCTGGTTCTGCACGAGCTCTACGCTGAAGCATAAGCCCAGCCTTACGAAAGGGGGGCAAACATGTCATTGCCTATGTGACTAGGGTTTAGCTAATTCAGTGTTATAAAGGAAACGCAGTCCCATATCTATTCCCGTCTTCTAAGCTTCTCGGCTGCCTCTCGCATTCTTGCTGCCGTCTCTGCAGATCCGACCAAGGCCAACTAGCCATGGTGCACGTTTGCCACTATCGCAACTGTAAGCCTCTCCCTCTCCGCTCTCTGTGTCTCGTATTCCTTGAACGATTTCTTTTTTATTGAGCTGTTTATCTGCGTTTGTAAATTCGTTTACTTTTTCTGTGAATGGTTTTAAACTTTGAGTTTCTTCGTTTTAGGATTGAGTATGCAGCTTTTTTGGGTCAATGGGTTTTTATTTCGTTCACTAAGTGTAAGCAAAACCCTCCAGTGTTACCACTTCCCCAATGTTATAACTCATCGTTTATGTTTTATTTTTCTTATTTACTCTTTTTTGAACTGTTGTTGATACTAATTTATTTTTAGCATTGAACCTCCGAAGCTTTTATCCCTTTTGAATGAGTTTTTTCTTTGCCTTTTTTGTGTGTTAGATCTAACTCAACGTGCTGTTGTTTAAACCATTTGCTATTCGTAGTTTTTGTTATGATCGCATGCAATTATTAGAATTTACCGTAATGATTTCAGATGGGTTGAAATTTGCTTTATATCCATTCGAAAATCTAGTGCGTGTAGAATTTGCCTTGTCAATCTGTTTGAATTGGGATATAGTTCCGTTGTTACTTTTAAGCTGCAGAGTTTGGTTATTTTGCTATTGTCGAAAGTTTGATATTGATGAATAATAGTTTAGGATATAGTGTGGTTATTTTCATATTCTCGAAGTTTGATATTGGCAATGATAGTTTTGGGTTATTATTTTCCTATTGTAATGTGTAATTTTAGATGGGAAGACATTCAAGAAGCCACGTCGTCCTTACGAGAAGGAGCGATTGGATGCTGAGCTTAAGCTTGTTGGAGAGTATGGACTTCGGTGCAAGAGAGAGCTGTGGAGGGTTCAATATGCTCTGAGCCGTATCCGTAATGCTGCTAGGGAACTTCTTACCCTGGATGAGAAAAGCCCTCGCCGTATCTTTGAGGGTGAGGCTCTTCTTCGTAGGATGAACAGGTATGGGCTTCTGGATGAGAGCCAGAACAAGCTCGATTATGTTTTGGCTTTGACTGTTGAGAACTTTTTGGAGCGACGTCTTCAAACTCTTGTTTTCAAGACTGGTATGGCCAAGTCCATCCACCACGCCAGGGTCCTTATTAGGCAAAGGCATATCAGGTATAAACCATGTTTTTTCGGAATGCGTCTGTAATTTTCTTGCTTCATTCATATATAAGTATGATTTTGTTCTTAATGGTTGATCTTCTGGTTTGCTATTAATGCTTAAATTTCTGTTTTATGTCTACCAATTGTCCTTTATGTATTTAAAGACTTAAGAAGGTTTCTTAAATGTTGATCACTTTATAGTTTGGGATGACTAATATGCACCAGTTGAAATAAAGTAGCGCACTTGAATATACTGTCGGGACTATGTACTCTATTTGCCATTTCCAATCTGCACTGTCTACAAGTGCTTAATGTTTGGTGCACTGGCTAATGAGTTCCATGTCTTTGTAATCATTCCTGTTTTATTGGCTTGTAGATTTATGTTTATATTTTGGACCTTTCTAGTTATATTCCAGTTTTTTTTTTTTTTGTAGTCAATTGTCGGTGATTAATTTGGTTAAATGCTTGTGTCCATATCATTTACATCCATAGAATTGGTTCTCTGTCTTTGCAACCGCACCATTTTGCATAGCTTGTAGATTGGTTCCTCCCTTGTATTTTTTTTTCTTTTGAGTCTAGTGTCAGTTGTTTCTCATTACTTCGATTTGGATTTGGATGGTTTGTTAAGTTTAATTTATCTACTGTTTAATTCACGTGTTTCACTTTCCAGGGTTGGAAGGCAACTGGTCAACATCCCATCTTTCATGGTGAGAGTTGATTCCCAGAAGCACATAGACTTCTCTCTGACAAGCCCCCTTGGAGGTGGCCGCCCTGGAAGAGTGAAGAGAAGGAACCAGAAGGCAGCTGCCAAGAAGGCTGCTGGTGGTGACGGAGATGAGGAAGACGAAGAGTAAAATGGAGAGACCTAAACGTAGTAGATTGTCTGTTTGAAATTTATGCACCGTACCTTTCTCGTTAGCGTTCTTTACTGACTTTACAGTCTGTTTTGTAGTGGATGTTTGGGTAAACGACTTTATGTTTTGCTGCGATTAGAACTCAAATGTTTTGCCTTTAATACCTTAATTTATGAATTTTTGTTGGAGCTTATAGCTGTGAATGCCTTGCGCGGTGCCCAGTTTTCTTGGTAATGGTTTATTTAGATGCATGCTTATTTTATTCACCCTTTGTTGGAGCTTATTTTTTCATTAATGGATAAACAACATTTATAATGTAAAATTACCACTCTTTAAATCAATGTATATATATCCATCTGTTGAACCGGAGATCCGATAGAGTTAAAATATCTCCAAAAATTGTGATGGCAACAATTTTTGAGAGATGTCCTTGTCGTTATTGATTTGTGTCTCCATCTCCCTCTTACACGCATTCAAAATCAGTAAGGATCACGATTTTCATTTGAGAATCGATTTGGGTGAAGCTCACCACCACGTGTCCTCAATACATTATAGTAATCATCTTCACCACCATTTTCTAATTTAATATAAATTGTTGTCCAAGTTAATCACTTCAGATAGAACAATTTTTACGTCGGTGTCATTCTTAATGTGGAAAACAATCTTACGTTTTATTTTATGATGTAATCAAATTATTCTAGAAATCCCTAACCAAGTATCAAACTTGGCTAACCCGGTGCCACTTGGACACCATCGAACACCTAATTAATTATATTAATTAAGTGAGGTTAATCATTAATAAATCTGTTATAAATCGTTAACCTCCGTTATCAGCACAGTGACGTGGCAAGCACCAAGTGGATAGCGAAGGCGAAACCTAGTCGTGATTGAATTCCACAGAAAACGGGAAGGAGTTTTCCCGTCCAGATGATCATGATGACTCTAAAAGAGGCCGTTAGAGCGGTCTCCCGAGTCGGAGTTTTTATAACAACCACAAATGTCATCTCAGTCCAACACGCGTCACCATTTCTTTCCCGTTCTACCCACGTGTCCCACTTCAATAAGCTTCCCTCCATTACGCAACCAGTTCCCACTCCCCATAAAAGCCTTAGGTCCCAACCCGGTAGCTCTCGCCACTGCCTATGGCATCGTTCTGACTTCACACCGCCACCAACAAAATCCAAATAGGAGATGATGATGATGGTACAACGCCGACGAGAGGAGGAGGAGAAGAAGAATCAGGAGGTGATGGAGGCTCAGTCTCGGAGATTTCTGTTTGTTTCGTCGAAGGCGAAGGCGTGTGTGGAGGAGGAGGAGATGGAGCAGGACAGCGGGGGATCGTCGGAGGAGATAGAGTCCCCGAGGTCGGTGGGGCGATGGAGAAGGCGGGCGAAGAAGATGGGATGTGTGCATAGCCAGATCTTGAGAATTCGAGAGGAGGATTCGCATCTCGGCGAGAATGCTATTTTCAGCGTCAAAGACGAGCATCAAAAGATCCCTCGCATGGACGTGGTGCTTTTCGCCCGGCCTATCTTGCCGTGTTCGCCTCTCAAGAACACCGTCACCGCTTAGCACTAAACTCTGCAACAACTGTTCAGGTGAGTAATCAATTCCTCAATTTCAGGTTGACGAAGATGATTTTGAAAGACTTTAATTTCAAATCTTTATCTGAAATTTTCTAAAGGCTTCGTTCTGGTTGTTTGTTTGGTCATTCCGCTGAATTTTATTCTGATTTGATCAACTTGTTTCAGTCAATAAATTCCAGTCCTCCTGTTTGATTTTTCCTCGTATTTCTCAGCATCCAAAATTCCGAAGGGCCTTTTCAAACCCGCTGTGTTTATCCCAATTTCTTTAACTACTTTCCCTCTCTTTATCTTTCAAATCAGCCAAAAGATCTTCTTTTTTCTTTCTTAAAGATAATTTTTTTCTTTCTTTCTGATGTTATTCAGCTTTACTCTCCTTCCCGAAGAAGCAGAGCGCGTTTGAAGAGCAACAGCACTGTGAAGATGAAGATTGCGAGAAGACAAAAGAAGAGTTAGAATTAAGTCGCCATCTTTCTTAAACTTCTGTATGAATTTTTGTGGTAGATGAAAGTGTAGTCGTTTGATCTGCAAATGTTGCTGTACAGTTACCAACATACATAAGAATTGAGATGAGATCGTTGTGTGTGTTGCGGAAAATAGTAGAATGGAAATAATAACTCAACCCACAAAAAAGGATAAATATGCAAGGAAATAAAAGAGCAAAGAATAGAGAACACCGGATATAACGTGGTTCGGCAATATGCCTACGTTCACGGGGCAACAACAACAAGAACCTCCACTAATGAAATTAGGGATACAAAGAGATGCACAACTTCAAGAACACTACTTGAAGGAAACTCTCTCTCTCACACTTGTTTTGCTACCAACACTACAACACTCAACACTCTCAACTTAGAGTGGGCACTCTTCACTCTCTACTTGGAGGAAGATGTTTCTCTTGGATGAGTTTTGATGGAATGAGCAAATGACCTCTCCTTATATAGGCCAAGGAGGAACCATCTAAATGCTTTCATTAATGCTTCACCCACCCACTTACTTCATTTTGGATCCCACTTACCTACAACCACCTACTACATTTTGGATCCCACTTACCTACAACCACCTACTACATTTTGGATCCCACTTACCTACAACCACCTACTACATTTTGGATCCCACTTACCTACAACCACTTACTTCATTAATGCTTCAAATAACATTTTGTAGATATATTTGAAATTTGGGCCTAGATATTTTACAATCTCCCCCTCTAGGCCAACTAGGTCAAAACGACGTGACTTCTACTTGAAGTCCACTCCAGCGGATTTGCTGCAATACTCCAACTTCTGTTGTGTAACAACTTTTGTCAACATATCTGAAGTGTTCTTGTTGGTGTGAATTTTCCTCAACTGGAAAAGCTTCTTTGATACTGCATCTCGAATCCAATGATAACGGAGATCAATGTGCTTCGTGCGAGGATGGTACACTGAATTTTTACTTAAATGAATAGCACTCTGACTATCACAATGTACCACATAACTTTCTTGCTTCACACCCAATTCTTGAATGAACCTCTGCAGCCAAATCATCTCCTTGCCTGCTTCATTTGCAGCAATATACTCAGCTTCAGTGGTGGATAAGGCAACACATTTTTGTAACTTAGACTGCCATGAAACAGCTCCCCCTGAAAAGGTGAATAAGTATCCAGAAGTGGATTTTCTAGCATCAAGGTCTCCTGCCAAGTCTGCATCCGTGAAACCTTCTAACATCGGTTTCGATCCACCAAAGCACAAGCACAACTTTGAAGTGCCTCTCAAATATCTGAGTATCCACTTGACTGATTCCCAATGCTCTCTGCTAGGGTTAGAGAGATACCTACTAACAACACCAACTGCATGTGCTATATCTGGTCGAGTACAAACCATAGCATACATAAGACTACCAACAGCTGATGAGTAGGGAATACCTGCCATCTTGTCCATATCCTCTTGTGTAGTTGGGCATAAACTTCTGCTTAACTTGAATTGATTACCTAGAGGTGAGTTCACTGGCTTAGCTTCTTTCATGTTGAACCTCTCAAGCACTCGTTCAACGTACCTTTCCTGTGACAACCATAGCTTCTTCGCCTTCCTGTCACGAGTGATCTCCATGCCCAAAATCTGCTTAGCTGGACCTAAGTCTTTCATATCAAATGATTTTGACAAATCTGACTTCAACTTGTGAATCATAGCAACATCGTGCCCCACAATCAACATATCATCAACATAGAGCAATAAAATGATGAAGTTACCTCCGGTGAACTGCCGGATATACACACATGGATCAGCATCTGTTCTCTTGTACCCATGACCCAACATGAATGAGTCAAACTTCTTGTACCATTGCCTCGGTGCCTGCTTTAGCCCGTACAAGCTTTTCTTCAACTTACAAACCATGTGTCCTTTTCTCTCAACTTCAAAACCTTCTGGTTGCTCCATGTAAATTTCCTCTTCCAAATCACCATGCAGAAATGCTGTCTTCACATCCAACTGCTCCACCTCAAGATCCATGCTAGCTGCCATGCCCAGAATAACTCGGATAGAAGTCATCTTAACCACTGGTGAGAATATCTCGTCGAAATCGACTCCTTCCTTCTGCCCAAAACCCTTGACAACCAAGCGAGCCTTGAACTTTGTCAACTGCTCATTCTCGTCCCTCTTCAACTTGAACACCCACTTATTTTTGAGTGCTTTTCTGCCTTTAGGAAGCTCCACCAACTCATAGGTGTCATTCTTCAATAAAGACTCCATCTCAGACTTCATTGCCAACATCCATTTGTCATTGTCTGCATGAGTCTTTGCCTCCTCAAAATTTTCAGGCTCTCCATCACCAGTCAACAGAATGTATCTGGAATGCGGGTCATCCCCATCACTGGTCGTGAGAATATACTGTGAAGAAGGATACTTAGTATTCGGCTTCGGCACTCTGTTTGATTTACGAACTGGTACTTGGGAAATCTCCGGTTGCTCCTCCTGGCTTGGCTCCCCCTGAATTTGATCGTCCTGATCATCGTCTTCAGGTTCAGACACTATCTCAGCACCTTCTGCTTCAGCCATGTCAGGAACGTCTTCATGTATAACCTCTTGAGCTCTGCCACTGGGTTCTTGTTGCAGCGGTGATGAATCATAGGTGAGTTGGCCTGCATTTTTAACTGTCTCCTTATCAAGATCTGCCACGGTCTGATCTTCAAAAAAGTGTACATTTCTGCTTCTGAATAGCTTGTTGGTCTTTGGATCCCACATGCGGTAGCCCATTTCTTCATTGCCGTACCCGAGAAAGATGCACGGTGTGCCTTTGTCATCTATCTTCAATCTTTTCTCGTCAGATACACGTGAAAATGCTTTGCACCCAAACACTTTCAAGTGTGAATATGAAACGCTTCTACCGGTCCATACACATTCGGGAGTCTCAAAGTTCAATGGTACACTTGGTGATCGGTTGATAAGGTAACAAGCGGCTGACACTGCTTCGGCCCAAAAACGCTTTGATAGATTGGCTGTCTTCAGCATGCACCTGACCTTCTCCAGAATGGTGCGGTTCATCCTTTCAGCTACACCATTATGTTGTGGGGTGCCAGGAATTGTCTTTTCATGCCTAATGCCATACTTCGAACAGTAATCTCTGAACTCGTTCGAAGTGTACTCTCCTCCATTGTCGCTGCGGATACATTTGAGGGCTCTCCCAGTCTCCCTCTCCACCATGACATGAAATTGCTTGAAGGTTTGGAATACCTGACCTTTTGATTTCAACAAATATACCCAAACCTTTCGTGAAACATCATCAATAAAGGTAACAAAATATCTATTACCACCTAGTGATTCAACTTCCATAGGGCCACAAACATCAGAATGTACTAGGTCTAATATTTTTTCTTTTCTTGTGAAGGTACCAGAAAAACTGACTTGATTTTGTTTGCCATATAAACAATAATCACAAGAGTCGAGTGAGGTACCTTTGGCAAAGGGAATGAGAGACTTCTTTGCCAAAACTTGCAATCCCTTCTCACTCATGTGGCCTAATCTTTTGAGCCATAGATTTGGATGAGAATCGTCCGCGACATTCAACTCTCCTTTGCAAACCTTCCCATATGTCTTGTAAAGGGTGCAACACAACTTCCCTCTAGCGATGACTAGCGATCCCTTGGTAAGCCTCCACTTTTGATCTCCCCCATGATGATGGAACCCTTGTTTATCAAGCACACCGGTTGACATTAGATTGAGACGTAAACCAGGAACATATCTCACATCTTTCAATAACAGCTTGTTGCCCAAATCAGTCTCGAACAAAACATCACCTATTCCGGATATCTTGGAATAGCTATCATTGCCCATCTTCACTTCCCCAAAGTCTCCGGCTTCGTATGTGGTGAAGAACTCCGAGTGCGCCGTGGCATGGAAAGATGCTCCAGAATCAACTACCCAAGAAATTTTTTTATCTTCATCAGCATGTAGGCAATCATTGTCAAGAGACAACAACTCACATGCTTGACTGGACACAGTAGCGGTAGCTGCAGTATTGGTTGTGTCCTCCTTCTTTTGGTAGGTTGAGCCATCTTTCCCATCCTTCTTGTTATTCTTTAGTTTGTTGCAATTCTTCATCATGTGGCCATAGAGATTGCAATTATGACACCTTCCATTGAATCGTGTCCTCGAACGGCTTGCACTTCTTCCGCGATCTCGACTGGGACCTTTACTCTTGCTCCTTCCTCTATTCTCCGTCACAAAGACTTGACTATTATCGGAACTAGATGACTTTCTCCTAGTCTCTTCATTGAACATGTTGTCTTTAACATTATCCATAGATAACACACCATTGGGAGCAGAGTTACTTACAGTAATGACAAAGGTCTCCCAGCTGTCGGGCAAAGATCCAAGAAGCAATAACGCTTGAAGCTCATCCGCGATCTTCATGTCCATCGTGGCCAATTGATTGACAGTGCTTTGGAAGTTGTTGAGGTGCTCAGTCACCCTTATGCCCTCCTTATACTTCATGTTGACAAGCTCCTTGATGAGAAACGCTTTCTTCGATGCGGACTTTTGTTCGAACAATGACTCTAACTTCAACCAAAGAGCATGGGCGTTAGTCTCGTTGGACACATGGTGGAACACACTATCATCCACCCATTCACGAATATGGCCAATAGCCTTGCGATTCAACTTCTTCCATTCAGCATCTCCCATATTCTCAGGCTTGCCTTCCTCTCCTTCTATGGGCTCATGCAGATCCTTGCAATAGAGAATGTCCTCCATTCTCGGCTTCCATGTAATCCAATTGGAGTGGTTGAGTCGAACCATGGTACTCCTTGAGCCTTCCATTCTCAACGAACCTAGAGCTCTGATACCACTGTTGCGGAAAATAGTAGAATGGAAATAATAACTCAACCCACAAAAAAGGATAAATATGCAAGGAAATAAAAGAGCAAAGAATAGAGAACACCGGATATAACGTGGTTCGGCAATATGCCTACGTCCACGGGGCAACAACAACAAGAACCTCCACTAATGAAATTAGGGATACAAAGAGATGCACAACTTCAAGAACACTACTTGAAGGAAACTCTCTCTCTCACACTTGTTTTGCTACCAACACTACAACACTCAACACTCTCAACTTAGAGTGGGCACTCTTCACTCTCTACTTGGAGGAAGATGTTTCTCTTGGATGAGTTTTGATGGAATGAGCAAATGACCTCTCCTTATATAGGCCAAGGAGGAACCATCTAAATGCTTTCATTAATGCTTCACCCACCCACTTACTTCATTTTGGATCCCACTTACCTACAACCACCTACTACATTTTGGATCCCACTTACCTATAACCACCTACTACATTTTGGATCCCACTTACCTACAACCACCTACTACATTTTGGATCCCACTTACCTACAACCACTTACTTCATTAATGCTTCAAATAACATTTTGTAGATATATTTGAAATTTGGGCCTAGATATTTTACAATCTCCCCCTCTAGGCCAACTAGGTCAAAACGACGTGACTTCTACTTGAAGTCCACTCCAGCGGATTTGCTGCAATACTCCAACTTCTGTTGTGTAACAACTTTTGTCAACATATCTGAAGTGTTCTTGTTGGTGTGAATTTTCCTCAACTGGAAAAGCTTCTTTGATACTGCATCTCGAATCCAATGATAACGGAGATCAATGTGCTTCGTGCGAGGATGGTACACTGAATTTTTACTTAAATGAATAGCACTCTGACTATCACAATGTACCACATAACTTTCTTGCTTCACACCCAATTCTTGAATGAACCTCTGCAGCCAAATCATCTCCTTGCCTGCTTCATTTGCAGCAATATACTCAGC
The DNA here is from genome assembly GCA_032719365.1 of Prinsepia uniflora. Taxonomy (NCBI): domain Eukaryota; kingdom Viridiplantae; phylum Streptophyta; class Magnoliopsida; order Rosales; family Rosaceae; genus Prinsepia; species Prinsepia uniflora. The sequence goes on from CM064875.1 coordinate 63,396,387, forward strand.
TTCAGTGGTGGATAAGGCAACACATTTTTGTAACTTAGACTGCCATGAAACAGCTCCCCCTGAAAAGGTGAATAAGTATCCAGAAGTGGATTTTCTAGCATCAAGGTCTCCTGCCAAGTCTGCATCCGTGAAACCTTCTAACATCGGTTTCGATCCACCAAAGCACAAGCACAACTTTGAAGTGCCTCTCAAATATCTGAGTATCCACTTGACTGATTCCCAATGCTCTCTGCTAGGGTTAGAGAGATACCTACTAACAACACCAACTGCATGTGCTATATCTGGTCGAGTACAAACCATAGCATACATAAGACTACCAACAGCTGATGAGTAGGGAATACCTGCCATCTTGTCCATATCCTCTTGTGTAGTTGGGCATAAACTTCTGCTTAACTTGAATTGATTACCTAGAGGTGAGTTCACTGGCTTAGCTTCTTTCATGTTGAACCTCTCAAGCACTCGTTCAACGTACCTTTCCTGTGACAACCATAGCTTCTTCGCCTTCCTGTCACGAGTGATCTCCATGCCCAAAATCTGCTTAGCTGGACCTAAGTCTTTCATATCAAATGATTTTGACAAATCTGACTTCAACTTGTGAATCATAGAAACATCGTGCCCCACAATCAACATATCATCAACATAGAGCAATAAAATGATGAAGTTACCTCCGGTGAACTGCCGGATATACACACATGGATCAGCATCTGTTCTCTTGTACCCATGACCCAACATGAATGAGTCAAACTTCTTGTACCATTGCCTCGGTGCCTGCTTTAGCCCGTACAAGCTTTTCTTCAACTTACAAACCATGTGTCCTTTTCTCTCAACTTCAAAACCTTCTGGTTGCTCCATGTAAATTTCCTCTTCCAAATCACCATGCAGAAATGCTGTCTTCACATCCAACTGCTCCACCTCAAGATCCATGCTAGCTGCCATGCCCAGAATAACTCGGATAGAAGTCATCTTAACCACTGGTGAGAATATCTCGTCGAAATCGACTCCTTCCTTCTGCCCAAAACCCTTGACAACCAAGCGAGCCTTGAACTTTGTCAACTGCTCATTCTCGTCCCTCTTCAACTTGAACACCCACTTATTTTTGAGTGCTTTTCTGCCTTTAGGAAGCTCCACCAACTCATAGGTGTCATTCTTCAATAAAGACTCCATCTCAGACTTCATTGCCAACATCCATTTGTCATTGTCTGCATGAGTCTTTGCCTCCTCAAAATTTTCAGGCTCTCCATCACCAGTCAACAGAATGTATCTGGAATGCGGGTCATCCCCATCACTGGTCGTGAGAATATACTGTGAAGAAGGATACTTAGTATTCGGCTTCGGCACTCTGTTTGATTTACGAACTGGTACTTGGGAAATCTCCGGTTGCTCCTCCTGGCTTGGCTCCCCCTGAATTTGATCGTCCTGATCATCGTCTTCAGGTTCAGACACTATCTCAGCACCTTCTGCTTCAGCCATGTCAGGAACGTCTTCATGTATAACCTCTTGAGCTCTGCCACTGGGTTCTTGTTGCAGCGGTGATGAATCATAGGTGAGTTGGCCTGCATTTTTAACTGTCTCCTTATCAAGATCTGCCACGGTCTGATCTTCAAAAAAGTGTACAT